>CM075857.1:83417698-84617698 GCA_037975125.1 Latrodectus hesperus | reverse complement strand
TACATACAGAATTAAAGTTTTGAACCATATGTTTAAGAGTGGACACTTGAGCTAGCACTTTTCCTTGCATATCACAATAATAGAGCATAAGGGCGAATGAATATTTAGAGTACCTACACTACTGGCCATTAAAATTGCTACACCAAAAAGAAATGCAAATAACAGAACGATATTTATTGGACACATACATTATAGTGGAAAGAACAAGTGATTAGATTTACAGGAAATTAGGATGTATAGATCTTGAGAAATCAGTACCCAGAGCAGCCACCTCTGGCTCCAATAACAGAATTTATCCGCCTAGGCATGGAGTCAAACAGAGATTGTATGGCACGTATGGGGATCTCAGTTCCATGCAGCTCCAACACTATGACAGTAGTGGATGGTGAGTGATGGCGTGCCAATCGCTCGGCAACCATTGACCACACGTTCTCAATTGGTGACAGATCAGGAGAACGTGCTGGCCAGGGTAACAGTCGAACCTGTTCTGTATCAAGGAAGTTCAGAACAGTACGGGCAAATGCGGTCGTGCATTATCCTGTTGAAACAAAGCATTAGGGAGGCCTCGAAGATAGGGCAGAGCCACGGGCCTTAACACATCGGAAATGTAACGGTTGCTGTTCAAAGTGCCGGTAATGCAAACAAGAGGTGATCGAGACGTGTATCCAATGGCACCCCATACCATCACTCCAGCAGATGGACTAGTATGGCGATGTCCAATTCAAGCTGGCAATGCGCGTTCTCCACGATGCCTCCAAACACGCATGCTGCCACCATGGTCCTTAATGCAGAACCGAGATTCATCTGTAAAGATGACATGATGCCCTTCTCGCGTCCAGGTTCGTCGCTGATCACACCACTGAAGGCGCTCCTGTCTGTGACGCAGCGTTAATGGTAGCCGAAGCCATGGTCACCGTGCAGACATTCCATGCTGCTGCAAACGTCGTCGAACTGTTCGAGCAGAAACTTGTTGCCTTGCAAATGACTCCATTTCTCGACTCAGTGTTCGTGACGTGGCTGTACGATCCCTTGTGACCATGCGGATAAGATTTCTGTCTTCTCTGCTATTAGTGATGGGGGGTCATTGAGATCCTGCATGACATTCCGTATGATTGTCCGGAACCCATCGATTCCATATTCATAACAGTCATGGGGTCTCGACCGACGCGAGCAGCAATATTGCGGTACGATAAACCGCAATCCCGGTAGGCTATAATTTTTCCTGCATCAAAGTTAGACACGTGCTGATAGGCATTTCTTCTTACATGAGGCATTACAACAACTTTCTTTGCCGAAAACAACGTTGAAACGGAAATTGAGTATGAGAAAACTGCTGTCAAATCTCAGGTTTTATACACATTGTAGATGTCGCTACTGTCGCCTGCTTTGTATGAATGCGCTGAAAATCTAATCATTTTCATATCACAGCAAGTTCTACCTGTCATGCAAATTTCACGTGTGTGGTGTGCCGCTGCCGCTTTCCTGGTGTAGCAATTTAAATGGCCAGTAATGTATATCTTTCAATATGAATGTCTGTTATTGAGTCATGGATGCTCTCATGAAGTTGATTATATAATACTTTTTGTAAATAACTATACACGCGAACAAAAATTAAAAAATCTAAATCTACAGGAATCAACTCTTTACTATAGACCTAATAACTATACCCCTGTTTGTTTATAAAATAAAAGACACATCCGATATTAGATAATTGAATTGCAATAAAATGAGCAAACTTGCTATGTCGATACCTTAAAATCTTTCAAGTCCTTTTTCTCATGCTCAAACGTACTATTTACGCGCTGTATTTATACACTGAACAATTGATTTCTGTACTCAAACTAAATATGAATAAATATTTATAAAATATTTCTCTCCTCTTTTATATTCTATATGGTTTTTCTAAAGCATACATTTTTTATTCATATTATGTATGTTTAAAAAAACAAAACAAAATTAGAATCAAATTTAAGCATATTTTAAATTATCTACTGCATTTAATAAATTTAAAAAGTTTTTTAAACATTTAATATAAAGACGTAAAATTTTAATTTATAAAATGTTTACATTTGGACAAAATTTTATATTTATAAATATTTGCATTGTTGTTATAAAATAATCGCATTTGGACAAAAGTTTATATTTGTAAAATATTTGCATTTGGACAAAATTCAAATTCTTTATTATAAAATCGCAGTACTAATTATTCTTTTCAAAAATATAATCTTAACTCATATATTGTTACCACAATACTTATAAAACATTGCGGGTATTCAAGTATTTACATTAATTACAAGTTTATTAAAACGGAAATTAACCTAATGTGTTTTCATAGGAAAAACTTTTTGAGAGATTAATTAATAGTAAGAGAACGCGCGATTTCAAATTTTGTTTATAAACAAAGAAAGCAAAGTTATGACAGAATGAATATAGTATGATAGAAATTAAATGAGAGGCAACGAACGCACATCAAAATAAGATATTTTAATTTGTTAATAATAAGATATTTTAATTTGTTAATAAAAGTAATAATATATTTTTAACGATAACTGGTATGAGATAAAATTATTTTTCGGTATTATAATGACCAATATTTTGAAAAATAGATGATGTATCAATGTAGTTATATGCGCTCAATGCATAAATTATCCTCAAAAGGAAGCTAAGAAAACTGAAATAAAAATAACTGTTTGAAAATTTATCGAAATGCTTATGGAATTGTTGTTAGCTAAGCAACTAGTATACCTTTTGCTCATTATCAGTTGATATGTGGTTAAATTTTGAAGTTAATTTGTTGAAAAATAGTTTTTTCACTTTACTGCTGATCGTAGAAAAGTTTAAGCAATTGCAATATTTTATTAACACTTATAGAATTCACCTTCACTTCCAATATTACTTAGATGTAGCTATGACAAACTCTGTTGAAAATTTAAATAATCTACAGTTGCAGAAAATTTTTTATCTAACTTCATACCTCTTCCTAGCACTTATTTTAGCATTTTATTCATGAACAAGGAAAAGATTTTTCACTCACCACAGTCTTGGTTTATTTGATTCTCTATATGATACTTAATGCATCATTACAAACTTTGTCTTTAGTTTTCTCTTAAAATGATATTTTCTTTAAACAAGTTTTAAAAATTTGTTGCAAAATCAATCTGAAGAATAATCAAATATTCAATAATTTTTAATACGTTTTGCAAAATATAAATATTGTTAGTTGTAGGACCTCAAATACGATAAAGCAAGCTATTTTTATAGCCATCTAGATATCCCCTGTTCAATTTAGCGATCTTTTGTAACAAGAGGCCATAGAGGAAAAAAACATAGGCTAATCAACCTCATTTCTACTAATAGGGGATTCAATTTACTTGGACAGTTAAATGAGTTACTCAAACCTTAAGAACTTTTTATATTGTAATATGGTTTGGACACAATTAAAATACTTGTCATTCTAGTACAAAGCTTGTAAAGTAACACTGTGATATTTTGACTAGTATGGTTAACTTTGGTACTAAATTAAGTAATAACTGAGCTAGTTAACAATTAGAAAATGTTACTACACACCAAACTCTAATATATTGAATAAAAATTAAAAAGTTCAATAGCACCTGGTCTGTTGTTGTTGTTTTTACTTATGACACTTAGACAAGCCAAGCTCGCTTTGCCAACGATTAGGTGAAATTAAGTCAGCAGGGTAAGTCTTTCTCTTTACCAGAGCATCACAGAGGTGAAAGTACGGCTCTGCTCTAAGATTCTTTCGATAGATGGCACCACCAGAGGATCCAGTCCCTCAATTTTGACATTGATCTGAAGGGGGAGGAAATTTTCTCCAGACCATTACACCCATGGTAACTACTCAACAACCGGCCACAGGACTTTTGATTCCACCGATTTAACCAGCAAGTGTATCGTATGTACACGGTGGGAGTATGGCGCCATTGAGAATCGAACCCTGGCCTTCCAGACGGAAGGCCAATGCCCTAAGCCCCAGGCTAGCACCTGTTCTAAAAGAATCATAGAATGCATATATTCATTTCAACCTAACAACCTTCTTTTCACAATAAAATCATTTGCATGTTTCTCTATTATTTGATAGAATAATCAACAGTCGTTTGTTATTATGCAATGAAATATATTAAAAAATCGTTTCAAGTTATCTCTGCTTTCATTAAGGAACTATTCTGATTTAAATTTCGTAAAAAATACGCACGAAACAAATCTCACTCTGAAAGAGCAGTAAAGATATAATTAGATATTTGTTAATCTACAGTTATTTTTCTTTTATTTTTATAATTTAATGAGTTATTCTAATTAACTCAAAAGTACATTTAATGAAATTGTCTTAATTTTCTAAATCAGTGTTCAATTTGCTCCATTTTTTCTTCATCGGATTTGTATTTTTCCACAAAATAAGCTGGAATGGCTTGTGCACAAAAACTTTACTTCATCTGCCAAACTAAACTCGAAATTGGAAACAAAAAATTATAAAAAGCAACATTATAGTTTCAGTGGCAAATACCAAATACATTTTAAATAACCTAATTAAAGACGATTTATTTAAAAACTTATTAAATTTTATTATTCATATGAACATTTAAATTAAATTAAGTACATCAAATATTTATTTAGGAATATAATTTTATCACTCTACATATTTATAATTTGTTATTTATAATTTGTAAAATTTAGAATAAAATCTTCGATAGAGAGATAATCTTTACAATATTCAGATAGATAGGTTTTGAACCATGCACGAATATCAAAGCATTCCTTAAACTGAATCTTCCCTTCTCGGAAATAACTACTACATTATTCTCTCAAACTTCACATTGAAACAAGCAAGGACGATAAATTTTAATTTCAACTCTGCTTCGTACATGATTTTATTCAAATTCAAGTTTATGAATTCGTGATAAGAACCATTAAAATGTATGTCATTATGGGAATAAACTATGCTCTCTCGTTCTCAGACACTAACTCTTCACTGTAAAGATAATAAAAATGATTGAATTTCCTAAATTTAAATGAGTTACAAAAAGAATTTTATCTTTTAAATGAACAAACTAGCACTATCGTATTCACATCAATACCCATTTGACACCAATAAATAAAAGTTAGTTCATCGTTTATCTTGTATCATTACAAAACTTATTCTTAACACAGTTTGCAAATAATTTGCAAAACCAATTCTTAATGGTACATTGAAAAATTTATGATGCATTTCAGTTTTAAAATGTTTCCCCATTAGATATGAAAATTTTGTTGATTCTTAACCGGAAGATTTCAGTTATTAATAAATCAACACTAAGTCCTATTAATACTTACATTATTAAATAGTAATATTTAAAACTTATCTTTAAGTTCTGCGAACTTGTACGAGTCTTTAAGATCATAAGCAATTTAAATTAGATTTAATTACTGAAAATAATAATTTCACTATCAAATGAGTTTTATTTTTTACTGTTGATACTTATAATTAACAATTACTTTATTCAACAAATTGAATTAAATTACTAAATATCGCTAAGAAACATAAGTAAAGTAAAAAGCTATAAAGTAAAATAATACTTCCAAAATAACGAATTCGAAAATTTTTAAAAAATACATTAGAATTTATTTAATTCTGTTTTCTTAGATGAAAAATTAGTTTTTAATGATTAACTATCAAACAAACTTTGATATTATGTTATTTCAATGTAAATTACTATAATATATACACTTATTACGGTAAATTTAGCATTAGAATAAAATTATATGTTGCAAAATATTTTTCAATTCAAAATCTATTATTAAATTAAAATGTAAATAAAACTCTGATGTAAAATGTTGATTAAAATTAGAGAAATACCTGAATCTATGAAAAGTTTTAAAATCTTAACCTAGCTAGCTGTAAGGAAATAGTATAATCATGCATTTAAAAAAATAGAAATCATTGAAAATTACTGTTGAATTCTGATAAATTAACTATCATGTAGATTATGACGAAGAATCAACAAAAAAGTTGAAAATATAATTTTCATCATTTTTTACCTACAAAAATAACATACATCAAAAGATGTACATAATGGTATGAAGAAATCCTTAATTCCAAAGATAGACTAAGCATTATTTCCAACAAACACCGAATAAACACATAATTTTGAATTACAGCCAACAATGCCTTGAAATTCGTGAAATAGAAAAAATGTGGCAATTAATGTCACATTTCAATATAACTCACGCCAAATGTAGACATTAATCTACATGAATATCCAACGTTTTCTCCCACAAAATTTTTCAGTAGACCATAAAATGTCGAACAAAATTAATTCACCAAGCAAATGGACTTTCAATCAATCGTTAACTAGACTTTATCACCTAAATGGTATTCTAATTAAATTTAATACTAAGTTGTTACTTTAAAAGTGTTCAATATAGTGATCCTTTAGTGTAAAGCTTGTCAGTTTTTTTGGCTATCTGCATATTTCATCAATCACACACAATTCGATCAGCAAATACTACTGCATAGAACTTCCGCAAAAGTAATAACAATCTACAAGGAGTACTCATTGCCAGATACATGCTTACTCAAGTTACACAAAAAAATTAAAGACCAAAAAAGCTGCAATTAATAAATATAAGGAAATATTTCAATTTTTTGGCCAAGTTTTGAAATAATGGAGAAATTTAAATGATATATTTCCTCATTATTCTAATAAAGATTGCGCATTGTGCAATAGTTAAAATGCAAGATGAATCTAACTTATATTTTAAAAGTATTCCACAAACGGAAGTAAATATTATTTGCATGATTAAGATCTATGAAATTTTCTTATCTTACTATAAATGAATTAAAAATGCATCCTCAACAGAATTTTTTTATTTAAAGTGCTTGAGATATGTTTAATATTTGCCTGCTAAATTACTTTTCTAGGAATTTTTTGCACTTAAAGAAACCATATTCTCAAGAGCTTCAATTAATTTCTTTGCTCTCAAATCCCAAGATTTTCAAGAATCACAAACTCTTCGCAAAACAAGTCTTAGATTTATGACTCCATATGAAACCACAACCCGTTATAAATATTGACGTATCCTTTTTTCAGGTTTTAATTTTATTTAATTACAACCTGATAAATATGATAAAGTTGAACTAAAATAGCAGAACTGATTAACAATAGTAAGATTGTCTTCATCTCTACTTGTATTCAAATAATATTTTAGTTATATTCATTTCATCATGATTTAAATAATTTTAATGATATGTTTTTCAAGGTGTGTTCTATCATGATTTAGAATTTTTTTATTGTATTCAAAAAGCTAATTTATAAAAGATTATTCTTATTTAATTATCTACTTTAAGAGGGCTTACTATATATAATCATTAAGATCAATACTTACTTGTAGAGGGCATATTATTGTAATTATTCGATATCATCTCCTTTTTTTGAGTCAATTTTTATTTTTCCGTTTGGTTAATCATAAATTTAAATCTCCATAAATGATAAATCTTTAAAAACATCCTTTCATCATGCGTACATTATAATTTGTCCAAAGTTTATCAATGTAATTTTTTAGGTTTTTATTGTACATCATTAAATGTTGCTTAAAGTTATCATTACTATTGATAACTGTTAATACATGTAGCTAATGAGAGTGTAATTCAAATGTACAAAATACACATGAATATATATATGTTCTACTTTGCTCAAAATAACCAATAAATCATACTGTAATTTTAGAAATATATATTACTTTAAAACTCTTAAAATACAACATTTCTGAAACTTTTGATATCATTAAATGCTTTTTCAATGCGAAATTCTTGGAAGGACTTTAGAAATCTTTCACGAAGTCCGTACGTGTACGAAATATAGAAATTTTGAATTAGCTTCAAGTGTATATTTAAGATAATAGTTTGTTATTTCACTTGAAACTAAACTAGGATATTTATTGAGTATTTCGGATTCGATTAAATTCATCATATTCCAGTTAACTGTCAGAGAAACTTAGGAAAATAATTACATTAAGTATTGAATTATATATATATATATATATATATATATATATATATATATATATATATATATATATATATATATATATATATATATATATATATATATATATATATATATATATATATATATATATATATATATATATTATTTATTTATTTATATATATATATATATATATATATATATATATATATATATATATATATATATATATATATATATATATTATATATATATATATATATATATATATATATATATATATATATATATATATATATATATATATATATATATATTGTGTGTGTGTGTGTATCACATTAATAGATAAAATTTATATCTGAGGCCTGACAATATTTTCCCATTATTTCTAATTTATGTCTGAAGATAAACGCTTATTTATAGGCTGTGTTAGTATATGATGTTTGTTAAGAAAAACAGAAAAGCATTTTATTAAAAAATAAATTCAGCTTCTTTTTTATAAAGCGACATGCATTTCATTTTGTAAATAAATTTATCTTTCAGTACAAACTTCGTTTATATAAGTAAAAATATTTAAACCAACGATTTTTCTCCTAACCATTCAAAGCTTAATGTGACGTAAATATTAAGAAAGGATTTGAATTAAGCTTATATTTTCTTCAAAAAAATATTTTTCAAGTCTATTTACAAAATTCCGTTACATGCACTATCTAAAACCGCTTTAAATATTAAGAAATTATTTGAATTAAGCCTATTTTCTTCAAAAAATATTTTTGTAGTCTATTTACAAAATCCCTTTACATTTATTATCTGATATCGTTTTATGATTCCATCTGATTCTTCTGTGCAGTCATATTCATTCATATCATGCAACACCCAATTAAAATTTCCCTTTCCAGGAAATGTCTATAATGACAAAATTATTCCTATTGCCAAAGCAGTGATTTTGTCACATGGAGCAATTTGACTTGACCTCAAATGGACACTACGCCAAACAATCAACACCTAATTAAAATTTACAATTGTCACTATTGTATGTAAATTTATAAAAAACATTGTTCTCAAAACAGAAGATACATAACGTATTAGTTAACCATTAGTAAATATTATTAACTAAGTTAAAATTAAAAAAATTTCCTTATATGTATATATATATATATATACAACAATATATATATATATATATATATATATATATATATATATATATATATATATATATATATATATATATATATATATATATTATATATATATATATATATATATATATATATATATATATATATATATATATATAATATATATATATATATATATATATATATATATATATATATATATATATATATATATATATATATATATATATATATATATATATATATATATATATATATATTGGTAAATTAATAGGTATAAATATATATGTGTATCACATTTACTATTTTATTTTTATAGGTTCTCTATCCCTTAGACAGATTGCTTATGATTTTTCCATCATTATTAGCAACCCTTTGAAAGCAACAGAATGTAGTCTATCGCATTTCAGTAAGGCCTCAGAAATAGCGCCAAAAACATTCCCAAAGGTATTTTCATTAAATTTTCCCTTTTTTTCTTTCCCTATATATCTCATCAGGTTTCTATTCTCCGGCATTCTCATCATTTTCATGATCAAGGTCCCTAGTGAAAGGTGCTTACAAATATTCAGCCGGATTCCTTAAGTACAGAAATAATGTTCCAGATGTATGAATGGGAAGCAAACTTTTCGGAATGCTGCAAATAATTTTCGCTACTTTTGCCTTGAAAGAAATAAAATGGAATTTCCATCAGTGTGTATGTAATTTTTGAAAGTAATCGATTATGATATAAGTTATACTTTTTATCCTATCTCATTTTATTTGAAATGTTATAACAATATTCCGTTCTTTCATAGCGCACTTTATTCCATCATTTGTTTGCCTTGGAGTACATTAGGTACCATAAAAGTAGTTCCAATACGAAAATATTGATAATGGCATCTCATAATATTTAAATCATATTCAAATCTGACAGACATTGCCTACGCAGTTTTTCTTTTAACTGAAATAATAAAAAAAGAAACTACTTTTCTCAATCTCAGGAAACAAACATAAATTGGATTATTAAAATCCACTTCTCCGTCTTTTCGCTTTCGTATCGTAAAAGAAATCCGTTTTTCTAGAAAATATTTTCAATTTAAAAATAAAATTCTGAAGTTAAGTCCCATGAGTTTTAATCTGTGTTTCAGAATATTTGAATTTCGTGTTCTTATTTACCATTTGTATGATTCTGTTTTCATTTGAATATGAAATTTAATAGAAATTTAAACATAAAATAATTATGAAAATACATTTTTAGTTTAAGGGAACTCTTATGATTATACTTTATTGACATGTATTTTCAAATTCAGATATCTATTTCAAATTAGGTAAATTTTTACGTGCAAATAATTTTATATTATGAAATTCATTGTTATTAAGAATATAAATCTTAACTTGTCATTTAGATAACACGTTCCTATTGAAATGTATCATAAAATATAATATCAAGTTAGCTAATATTAAAGTATATAATTTAGTTCAAGTACTTCTGAAGAGTTGTGTCCAATTTATTATACCCGGAAATTTTATGAAGGTTTCAACTAAAATATAAGAAATGTATAATTTTTATTTAAGCAGCAAGTTTTCATCAGTGCTATTAGTGATGAAATCATTATTTCAGTAGGATACTAGGAAATGTTTAAAACTAAATAATTTGTTTAAGATATGAATATGCTTAAAATGGTCAGTAATATACATTTTAATTATGCTTTTATAATGAAAATTATGATTGCAGCTTGTAAAACATACTTTATACATATATTTCTTCAGATATACATTGTACATAACCATGAACCTATCTATAAGGTTATGTGTTATAAGTTTATATATATCAGCACATTAAGTTTTATACACGTTTCATCAAATTTACTTGTAATTTCACAACTGCATAATTTATAAACCAAAAAAGTATATTAAAAACTTTGATGAAATTGTACAGATTGTACAGGTCTCTATATATTTTAAAAAATTTAAAATATATAGAGACAAATCTAATATGCATGTGTATTGTTGCAATATAGCACATGTATTGAAGACAAAAAGTTCTACAGAATTAATCAATTCAAGGATACAGAAGAAAATACTAACAAAATTTAGAATTACAAGAAGGAATTTTACCAATAATAAATATTATTAACATAATCTAAATATATATAATGTTCATCTTTAGTCAATTTTGTTTAAATTTATTTATCATTTTTTCTCAAATTTATGTATTTTCTGAAGTTTAAATATCTAGATAATGGGTGGGAAACCAAATTATTTTCCACAGATTTGTTTTTGATGTAAACTACCGATAACAAAAAGAAGAATCATTTAGAATTAGCATTTCATTTAAACTAGTTGAGTCATTTTGTATTTGAAATAAATTTTCTTGTTTAGATGTTTTTACACATTTTGAACAAATTATTTTGTAATTTAACTTTCTGTACTCAAATATCCCTGTATTTCAATTACTAACCATTTTAACTTGGTGAACTTTTTTTTAAAAAAAAAATGATTTCAGAACTAGCCTTGTTTGATGGAAAGATCAGATATCTGAACATTTTTGCTTTAAGTAAGGTAAGACAAAAATCTTTTTTTCAGCCTTTTTTAACCCTTTTTTTCTAATTTCGATAGAGTACTTTATTAAATAGGAAAAATTACCTTTGAATTAGACTAAGCGAAGTTTTCTGGTGTCTTCAATAATAAATGAATATTTTATTTTTAAATTATTTAAAAATTGTCGTCACACTCTAACTAAAAAGCTAATCGTTAGTTATCTAAACGCGTAAAGGCTTAATTAAAGCATAATTATCTTTATCAATCCATTCAAAGTTTTTTGTACTGTAAAGATTTCAGCTTAAGTATTTGAAAAACCTGAATAAAATTTAAGTGTTTTTCAGTTAGGATTGAAGCATTAAAAATGTATCAAATGCGTAACCAACATTATTAATTCTGCTACCGTTTATAAATATTATGTAAAGGGAAATATTCATTTTTATATTTATGGAAACAGATTTCTTAACTATTTGTCAGAATTCAAATGAAAAAACAATTTCGAAATATTTGCAAGCCTGCTTGTTTTTAAAAACATATAATTTTAAGAGTTCGACAGAGTAATTCTCTATCCGTCATTTTTTTTACGTATTGCACTTGAGAGAGTTGATCGAGACTATGGCATGAATATCAATGGGCATATATTTTCTAGATTAGTACACAGCTTCTTACATATGCTGAAGGTGTTCATATAATTGGTCGATCTCTTTCCTTTTTTTGAAAGAAGCTTTCCTTGCCCTTGAGGTGGCTGCAACACAAATGGGTATAGCTATTATCGAAGGGAAGACAAAATATATGCTCTTCTCTTAAAGCAGATTTTCCAGACCTTTATCTTGAAATTGGTTTGTTTAAATTTAAAACAAAAAAATGTTTCCCTTACTAAGGTTCAGTTATTACTAATGAAAACAAAATATCTTCTCAAATAAAAAAATCAGCTGTTTTTTGCTAATAGGGCTTTTTTTTTGGCCTAAAAACTTTCCTTAAATCTAGTTTTCTTTCTAAAAATATAAAGTTTTTAATTTACAAAACTCTTATGAAGCTTGTCTTGACATATTCTTCTGAGACCTAGACTATGACTAAATTGGGTGAAATTGCTATTGCTATATTTGAAAGGAAGATTTTGGAGAGTCATCTTGATGGTGTAGAAGAAAAACAATAATTGGAGAAGGAGATTTAACTCGGAATTATATAAAATAAATATATAAACAACCTAATATTGCTAAATATATAAAAATAAATAAAACGAACTGGATTGGTTCACAGGATTCGAAGCATGATGTTAACACTGTAAAAAAATGACTCTGCACTTAAGACCTACTGGAACTAGAGTGTAGGAAAGACCATGATTAAGATTAGCTGACACGGTTAAGTCAGATTTTCTTTACAATTAATGAGAAGAATCGTAGGTCACAGATTTTTCAGATGTCGTCATGGAGTAATCTTCAGAGGATTTGAAATTATTTTAATTTTATTGGCGAAAGGTACTTAGGCGTGATAAGCTTCTCCGAAAACAAAGTAATGTTTGTTAAAGTTAAAAATTTGAGTAAATCATTAGTTCAAATCTAAATGAGAATATTTAGATGGATGATTTAAAAGAATATAGACACTAAAACAAATTCATGAAAACCAGAATGATGAGACAGATAAATGTTATAAAAAAAATCCATTGTTTTCGGAGAACCATGACAGTTTCATGAAATGAATGTCATCCAGAGAAAGTTTTATTTCATTGTTTTTTGTTTTTGTGTGTGTCTTTTCAACATTTTGAAACAGTCTAAGATGTAGAAGAGGAGTCCATTAACATATTTGATTCAGAAGAGAATATATCAATTGTTCTTTTAACATTTTTTTCCTCGAGATTTCGTTTTTTAATTTTTGTACTATCAATCTTAGATTTATTGGTAGTTGAAGTAGATTTCTTTCGATGGTGAAGTGGATTTAGGTGACAAAGTTGAAAGTTTAGCCGCTATTGGTAAACTATTCTTATTCGCTGGATTGTTGTTAGTTTTTGAGTCTGTTTGTAAAGTAAAAGAATAGGAAATACCAAATGTTCTGTTTTTCACTATTTTACGAGAAATTAATATTTTGTATTATCTTGGTGGCAATTACCTCTTTAGAAATACTTCTTGGTTGCAATTTCCTCGTTCTAAATCTTTCCTATATAGGGCAAGGTTTGAAAAATGTAGTATGTGCAATAAAACAGTTACAACACTTGGAAATTTTTGAAGTACAAGCATTAGTTAAACGCCAAATTGTACACGTCTTCCACACATAGGATTAGTATTCATATAAGCTTGTTGGAAGTGCTCATATCTCTGACATTTAAAACACCTAAAAAGGTTAGGAATATATGGATGAAGTTTGCAGTTTATATAACCTACTTTTTTCCACTGTAACTTCAGAATAAGTCCACTGTTACGTCGAAATACGGCGTGCAGCACAAACTTCTTGATGACGTAGTTCTTCCAAATATTCTGCTTCTGCAACATGTATGAAATTGGGGTTGGAAAGGACATCATGAGATTCATTTAAAGCTTTATGAAATGATATTTCGACTAAAAATGAACCCAATTTTTTTAAATTACTGATTTTTGAAACTTGTTTTGTGTCAACTTGAATAAGAGATATCCCGATCGTAATTGTTTTAGCATTTTGTATAGTTGTAGCTTCAATAGTTGATGTCGGAAGTTTTTGTAGCAGAAATGGTGATACTGCATGAAAACTGTTTGGTGTGCTTATCAACATGTATCGAGTAGATAAATTGGCTTCAATGTCGTGACGATTACAGCTTATAGGATATTTGTAAGGGCTTAGGCTCTACGGCACCCCCCACCATGGAACCCTACAAGGGATGGAAGCCACTGGCTCTGGATAGTTCTAACCTTAGCACTTACCATAGTACTAGTCGACACCCATACTCTAAGAGTCAACCCCCGGAAACAGTGACCAACCCTAAGGTAAACCGAAGGATGCGATCTCTTCGCTTTATCCCTAGCAGACAAGCAATGACTGTAGCTATTTACCAGCCGACTGATATACTGGGGACCACAGTGTACCACCCTTCCAAAAGGTTACCATACATGGCCACACGTGGAGATATTGGCTGTCTATGAGAAACAAAAGATAAACATCGGCTACAGCTACTCATGAAGAGCTTCCTAACTTGACGTCGAGGGATGGAAATGATAAGGAAAAGATTAAAAGGAAAAGAGACTAAAAACAGACAGAAAATATAGATTTCTGAGTACCTCGGTATTGGGACACTCGTACTCATTTAAAGAATGTAAGCCTCATAAGAGGAAATCTTCAGAGGAAGGCATTGGTTCACATTGAGCAATCTGGCCAATTAGGATGATGATAATAATAATTTTTAGAAATTTCTTGTAATACAAAAATAATCAAAATAACATTATTTAAATTATATGCAACATCATATGATACTATATGGAAAACTTTAATAATAGGTGAGGCCATAACTTTTTCAACAGATTCCAGTTTTTATCGATAGCAACATTTTGCAATTCCTTTACAAAGTAGCCACTTTAATTCCCAAAAGAAAACTTTACACAGTCTAGGATAGCGTATTTATAATATCATCCCTATTACATGCAATATTAACATATGTATTCCAATACACTTTGAAACTTAACACAATACTATAAGACAGTATATTTTAAGATTTTCTTTAAACATTTCTCATGTACGTAAATTTATATTTCTTTTTTTATTTTTTAAATGAAATATTATTGTAATTTTATGAAGTCAAATTTATAAATTATTTATATATGTATATTCTGTAATCTTTAAAAAATGCAAATGTTAGCAAAATATTTACAGCTCTAGTTCCGATTTCATTCCAATTAAGTAAAATTAATAAATTATAAGCAAAGATAATTTTCACAGCTTCAGAAGGACTGGAAATACTAAAGTGTCATTCATACAAAACGTTTCCAGAATCTCAATCAATAGTAAAATTTTATGGGCAGCATTTAGTAATATTTGTATCAATATTCTGAATAAAATTTGAAATGAAGACTATTTGTTTAAAAAATTTAGTTGTACTACATAATAATTTTTTGTATCCTAACTATAGTAAGTTGATGCTAATTAACTGACTATCAAATAACAACACTTGTTTCTCATTTGATAGTTAAAGTCTACATGATTGTTATACTAAATTTCCATGTGTGTGCGACTGGTATTCTCTCAATATCCAAGTGATAATATATTCCATAATTGTAATTTGAAAAAATAAAAAAAATATAGTTTAGAATTAAATTTGAAATATTTGGTTTATTAATTTTTTACTGAGATAAATGTACAATTGAAATCTAAGTATTTCAATTTTCTGATTGGATATTATATTAAAATGAATTTTGTGAAGGAACTTGGGTTTGGTGAAAGCTTCTTCATTTCAATTAATTTGTTATTCAACCAAGGTAGAGTTCTTTAATTCGTCCAACAAGAAACAAGCGAATTTATTGTACATTTAATTTTTCAAGTTAGGATTTGGGAAAATAAAAAATAGATCATGTCTTTATGGAGTTCCTTAAAGTTTCAGCAAATAATAAAGAATATGTGTCAAAACATTGTTAAAATTGTTTCTACCGGACAACTCAAAATAGCCTCTAGTTAACTTCTAAAAATTCAAAATTTACGATTTCAATGAAAAAATGTAAGTAAGGAAATTTCGCACTGAAGAGAATCCAACTGAGAAATATGATGTGATACATTTTCTTCTTTTATAGTTTTTCGGTCTTTTTAAATTATAAAAATGAATAACAAATATGCAAATCTGCTGATTTCTACAGAAAATGTTCGAAAGCTTAATTACCCAAAGATTTTTATATAGTAGAAATACAATAATTAAATACTCACGAAATCTACTACCCAATAAAACCATCTTAATAATCTAGAATTTGTATCTGAAGCAATATATTCATAATCTTTCCTATGTAAAAATCAACTATCAAACGTACTTTAGCAAAGTCACCGTAAATGTAACTATGGAAATCGAAGGATGCGGAAGTGATATCAAGAAAGCATTTAGACAGAGCGAAATTGCAACTATCACTTTTCTTATCAAAATAATGTAGATTTCATTAATTATAATAACTCTTTCAACTTTCTCTCCATTTCTGATTTTTAAAAATTCTAAACGGTTTAGGAAAATCTGCTCTCTTATAATCAGGGCAAAAAGATACCTGTAAAAGAATGGTATCTGAATTATTATGTTGAATATCTGCTAATCGCTTTTAGTAAATTTATTTCCAAACAGTTAATGTATTAAAATTTAGGTGTTAAAGACTCTAGTTAATATTCCATTTTTTCCCTTACCGGTCCAATTTTAAAATAAGGTCATTTGTTGATAGTGGATATATATAATTGGTATAATTTGACTTCTCTCCTTACTGCCTTCAGAAATTACCTCAACAAGTGTAAAGATACCAATGAAAGTAAGTTGTTTCTCGGATTATTTAACTTTATTCTGCTAGGAAAATACTCAAATAACCTCAGAAAGGCAGACAATGTGGCTATACGCATGTAGGAAATTGCTATGAAGAAGGTAAGAATATACTCTTCTGTGAAAGTTCAATGTTTTCCGTTCACCATCAAATTCACCCGGTAGGAATATTACTCAAAATACATTTTTAAATTTCAAATATAAATGTTATATTTGAAGGATACGCGTAGGCAGCACCTGATAACACGTGCAGAGCACTGCATATACCACTAAGTTATTTATACGACATATTGTCATTTATAGTTAGAGTTTAAATTATAATACCTCAATCACACACAACAAATACAATCAATCACATCACACACAATGAACAAAAATAAAATAAAACAAAACAGTAATACAGGAAACTAACTTAACATTTTACGCTTTCCTACGATTTACTTATTTTAAATAAAAAATATTTTATGGGATTACATTATCAAGTCATTTTTCATAATCAAACCATTCAGAAGTCACTTTCTGCCAAATACATTGTTTACAGTCCAACTTATCTCAATATTTATAGTTAATTTATGTAATGATCACAATTGAGCACGACATTATGTGAAAAAGGGCTTTAATAAAAATAACCTAATGGAACGTTAGCATATGAATCACTGTTTATATATATATATATATATATATATATATATATATATATATATATATATATATATATATATATATATATATATATATATATATATATATATATATATATATATATATAAAAATTTACATCGCAAATTTCTGTTTTATTCATTCTCCTCTACATAATGATATGTTCCGAAGATGATAATATACCATTTAAAAGTAATCTGAAATCATTTTTATGTTTCACCAAAGTTGTATACTAAATTCAATTGATTCGACGCCTTATTTAAGTCTTTAATATAGAAGCTCAAACACTTATGCAAGATTTTTAGAAAAATAATCTATAAATGAGACTTTGAAAAGGAATTTACAAGGGAGCAAATATTTTATTGTGTGTAGTCTAAATTTTTCATTTATATCCTTATTTTTTTACGTTTTCGCTTGCCTTAAATTTACTTCTTTTTTTATTCATTTCCTAGTTTGGTATAAAGGTGTGATTTTTTTAACATTTTATACCTTTGACTAAACATATATTAATAACAAAAAATTCTTGTCACACATATAATAGTTACCAATAAATAATATATAATATTATAATATATTATATATTTACATATACAATAACTTTTTTGTAATTCTTCATTTTTAAATTTATTTTGAAGCAAATAAATTTAAAAATGTAGAATTACAAAAAAAAATGTTAAACATAGTTTCATTTTTATATTTTTTTCCAAAATGAGCCTCTGAAAATTCATCAAAAATGATTTGCTTGCAAAAAAAATCAATTTATTAGACTTGTTTTGCCACAGATATATTATAATTCTATTCTGTTAATTTTGCGCAATTTATTTGTGAAATTTTAATTTAACCAATAACATTGTAAGAATGAAAAAAATTTTCTAATACATAGGAAATGATTTATTTTTCTTGTGCAAAATCAAAAGAAAGAACATACTACGCCGAACAAATGGTTAAAAAAATCAAGGAAATCAGTAATAAAAAATATAGTAAAGTGTCATTGATTAAAATAAAAAACATAGGTTAAAGCAGTAAAAAAAGTACAAATTTAAAGCTTACATAAGAATAAAAATATAACAAAAAGAAGTCATTAAAGGTAGTGTGAAACTTTTATATTAATATGAAAGCAAAGGTATTTGAATGGGGAGTTTTTTAATCAAATCTTGTAAATTTAAGACAATACTGTGTCAAAAGGCATGACGATGGTGCTTAAAACTAGGACACTAAATTATATTACGAGTTGTTTAAGAATTTTAACCAAATGATATATGGTTAAAAGTATTTTACATCTCGAGCACAGATGTGCTGGTTCATTAAATATAATGAAGAAGTGCATCTGTATTCGAGTAATAAAACATAAGTATCTATCAAATAAAATATAACTATTTGTCAATGAGTGTAACCGATCCGTATCGAGATAATATGACGTCAGCATGATTGTACAGGATAATGCTCCAATTTTTAAAGAAAGGTTTAATACAGAAAAGTTTGTAATTTGTACAGGAATTCTGCCAAACAGAATGGATATACTCAGAGGCTGAATGCTTGATGTTCACATAAGTGATTACATAAATGGTTGATGGGATCTTTACCTCCTTTTGCAGCGAAGTCGGCTTGTTCATTTCCTGAAATATTGACATGACTGAATACCTAGCAAAATATATAATCTCATAAGCTTTATAATACATTTCTTTTAGCAAAACCAAGATTTTACTAACCATGAGATGGAAATACTCAGAAGAATTAGGCTGCTTCACAACGCTCATACTGTCAGTATAAATCGCAGAATTTATGGTAGCGAGAACACTTAATAATGTGAAGAATTATCAGAAGGGCAACAACTTCAGCAGTGTTAATAGAGCAAATAGAACGATGTCTATAATTATAGATAGTGTCATTAACAATACCACAGCTGGCATATCCTCCTAATTTTGATCCGTCACTAAAAGCATGATAATAATCATAAAATTTATTGTGATGAAAACCATAAATTAGAAACAATAAGAGCAGTATTTGCTTTACTAAATAGTGATTTGCTTAGTATGTGGCAAAAGAAGTTTTTTTTATCAAAAATTACCCCAATGTATCGTATCTCGTTAATAACAGGAATAAAACATCATGGAGTAGGATATTAGGATAAGTGTGGAAGACTCTCCTACAAAAATGGATGCAACTACTCTTCGTTGGAGAGATGAAATATTTTTTTTTATCATACCATTCAATAATATGATTTACAGACGTCTGCAGTTTTTCATTTAATGTATATGTGAACTTTGACAGAAAATTTATAAGTCATAAACAATGCCTCAAAGCGCACTTTTAAAATAAGATAATCAGAAAAAACCTTCGAAATATTTTTGATAAAGAATGTCACGCCAAGCACGCTACCTTGAGAAAAGCCCTCGGTATGATCAAATGTTCCAAAAAAAGTATACTCAATACGCTAAGTATTCTGTACCAAACTTTATTCACATTAATAAACTATATGGCCTAAAAATGAGTTTATATTTCTCTGCAATCCACATAGGCATGATAGAATTAGTTTTGCTAACAACTGTACTGTGATTAGGATAAAGTTATGTTCTCTAATGAGTTGAAATTCTTCATACAAAAAAATTACTAGACTGTAAAAATATAGAAAACACAACCATCCTGTAATTTTAAATATATCATTGTCGTAAATTACATCTCAGAGAAAAAATACTTTGATCTCAAAGTAAATTTCTTTTTAATATTATACCGATCTACACATCTGTAGAAATGACTTTGTACAACATGTATGGTACCATAGTAAAATCTTTGACTCCATCATAAGATTTTAAAATGCAAAAGTTGATACTACTTTTGTTTTAATAGATGATAATACACGTCACCAAAAATTATTATCGTTGATGACTACCTGGACAGTAAAGGGATTTCACATACAAATTGGATGATATACTTATCTGACTTGAAAAACCATTTAAAATATTTGGATGCCCTAAGGCGTAGTTTGTGTATCACATTTATAGATTTGTAAATTGCTTTGTAGGGACAATGGTGGTTCATTAATTCTGCTATATTAAATCATATCTAAGGAGCAATGGTCTAACAGTGCAAATTTTCCATGAGATCATGTTAGTGGGGTTCACTCAATCTACTTGAGTAGATTTTTCTTGATTTTGACTTTAAACTTACGTATTTTTTAATGGCTTCAATTTGCAATCTTCTTATAACTTATAATTTATATATTTTTCCTTTTTGCATATAATTTTTTTCATGAATAGACATATATAGACATAGACATCCTACCATATTTCATGTTAATTAAAGCAAAATTTACAGAGTTTTAAAGTTAACTTTAAAAATTGTGACTTTTTCTCCACTAAGTATTTTTTCAGTTATAAATTTCTTTCTGGGACTTCTTAAGAAATCCCAGGAAGAAATTTAAATGCAACCATGTTGAAGATTAATAATTAAATATTTAATATTTTCTAAATATTAAAAAATTTAATTTAAAAATTTATTCTGTTAATCCTTAAGAATCAATCAACTTACTTCTAATTTAAAATTTTTTATACCTACCTGTTAGGGCAAGTGCTAAAGTTATCAACTGTCTAATATATTTCAAAAAGTATTTACTAATATTATAGCACTAAATCAAAATCGTCACTTTTATTACATAATAATTTCAACCATAATTGTAAATAAATTATTGCTTTGATTGACAAAAAATGTATTTTTGTGCAACATGACTGTAAGTTTTTTCAATGAATTAATAAAATAGCTTGATTTAAAGCCCAAAAGAATCTTTTTTATGTTATTATTTCCATTTTTTTTTTTGTTGAAAGAAATAATAATAATATTGAAACAACCAAACAATGCGTGTGCATTCATACTTCCCTACTAAATTTCATGCAATAAATAAAACAAAGCATTTTTATTTACCATCTGTCTGTAATAGTAATAGTAAAACAATAGAAAAATTAATACATGCAAGAAATGATTACTTAGTTTACATTTTATGATTGTAAACATTGAAGCTATGTTGAATAAGTGAAGTAAATATTAAAAGTCAAACAGTAAATTAAATTTACGTTTTACACAATACCGAAATATATTTAAAAAATAATCAGTTTCTCAAATCAAATTATTTATTTGAATGCAAAATAAATAATTAAAATATATTCCGTGGTTAACGATGAAATTGCTTTAAAAATTACCCAATTAAAGTTATTACTCTAGATTTTTCTCGTTTATACTTAATCTAAACTGCTAAATGCTTTCTTTAATTGATTTTTATAAAATTGATTTAAAATATCATTAATTTTGTAACCCCCCTTCAGTATATTTAAAATTTTAATTATTTTGAAAATACTGTAAAAAAGGTTAAAATCTTTCATTTTGAGTAAAAAAATGAAATATATGAACAAAAAAAAGGGTTAGATGAAAGGGAGAGAATTGAAACTCTTTTCTTCATTAAATATTTTTGAATTTTAAAAGTGTTCTTTTATTTAATTGCATTCAGAAATTAGTCAATTTTCCTTACAATGGGAAAACTGTGATTAAATAGCATATTTCTACGAAGTTCTCCCTCATATCTGACCTTAAGTACTTTTTGTAAAAGTCTAATTTATATTTTGATCTTAATAAAAAAAGTATTAAAATCTTAGTCAACTGCACATCGAAAGTATGTACTTATTTACAAAATTGAATACATAGCTTTGTCTTCATTTTTCTAAATGAAAAAAAAAATTTAAGAGAATTTAAAAATAAAGATATTTTTAAGATGTATCAAATCACGTGTAATCATCTCAATTATGTATTAAGCGAAGATTGCAATAAAAAGGTTAATGTAAACTTTCTTAGTAAAAGCTTTCCAAGGAAATTTTATGAATCCTTTAAAATAATGATGCAATTTTTACACGAATGATGATTACATTTGCATAATTGCCGCTCCAAATTTCAGAGCAACGTTTTTTTATAAAATAATTCATCAGCGCTCTTAAGAAATGAATTAATGCAACTGGTTTATTTTTTAAACAACGTTTGGGTAAAGGCATTTTACTCTCTAAATTATAGGTTCTGACAAATAGTTCTTAAAACACTTTTTACATCCTTAGGTTTAAATGAAGAATATCGAGATTCATAGCCTAGAGGATATTATTTTTATTTATTATTAAATATATACTTTTTAGAAAATATTTTCCATTCGGAATTTTTTAAACTCTTAATTTATTCTAGATAGAATTTATGATTTATGTCCTGATAAAAATAAAAATTGGTTATTGAAGTGAAAAATCAAAGTAATGCATAAAAGTCCGCTTTTATGACGTTAAATAGGTTCAAGTGATTATACAGCATATGCATTTCGTATAATGAATGAGATATTAGCGAAAAGGACAAAATACATTATAAAATATGAACACAACTGGACGTGCAATGGGAATAATAAAGAATGGACTACGCTTCATCCCACTTGCGATTACCTGATTCCAGACCACCAAATATATTTGATCTTAGCATTGTTACATCATTCATCCTTAAATGATAACTTACATTACTTTCATTACAGACATTATATGGCTTGTGTTATTTTTATAAGAAATTTGATATCACACACACACACAAATCTAGAAGAATTTAAGAACTTAACATTTTTTTCAGATAATTTTCTTCATTTATCAGGTAATACCTATCTCAACCTTTCCCTTTATATTATATTTGCGTATAAAAAATGCGTATTTCTTACCTGTTAAAATAACATAAAAGAAATTTTGATTTTTCCTAATTATTTGCGCGTTTGTAACTGTAATTTTAGCTATAAGTGTGTTAAAATCTTGTATATATGCTGTAAAAGTAAATATTAATTCCATTTCACATTTCTGACTCTACAAACCACTTATATAATGGGAAGGAAATAAAAAATAACAAACTTATTCATTGGCTAGATTTAGAATAATGAAAAATAACGATTATATTTACAAGTGGTTTCAAGTTTACAAAGTGTTATATCCTGTATACTTCTGTCAGTAATCATGACAAGTATTTAGACAGACATCAAGTTGGATTATATTTGAATGACTAATACTCTATTCTAAGCGAGTTAGAATTGAGTATTTGTCATTCTTCTCTCAGCTAGGACATAGATGCTTACAATTCTTTTCATAAACCTTTGTTGTATGGTAGGGGTGGTGCGTAAATCTCTTTACAATCCATGACCAAATGGTTTCAATGTATTTTATTCCCAATAGATGTGCTGACCTAATCAATAATCGAGAAACATCTGCACTTATGGGCTCACCAAGGCCTAAAGGAAGGACAAAATTCCTCAGAGCATAAGATCCTGTTACTCTAGCGAACAATGGAAAATGAATGTTGCACTTCTTCCTTCTCCCTGCAGATTTGCAGGGAGTTTTCCTGGTTTCTTCCCTTGTGACTCGTGAATATAACTTACTGTCTGTAAAAAGTTCTCCCCGGAGGCAATTTACACAGTAGATTATTTATTTATTTTTATTCTCGATTATTTACTTTTTTCTCTTGAAGTGAGTTAATGTTTGAGATATGACGTGGATATTTTAGCAAAAAATAAATTTACATTTAATATTTTATTTTGGTTTCTCAAAGTAATGACGCACTAAATAATGATTTGGGATATGGTATAAAAGTGTTGACAGTTTTATTTTCAAATACAGGAATTTAGCTTTAAAATGCTTAGTTAACTTCTTATTAACGAAAAAAAATACAAATAAGATAAAAATTTGATATTATAATAACTATATTTTTTTCTTACAAATACGAACATAGTACAGCTGAAATTTAACAACAATTTCAATTACAACAAAAAAACTTGCAATTAAAATTTTAACGCACCGTTTGTAATTGATTTAAGAAGTTTCAAATTTATAATTCTGTTCAGTATGATTGATCTACTACAAGGTTCTTTGAATTGTTTTCTTCATCATAAATCATTATGAATTAATTTGTTAAATAGTATAATTTAAATATCAAAATTAATTAATTGAATTTTTTAATTCATTTATTATAAATAAATAAGAAGACTTAGTAATAAATAAAAACGGTTTATCCTGTAATTTTCAAAATGATACTTTTCTACATGAAAAGAAAGCTGGAAAGAAAATTCCAAAGCATTAATGAAAATATGTTTAACAGTAAACTCTTACATACAAAATTTATACAATTTTAAATAATTCCTGTATTTTTAAAATAATTTGCACTGTTTATACTGAAAATTAAAAGTTAGATATTAAAAAATGGTAAGGAAATCGAAAATGTTGACGAAAGTATTCGTATACATATTATGCAAATCAACCTTATAGGAAATATATTCATACAAAATGTTCATTAATTATTGTTGATGTTTCCGCACCTCATAACTTTCGAATGAAAAATATTACGCAAAAACCGTTTAGGTATTCCTGAATTACAACTCAAAGAATTTTATGCCTCGCAGTCTTAGCACATTTGCAGTCTGAGTAATTATGACGTCATAAATAAAATGATGACCGTGCAAGAAAAAGCAATGTGTGTATTGTGGTTTTTCGAAACTAAATCCGTCATAACTACTCAACGTCGCTTCAGAACCACATACCAGAAAGATCCTCCTTCACATAATTCTATCAGACTCTGATTAACACAATTTCAGGAAGTGGTAGCGTTCTACAGCGAAAGGGAGCGGGAAGATCAAGCACTTCGCTGGAAAATGTTGATCGCATCCAAGAAACGTTTACTCGCAGTCCATGAAAATCAACGAGACAAGCAGCTGTGCAGTTACATATGCCGCATACGACGATATGGAACGTACTCCATAACCGCCTTCATCTGAATGCCTACAAAGTGCAAATTGTGCAAGCTTTATACACTCGAAAGATAAACCGCGTCCTTTTGAGTTCGCTGAACAAACTTTGACTCAAAGTGAGGATGATGAAAATTACCTTCGGGAACGGTTCTTCAGTGACGAATCCACTTTTCATGCGTCTGGAAAAGTGAATAAGCGTAACTGTAGAATATGAGGCTCAGAGAACAAGCAAGATTATTGAGAATTGGAAAGAGATAGCCCAAAGGTGAATGCTTGGTGCGCTTTATCACATACTGAAGTTATTGGACCTTTCTTCTTTGTTGAAACAACAATAAACTTTGTGACATACCTTTACATGCTGGACTTGTATGCGGTTCCTCAGATGAAGCAACATATGCCATATGTGACATCTCAACAGGATGGTGCATCCTCACATACGGGCGTGATTTTACGTTACTTTTTAGACGAGAACTTTCCATACAGATGGTGTGGAAAAGGTGGACCAATCCCATGGCCTCCGAGATCACCGGATTTAACACCACTGGACTTCTTTCTATGGGGGTTTGTCAAGAGCATTGTATACCACATCCCTATATCTTCCTTTCATGAACTGAAGTTTACAATTGTTACTGTGATTCGAAACGTTATCCCACAAATTCTGGAGAACACTTGGAGGAAAATCGAATTTCGTCTCGATGTTCTATGAGCCACTAGGGGCAGCCATGTGCAAATTCCTTAATCTTTTTAAAATCATTAATAAAATTCTTTGAGTTGTAATTTACGAATACGTAATCGGTTTTTGCGTAATATCTTTTATTAGAAAGTTATGGAGTACGGAAACCCCGAAAATAATTAATGAACTCCCTGTATAGTAATAATATTTGCGGATCGAAATAAATGATTAATTATGTTATGATAATTTTTTTTAAATAAACGGATATTGTTATCAATTTTGGAATTAATAGGAATAATATCTGTATAAATGCAGTAAAAATATTTATATAAATAAAATCGTATCAATTCTTTTGGGCGAAGCAACAGTATTCGCTCATTTTTAGCAAATGAATGTAAAATGTATGAAATTAATTGTAAAAAGGCATGTAAAATATCGGAAAATGTATGAAATTATTAATTATTTTTTCTGGGGAGTCTACTTCTGGAAATCTGCATTTACACTAATGATCTACAATTTTTAAACAAAATGTCTAATGTGTTAAAGAAAGAAATTTATGCATCATAAATCAAATAAGCCATAAGTTATCACATTTAAGTTTATAAATTGATGAGGAATAAAGGTGGAAACATAAAAAATTTCCATTTTCAATTAGAAGAAAATCGTAATTTATTTTTATTAACAAAATTATGCTTTTTTGTTCATTTTGTTTCCAAAAACAAAGAAATCATAAAAAAGTGAATTAAAAGAATTGGATGACTTCACTGCGATTTACTTAAATAAATATTCACTATACTTCATGTAATCTTTAGGATAAAGACACTGATGTATTAAACAAAGTGCTTTTTCTCTATGCCATCAAACATTGGAGCCACATATAAAACCCAGATTTACTTGAAAAGGCGTCAAGAAGCCATTTCGATTTCACATTCAAAATTAATCATATAATAAGAGACACACTTCTCTGTACTGTCGTTTCAAGGATAATCACAGCCATGGTTGCCATCTTAACAATTTATTCTGCTGCAAACATCAAATAAACAGCCTTGTACGAATAGTTCGATATTTCCTGCTAACAAAGCAATTTCTTCATTATTTAATAACTTAGATGTATGACACCTTGTGTACAAAGTAAAAACTGCGATATCCTTATTATTTTCATTGGCTTTTGTTATTAAATATTTCCTGATTTTAATTTTTTATACAAGTCTTTTTGGCCGTTAGTGATAGAGAGAGGTGCAATAGTCCAACAGAGCGTTTCGTATGTTTACCATAATGTAACTGATTCGATATTCTGCCTATGCGGATGGAATCAGAAAAAATGAGGTAAATGTTATTTTCGGATTTGAATTTATTCAGAAGGAGGTGGATAATAATGGAGTTCTCATACAACACAGTTTCATTTACCAGAAATAAACATTGCTTCCAATATCTCCTCTAATGAACTACACTTTCACTGTTAAACACTTTACAAATAATTATTTTTTAACCAAAACTGTCCAGTTTGTAATCTCATGATATTTAATAACAAAGTATGCTTATGCTCTTAAATGTGAAACTCAGAAATAATTGTAATTGTGTTATATTGATAATCTCTATAACGCGCATTCCTTTTATTCTTTTATTTTATCAAATCGACCCTTATATATTATACTCTAAAGTGTTTCTATCTTTTTCATCAATTTTATTAAATTTTATGAGAAAATTTTAAAATGCCATATAGTTTCAGGATTTAATTTATATCAAAACTACTTTGATGGATTAATGTTTTTTTATAGATTTATTTTAATGTTGTGATAAATCTGTGTTAGTAAGGCAAAATTTGTTTTTTAACCCTAAAGACATCGTTTCACAGCGCTTGTTTACACCAATAATTCTAGTTTTGATAATGCACTGATTTCAGTCGTAAATTGTATGTCTAGATCTAGAACATAATTTACAAATTCAAAGAATGATTTCTAGTTTTTTCTAATATTTTTAAATCATCTATCTGGGATTCTTAAAGGTTCTCTAAGTGAATGACAGTAAATTATGTAAATGATTTATGTTCATGTTAAATAATATACGTAAAGAATATAGATCAAGAAAAAAACAATTTTCAATTACATTTCAGTCACAATTCATATGAATCAATTGAGTGCAACAGCAGGGATTTTTATACTTCCAATTATTTTTTGAATGAATATTAGTTCCTCAAGAGACTTTTATTTTTAAGCATCAATTATAAAATAAATTTAGTTCAATATATTTTATCTCTTTCAACAAAAACCTTAAAATTCATTATAATTATTTTTACTTTAATTTTTATGGACACGTTTGAAATTACGATTTTTGCTTGGCTGTATTTTCACTAAAGCCCAAATTTCGTGACCTGTGTTCATGTGCAGCAAGAGTATTAGCAAATGATTTCTTTTCCTCACTCATGATTGAGTTTTCAGAATCTTTTATTTATTTTAAAAAATAATTTTATTTTTATATTCCATATTTTTTAAATGAACCAGCATTCCCATTTCAATAAAAATAACTTTAAAAACCTTGTACTCTCAGATCTGTATGTAAGTAAAATAAACTTTTGATTTATAACCGAATGTTTAATTTTCAAAACAATTATTTTCTTGTTCAAAATAGACAATTGTGATGTCATCAAATCAAATATTATTCTGATACGACGAGTACATGTTTATAAATACATTGCGCAACGTTACTAATTGCAAACACCTCTTGTTCCGTTTCAAGTTAAAATAACCATTTTGTTAACTTTAAAATGGATATAAGTGCTGTTAGCTAAGCATAACTAGCTGAAATCGTTAAAAATGTTCATATCAAAATTAAATTATTACATGTATTTAACTTATCTAGTAATTAAAACAATCACTTGCCGGTTTAGTGTTTGTGTAGAGGGCGCTAGAGAGGTAAACAAAACGTTTTATTCTTTGTTTATGGATGCTCTATGTGAGTTTCATGCAGTTAAACTTAAGTATTTTTAGAAATTGTTTGATATTCTCTGTAACGGCCACATTTATCTGTTTATTCGACCATTTTTATAAATTGTAATTGAAACGTGCAAAAATAAAATGGGTTGCGAGGAAGATGTTTTCAGAATTGCAAAAAAATTGGACAAGATGGTTGCAAATGGCGGCCAAGTAAGTAAATGTATACATTTATAGTGTTTTCCATTCTGATTACGGTTTATCATGATAATTCTCTACTAACCTTCCTGAGTGTACTTTGATATACTTGTGTAATTTGTTATTCTAATTTAAATATTTGAATAAAAAGTAGTTTACTTATTAACAAAATTAATATAAGTTAATGTATTTTACATTTTTCTTGCATATTTAAAAAATAGCTTTGTAATATGAACAGTAGATTAAAGTTAAGAGCAAAATAATTCGTGTCTATGCGCTCTGAAAAATCTATGCGTTTGCTCACAAATTATTAAAAAAAGAAAATAAAATTCGCCTAATCCTACAAAACTTTTAAAAGAATTAGTTATTGATAATGTTTATCTAAATGAGAAATGAAGCTTTCACGTTGTGTCTTTTTAAAGTTCTAAATTATATTTAAACAATCGTTAAGTTTCAATCCTGATCTAGTTTTTAACAGTTAAGGGATATTTCCGTTTTTAAATAGTATTTATTTAATATATTTATTATTTTTTAAGATTGTACTGATAGTTTTTTTTAATATTTCTTTCATGATATCCAATAAAAGTGAAACTGCATTTTAGAAAGTCCTTGTTTATTGTTTTTATGGTGATATGCATCTTTCAAAGCAGTGTAAAAGTATTGGAAAGAATAAGCTACAAATATTAAATTGTAAAAGATAACCATACATGAAACAGCTGACTGGTTTGCATTGTATCAAATGGCAGTAAAAGAATCAGACTATAGGAGATCTCAAGGATACAATTAGCATAAGAAATTTTCTTTCTGGAACATTGAAATAATAGATTGTTTCTTGGTTAATTAAATTTATCTGAACATTTTCTAGGAAATTTCTTTTTTCTAGTTAATTGCTTTAACATTTTTAGTTTCCATTAATTTACTACAATATTTTTAAAGGAAAAACTTTTGATTTCTGTAATTCAGATGTTTTTAGTTTATCTTTAGTGTAAGGTTTATTAAATATCTAGCAAAATAGTTTGATTTTAGTAGTTTTTCAATTGTTCTCCTATTTAAAAATATCCTAATTAATATAAATGTATGTGTAAGATTATAATTTGAATGATTTTGAAGAGTTTTATAAACATTTTTAAAATTAATGAGCAAAATAACACTAGAGAGACATGGAGAGAATAATATTATTATTGGAAGGATATTACTGTCTGAGAAAACTGTTTCGGTCGTGAGCCAAAAATCGGAAAAAAAAGGTTGGTGGGCAAAGATAAAGTTTTCTAAAATTTTAAAACCAATATACAAGTTTTACAATTTACATTTGTTAATGAGATGAATGAAATTGCAGGTTCTCTTGTAAAGTTTTCTTATATTGAGGTTTGAAGTGAGATGTGTTGATTCTAAGTAACAAAGTTAAAAGCTTATCTGTCAGTCTACTTCTGAAATGATTCTTTCTAAGGTTCATAGCTATAAACATTTGTTCACATATATAAGATAACGCAAACATATCATTGATTTTCTAGGCATGATATATTAAATATGGGAAGCTTACTTTCTATGATGAATTGTAAAACTCTAACTTTGGCATATTTATAAATAGCTGCTTGAGATGATTGTTAGATTGCAACTCGATTCTAGATGCAAATCTGACCTCACTGCTTCATAATTTACATTGAAAGGCATGATAAAAATATCCAATTCTGCTTGAATGGCATTTGAACTCAAAATGTAGTTTTTTCAAACTATCTTCATAATTCTTAAGCTTTCTTTTATATACTGAGTTTATTGAATTTAAACTTGGGAAATGAGACAAGTAGTTCTTAGCTAGCTGCCAAGCTAAACCCAGTTATTGTTGACAAATTGAATTTTCCCTTGCATCATGACATTCAAGTTGCTCATATGATTTGTGAAAATGAAGACCAAAAGCCATTCAGGGCCGGCTCCAGGGTATGGCGATCCGGGCAGTCACCCGAAGCGCAATGAACTAGAGGCGCCAAAATCATGGAAAATGAAAATAAACTGATAAAAAATTTAATTACAGGCTTTTATAAGATGCACTAAAAAGTAAAGAATATTTTTTATCATTCTGATATCATATCAATAAATTATTTTTCATAATGCATTGTCATCGGACCCTTGTATTGTAAGTATACCAAACTTCATTGAAATCAGTTCAAGGGAATTTTCTCAAAAACATGTTGCAAGATTTGAATAATAGTTTTGATTTTGAAACTATGCAAAACAAGATCTAACAGCCCTTTATAACTTCATATAAAAAGGAAGTAGACTTAAAACAATGCATTATTTGCCACTAGACTTCGGCTGGTGCAAAATAAAATAGTTTGTTTAAATTGTTAGTGCAAGAAAGCTTTAAAAAACCTCTTGTGCAAATTGTCCAGTGCATTTGGCTTCTATGAAGGTAAGTGTTTCAATTTTTGTTTTCATTTTTAAAAACGAACAAAATCCATCGGACATAAGCCAAAAAAAGGGTGGGGGGGGGCAGATTTCAAAAATTAGAGTTTAGATCAAAACATGGCTTGGGTGGTATCAAATAAAAGGTAATTAAGTCTGGAATTGAATAAAATGCATTTTATTTTTTTAAGCCAGTGGTGCACAAGAGGGGATTTCAAAAATTAGAGTTTACATCAAAAAATGCCTTGTGGTATCAATTTTTTTTTTTGCCAGTGGAGGCACCTACAATGAAGAGGGATTTGTTGTTAATCATATGAGCTTAAGTGCCCATAAATTGGCAGAGTATTTTTGTTTTAGTTTGTCCTTTGTATTAAAAAAATTTGATAGTTATATATTACAAATATAAAAATAAAGTGTAGGGAGCCCTAAAAATTTTATAGCGTAGGGACACATAAATTGTAAATCTGTCGCTGAAAAGTGTGACTTGGTTGTTATGATGTGACCATTCTTTTGAGGATTAACAAAATAGTTTATAAAAATGTCAAAAAGCTAGCTGTTTTATTTAAGCGGTTTTCAAAGCACAGCGCAGCAAGTGCTTAGAAGTAGTGAGTATAAAAAAACGTAGTTTTAGCAAGAGTTTTATACAATATTTTATCTTGATCAAAAATTTAAAACAATTTAAAAACGTGCCGCAGGCGTTATTTCTAACAAAAATATATTTTACACAAAACTACCAAACAAGAGACAGAATACTAATTATTAATTTTTTATATCAGTATTATTTTTTATTTTAATTAATATGTTCCAGAAACCAAAATGTCCAATGCTAAGAGAAAACCCTCTGGGAGCGAATTTAAAAAGCAGATATTGAACAAGCAAACACAGCTTCAAAAACAGTCAAATGGGCTGCAGAACTTCTTGAAAGAAGGTAGTTTCAACGCTCCCACAACCGACCAACATTTGAACAACGCCCAGCACCTAGATACTGACTTTCTGGATATGGATCTCCTTTTGGAAGCAACCGTCAGCATTACTGAGCTGAGTAAATCATCTCAAACGAGTTTGGCACATAGTGATGGCAGTTCCAAAAATCAAAATTCGCAAGTTGTGCAGACCTCAGAGAAACATTTAGAAAAGGCTACCATCCTTCTTCTCTCTCTAATCTCTTCTAAATCAGGATTATGGCCCAAAATCACGCGTGCAGTGGATAGAGTTTTTTTTTGGTTAAACGTGGTCCAGCTGCACCTTTGTATAGTTTTGATTTTCCTTTTGATGATCAGCATAGAAGATTCTCACCAAAACATTACAAGAAAAGGCTTAGAAATGGAGAAGAAGTTTTAAGAGAATGTGGATGGTATATTCTGTATTTCAAAACACTTTGTACTATTTTCCATGTCGACTTTTTGTTGCACTATCTAGCTTGAGTGCTCGTGGCAATCAAGGATTTAAAGACTGGAAGCATTTAGGGGACTCTTTAGCACATCATGAAAATGCTACAACTCGTATAAATTGTTTGAAATCATGGTTTGAATTGAAGCAAAGATTGAAAATAAGTTAAACAATAGATGCAGTTTCTCAGAGACTCATTGATTCTGAGATAAATCACTAGTCTGAAGTTCTTTTACGCATTATATCAGTCGTTAAAGTGCTAGGTGAGAGCTCTCTAGCTTTTCGAGGAATGAGCAATAAACTGTATGAGCACAATAATGGAAACTTTTTGTAGTTAATTCGGTTATTGGCTGAGTTTGATCCAAAAATAGAGGAACATGTTCGCAGAGACCTCAATAAAGAAGAAATCAAAGCTATATATCTAAGGAAAACTATACAAAATAAAATAATTAAATTGCATGACAACATAAAACACCACATCAATGAGCAAGTTCAAAAGGCTAAATATTATTCCGTGATTCTTGACTGTACTCCCGATGCAAGTAAAGTAGAACAGATGACATTTGTGGTAAGATTTGTCTCCATACAGGAATCAGAGTGTGAAGTATCAATGAACATTTTTCTGGTTTTCTACCCATTTAGAGATCAACAGCTATGGAATTGGAGGTTTTACAAGAAGAGCTAGAGAAAAATAAGCTTACAGTAAAAAACATGCACGGTCAAGGTAATGACAAGAGTTCCAATATGAGAGGAGAAAAATTGGGATTACAAACAAGAATCAGAAATATAAACCACAGAGCATTTTATGTTCCATGCAGCAGTCATTTGCTAAATTTGGTCGTAAAAGATATGGCAAAATCCTTGTTTGAGGCAGCTAACTTCTTCAATATTGTTCAAAAGTTATTTACATTTTTCTTCCTTTTTTTCGTTGGGCAATTTTACTGAAATATATTGATACTTATACCGTAAAACCATTGAGTGACACGCGATGGGAAAGTCGAGTCAACTCATTAAAAGCTTTGCAGTTTCAAATTGGTCCAATTCACGATGCTTTGTACAGCATATATGAAGATTAAGAAATTGATAATATGATCAGAGACGAGGCTAGCGGATTATTCAGAGATTGACGTGCAAGCTAATTTCGAAACCACCTCACCATGTCATCGTGTCAGAAGCAAAACAAGAACATTTTTATGAGTGCCTGGATGAACCCGTTCAAGACCTCAAACAAAAATATAAAATAGATTTTTTTCATAGTATAGATCAAGCAATAAATGCCTTGGAAACCAGATATAATTTGCTAAATACTCACAGTAATTATCTCAGCTTTTTGTACAATATTTTTAATCTAAAAGAATGGGCTACTGGCTCATTGCAAAAATTTGGAAGTAGTTTTAACTGATGGAAATTCAAGCGATATTAACGCCCCAGAACAAGGCGATGAAATAAGCATTGTTTCGTCATTATTAACAAAAAAGGAAACCCTTGTTGAAGTTCTCAAATTTATCGCTACATTTAAATTCGCACCAAACCTCAGCATAGCATTAAGAACCCTACTTACATTGCCCGTCACTGTGGCTTCAGGGGAAAGAAGCTTTTCAAAACAAAAAATTATCTCAGAACGATGCAGACGCAAAATCGTCTCAATGGATTGGCAATGATAGCTATAGAACACCAAAGTAGTGATAAATTAGACTTAAAATCACTGGTTCGGGAGTTTTCCAAAAGAAAAGTTAGAAAAAGGGCATTTTAATTACTTTGGTTAGTTAGAATTTATTTATAATATGGGATATTAGTTTAGTTAGCATTACTTCATTTTAATTTTTGTTACTTTGCCTTAAGTGCTAAATTGCTTATTTTGTTATCTGGTGCTTGAGTTTTTAATAAAACTTTTTTTTTAAATTTTTTCAAAGTTTTCTTGTTTTTCTGATATGGTGGCATGAGATTTACTTAAAAAAAACAGGGAAGGGGGTGCAAAATTAAGGTCTTGCCCAGAGTGCCGAAATGTCTAAGACTGGCCCTGAACCATTCTGTATCTAGTAACATTTCACATTCCACAGAACACTTTCTCATGGAAGAACAACACAATGTTTTTCAGCTGCCAAACTCGCTCTAAAACACATCACACTAAGCCATCTTACTTTCATGTCATAAATTACATCAGAGTTTTCAGATTACACATACTGAAGAAAATCTTGAAGTTGTCTGTGATGAAGTCCACAAGGTCGAATAATATTTACAAGCTTCATGATTGCATCAATCATGGGTTTCATATTCAATGCAGATTTACACAGAGCATCTTGATGTATAATGCAATGTAGAAAAATTACATTGTTCCCTTATAGTTTTGATTAAAAAGTCCGAGAAACCTAGATTTTCCCCCTGTAATATTGGTGCTCTATCGGTCATAATATTACATATATTTGTTATAGGCACTCTCAAATTTAAAAGCCCTTCCTGAAATTCACTAAAAATGTCACATCCTGTTGTAGTTCCCTTTATAAAACACATGCATGCCAGTTCCTTAGTGATTTCAAAGTTCTCACCAACACCTCTTATAAATAATAACTGAGCAGTATCATTTATATCAATAGCTATAGAGCAAAATTTAAACTGGCCAATTTTTGACTCTAATTGGGATGTCAAATTTATATTGATGGCTTCAATTCTAGAAGTCGCAGATTTTCAAGATAAGCTTGCCGTCTTAAAATTATTTTTTTGTCTGGACACAAAACATCACAAACTTGGAGCATGCATTGTTTAATGAATTCCACATCACTGAGACCTTTATTATTTTAAGCAATATTGTATTCTATTGTGTAACTTGCATGTGTAGCTGCTTCTTGGATAGTGTTTAACTCCTTAAAATAATGTTTGTTGTTCCATAATTTTTTTATAAAAACTTTATATTTTGTTTTCTTTCGTATTTAGAAATTATTTCATATTTTTATGTTTGGATGTAAAATTATAGAAAATGTTATATCCTTTAAAGACTGCTACAGTTTCATTGCAGATCAGATATGCTAACTTATCTTTAACAACTGTAAAAATATATTTCCAAGTTCATTGATCATTAAAAACACAGCACTATAAATCAACTTAATGTTTTTTTGTAATCATTTTATGGTTGAAATATTTTTTGAAATACCAAACAAGCTCTAGTTACACTATACTTTTTATACTTTCACCATTATTTACAATGATGCTATATGCAGAGATGCCGTTTGTTACAATTTTTGCGTATTTAGTTCGGATTTCTACTCTTCGTTAGGGAGTTGCGATGATCTTAATGAAATTACGGAAAATAGATTTCTCTCTCGATCTCTAATAATAATCCTTTTTTGTCATGTACGATTATATTATTATTATTGTATTATAGCGATTAAAATTTGTGAAGGTTACAAATAAATTACTAATTTAGTGTTGAAATTAAATTAAGAAAAATATGCCTGATATATTAAAAAGTAGAACTGCTAAGAGCGCGCGCACAGGTGATCATCAACTAAAAGTGAACTTAAACATCTCGTAGTTTCTGTCGATTTTAAATTACAATGTTAACATCTCGATGTTAAATTACAAAAAGATGTTAGATTTCAATCTATTCAATATTTATCATCCTTGCTGAAATTTAGTGTGGAAGAGCTGGACAAATTAGAAGCTGAATTTTTCCTCTATCAAAATGAAGCTTTTACAATTGGAAATGGTGAAAAAATGGATGAAGTTTGGCACAGAATTTCCTTAATGGAAAACAAAAGTATGAAATTTTAAGCAAACTGATGAGTAGCATTTTAACTGTTCCTCATAGCAATGCTAGAGCTGAAAGAATCTTCAGTGTGATAACGCTAGATGTTATAGGCCGTCCCACCCAAAGGTATTCGGCAGCGAACATGACTAGTCGCGGACAGTAATCCGCCAGGAGAGCACTTGGCCCATGACCGGTCGGTAGCCGGTACACCAGCTTCCGATCCGAGACTGCAACCATATCGGCGTAGTCCAAAAGGTCCATGACACCATGTTACGGTCCGGGTCTCGCACGCAGACCGGCAATCACCACCCTGCGGTCCACCCAGACTCGCTCTGACGGAAGTATGGGCATCTTGCCTTTATTAAAATTTCAAAACTTAAACATTTTAACAAAAGATAAGGAGTTACTAAACAATTCGTTTAGAAAAACTATTAACTTAAAATTAACATGATTAGCGTTGTCTTATATACAAACTTAAAGTTGTGTTAACAATTAATATGTACATGGCAGTGATTCTGTGAATAGAGTATACATGATTTCAGCAATTCCTTTCCTAATTTTAATGTTACCCAGTAGCTGTTTAATATTCATTTGTTTGAAATTTTTAGGGAATAATTTATCTCTAATGTGACTAAAATTTATGCAGTCGTAAATTATGTGTTCCACGTCTTGTGTTTTATTGTCATATTTACAGATGTCTGTCTTATTGAAGAATCGATTTTGATATGCGCCAAAGGCCCCATGGCCTGTCTTTACTTGATTGATTAAAAAGTCTGCTGAAAGTCTCTTGGTCGTAACCTCGGGATAGAATTCATATAATCTTCTTGTTTTGTTCGATATATTCCATTTGTTTTGCCACAATTTCAATACTTGTTTGTTAGCTATCGTTTTGACTTGTTGCTTTGAGTATGGTGCTTGATGTGAGATTATTAATTCATTAGTAGCCTGTTTAGCATTTAGGTCTGCTAGTTCATTGTATTCTATGCCTTGATGGGCTTTAACCCAATGAAATATGAATTTATTATCATTTTGACTTATAAGACCAAGGATGTTGTCTATTGTTTTATTACCTTGTTTATAGTGCTTTATGGTTTCAAGAACAGATCGAGAGTCTGTGTGGATATGACAAATGTTAATATTGTTATTAACTACGTATTCCATGGTTTTTAATATGGCAATGGCCTCTGCTTCATAGACCGTAGCCTGGTCATTAAGTCTGATCCTTTTAATGTCTTCTATTATATTGTTATGTCCAAATATGATTGCCGCTCCTACTTTGTTGTTAATTTTAGAACCGTCTGTGAATGCGAAATAGTCTTGAGTATTTATAGTTTTAAGCCATTCAATTTCTCTCTTATCCCATGGAGGATGATCCTGTATTTTCTCTCTATGCCAAGAATTGTTGGTATCAAATTCTATATTGTCGATTTTAACTCTAACACCTTGATTCCAGATTAAATATTTTTGCTTCTCAGTATGTGCTAGTATGTCTATGGGTGGACAACCCGTTAGAACGTGGAGAGCGTCCGTAGAAACTGTTTTATAAGCTTTTGCTATTTTTAATAACGGTATTCTTTGAATCTGGTTTAATTTGTTATTAATCTTGACAGTGTTCTTGTACCAAATTGGGACTGCATACAATATCATCTTTTCAATAACTACTTTATAAATAGTCTTGGTAACTTCAGGTTTGATGCCCCATGTTATTCTAGAGATCCTATTTATTTTGTTCATTAACTTATAAACATTTTCTTGTAAATTATTCAGATGATCTGCCCAAGTAAGTTTGGTATCCATAGTGACTCCGAGATATTTAATGTTCGAGTTGTATTTGATATTCTGCCCCATTATTTGAATTCTTGGCCTTCTTGTGATGTCTTTTTTGACAGTGAATATTGTATAGCAGCTCTTGTTTATGCTTAGTTGCAATTTATGTTTGTTAATCCATCCTTCAATAATACTCAATGGTTCACTTGATAAAGTGGTGAATTTGTAATATGTGTTATCTCTTAGTAGTATAATTATATCATCTGCGTAGGCCTGTAGGTACACCTTATCGTTTATATTTTCCACCAATAGCTCGTTTATCACCAGGTTCCAAAGAATTGGTCCCAAAGAGGAACCCTGTGGGACTCCTATATTGTATCCTTTTACTATTTTGTTGTAATCCAAATAAGATCTGCCAGATAAAAATGACTTGATGATCTTGTATAAATTTTTATTCAAATTGCATTTATTCAATATTTCCAATATATCAGCTATTCTAACCGAATTAAACGCATTCTTAATGTCCAAAGACACCATACATGTATATTGTTTATTTCTCTTATTTTCCTTTATTTGTTTAACTATTTCATATATAGCATCATTTGTGCTTTTTCCACGAGTAAAACCGAACTGTCTGCTGCTTATGAATTTCTCCTTATTCAATTGATAGTTTAATCTGTTTAATATTATTTTGTCTAAGATTTTACCAAAGATTGGTAAAAGACAAATTGGTCTGTAGGAATCCACTCTTGTTGGGTCTTTGCCTTCTTTGGGTATTAATATTATTTTCGCAATCTTCCACATTTTCGGAAATGTGTAATTCCTCCAGCATTTATTTAAAATCTTTGCAAACCAATCTTTGTGATTATAAAATATTTCTCTATATATCTCCAATTCAATATTGTTATAGCCAGGGGCTTTGCCAGATTTCATGTCGTCTATAGCTTCTTTAATTTCATATTCGGTAATATTATCATCTTCCAGATCAGAATAGTTTTCAATAATTTCTACTTGATCTTCATATGGAAAGTTGTAATTTAATATTTCATTAGTAGCCTCCGACAAGTTAGCAGTGAAATTTCCATCTTCTTTTATGATCATACTGGATAGACTGTTACTAGTTCTTTCTTGTTTTATAGATCTGTAGTAGTTACCAAATACGCTTTCGTTAGTGATTGAACTTAAGTAATCTTTGAAGGCTTTATATTTCGTATGAACAATGTTTTTCTTATAAATTGCAGCTTCTTTCTTGTAATTTTTCATAAATTTGAGTCTATTATCTATGTCTTGTTCCCTCTGATACCTTCGTCTTAGGGCTCTAATCTTGGATCTTTGTATGGTTAATTCCTTAGTCCACCAGTAATTTGTATTTCTAACTCGTTTGTTAGTTTTCTTAATACTTTCCTTACAGATCCTTTGGATACTCTTTTCCGTTAGTTCAACTAATTCATCAGTTTCCACTTTATCTATAATTTCGTCGTTAATTTCATCTATTACTGTTACTAATTTTTGTCTGAATTTAGTCTGATCTACTGTTTTGAAATTCAATCTTTGTTCTATTTTTAATTTAGTAATGGCCAATTTCAGGTTGCATTCCATGATATTATGATCACTTGCCAAGAAATCATCTTTTATTTTCCAGTCAGTAATCGACTCTTTGTTTAAGTTTTTGGTGATCAGTATATCTATCCAACTTGATCCTATAGTGCTATTATATGTAGGGTTACTATTAGGATCATTTTCTATGATAAGATCATGTCTAAAGACAAAGTCTATAACAATTTGTCCTCTAAAGTCTGTGTTCCTTGGGCCCCATACCGATGACTTTTCTTCAGTGTGATAAAAAAAAAAAAAAAAAAGTGACTGAATTTAGGCCAAATCTCAGTACAGAGTGTTTAAATTCGCTCATAATTGAGAAAATAAAAAATATTTCAGATGCAAAATTGTGTTATCAGAAAGAATTTTCTTAAACAGAAATCAGTATGGCTAAGAAAGCTATAACACACAAAATTTATGATTGATTGTCATTTATTTCTATTTATGATGTCATTTATTTATTTATTCTCAATTAACAGATCAGTATGCTATGTTAGTTTTAAATAAAAAGAATTTTTCTTTTCAATATCAGTGTTTTCTTTTTCATGTAATTATATAAAAATCTGTGCTGTGAGAATCTCTGAGGTATGGCATTTAAATTTAACACAGAATGGTTTACTTTCTTAATTATTTCTTTTTATATTTATTATGATGAGATGATCATTTTACTTTTATTTTTTAACATGTTACCTTAAAAGTATTAATTTTATGCACACAAGTGTATTCTTAATGTAAACCACGTGTTACTGAAAAGGTTACTGAAAGTACTGAAAATTAGTACTGATTGGGATGCTCCGAGTTTGGCATCTCTGTATATGTCCGCAATCTTTAGATATGCAATTGATAATATTAAAACTCGCGCCAAAAGAAAAAGCTGGTGGCTTTGAACTTAAAATGCACAGTCTACTACATGAAAGGTTTAATTCACCTGTATTGATTCCCATATGTCTGCTCCCCGAGAAAGAGGTAACACTTGTTGGTGCCAGTTTACAGCTATAACTAACAAAGAACTTCTGATTTTAACAATTACAGCTGCCTGTGCTTGCTTTATCTGTCAATTTGTGTTTTGTAGAACAAACGTAAAAAAGTAAAAAGATCATGGATCCTTTGAAAAAAAGAAGGAAAAAATATATAAACAAGGTAGAAAATGAGATTAATATATAAATCATATTTTGTTTTAATTTATGCCAGTCCGACAAATTAAAATTCTATCTGTAGGCCACATAAAACATTTTGGCGGGCCGTGGTTTGCCCACCCCTGGTTTAAATCCACTTTAATGCAAAATGCGATAAACTGAATGAAAGCGCGACATTGATCAGTTAATAATTAAATGAAAGAAATTGATTATTTTCAAACTCTGTATTGGATAAATTTTTTTATTGGACATGCTTTTTTTACATTTTACATTAACATATTTGTTGTCATTTTTCGTTGAATTCTTTATAGCTTAGTTTAAAATTTGCTGTGTAACTTAAACTTTTTTCTTCCACATAACTATGTTCGAATTTGAATATTTCTGGAGCAAAACATTTCAGGTTGAAACAGATGGTGAAATGACGTTAGCCAATTGCAATCATGGTATTGTTCTGAGGATCCAAATTTGCTCTTAAATGTAATTAGAATATGCTGATTATAATTAAAATAAGTCAATCTAGTTGTAGTGCCATCTAATATTTATTTTATGAAACATAGGCAGTGTTTATTTCAAAACTTTATTGTAAGCTTTTCTGATGTAGAATGTTTTTTTTATCAGATTATCCATTTTTGGCGTTTAATACACACAACAAAATTTAAAACTTTTTTAATACATAATCTGGATTGTATACTAGAAAATATGGTAATTTGTATAATTTTTAATCGTTGCAACAATGTTGTATAAATTATGTTTTCTGGTGTATAAGCTATAGATTATGTGTTAAAAAAGTTTTGAATTTCTTTGTGCATGTTTTACACCACTACCGATAATCTGATTTAAAAGAGAAAAAAATATTTTATCTAAACTGCGAAAGACTTCATAATTTAGGGTTTAAGATTTGGTCCTGTTTCTAACTTATTCAATGAAAAATTTATGCCATTAGAAGCAGCATTAAATAAAATTGCATAATTTAATATGTGATTCTTTCTCTACACATTTGCTGCCTGTAAAATTTAAATCTCCATCCCCTGAGGCCAAATATACTGTCTGCCATTTTTAAAAATGCACTTAAAGTATTTGAAACACAAAACTTAAGAACCAAACATTAAAATATAATGCTCCACTAACATGCCTCTGAAAACCTCTTCGTTCTATCTCCGTAGCTGCACTAAAAACATATAACTTATTATAGTTTATTGTAGTTCTAGAACGCAGTGGCTACAAATATGTTAAGGTATGTCTTATATATGGTTTGATGACCTTTTCTTGACAATGGTTTCAATTACACCAGATTTTAACTGTTCTGTAAAGATTTCATTATATTTTTAATAAAAAGAAACTGATCTTTCTTGTGCTGGGTTGTTAAGCTCCACAGCCGCCTATTACAATGAGAAAAATTTAATTTGTATACCTCATCAAGATTATTTTTTAATGCAATCTGATTGTTTCTTGTTTTTAAATTTTATTTCAGTGTATTGCAAGATGTAAATGTCACTAGCTGAAATATAATAGTCGTCCTCCTTTCCAATAATGTACTGTCTGCTGTTTTTTTTTTTAAAAAATCCGTCATTGTTTTCAAAGTTTTCTTAAACTAACATTTAATTTATTATCTAAGTTTGTTTTGTTTTTTCTTTTCTCCAATTCATACATTAAATGATTGAGTTCATAAATCTATTCTATAACTGCTTATAAAATAACCATATAAAATTTCAATAAGATAATGCTTTTGGAAAGCTCTTTATTTTCAGTATAAAATTTTTGCATTAAATTACATTCCAAATAATTTGTAAATTGTCTCTTTTCCCACTAAGAAGACTTTTCAATCATAAATTTGATTATTAACATTCATTTTTATCATATCCTTGAGAGCCTGCACATGGCAATGAGAAACAGAATCTCTATTTTTGCTCACCTTTTTGAATTATTATTATATAGGATAGTTTAACTGTTGTGACTCTGAAATTTTTCATTATTGACCATAATTGCCTTGCCATAATTTGAATTCCATAATTGTATATTCCTAACTTCTCAAAATTAAGGCTGCTTTATTCTTCGTAAAACAACTATTAGCTAAAAGACATTAAGGATTGAAATATTTTCAAATTTAAATTTTCCATTTGGATTATGTATAATCACAAAACAAGATTACAAAATAAATATTTAGTATTTGTAATTTGAATAATGCACAAAATTAGGAATTTAAAGTTGATTGATTCTGTATTTTGTGGCGTTGCTGCTGATTCTTTATTTTGTATTTCAGAGTGATTTGCTATTAACTTTATACTTTTTTTCTTTTCCCGTAATAAAACAACTTGTTATGAGTTTGATTCTGATATTTCTCATGTAAAATTTGTTCTTACCATTTTACAATCAAATGACTATGTTAAACATTTAAAGCTTCTTACAATTTTCTGTTTGAGCTTTTTTTTTTCAAAGAGCAATACTATGTGTCAATTAAAAAAATCATGTCTCTTAAAGCAAAATATGCATTTTGTTCCTTTACTATGATCATTAAAGTTGAAATGTGTTCCCTTTTTGCACACTATTTCTTTGCACAAATGTTTTATTTTTCACAGAATGATAATATAGAATAATCTTATTTTTTCTTCTATTAGAAGTAATGTTGATTGCCAAGATTCTATTTTAATGAACTTCATCAATTGCAGTAATATTTGCCTCTGGATTTTATTATATCCTAAACTAATATTAGGTAGTAGTTACAGAATTATGGGACACAAACTAGTTGCATATATCAGACGTAGCTTAAACTTTCATGGAAATGAATATTAATCTAATTTATCACATATTTTGAAACCCTTAAAAATTAACAGATTTTTGCTGATTCTAAATCAAGAAGTTAAATCTTGCGACCATTAATTACAATATCCTCTCATCCAAATGTATCTTATATTAATTTTAAGTCATTTGAATTTGTTAGACAATCTTTTAACTAAATTTAATGTCATGCCACTGAATAGATATTTTAAGTTTTAAAATGTTTCAACATTTGATATTTTGGCACTTTTATAGTGCATCTTTAAACTATGACCGAAATTCAAGCCGCAAATATAAAATATTTGGGCAAAGTTAGTTTCAGCAAAGAATTAAATTTTATGTTCAATCATGGAAACCTTACTCAAATTTTGTATCACATTTTCATTAATGGACATTCTTCTTTAAGTTTAATTTAATTTTATCTTTTAGTTAATTGATAATATGAAATTTTTAATTCTTCAGTTTTATTTTTATGTACAAGTTCTAATTTTTTTAACCTGTATTTATCTTTTGAACAAATTTAATCAAGTTCATAACACTCCTTGAAACTCCTGTAATTTTGACTTTACTCCTTGAAAGGCAGAAATTACTCCTGGAATTTTTATTTACCGTAATTTATTTTTTGTTCGAAAATATTTTGAATTTCATGTTTAAAGTTTTCATTGAAATTGTCCAAAAACCTAATTGAGTATTAGCTCTTAATATTGCTACTAGATGGAAGTACAATTAATTTTAGAATATTGTATTCTTAACTGTGTTGACTATAATAACTATCCAGTTCAGCTACAATAATTTCATGATAATTCAATTTAGTCATGATTGGGCATAGTACTTAGATTTCTTTGTGTGAACTGAAGTAATCACCAAAACCAGATCATTTTAATGTGCAATCAGATGGGAAATTTTCATTTATCCTTTCTCTGTTTTCTTTATATTATATAAAATTCCCTGAATAGTAATGCTTCAATGTAAAATTTTTTTAGTTAAAATATAATTTCTATATTTCCCTTAGCTTTCTATATTAATTGAATGTGTATAATTTCATTTTATTGAATTGGGATGAGTTGGTTTATTAATAAATTAAAGGCTGAAATATTTAATATGCCTGGTAAAAAGAGTCTTTTCAATGACCAGTGGACTCTTGAAAAGCCTTACAAATGTATAGATATATTTCCTATTTTTGTATATACGAAGAACAGAGAAATGTGAAAATCTATTAAATGGATTAAAAATAGTACAGCCTTGAATATGGATGTAAAATTGTATCGTTGTAAAAGAATTTGAAAGTAAACAAAGAAAATTTAGAATTTCTTTCATTGAATGATAATTGCAAAAAAAGTCCTTTTGGAAACTTTAATAAGTTTTATTTGTTTTGAGACAATATGATTATATTTGAAAAAAGATTGTTGGAAGTACTCAATTAATAGATAGGAATCTGTTGAAGATGTTTAAAAACTCTAAAATCATATATTTTATACAATGTATAATCCAGTAATATAAAGAATATTGATTATTTGAATAAAAATTTTTCTTTTATAGCTGTAAATTCATTGAAGGCTTTTGAAATAATCATTAAATCTAATTCTCACTTAAATAAAAAAAATATTCTCATTAATTTTTGATATTATTACTATTTACAGATATATAATTGAAAAATGTTGGAAACCAATTACATGCATATTTGATTAAAAACAATTTTAATATAAAATAAAATATTTAACATGAATGTCAATACTTCCCAGCAATTTTTGATTTGACTCCTGGAAAACTCCTAGAATTTGATTCTTAGAAATCTGTACAAACTTGGTTGTTAATAATTGATAAAGAAAATTATACAGAAGAGAATGATTTAAGTTTTCACCAGTTTCAAAGATATCAAATTTCAATAAATAATGACTGATGTTCATTATTGATTTTAAATTGAAATCAAAGGTTATTTACTTGAATCATCAAGAACCCTTATAAAAAGGTGCTGTAAAAATGGATAAAAGTTTTTTGTCAAGGAATAATTTAATCACTTTGAACATGAACAATCTCCATACTAATTTTTAACAAAAATCTTTGTACCATGTTAGGACAAATGTACTTAATAATTGGCATTGGACTGAAAAAAATGCGTCTCATTGGTCTAAAGATAAGTTCAATGAGCTCCTTACTGGAACTAAAATTGAAACTGATTTTGGAAAATGTGAATTGAGCTCGTAAACTATTTTTAATTCATAACATATTCATTTAAAATCTCATAATTGTATTACACGATCACCTTTATTCTCATTTTGACAAGGTATTTCAAGTGTCAACTTCATCTTCTCCCACCTTGGATCTTTAAAGTGTTCATAAGAAATATTCTTTAATTATAAATCATAATTAATACTGATTTGAACTCTATAGAATTAAGCTACAAGGGAAATTAACTTAAATGATCTAACATTATTTTCCCGTACTTTTCTTGCTTCAAGAATAAAAATGTTCTTTTTCCTTACACATCCTCTAAGAGTAGAGAAAAGGTATCTGATCTTCCTCTTTTACATTCTGCAAAATTATCCCTCTCCCCGAAATTTTTTTTTATTCTTTGCACAATATGTTCACATTTTTCTCAAGATATTACCAATAGGAAATATATTGTAGTATGGGTGAAAAGAATCCCCCAACTTCAATACGTAATAACTTTTAATGAAAGGAAGTTTTGAAATATTGAATACTTCATCCATATTGTTTTTAACTGATTTATGCACAAGACTTAACTTCATGTACAAAACAGAGTTTTGAATTAAGTAAATTATTAATATTACTTTTTCACATCATGATTTTTGTTTAAAAGCTACTTATTTTCCATTGAAAGCTACACCCTCTAAAAGCAAAGGGAGGATTGATTAGGTAATATATAATTACCGATAGATAAGATTCAGTCAATCAAATATAATCATTTACAAATATGTTATAATTGCTTTACTAAATTAAGTTAATGTATAATATTTTGAAACAGTTTCTAAGTTTTCAATATTTACTAAAATCATTTAAAATGAAATAGAATTCTTGAAGATACTATATATATATATATATATATATATATATATACGAGGGTTACTCTGAAATTTTTGAGATACACGCAGACAAGACTTCACAAAATAAAAATAACAGTTTAATTTTAAAGTACAAAGTATTTTAACACAGAAGGCAATTTTTTACTGACTTACTTCAACTTGTTTAGTGTGGAATAAATTTTAAACAAAAGAGAAAAGAGAGTTGACGCGAGAACATTTTCGCGCTATGATTTTCTACGATTGCAATTAGCATTTGGTGATGAATCTCCAGCTCGTGCTACTGTATTCAGATGGTTTAGAGAATTTAGAAGAGGTCACAATTTTCTTCAGGATGAAGAACACACAGGAAGGCTGCTGTCAGCAATAACCCCGGATAATGTGTCTGCCATACGAAAAATGTTAATGGATGATAATTGCTGTACCTATCAAATGATACAAAAGGAACTTAACATTAAATCCGCATCCATACACAAAATCATTCATGAAGAATTACATATGAAAAAAGTAGTTTGCCGTTGGGTTCCCCATAATCTAACTGAGCATCAAAAAGAGGAGCGTGTCAGAATCAATAAAGAAACTCTTAATATACTGAATGATGGTGGCCATCGCATCATTTCTAAAATTATAACAGGTGATGAAACGTACATACTATTTTTTGACGTTCCAACACGTCAAGAAAGCAAAATATGGGTCTTTGAAGATGATCCCACGCCGACAATGGTGAAAAAACAACGCGCTCTGAAAAAAGTTATGTATGCTGTTTTCTTCAGAAATGGAGGGATTGGTTAAAGCCATCATGTTGGAAGGACAGAAGACAGTAACAGCAAACTGGTATACCACTAAATGTCTTCCAGAAATTCTACAAGAACTGAATGTTAGGGGACTAATGCTTCACCATGACAATGCATCTTCACATACAGCCGGATTAACAGTTGAGTTTCTTAAACAAAAACAAATTAAAGTGATCGAACATCCGCCGTATTCACCTGATCTAGTTATGTGCGACTTTTGGTTATTCTTTAATCTAAAAAAGAACTTACGTGGATGTCTTTTTCATTCAGAAGAGATTGATGTGGCTATAAATGCATTTTTTTCATCTATTCGAAGAAATGAATGGCTTGAGGCATTTAATCTATGGAAAATTCGTTTACAAAAGTGCATTGATGCTGGAGGAGACTGCTTTGAACACACCTAAAATTTTGTAAGTATAACTTTAAAAACCTAGTTGTATCTCAAAAATTTCAGAGTGACCCTAGATATATATATATATATATATATATATATATATACATTATATATATGTATATATATATAGCTTTCAGAGAAATCTTGTATTAAGCTCTGCTTAAATTGTCAAAAAAAATTTTTAAATGTTCAGTCTTCACTCACTGTAATTTTTTAAAATTTTAAAAACAGGAGCAAGCTCTGGATTTATTGAAAGCACTTCGAGATTTGCCAATTACTCTTGATATTTTGCAGGTAATATTTTTCTGCAATTCATCTTATATATATTTATATTTCCTTTACTTTAGTTCTTGACCACATAATTTTTATAGAAAACTCGTATTGGCATGACTGTCAATTCTTTGAGGAAGTCTTCTAGTGATGAAGATGTTATCACACTTGCTAAAAGCTTAATTAAAGCTTGGAAGAAATTATTAACAGGTAATATACTTGCATTTAATTATACATTGCATTATTTTTCATGATTACAATAATTAATATAAATTATCAATAAAATATGCAGTTAAAAGTCTTGCCATATATTTGCAAATAGTGTATAAAAATGCAAAATACAGTTCCTGATTAAAGTTGCTCTATTTTATGTGTGCAACTTTTTTAACTTTTTTGCTTTATGATTGATTTCCTTTTGAAAATTTTAAAAGCATATTTTTTATTTAAAAATTTTGGTTGAAAACAATTGTGTGAAATTTTTATTTTCTCGATTATTTTCAAATTAAAACATACGATCTTGTAACGAGTTATATAATTTTAAAATGTCAAATGTACAATGTGATCTGCTTAGTAAACATCTGGCTCACTGACATTTGGTTCAACAATTTGTGGATTTGATCTTCTCTTGAAGTTTAGATATTTATAGGTATTCCAAATGCATTTTAAAATGTTGGTTTTTGAAAGAAAATTACTGTTGAGCAACAAATTAGCCAAATCTCTGTGTGAGTCATCCACTTCCAATGAAAACAGCTGCAGAGAACTACTTTGATTACATTAGTAAGGTGATTACATTAGTAAAGGATGGTATACATCCTTTAACTTTTGAATTATTTCAGTTTAACTATTTGGCTCCCCCCAAAAAAAATATTAAGTTTTAAAACATGTAATTTATTTTGTTAAAATCCTACCAGCAAATACAGTTTTGGCAGGATTTCTAACTTTTTCTCTAATCACTGCACAGTTATCTCGCCAGCCTAAATTACATCGTTTGCGTAATAGCCAGTTTTAAAAATTCCAATCACATGCTCAAACTTCGAATATCACAATCTTGCTCTATTTTTTATTTTCAAATATCAAGATATTAAATTCATTTTATTTACTTATAACAGAAATTTTACAAAACAACAACTAGAAACCTATTTCACGAATTTTTCAAACATATTACAAAATTAATGTAAAATAACAATAAAAATCCATTTCAAAATGTTGATTTTAATATTACCACTTTTACTTGTTCATTAACTTATACATAATCAATTTTTATGATTATTTTCTTTTAATTAATCAAAAAATTCAAAGACTTTATAAATACAATGTATATAACATTGCCAAGCATGTGTTAACAGCTACATTATAAATCTAAACCAATTTTTAGTAAAATTCATATTTTAATTAAAGAGGCTTAAAAAACACCAATATAAATGCAATCTTGCTCAAGAGATAGTCAATAATAAAGCTATACCATTAGCATAAGTAACATATTTTTATGTAAACTCTGGTTTTAAATAACCAAACAGTGACACCCATGTTTTTTTTTTTTTTTTTTTTTTAACATACATCAGTATGAAGCAATCTAGCACTAGAGAGAACTAGACATTCAAACTCAATCAATAACATAAGTAATATTATTTTCATTAAAAATTGAGTTTCTAATTAACAAACATCTTGATTCAGGGTGAATCTAAATACATATGTCTGATATTTCTACACTTAAATATTAAAATTTGACTCTTTGAATTTTATTCACTTTGAAAATGAAACTTAATTTTTCTATGTCACTACTGTAAAACCTAAGCATTTCAAGCCTGTGTAAAAAAAAAAAAAATCAGCAAAAGCACCTCCACCACAGGGTACCATGCCTCCATCATAAGAATCCATCTTGGCGCAGAAATCTTCAGGTCTGACAGTTTGTTTTGTACAGTACATCTTTTTTTTTTGGTTTTGTGTCATAAAGACTTACTCTCTAACTCCCTACAGGTTTGGTGCATTTGGTGCCTGTTTGGGCATCTAGAATTTTGTCGATTTTTTAATTACTTTGTAGATTTTGGATCATTATTAATTTAATAAAGGCTATAATTTTAATTTTAAGGAATACTAATAAATATTTTTTTTACATTAGGAAAGATAAATGATATTAGTTATAATTCAAAGAAATATTGAAATATATATAGTGGATGCTGTCAGATACTCAAAATCTGTATTTTTCGTTTTTAACTAAATTAAATATAGTTGCAGTATACAAAAATTCATTTGAACAATATTACTTTTGTAGGAACATATTTTTTACTTTTAAAATGACTTGTAATCACTACTAAAAATATTTTTATGTATATGTGTGAACTATGACTTTTACCAAATTGAAACATTTGTTTGAAATTTTATTGTTTGATGGCAAAATATTTGTTGCAAGTTAGAGAATTATTAAGCTTGGAGCAATTTACTTAGCAAAAATTAGTGCAGCATGTCCATTTTTGGACTTTGCTCCATAAAACCCAACCAACCATTATTTGTACAATGTATAATCTATTATCTAGAATGTGGATTATTTAAATAAAAAATTTGCTTTTATAGCTGTAAATTCAATGAAGGCTTTTGAAATAATTATTAATTTTAAATGAAAAATAGTCTCATTAATGTTTGCAATTATTTATTTTTTTACTTACAGAAATGAATGAAAAAAATATTGCATGTACATAATTATATGCATATATATTTTTTAAGAACAATTTTTAAAATAAAATAAAAAAATTATTTGGAGCTTCAGTCAAGGACTGATGGCAACTCACCCGAGACTTCTCCAGAGCAGCAGCTAAGGCTGAAACCTGAAATCTGAATGCTCTCTTCTTCCCCCATCATCAGACACTTCAGAAACTTCTTGAACATTCCTCTTATGTCTGGACCACCTACATCTGTTCAAACAGGCAATTCTCAATCGCGTGTAATAGTTAGGATATGGTTGCTCTTGTAATCTAAAAAATTATTAAGGGGTCACAGAGCAAGGATTCCAATTTATTACTGATGAATTCCAAATTCTATGAAGGAATTAATGCCTCTTGAGTTATTTTCTGCAGTTCCCACAGTATCATGCACTATTTCTCATGATTTTACTTTAGTACCAGTTAATTACATGGTACCATCTGGGGAACTCAATCTCCTTGACAGTAAATGTCCATTGGTGTTGTGAAATGCTTGGAGTTAGCAAAGCAATAACAGAAATGTTAGAGTAGTAAATATAATAGTGAAATGTAGTACTAAAAATAAATACAAAATTTTATTTGGTTTAGAGCTTCTTCTGTGAGAACTATTTCTAATGGATAAAATTATTTATAAAAGAATAAAAGTTAAACTGCAAGCTTATGTAATAATTAAGCTGTATTAGGACATCTAAAAATCCAATTATGTAAAAATTAGATAAAGATTTTAAAACTAATTTTTGAATTTTTCACTGTGTGGAAAATGTATGATTTGATTAATGCATTGAATAAAGAATTTCTGAAGGTTTAAAAAGCCTTGTTGTGTGTGGTATAATTCAGATAAGTAATTAATGTGGTGAAAATTTTTAAAGTGTTTTTTTTTAAATATCTGTTTGTAAAAAGGATTTCGTATAGATGTTAATATCACTACGAAGAAATATTATTTTAAATCTGTAATATTCTAAAACATTTGTATTTGTTATCTTTATGACTACTACATGTGTATTTATTGCTATTATTTATGAATTCAAAAATTCAAGTTATCTAAATTTATTAATTTTAACTCATTTCTCTAATTCATAAAACTTTATACAGTAATTTTTGTCATAGGTAATAAGAGTTTCCCATGAAGATGTGCTTAAAGTTTACTCTCAATGGGGCAACATTTATGTTAAAGTTTAAAGTAAATATTTAAAGTTGTGAAATAAATATTTAAAGTTTTGGAATTAGTTTTATATAAAACTTAATACTGATAATATTTTACCTCAAGTAAAGCTTTATCATGGAATGTAAATAACTACTTTCTTGAATATAAGATAAAAAAGGTTTTTGGAATTCTATTTTAAAAATGTCTTTAGAAAAAAAACATATGCAGGGTAAAGGTAACATTATTGTATAAAACGGGCCAAACTATTCAACTCGTGTACATGTAGACATGTATTTGCGACAATGTATTTTATATATATATATTACATTTGTGTGTGTGCTTATATATATATATATATATGTGTGTGTGTGTGTGTGTGTGTGTGTATATATATGTGTATGTATGTATGTATATATATATAAACATGTATTTGCTACTAGTTGATTATACCTATTTGGGAATTTTATTTAAATAATTTTATATTTAGTTTTAAGACATTAAAGCTAACATGTTCCTTAATTTAGATTTTATCAAAGGAAAATGGGTACCTTGATTTCAGGAATCTTGCCTTTTTGGGGAGAATTTTTCTTTTGGCTAGAGGAATATTTTTATATCTTAAGCAAAATAAAAACTCAACAAATAAAAATCACTTCTTACTTAGTTTTAATTTAAAAGTGAAAACACACAAGTTCATCGTTTAATATATAAAAGTATACATATTACAAAGTTTCCAATTATGAACTGAAAAGGCAAGTATTAATAACAGGAAACAAGTAACAAAAAAAATTTTTTTTGTAATTTTCTATACAGCATACCAAAATAAGCAAAAACCTCAAAAATAATCACTTCTGATAGAAGCTCCAATTTTAATGGAAAAGCCATAAGTTTTATAGGGTTTAATACATAAAAGTTTACACATTATATAATAATTTAAATGTCTCAAAACTACCTATAATATGAAGTTATTAAATATTAATGTCAGAACTCTACTGCATTCCAATATATTTCTTGCCGGTGATGTTTTAATAAGCAAAATCGGATTTGTTTACTGAAGGATAAATAGCTCATATCAGCATTAAAGTTTTTAATTAATTAAAAACAAACAATATGTAACTGTACAATTACAATATGTATTATTTATTGTATTTTAGTTAGCTAATGTCTTAATTTTAGATACTCCTAACTCAAAAGGTGATGGCAATGGAAATAGTAGAGAATCAAAAGGAGAAAATTCTAATGGAAGTACTACTTCTAGCCAATCCCAAAAACTTGAATCTTCTAAAGAATCATCGTCAAAAGCTCAAGCTGCCTCAAAGCCATCCACTCCAAAGCAAACAACTTTTCCTGCAGATACTACAAATTCAGTTAGATTGAAATGCCGAGAATTGTTGGCTTCAGCACTGAAAGTTGAAGGTTGGCAATTAAGGATTTCTAATGTAATATGTTCACAAATATTAAGTTTATATGTATTCAGTTTTTGCTATTATATAATTGTAAATTAACATTTTTTATTCTTCTTTATTGCTAGGAATTTTTATATTCTTAAATTCCTTGAATTTAATTTTCAATCTAATAACTGAGTGGGAAAGTTTTAATGAAGTTCAAATTCATCTTGGATTTTTGTCTAAAGGGCAATATCTGCCATAAGATACTTTTGAAAAGATATTGTCTAACTGTAGGAACTGTGAAATTAAGCTTCTTAGCATTTAGGTATTTCTAACAATCTAATTTCTGAAGCCATGATTTCTGAAATATACAGCTAAACAAGACATAAGTTAGGAAAAGGAGAAACTGAGTGAAAGAAACTTTGAAATATTGAAATGCGTTATAATTCCCAGTACAAAAATGATTACTACTAAAGTGATAGCTGAGTATAATTTTCACCTGGATTTCCCAGTGTCAATAATTTGTAGTTAGAAAGCATTTTTATAAACAGAACATTCGATGGCAGAGTTAAGTAGTTAATGTTAAGTATCACTTGGTATGTTAGTATCTGCAGTAGCACCACAATTATAAAACCTAGTAAATTGATAAATAGAAGATAGTTGCATGATCAGATAAAACACCTTTTATATTTCCCGCTCTTGTGAAATAGTTACACATCTGGCTAAAACTATACAAGCATAGGTTTGTAATTATCTCCTTCCTTGAAGTAGATCTGTCTTGGTGTGGGCATCTATGTTGTGATTTACAGCTGGCTTAGTCAGCATCTATAAAGGAGGTGTTACTATGCGAAAGTTTTAGCTAACCAAATCCATCGTGTTATGCAAAAAATTTTATGCTAGAGTTGGAATTATTTGGTGATAATTCTATGTGCTTGTGCTGTATTCATTTCAATAAACTGGAGGATGAAATAAAATATCAACTACAACCTCAATTTAAGGAAACTGTTATGGTCTGTCTAAAAATATTGACTGTGGAATCAATAACCTCTTCTGACAACTTTCTTACCTGATCTGCCAGAAAAATGGTTTGCCCAGTTGGTTTTAGTTTCAAAAATGCTCATGTTTAAAACACAGCTTAAACTTTGATGTTTTTAGTGGTTTAGAATATATGTTTAACTGTAAATCCTAATCTAATTAGTCATGTAAGAAAAGAAAAATAACTTATAAAAGTGACAAATCTACTAGTATCTCCAGGAAGAAAGTGCAAGTTTGCTTTAAACACTAGTCAGCATTTGTGCAATTCAATTTCCTTGAAAATCCAAGCTATATTACATTTCAAAGGCAATCATGTGGCTTAATTAGTAAAAGATAATTTTTTAATAAATAAAAGTTATACTATAGTATGTATCTTATGTGAATATAAAAGATGTAAAAACTAATGTAACCTTTTCATATTTTATTACAATATTTATCAGCAAAACATTTAAAAATAAATTTCTGTAATTGATATAAATTTAATAAATTCAAGATTTAGTTGGAATTTTTAAATTCATTTATAGAGCAAGAAGATGATTTTCAAAATCCAGAAGAACTTGGTGCTAAGATTGAAGATTATATCCTTTTTTATGTATTTAATGATGATTTGATTAAGATAAGTTTAATTTAATATTTTTTTAGAAAACCTACAGAAATAAATATGTCTCATTTAAAAAATGCTGTGAAAATTTAAATGTTTTGACAATGTTTTTATTTGCAAGCCAATGGTTTTATATATTTTTTTAATTCTTTATAATTTTTTATTAATAAATATGATCACATTTTTTTAAATTAGAATGTAATAAACCTTAATTTTTTGTGTATAAATTATTTGAATAAACTTTTTCTTAACTATGCTACGTATATTTGAAGAGTTCGGAGATACAAATATGAAATATAAAAACAGAGTTAGAAGTAGAGTTGCTAATTTAAAAGATGCTAAAAATCCTGGCTTACGAATAAATGTTTTAAAAGGAATAATTGAACCTGCTAGACTTGCTGTTATGACTGCTGATGTAAGTAAATGTTTAAATATTTTCAGTAAAGATATTTCTATTAAAAATAATTATTTTTTGAGTATATTTTACCAATACCATCTTCTGACATGCAGTTTATATTATTTTTTACTCTGTAAGGATATTTTATTTTATAATAAATTTTTTGTGTTTGTATGAACTAAATATAATTGAGAAAATGTTTAACTTATTAGCTGAATAAACTATTAAATTTTTTAGTAAAAATTTTTATAGAAGTTTTACAAATTTTAAATTTTATTGTTTTTTGTTTAAAATATATCTGGGAAAAATCTACTATTGTACTTCACAATTATTCATTTTACCTTGTTATTTCTTTGTTACCCTTGAGTTATTGGGAACATTTCTGGTAAATCAAAAGCGATAGTCATAAACGTTATATTATGCCTAAATGCTGTTATTATTAGAGCTTAAGTATTTCTACAGAAAAGTCAAACTTTGAAAGCATTTGCGGCATTTTGTAACTTGACAAAATCTAGCATGTTTCATCAAAATACTTTGTTTCAATGGGAAATAATGTATTTGTTTCAACTATTCACAACAAGTAGTTTCCATTGTGTAAGTTCACACATGTTTTTCATACTAATGGTAATGTAGAAGTATTATGTAAAATCATAATTGTAAATAAAGTCATTTATTTTATGCAAGATTAAAATTATATTTAGTCATTAAAAAAGAATGATATTTGTTGGATTCATCATATATTAGTAAATAAAAAGATTAATATTCATTGCATAAAATATTTACTTTATTTGTTGATAAAAATATTTTTACAATGTTTTAGGCATCATAAAAAATTTTCATTTAAAATTTTTTAATGGTTTTTATTAAAATCATCTTATAATGAAAAGTAAGTAGAAAAACAATGAAGTAAATTAAATTTAAAAAATTTAAAAGTGTAATGAATTTATTCTTAAATATTTTTCAGAATAAAATTTTTAAAATTAAGTAAATTTAAAGGCAATTTTGGTAACAAAATTTTTTATATCAATGTTGAATTTATGATTTGTCAAAAAATTGATGGGCAAAATCATTTTTATTCATAAATGAAGTAAAAATGTTAGTAGATATTGCAAGTATAAAACAATTAGATTATGAAAAACAAGCTAAAGAGAATTTAAATATTTTATTAAATTTGCTTTTTCTGTCACATGAAAAATTAAAATATGCTTGTTAATATTAAAGCTTCCTTAAAAATATTTTAGAACTTTGATAGAAATAAAATTGAAACATATTACTAATTCAGAAAACCTTTCTATTCATTAAAACAATTTAGTTACTAAGATAATGTTTCATTTTTATTTATTTTTAGTATAACTTTATATAAATTTACATCAATTTTCAGTGTATATTTATTTATATTTTAAAATATTTTTTTTCTGACACTCTTGCTTTTTGGGATGATTTTCTGTGTCGAAAAATGTCAGTAAAAATTTTTTTATTGATAAATTTAACTATATGCAGATATTAACATTTTTTAATGATGACTTTAAATATGTTAACGACATCACAAATAAATTTTGATCTTTTAACTATTCATATGTATGGAAATATAGAAAATTTATCATTTAAAGTTTAATGGAAAGTTGAAAATTTGTTGAGATATTAAAAATCTTTACAATTTTGAAATATTATTGTGATATGTTTGGCTGAAATAGTTTCTTAGTTTTTTACTTATGATTTTTTTCAATGCATTTAGTTGCTTTTAAACATTTGAAATTTGCTTCATTGATGTATAAATATTTTATGTTTATTACTTACATAACTCTATTATAGAAGACATTTATTTACAGTCATGAAATTTTAAACTTTCTTTATTTTAACTGCAAAATTTTTATTTTTTTTATTGTAGTTTCCTGCTTATATACTTATGCAAAAAGTGAAATACCGTGCATATAAATAGTTTTTATTTCTTTGATTATTTAAGTTTTCAAATAATTACTTACAGGATATGGCAAGTGATGAAATGAAAAACTTAAGACAAAAGTTTACTAAAGAAGCCATTAATGATCACCAAATGGCTGTGACTGGTGGTACCAAAACTGATCTGTTGAAATGTGGGAAATGTAAGAAACACAATTGTACTTATAATCAAGTAAGTTCTCTTTTAATTTTTCTTGTTATTGTATTAAAGACTTAAAACATGCTAACTGCAATATAATTAGACTTTAAATTTGAATTTTCATCATACTAAATTGTTCCTTTGGATGGATAAGTCACTAGTTGTCAAACATTCAATATAATGTATTTACTTTTTGTTGCATCGAAAAATGTGAGTTCCCTTTTAACTTTCTAAAGCTGGCCTTCATAACTTTTTATTATCTTTTATCTTTCAGAGTCAGTTGACAGATGAGCTCAATTTGGTACTATTTTTTTAAAATTTAGAATATTTCCACTCTTTTCATGCGGATATTTTTATTATGGCTGAGAATCCATTTCAAAATTTGGGCCATGTTGTGAAGGTATTATTGGAACTAGCCTAACAAGACTGAATAGAATTTGATCAATCTTATACTTTATTTTTTAGCATCATTTCTTAACATCATTTTCAATATTGTAAAAAACCATTGAAAATGATGTTGGATGTTGTATCAGTATTCTTTATCTCAAAAGTTCAATTCCTAAGTATCCAAAAATATAGATTTATAATTTGTGGCATTTAGAATATCCTGTATCTATTTTATCTTGTTAAGAATATTACATTATGCAACTGTTGTGTTTGCAATAGGTATGTTTAATTAATAAACATGACATTAACTTGTTTTTAAATTTCAAATGATTATAAATTTATAGTAGTTTATGTTGCTTTTGCAATTAAAAAAAAAACTTTTGTACTGCTTTTTCAATTTAACTTTATGAAATGTAATAAAGGCAGAGTATAAGGTAATCAAGTAAGTTTTTATATATATTTTTTTTACATTTTTGCTATTAATTATGTTTTGTGTATTCATAGATTTATATGAAATATTGTGTCGTTAATGAGTAATAATATAATTGTATGTTTTTGACACTCTACTTATTTTGCTTTTCTTTCAAGTTTGAATATAATTTATAAATTTCAAGTGATAAAATTAGTTTTCACATTTATAAGTGAATAGGAATTTTTCACATTTGTAAGTGAATAAGAAAGTAAAAATTTTCTAAAACTCCAAAAATGAAAAATTCTTTACCATTGAAGTGGCTGCAAAAAATTGTGTAAGTGTTGAAATGGAAAACTATATCTAGGTTAGTGGCTGGATTGTCTCATATAGAACTCACTGCTTTTGTGTGTACTTGTTGATTTTTTTAATGAAAGTGTTCAATTTATGGAATGGTCTCCAAGCATCATTTCATTAAATCCTTTTTGAGATACTCTAGGAAGATACATTACTTGTGGACGACCACATCTCAGACCTGCATTGATTAGAATCGGCAGTTTTGGAAAAATGTGATTTACTTTAAAAAATCATTTATCATGCACTTTAACTACATTAATAGTTTCAGAGGTCATTGTGAAACTCTAGTAAATATGCAAGGTGGCCACACTTTATTAGGCAAAGCTATAGAAAAAGTATCATGATGGATTCTATTTTGACCAATGTTGAACCAAGCTGGTAGCTAAATGATCGTCATGGTTTCAACAGTTTTTAAGTTCGGTTGTTTATTGAAGGTCAATCCACTTTAAACTGTAGCTACAAGTCTCATGTGCAAAAAATTACTGCTAACTGACAAATTATTAATTAATATTGCTCTGAGCAAATTCTTTTGCTTATTTGCAGTCGCCCTGCGTGACATTGGCTTATTAAATTTTTGTGTGTTAAACCAATTTTCTTTTATTAAATATTTTTGCTATCAGGATATCATGGTATATTATGTTTTTGTATGGAATACAATGCACTTTAACTGTCATTTTTGTAATTTTTTAATATTTTTTTAAACATACTCAAATTTATGTAACAAAATAATTAAATCAGTACTCGTGAAATTTATTGACATTTTTAAAAAATTTAAACAATAAGATTTTGCAAATGTAAAAATATTTTGCATACTTGCTTATAGTAATTCTATTTATGATATTTATAGGTTTTCCGCTTTTAGATTTAAGTAAATATTATCAAATTAATTTAGACTTACATAATTTTTATTTCTGTATATTTCTTTTTATTTTTAAATGTCATGAGTATGAGCTACCTCTTTTTATTACATGCTGCAACTTTAAACTGGGGGAGTTTTGTCACAGAATAAAGTGTGTTATGTATATATTTATAAAGTAAACTAAGAAAAGTAATTTAATCCAATTAGGTACAGACCAGAAGTGCTGATGAACCTATGACAACATTTGTATATTGTAATGAATGTGGACATCGATGGAAGGTATGTAATTTCTTAGAGTTTTTAAATTGGTATTTTAGAGTTTCAACATTATTTTTATGAAATCACATGAATAATTGACTATTATTCATGCAAATCAGATATTTTAGTGTTTATAGGAATATTAGGTGCAAGAAATATGATAAATAATCTTTGCTAATTCAAGTGGGAATGGGACTTTTATTTCCCGTTATTTTCTAAGAATAGAAACGGAATCTTTATATTCTTGGAAAGTATTATTAGGCTAGTATATATATATATATACATAGCTGTGCCAACTCTACTAATTTTTGGCAAATTCAGTAAAAATCTTAAAAACAAGCAAAATTTTACCAGAAACAAATGTTGAGTTGTTTTAGGAGCTTAAATAGTCAACAAATGGTGAATTAATATGATATGTGTATATAATAATTTTTTAAATATGTTCCTTTGAGTTTCTGGTCCACTGTGGAAGAATGACAATGTAACCACTAGGTGGCCAAGACTATCGTGAATTGGCAGTCATATAATTAACATTCAGAGCAGCTACCAGGTGCCTGTTTACATAAGTAGTTCAATTCGAAGGAATATTACTTGTTACTAGTAGTTTAATTAGGAAAATATTTCTCTCAAAGTAATTGTCACTGAATTGTATTCTTTTATCTTGATAGTTCTTTTATAAGGTTGATGAATGTTATATTACAAATTTAAGATTAACACAAATTATTTTAATATAAATCATTCTGAGAATGTTTAATACAAAGAATAGAATTGTCTTTTTGCAGTACTACCGTGTTAAACATTCTGTTTCCAGCAAAAAGGTCTCTAGTAGTTTCTGATTTTTTTCCCCTCAAAATCAGTAGAATCTACTGATTTTTTTAAGTGTACACTTTTTATTTCATAAAATATCTCTTGCTTAATATTTTATGGTTATTTGTTTTATTAGAGCTGAAAATAAGTATTTTGATATAGTCAGCATTTTTTATTTCTAAATTATCAACTTAAAATATTTTTCAAATCTAATGGTTATTGATATACTATAAAAATACATTTATTAAAGATGTGGATGTTGAAAAATATCACAATAATTAAAAAAGAAAAGTTTTCAATTATATAGAAAATATTTGCAAAATTGGAAACCTTAGCCCAAAACAATGAACAAAAATCAACCATGTTTCTTGATTCATTTATTTATTTTTTTCCAGTTTTAGCTTTTGCTTCATATTTTCTTAAGGAAAAAGAGAAGAATCATTTTGAAAAATCTTTTTATTTTTACGTAATTTAAGCTAACAAATTTATATTGCTTTTAATTTAGGTGTTCAATAAAAAATTTTTAAAAGTCATGGTACTTATAATAGTCATCTTATTTTTACATTTCTTAACGTTTCAGTCACAAAAAAAAAAATTAGAAATAATCTTATAAATTATACCTTGCAAACAGTTTATTTACTCAAGCATATTAACATTATTTATTTGAAATAAATTATCTTAAGGAATACATATATATTAATTATGACACTAATATTTACAAATTGAATGGAATTTTCTAAAACTTGAAAATTAACTATTTTTGTTTCATGCAATAACAAAGGTAATAACTTGCAATTCTAATCATCATCTATTTTGTTTTCAGTTCTGTTGAAACAATTGGCAAGTGCACGGACATTGTTTTATTTTTGTCTCGTGTAAATAGTCATCAATATGTTGCTGAATTGTGCATTGTTATTAATACATAATCATTTTTTCCATGATTCATATTTGTAAGAACATTCTGAAGTTTTTCTAATTGTGTTGCATAAAAATGTGATGTTTGTACACAGTTCATGTTGAATAATATTAATGTTATTTCATGTTTTCTTTCTCATTTGTTGCCTTTGGTAGATGATGTAGGTTAGTTGAAAGAGTGGTTTTAAAATTGGTTGAATCCTTTACTTGACGATACCACCGCTTGTTTGCATCATGTATCCATATAATAGAATCCTTATTGCAATATGTAAATTAAAAAGAATTTGAAAATGGCTACAAGCCAAACTTTTCATAATGACTTTTTTACTTAAATTGTTTTTTCGATTTATAGTCAAATATTTAATTACAAATATTTATGCTGTAATTTTTATTTATTTTTGGCCAGTTTGAATCTATTAATAACATAATAAATAATTTATGATAGTTGATCGGTAAGGTCAGATTTAATTCTGAGCATTTATTGAACTATTATATTTAGCAAGTTTAAGTGTGGTTTGTATGCAAAACTTTTTTATTTCGTTTTAAAATATTAATTTTGTATTTTTAAATTTTTTGAAATTTCTTTATTAAAAAATATGGTATTTTACCTGTTTTGACTAGTTTTTACCTGATTATGTTGTTAATGATAACAAATTTTTATTAAATACCAATTCCATAAAATATTTACTTTCTAAAATGTAAAAGAAAGTATTATTTTTTATTTTAATTGTCATTTATGATATAAAAAATACTAAATAAAGCTAAATAAATAAAAATAATACTAAATAAAAATACTAAAATAAAGCAGACAGTATTTTTATGTTGCTCATTTAGATTTTTTTTTAAATTTTCTGTCACAGCTTATAACATTATTTATTTAAGTTTTCTAATTAGTAAACATATTTGTTTTTATGAATGATTTATAGTTTTTTACTGTAGTTACAACTTCACTCAGCCATATATTCACTTTAAACAATTTGTAAAATATTGTGATTAATATATAAAGTGTTCTGAAATAAAAGTCATATATTTATTGCCATGCATGTAAATGAGATTTTTCTTTTGTTTATTTCCTTTAACTAAAAATATGGTACTGTAAATCAAGTGAGACGAACGAAGATTATCTTAATACTTTTTATTTTATTTTGTATTTTTGCTTAATGTGTACTTCACATTGTGTAAAGTAGCTTATATCTCTAGTATTGGTGACAGCTTAATTTTATTGATGTGTAATTGCCATGTATTCAAGTATGCAAAGTTTTATTTGTAAATTTATATTGAAGCATGTTATTGGTGTGTGAAAATAGAATTTAATGGTACTCAGTGTACATGTTTTGTGTGAAGGCAAACAGTTGGAGTCTTGCAAAGCTTGAGAAGATCAAAATCTTCATTCATTGCAATCTTGAAGGTATGGATGAAAATTTATATGAAATGTGGTTTTTGAAATGTAGATCAAAAAATGGTATAATAAATAAATTCATTCATAATTCCAATTGTTGTATTTTATTTTATATTCTAGTATAAATATTTAAAAGGTTGCTAATCACACTTCTGTGATAATTCTGCCAAATTGTGATCCATCGTATATCACACCACGAGGTTTCTAATATAACTTAATTTGTTATATTTGACAACGTTTCTTTATATAAAACTACATATTTACTTAAAGAACTTAAAACTATATCTCATATTTAGAAAGCACACCTAATCTTATTTTATTAATTTATGGGAAAAATACTTGTTTCAAGAAAATTTCAATCTTTTAACTTAATTATTTAGTTGTATTTGCTAAAAGTTAAAACTAATAAGTGGGTTTGTAGAATCTAAATTTTCACATTTCACTGAATGGGAATGTATACAGAAATTTATAGTATTTGTTGATTTCATTGTTGATAAAATAAGTCAGTGTGATATTTATTTTACTTTTTAATTTAATTTATTTATTTGAGAAAGTGATTAGGTAGGTACTATAGTTCCTGGTCATTTGATCTTTTTATCTAAGGAATCTAATACATTCATGTAGTAATTTATCAAATTTATTTTAATTTTTTTGCACACTTTTTTGTATAATTTATCAGAAATTAAAAAAAGTATTAATACTGTTCCATTTTTATACACTTGGATTGCAATTTAATTGAATAAAAATGTTTATAAAATGAAATGGTATCTTTCATTGTCTAAAGCTACAAATTGTTTTAAATTGATATGTATTTACATTATTTTTAAGTGTGCTGTTTTCTTTCTTTGTTTCATGATTCAATTATTTCAATGTACCAGTTTCTTCAAAATAATTGAATTGTTGAAATAAAACTTCTAATCTTTGTTTAATTCACAGAGTAAGAGTGTTTATATTGTTCATAAATGCAAGATGATGTCTGTTAATGCATCCTTAATTACATAACAAATTATAATTCTTTTAAAATACACATTGTAAATTGCTTATAAATAAAATATCTATGCACTTAATTATGTGTTCATTATTTTTAATTTCTGATAATTGTGAATTTTAAATCACTTATCAATATCAAGGTTTCTAAATAATTTACAAAATATAATAAAGGTATAATCCCCCCGCATCCTAATTTCAAGGTGAGAAAGTGTATGCGTAATAAGCAACTTTTCTCTCTTTCATGGCTGTAAGTAAATCGCATACGCATGAGCCCTATTTGCTTGGTAGTTGAATTCTATTCCTGTTCGCACCCAGGAAAGCGAAAAGGCAGTTCAGCCATCACTTTAAATTTTATCTTTTTCTAATTTTCGAAAAGTATAAGTGCCATTATACTGAGTTCAATAGTGGCATTTTATACATTTTGCAAAAAGTATTATCGCATCTCACTAATTCCTTTTTGAACTGATTTCGTCATTATTTTTATTTTCGACATGAAATATATTTTAGGAAATCGACAAACGAAAATGTCTTATACCACATATTTTGCATTTTTATTGTTTGCTGGTATTAACTTTACTTTTCCATAAAAATATTATAAGTTTACTAACAAAAGTAGCTAAATAAAGATGATAATTTTCTAAACTTTCACTAGTATATGCTTTAGACCAAAATGCATAAAAGATTATAAAAATGAAATTATTTGATTTAAATTTCTAAAAGAAATAAAATATTTAAATACCTACATACATATATAAATATAAATTGTAATCACATATTCTTTTTGTTAGTATATTAATATATTTAAAAAGATGTAAAATAAATTATTATGTAATTTTTATTCTATGTAAGAGATTGAATAAAAAATTATTCATGCTCTAAAGATAAAATGTGGAGAAATTTCTTCAAAAATGTGCATTTAGTAGTTCAAAAATGTGATAAGAATACACTTCGAGTATGTGTATTTTTATCACAATGATGTGATAGAATTCACATCCCTACCAATGCACCCCTTCATCGTAATTTCTCAGCTTTTTTCTTGATAAATTCAATTTTTCGTATTATTTAATTTATTGGGAAGTTTGAAAATGTTATTCTTTACACTTGATTATGAAAAACTTTTTCCAGGGCTACTATTGTATTGCTCTCTATGGAGCTTCGAGTGCGGAGTTCTTGTGTTGTGACTAACAGCAGCCGTGGCACATCTTCCTTGATATAAGCGACGAAAACAGTAATTAATCCGCTTTCCCCCAATAAATTTGGCAATTATTGAATTAAATTCTTCAACTGCATTGTTTGTGACATCAAACAACTTTTAGCATTTTCTGCTAAAAAGTTCATGACCTCCATTAATTTAAAATAATTTCGCTGTTTTTTAGTTTTGAAAATAAATCAGCAGAAATACTCTGGCGATTGCAAAAATAATCAGCGCACTTGTAAACTCTTGTAGAAGACCTTTATGAGTGTTTCAGGACGAGTCTTTCGGACAGCACTTGATGGATTTCTTCTCCCGTGGAGCAGCACACCCCATGTTGCCCAGGGCTAGGGAAAGAGAAGGGCTGGCTCAAATGCTCCCCAAAACTGTCACCGGAAATAGCCGTTGATGACGTAGTCTGGCATCCAAGGAGAATAAGCTGCCTGGAATTTCTAAGCAAAATAGTTACTTTTTATTTTTAAGTTCATTTTGTTTTTAATCAGAGTGAAAAAAACTACAAATGCCTCTCAAATATTTAGTAAATTTGCAATTATTATTTAATAAACCCAAAAAAATTATTATTAATATTGAAATTAACTTAAAATTGTATAACCAATATAAAAATATATTTACCTATTAGCTTCAGCTTATCTTGATTTTTTGACTATTGACCCATTTCTTGTTTTTCTGTTGAGCTTTATTATGAGATACTATCGCTGCATTTCTATTTAAATACCTAATTCGTATAAATGTTCTCAAGCGACAAAAAAATTTAATTGCCTTTCGATTTACAGTAGGAAAAGAAGACTCTGTTTCATTTATTAATGTTGCTATGACATTTTTCCCTTTAGAAAATGTGTCGCCATGAAATTTGCGAAACATTATGTCCGTTTGTTTTATAGTTTCCATCCATGCTTTTGTTGTAACAGTAAGTCCCCCAGCAGAAATTAAATTAATCCATTCGGAATGATTGGGCATATCGACTGAATTTCTTGATATAGTTCCAAGTGAATTATCTTTAATTTTATAAGCAATATAACCTGCCACATAAACCATAGTTTCTTTTTCAAATGGAGATATATCACAATTTTGATTGGAAGAGGCAAGTTCATTTTCCCAAGATAAAGGTAAGGGATTAATTAAGAATTCACGATTTAATTCATCATCTTGAGAATCAAAAGAAATTCATTTTACAGTCGTTATCAAAAAATATTGATAACGTCGTTTATTCATTTTACAGTCGATTTTCCATCGTATTTCGCCAAAAATCGTAAGATTTTGAAGATAATGACCGAATCAAAATACATTTTGAAATAGTGTCAGATGACCATTTAGTTCTTAATTTATTTTCTTCATCTTCACGCTTATAAGGGAATAAATTATTTATAACTATCTTCCCAAGTTTAATGTTCTCCTTTTGAAGTAATTTTATTTTCGTTTTTAATTTTTGTTTTTCATTTAAAAGCAATTTTTTATTTGATTTCGATCGTTTAATTATTCTTGTTGTAGAAGTTCGATTTCTTTTTTGCTCATTTTTAAGGAATTTCACTGTATTTTCTGCGCATAATATTCTTTTTTTCAATTCTTCTATATTTTTTAAATATTCATTGCATTTAAGGCACTTAATAACACCATCACACTGATTTTCTGCATCACATAATTTATGTGGACTCACGCACTCAATTCTTTCAATAGCTTCTACTAATCTTCTTCTTTTCGTTTGTCTCTGTTCTCTTGGAGTATTTTGAATTATGCTTAAAGCCGGTAACTTAAGATTAGGCAGAGCCGTCGGTTTTAATATTTTTCTCTCTGGCAAACCAAGTAGTCTATTTTGCATGTCGTCCATATATTCATTCAAATCAAAATGCTCACTGCACACTCTAGCATTCTTGATGTTGATTTTGTCACTTCTTCGACATCTTTGCACCCATTCCTTTGAAAGCATTTGATTTTCTTTTGGAAATCGATGAAATATTATGTGTTTTCCTTTTGTATTTCGATACATATTTGAACACGTAGCAACAGCACACGATGTCATGTTTTCCTCTTTAAAAAATACTCTTGCTTAAAATGAAAACATTAACATAAAACAAGCCAAAATGAATGAGAAAGCTGCGATCAGACACAAGCTAGCATAGAGAATGCCAGCCAGTTGATGCCAGTGACGTCACGCTCTTCCCCTCTCCGGTGACAAGGCGGCATGCGATACATCAAAGCGATGAGCCAGCCCTTATTTTCCCTAGCCCTGCATGTTGCCAGTCTAACTGGCACAAAACAATAACATTTCTTCCCCCTTTCGAGGAACCATTTTCTACCGATCAAGTTTCCTTCTGGCAGTGGTGAGAGATTTCGGCTTTTTATGTCCGAAATTCATAAAATTTGAATGTAGCCAGGGCGGAAGTGTGCTCCGAGAAACCAAATGTAGGTCCAAGATCTCTCCAGCCACTACAAGGTCTTACAATTTGTATCCAAGCTTTCCCCAACATCTGGAATTCCATATGCAAGTAATAATTGAATATAGAATTATAATTTAATATAGAGATTTCAAAAAATACTTGACTTTCCAAAAGTCTTATTTAAAGCTTTTTTTTTTAATAAATCTTCCTGATTGTCATATCGATCCTAAACATAATATCCACCGGAACCATTCAATATCAGTAATATAAAATTCGTAGGAAATTTATATCTACAGAGAGAGAAAATAAAAAAAGGTGGATACAATTTTACAAATGTATTATATGTAATGCATGTCAAATTTTTAGTTTTTAGAATTCTAAAACTGCATGCCATGACTCACAAGATGCATTTTTTAAATGCTAGAATATATTTTGAAAGATTTAATTTTGGTGCATTGATGTCATGTTTGAATTAATAAAAGTGACTTTTACAATACTCTGAGAATATCTATAACACATTTGTTCAAGAGTATATCCCAATTTTCTACACTTTACAAGTTTCATAATAACTAATAAGTGGGATATTCTTACTAAAATTTTGAATTGTGTAAGGCCTATGAACATCGAAACATATGTATTCCGATTTAGAGAAGAATGCTTTTGCTTACCAAGAATTCGAACTTAGAAGAAATAACCTCTAAATCAAAAGAAATATATATGCATACATACATGTATATACATACATATATACACACACCACACACACATATATATATATAATATTATTTATTTTTATATTTAATAATAAACAATTTTTATATTTTTCATGGATAAATAAATGTTTCGTAGGTTTTGTTGAAATGTTCAAGTTAATTCTGCATCCAAAATCAGTAAGCAATAAACTTAGAATAAAATATAAAATTAAGAAAGGCAACAAACTTTGAAAGTTTTTATAAAATAAAGATTAAAAAATATGGAATTGAAGAATTTTGCTATAGATATGTATTGCAATATCATATCATGTAGATATACTTCTTGAAAAATTGCATCAAAAATATAAATAAAGAATTAAAAAAGTACACTACATGAGAACTGTATAAATTTTATATTTTTTCAATAGATTTAGCTGTTTAAAGTCAATGTATATAATGTCCATAAGCCCATCATTTTTCGTGAAAATAATTGCAGGACCGCTCTGGAAAGATGAAGATTTGTCTCGGGGAAATCATCAGAGCCCCTCGTATGTAGTAAAGGGGAAAGAAATGTCCCTTCTCGCGCCAATTTAGAAGCATATTTTTACAGGAAGATACCGGATACTAGGAACACCCGCAGCATTTGCTGGGGGTGAGGGAAGGGAACACACAAATTATCTCATAGAACTGCGAAAAACCAAACTTCAAATTTTAGTGTGTGAGGAGGAGCTTGTTGACTAAAGCATGCAATTGATTGGATTGATTTTTCAAACAACCAATTATTCATCCGCATGTGGGCGTTGCTAATTTTTGCGAAAAATTTTAAGTTTAATGTGGAGAAATAAGAAAATTCTATCGTAGATAAAGTAAAAAAAAAAATTGTTGGGATTTATAAATATATGTAGATATTAAGTCTGTTTTTAAAATTTCTAAATTTTTTACCTTTTTTAAGTTATTAGTGTTTTAAGCATATTATCAAATTACTGAGCCAATTTAAACATAGTTAAAATAATTTTAAAAATAAATTTCAAAACAAAATAAATTATTCTTTTTGTGCATTAGGAAAACCTACAAAAAGTGAAGGTCTAGCTATAATAGAACTTGAGAAATATTATTTTAAATTTCTCCATAGACTTAACATTAGCGCTCGTTTTCAATATGGCGCGGAAGGAGTCCCCTTAAGGAATTGGATATGTAAACTGAAAAATATTAATATTTTTTAAATAATAGCAATTTTTTAATGACAGGTTATTTCCTGGTCATGAAGTATCTTAGAAGGAATGATTTTGTCAACATCAGCATCACATGAAAGCAAGAAGATATTGGAACATGCACATGATTAACATTTCATCCCATTCGTTCGATTAAGGGGAGACATGTCATTTTAAGCAATGCATATAAGTTCGTTGAAATTCTCGTCGTTTCGTAAAGTTGGAATTCGATGGTGGTTGTCATTGCTTGTCAAGGGTGATTAGGTTTCTTTGATAATCTCCTCAGCAGTGGTTGAAATCCAGCTAGTTTCATGTTAAAATATATGGTTTGCAGAGGGCCAGACAGAACGGCATGTAGGATCTGTGCACTGCCATGCCTAACGTCAAGACAGTAGCCGATTGGTTAGCGCTCTTGCATTCGGTTCAATAGGTCATGGGTTTGAATACCACTTTAGACTTGGATATTGAGGTTAGCTTGAAAAACTACTACCACATCAGACCATTATCAAAAAATGAAGCTTGTTTGCAGTGTATCCAGTATCAACTTGTACTATGCGACAAAGTGTATAGCAAAATGACTGTCAGCACCATTATTTTGACTTCCCTTATGAACCACCAAAGAGGCAGCACCTCTGATGAGCCCAATAACCAAGCAGAACATAAGTACGATGATGTCTTCAGATAAATTTCGGTTCTGTGAACTAGGGTTGCATGCTCGGTGCTCCAATGAGAATGTTCGTCGGTGATATGGGCTGTCATATAAGTGACACGCAAACATGCTAATCCTTGGTACGGAATGATGCTAATTTAACGACGATTAGAACATTTCTGAGATCTTAAGGTCATGATTGTATTCTATCATCGAGGTTTGTGAAACGCTATCTTTCAATTAGACCACGCAAGCATTTGTTGTATGGCTTGTCCTGACCTTCCTTGATATATTCTATTGTTAACCTCACTTATATGATCTTCAGACCTTTCAGCAATTAATGTCCTGTAAATTAGATGATTAAAGCGCCTGTCTAATAAAAAGACCATGCGTTCAAATCTCTGGTTATGACTATTTCGTAGGGTTAGGAGTTGAATAATTTTCTCTGAATTTTCAGTTCATTAGCTTTTTGGTTTCGAAACCTTCCCCAGGTTTGGCTGTTTATAGTGACTAGGAATTTATTTCGAATTATATGTCTCATTCTAATTAATTCTAGTGTTCAAAAATGACCGTTGAGCGACAAACTTCAAAGTATTTGGTCATGGATTGCTGGGAGACTGGCCTACTATACTCATCTTCAACTACTGCGGTTGGTGAAGAGTTGCTTTCACTTAAAGAAGCGTGGAATGAGTTGCTTTTTCTGTCATATAATGCAGATCGCCTCTATTCCTGATAGGTCATTTTAATTGCAATGGGAAACTTTTTTACTGATTTCGTCCCCTGTAAGCCACCAAACTGCTTGCAAATTTAGATCTGCTTCATGTACCGTTTACATTATCAATACATTTTTACACTGCCCGATATTGAAAATTCAACACCAAAAGGAGTGGCTAAAAATTATAAATTTCAGGGTAGATGCGCCTTACCGAGTTACGCAAATTATGTGAAATGCGCAACTCTCAGCACGCGTAGGATAAGATATAAGGTGAGGAACCAACAGTGGGCAATATTCGCGCCGTTGCTGCTTGGAAAATAATCATCAAAAGTTTGTTTTTGAAGCAAAGGACGCCTGTATTTGAAGAGAAGGCCAGACCATCGTTGACGGCGTCAGTTCCAGCAGGCAGACGAGTTTACGATTGTCATGGTGATCCTTACGTCAAATCGCAGCTGACAGGCACCAGAACGCATCCTCATTGCTTCAGCTGTGGCGAAGATGGTTTGAATAAGGAACTGTGGAACGTATACGGAGTGCCGGTGTAGTCAGAGTGATGTCAGCTTGAATGGATCGAGGCGGTGGCAGCATCGTAAAGCACGTGTACCGAAATTATGCAGCATGTACAAGACACTAAATGCTCCCCTATCGAGCAAAATCATTTACCGTCTATTGATTGCTAATGGCCAACGTTCATTGCGTCCGTTAAAAAGACAGCCATTGACCCTACAGCATAGATGCCTACGCCTGGAATGGTGCTGGATTAGAGCGATATAAACGACGGAGTAGCACAGGACCGTCTTAGATGAGTCACGCTTCTGTTTCTTCAGTGATAATCGCCGCTCACGAGTTTGGCGTCGACGTGGAAACAGGTCCAATCCTGCTGCAATTACAGAATGCTCTATCGCGTGACAACGCGATATCATAATTTGTAGCGCCATTGCTTACGATTCCAGGTCACCTCTAGTTCGTATTCACTGTGCTATGACTGTAACGTTACGCGGATGATATGCTGCGGTCGGTGACACTCCCCTACTTTCAGATTGTACCCAATGCTTTTATCAGTACCAGGGGTGTTTGTGCTCCGGGGAAACCCCGGAATTCCGGGGATTTTGATCTTCGATACCCGGAAATTCCGGGGATCGTCGTTCAAAAGGAAGTAGGAATAATAAAATTATTTATTTTGATCTGGGTAATTTTGTTTGCTTTGAAAGCAGAAAACGCAATAATTAGGTCATTCAATACTTCATAATTGTAATTTTTCATTTCTCTCCCCCCTATTCTCGAAACTCCAAAATGTCGGTAGTAAGTCCGTAAAAGTTTCCGGGGATTTTTTGGGGTCCCACAAACACCCCTGCAGTAGAATAACGCCTGACCGCTCATAATCTCGCCTCAATCAGATCAGATCTCTCATTAATCGAACACGTTTGGGATATTATTGGAAGTCATTTTTGTGCAAACCTGCCAATGCCTCCTTCAGAAAACGCACTTTGGCAAATTGCTTACAGGGAAAGGAGAGTCGTTCTCAGGACGCCAGCCGTACTCATTGACTCTGTACCTAGAATCGTTGCTTCATGTATTGCTGTCCACGGTGACAATAACCTACTGACCCGACTCTCTCGCTCTGTATTATGTATATCTTTTCGAAATACAGATCATTTATTGCTCGTTGCTGTCTCTGTTTGCCGAGTTTCGTCACTTTCTGGCAACTTCTTGGTGTTGTATTTTCAATATCTGTCAGCGTATTTGATTTCCTTATGATGTTGCAATTATTTTAATTTGCTTTTTGAGTGGTTTAAAAGACTGATTTCTTAGTATTAACCTTTCTTCATGTTCAAATGACCTAGAGTTGAAATTTTGTACGACAAATTACCTTTTGTTCTTGTAGTGAAATTATGAAATTTCGCACCTTTAAATAATTTCTTTCTAATAGTACTTCATAAAATAAAAACAGTTTGGTTTTAAAAAAGTTACAGATCCCTACGACTTCGTATGAGCGAGCTTGTTCTAGTTATGCAATAATAATTTTTAAAGTGTCTATTTCCTGGAAATATTACAAATAATTTCAATGTTACTGAGTGCATGGATGGAAATTTAAACTTTTATAGTTGCCTCTTCATTTAGATAACAGGTCGATTCTTTAATGTCTTAAAGTTACTTATGAGATAAAAATAGTGGAGGTGTAACTTATATATATTTTTTTTCTGAAAAGAAACGAGTTAATAGTAAAGCCATTTACGTTACAAAGCTGAATGATATATTGTCATTTTTGATTTATCATTTGGAAATTAATATTTTACCTGGATTGTGCACATTACTAATGTGGGCAAAATTTTTTGTAACCTAGCATGTTGAGACGATTTCTAGATGTCAAAATTAAAAAACTTAATGTTGACAATACCAAGTCTATTTTGAAGTTAACATTTTCTTTTTAAATTAATTTATAATTTGAAACGAGTTTACGACATGTTGAGCAAAACGTTTTCTACATTATTTTTTTCATCTGGAAGGATTCGAAATCATCGCACTCGTAATGATTGTGATTGAAAGGAATATGAAAAGGCGCTCTAATTGTTTTCTATTTATCAATAAAAAATATGTAACGGATGCTTTTAGTTGTTCGGAATCCACTTTATACTTAATTAGCCCTTGCATGCCAAAAAAAAAAATATCGTTGAATGACAGCCAAACCAACCCCAAAAAATGGAAATTTTTTAAGTGTGTTTAAAAATTTCAATGTTTACCGATTAGATGAGACTGCATAGTGCAGTAGATAACAATACATTGGCACTGAAGTTGAGGATTTGAAGAGAAGATATTCGAAAATGATCAATTGCAATTTTACAATAGCTAGGCCATCTCGATCTTGTGATCTCATTTGCATTTTCTAACACTCAGGGTACTCAAGGATATTGTTCGAATTTATCTAACTGAATGAAGGTATGCATTGTTCATCAGATCCACTGAATGCAGTCGAATACTCTTTGCTTGTTGTGGAATACCGGGTTTCACGTTTCCAATTCGTAGCTTAGCAAGGTGGGCAGCTTATTGAAAGTTTCATGCATTATTCCTTATTTTGATTTCGTTATGCTTTGAAGTTGTTCATAGTTCTCTTTCCCAATTGCTCTGTCTTTGATACGCGAAATAAAGATTCATTTTTCAAAGTTCTGTCTAATCACGGCTAACTAGACGTGCCGTGGCCTAATCCTTTCACCCTCGTTGACTGGTTCTTACATTTTTTACATCTGTCTGAGAGATTTTCAATAATCTTTAATCGTGCCTCAAAATTTCCATTGCTCGAGAGCATATTGGTGAGATTTCTATTTCTTTGCACCAGTGTGGTTCAGATATTTAATTTCTTCAATTAAAAAAATTTTTTTCTTGTGTATTTAAAATTAATGGTAATCTAACTTGTAATGGCAAAATCTAAAATCTGTAAAAATTTTCAAGTAAATTTTTTTTGAGAAAATGTGAAGTGTAATTTATATATTGAAATAAAAAAGTTATTAAAGTTAATTGCTAAGAAATAACAAGCCACAAATTTTCGAATTCTACATGGTGTGACTGATACAATATATTGATAAATCTTGTGAGTGATTTGCATTCTGAGACTGATAAAGCAAGATTTGTAAAGTAAACACCAGAAGAGGACCCTGTACCTAACTCTGAAAGGGCTTTACCAGATTTGATGGACCCACTGGAGGAGAAAAAATAAACGCCGTTGAGGAACACAGTACATACAAAACAATATAATTATGCTTGCAATCATATGGAGACACTAGAAATTATTACTTTTACACACACAGTAAAGAGGGTTTATATAAAGTATACTATTTAACACACACGCACGCAAATTGGATTACAGTGGAGAGTTAACGTGTGGACACGTACAGGGGTGTTTGTGCTCCGGGGAAACCCCGGAATTCCGGGGATTTTGAACTTCGATACCCGGAAATTCTGGGGATCGTCGTTCAAAAGGAAGTAGGAATAATAATGAATTATTTATTTTGATCTGGGTCATTTTGTTTGCTTTGAAAGCAGTAAACGCAATAATTAGATCGTTCAATACTTCATAATTGTAATTTTTCATTTCTCCCTCCCCCCTTTTCGAAACTCCAAAATGTCGGTAGTAAGTCCGTAAAAGTTTCCGGGGATTTTTTGGGGTCCCACAAACACCCCTGCACGTAAGAAGTATTCAAAATAGGTATCAGCCAAAATGCATGGCAGGATGTGGTAAGACAGGCACATAAAATACTTATCAAATTGCATACATACAAGAAATAAAGAAAATAATTGGAAATACAAAAGGGAATTAAAAATGATAAATCAGAATTGAATACATATATCTGTACTTACAGCAAATTCGTGAGATAATAATGATTAATGAATAATCAATGCATTCAGTATATATGAATTTGATAGTTGGGTGTATCGGATCAAAGTACGTTAGGACATGAAATTCTAAGCTATATATACAAAAAGTTAGGTGGTTATACATTATGCATTAAAGTAGGTCAATACAACATGATGACAGTAATTGTGATTAAGTAATCAAGCAAGAGTACTAGAATTATGGTGAGAAAATAGAAAACAAATAATAATGAATTATATACAAGGAGATGAAAAACAGGCGAAATGTTACAGGTTAGAGAGGAAAATGCCTAAATGTAGAAGATGAGAGAGATGGAGTATGTGATATCACAACGTACCCATGGGCTTGCGTTGGTGAATTCCGCACTCCACTTTCGTTAACATTTGTCATCAGATGCACAATATATTTGATATTTTCATATCGTAGAGGATTATTATTTACAGAGTGCTATTGATTTCCATTCATGGTGTCCGTTAAGATGATAACTATCAAATAAAAATTATAGAGTAAGCATTGGCGTTTCCATTTGAAATGATGTCAAGATCGAACAACATGAACTTGGGAGTAGCATTAGTGTAGTGTTTCATATGATGAACACACCTATTTTTCTAATGAGTAACCAACACTAACTGGATTTGTGGACCTTGTGATAGGTCTAATCCAGCTTTAATTGTGGTACGTCTTATCATCTGATTTCATGTTTTGGAACACTATCGCCTACGATTGCCGATCATCACTAGTGTCCACATGTGGTTTACGTATTGTATCCGGTAATGCTATTTTTTCAGTACATAATGTATGGCCTTTATCAGCTGGATAATGCTAGATTACATACAGTACGAATCAACTAACATACTTTGCAAGAAACCCTGATGTTTTCCTGTTTGTTTATTTCACTCCAATCATCAAAAATATTTTGGGTATGGTTTGTATAGATTTTCATCGCCATTTTCCGAAGATGAATTGGGACAAGTGAATGAAAGAAAATGACCATATGACCATGTTTCCTTTAAAGTGACAAATCTCCATATTTTGAATTTATACCAAGACAAGAAATTTGAAATATTTCAAATTTACTTTTGGCAACTTCCTACTATTCTCATATATAAATTCAATCTGATTTACTGGCTTTTGTATTTTGTATTTTCTACTGTATGTATTTTTTTACTGTATGTATCTTTCTACTATTGTGAGTATTTTTCTACTAATGTGAGTATTTTCATCTATAGTGAGTATTTTTATTCTTCTGCATATATATTTATCTTTTCTACATATATATTTAGTCTAATTAAGTTCTTTTAATACGAACACTCTTCGGGGGAATTGCTCGTAGATTTTTAGACATTTGTCCTTCGAGCATGTCAGAAAAGAGTGTTCATTTTTGCATAGCTGACCATCTCCCTCCTGATGAAGACATGGTCCCTATGCCTTCTTGTCTTTTGCTTCATATACTTTAGTATCTTTCCAATTTTATATTTCTGATTTTACTTTTCTTCATGTTTTATCTTATTTATCTAGGCAAATCTTTCTTTAGCTGCTTTTGCGCTGGCTAGATTTCCTATTATGCATTGTAGCTGCAACATTATATTTTTAGCATTGTATTTATTACTTTATATTCATATATGTATTTTCTTTATATTAATATATATATATATATATATATATATATATATATATATATATATATATATATATATATATATATATATATATATATATATATATATATATATATATATATATACACACACACACACACATATATATATATAAAGTGTGTGCGTGTGGTTGTTTCTTTAAATATTGTGGTAAATTTTTAAATTTGTCATACTTACAAATTATTCCTTATTTAATATTTTCAATTTAAAAATTCCATTATTCAATTTTCAAATTGAATACCGTAATTTATTACAGTATACTGTAAAATCCATACGGTTGCTTTCAATATAACGCAAAACAAAAATTGATGGATAAACAGAATAAAGATTTTATTTATATTTAGTTAATATACAGCTTATACAAAACTATTCCTATATTTCAATGCAATAATATTAATGTTAGGCTTGATACGAGTTATATTCCCAGGAATATTCACATATCAAATGTATTGCTCGATTTATTTAAAATTTGTTCTTGCTGAAGGTGTGCAGGATCGTAATATTTTCCAGTTGGGGAAATAGATTCACTTCTTAGGGGAACATCGATCCAAACATGGGGAAAATAAATTTGTACTTACATAATTCAGCGGGATAAGAATTTCAAGATTTGAAATGAGAGCTTACATTTCTTTCATAGTAAAATTCTGCAGATTTTTCAATCAAGAAGTAAAACTATATCTTTTTTTTTCTATGATTTCCTTTACAAAAATAAAAATTTGCTTTTGCTTCATAGTTGCAAACTCATATTAACAGGGCGCCCTTACTGTGTCCAGTTTTATTTTTATAATTCTAATTTAGTTAATTAAATTAATGTGCTATTATACTCGTACAAGAGGAAATTTACAATGTTAAATACTTTATTAAGTAAAATAAAATATCAAAATCAATGATTTTATCGAGAAATAACAAATACCTACGTATTGCAGGAAACCTAAGTTCTTGCTTTCGATTCGAATTACAAATTTCAACCAGGTTAATGTTTAAGTTCACGCCAGCAGACTTTCCTGTGTCTAATTCAAAGTAAGCTTTGCCAATTTAAATGGAGAGGGTGCAGTAAAATTCATGATTTTTAATTTTTGCATCAAAATCTTTTATGTCCTGTTAAGCTGTAAATATTGCAAGTAGAAATATAGTTACAGATTGCATAAAAATGGATTATATACAGTTGAGAAATTATTTCAAAAGATGCGATCGGTGGTCGTCTTAACTCACTTGGTTCAGATAAGTGCTAAGCACTTTTATTGTTGAGTCACGTAAAGAATTGCACCTGGTCTATAGGAAAGTCCATTTTTTATTTTGTTCTCTAAAAGGGATTTCGTTTGAGAAAAGTTTCATTTCCCATTCCACTGCCGGTACAAGACAAGTCTAAAATGTTATTATGATTCGTTGTGTGGTACTCGTCAAATTATTATCATTTATTTTAAGATAATTATACATTCTGTGTTGATTGGGTGTGCATTTACATATTCTTATTGATGTTTAATTTTCTGAACAAAATGCTTTCATATTTTGAACTTAACATTCTACGTCTTCGATAGAATCAATTATAATCTAAATATTCTTTTTTATTTCTAAAAGTTAATATTGTAAATATGTTCTGTAATTTACATCAATTAAAACGGTTGAAATGGAATAAAATTTTTATTAAATCTATGCTTATTGATTTATTAAATTTAAAATTATTTTAGACGCCACTTTTTATACTATATTACTTTAATTATACTTATTGTGGTTGGAGATAATATTTAACGCAAGAACAATTCTCTAATGAAGCTTAATTTCTTTGAAATAGTTTTTATCGATAAAAAATGAACTGATATTATATAGCAAGTATGTTCCTTTATTCATTCTGGCATAATATCTGGGATTTAGCTGTCACTCATTTCTTGATCCCTGCGTAATTATTTGTGTTTAAAATACGCGCGCTTTCAAGAGGCATAATTGTTTTTTTAAATCTTTTGTTGTTTTCTTTTTAAGTTGTAGAACAAAGGGAAAAAAAGTCAATTGTTCATTTCACTTCATTTGAAAAGCCGCCGAAACTTAGTCTCGAAAAAAAATTTTTCTTTTTATCGTTTTGTCTTAGTTCTTTGTTGATTTCAATTGGTCGGCGGATGTCACTCGATTTAAAAATGGTCAGTTCATGTGTCATGACATCGAACAAAATAACAAAGACATCCATTATTTTTTCATTCGCTGAAAATTTTTTAGTTTTTTATATTTTTTTTTTCAGCAAACGAAAAAATAAATAAATCCTTTTGAAGAAACGAATGTTTTTAGCCCAATCAAACGAAGAAAGATTTAGAGAGACAGAAAAGCTTCTTCATTAAATCGGAGCGCGATGATGTATTGGAGTAATTAAAAGAGAATTTGGAGTACATATAAAAATGACGAGTAAGACTTAATATTAAATGAAGCTTATTATTTTTTAAGCGAATGTGCAGTTTCCTTTGGCAGATATGATAGATTTTCTTTCGAATCGAAAGAGATTGTTTGTTTTTTGTCTTTATTTTTTAATATTAGTTTATGCATCGTTTTTCGTAATCAGTGACAGGATATCTTTTAAAAGCTCTTACAGATCAGTAATTTACTCTTCGTAAACTTTTTTTTTAGTTTCGGATGATTTATTGCCAAATTAATTCTATGCAACAATGCAAATCTTTCTTTAAATCTTATGGAAAAAAAAGAATATTTATTTCAAGTTGTGGTTGAAGTTTATTAAAAGTGCAATTTGTTTGAAGCAAAGAAATGAGAAGAATCATATATTTTGATAAAGTTTTTAATATAGTAAAATATTTTTATTTAAAAGATATGAAAATAAATGTCAGATTTATATGCACTTTTTTTAAACAATAATCACGATTTCTAAAAACTGTAATGTTTGTTGATTTTTTAGAATTTTATGGCGTAATGTTTTGAATTTTCGCAAACACGATTGGATTATTTGACAAAAATGCTTCTATTTTATTTATTTTTTTTTATCTTATGCACGCATACAAATAAATGTGCTGGACATCGAAAATGCAGCATTCGAAACAAAGCCCATGACATTAACGCATACGTAATCATGATAGGGCGTATAAATGATTACAATTTCAATGTATCTTCTTATCAGCGATTTAAATGCAAGTACCAACTTTTATAAACTGACAAAAGGTTGTCATTTTAAATAACTTTCATCTAAGTCAATTACCAATTTCTCAAAGGGTCATACTGAATTGTGGTAATTGAGTTACGTGTAATCCAGCTACAATCATTGGAATGTGGATCTGATGGATGCAAACGGAAACTGACCGACGGTTGACTTCCATTGTCTAGTCTTTCTATATAACACGTATAAAAAAAGACATTCTGCGCATGATATTGTTAATTATGATACTCTGTCTCAAAAACAACTAGATTAACAATTAGATTATACTGTCTGTTGAACAAAAATTAGTATCCACACAAACTAAGTACCATCAATTGAGGGGTATGGAATCTTCTTAAACGCACATTTTTTTCATTTACTTTTGATGCGGAACCGCAACCGTTTGTATTTCAATGAATAATCAAGATAAGAGTTTTAATGGTATATTTTTTCTGACAAATTTCATTTCTGTCTACAACACCCTGATGATCGGTTTAAAGTTTCAAGATCTACTGTTAAACTTGTTTCACACATCGTCGTATTGACACTGCATGTAACATGTCCTGCGGTTTTTAGTTATCCATGATGGTTAAAGACTTCATTAGCCGCGCCCCATTAATACCTATTTCATATACAAAGTCCAGTAAATCTTTCATCACTGCGAATTTTTCTTTTTCTTCTCTTTCTCTAAGCTTTAAATCACGTTTGTAGCTAACAAAGCAATACGTAATTGCTTTAATTATAAAGTATGTGATGTTGTAGATTATTTTTTAACTTTACTAAACTTGATTTCTTATCTAATCCACTTGTTCTTCAATTCCATATTTTATTGAATAGATATAGTTACTATTCGAATTGACTGCTGAATGATTAATGTTCTTAATTGTCATTATACTGGTCTAATGCCATCTCAGTCTTAGATTTTTTTAATGCTTCGGAAACAACTTCAAATTGCGAATCCTTGTCTAATTCGACTTCATGTGCAAAAACTGTTCGTTTCGAATAAAACTACTAAACCTCTATAGCAATGTGCAATTGGAATGTTAAGCGGCATACTTTAAAGTAGTTGTGCAAAGAGGAATTGGATGAATATAAATTATAGCTTTTTAGTAGTGCATTTAATCTATTTAAGCAGTCATATTCCTTTGGAATGTCCCACCAACTTTTCAGTACAAAAGAGTTAGATTTCAACAAGTAAATAAACAAAATTCTTCAATCGTTCACATCGTTTTTTTGTTTGATAAGTAAAGCTCAATAATAAATAATTATAAGTGTTATTAAATTTCTCTTTATTTGTAGCGATAATTTAATTCTTTATCTGTATGAATGTCTGTAAGTTCGAGTGTTCATCATATTTGACATTTTGCAAAATGAAATCCCCGGCAAAAATGCAGGCTTTATTAAATGTTTCCGATTTTGGAAACCATAATGTTTTGTTTGAGGAAACTTTTTATATTATGTATTAAAAGCATTTTTTCGGATCAAAAGGAGTTCGCATTCAGGAAAATTGGTGCTGTTTGCTAAATCACAATAGTTAATATGAAAGAAGTAAATATTTCTTTTTTACTTGATTAAAATTTTTTCTCATTCCTAAAAATAATATTATATTCTATTGATTCAATAATCTAAACAGATATAACTTATCAACTCTGAACAAAAACAAAAAGCCTGTTTCTAAAGAATTACGGTATTTCCGTTTTTTGCTTGACAAAATTTTATTACGGTGGAAGGGGATTTACAACATTGCTCACTGGACGATTTAATGCAAAAAATAAATTAGATATTCTGAAAACACAATAGTGATAATATTTCAATCAGTTATGAATTTTTGAAAGCTGTTAATAAATGTTCACATCGTTAAAGGATATGACAGATTCAATACATACGTAAGCCAATAATACATAACAGTACAACCATAATCAGAAGACAGTATTAATCATGTTTAGTTGAAATTGGGCAAGAAGCCTCTGACATATGACCTTTAAAAGGTTTTAAGCATTTATTGTATTTTTTTGCTGTTACAGTATTCAAATATTAGACTCTCAAATCAAATATTTAACTTATTATTTCGAATGTATGTGAAGAAATAATTTTTTATTCTGGATTTTCTCTCATTTTCATACGGTTTAAGATCTAAGAAAGATGTAATAGGGATTTAATTAATAACTAGTTAACGTGAAATGTTTATGCTATTTGATATTTCATCAAATAAAGAAAATTCAATGTTTAATTCATTCCATCATCATGAAATTTGTAACTATCTGCTAATGTTTTCGACTAAGGATTCTCTTTGCAAGCGTTCATACCACTCAAAAACATTGGAATTTTATTGTCATTGTTTAGTATTGTGGAATTCTATCAATAGGAAAGCTTTTAACAATGTTGAAATTTAAATTCGATTGACAACATGAGGGTGTTACAATCAATGCAAAGAAAACTCATGGGTTGTTTCAAATATTAATATAAGATTCTGTAACCCTCGAGGCAGAAAAAGTAATCAAGTTCTAATTTATAATCACTCATATATCTTGAAAAGTTCCAAATAAGCTGTTCCTACATTCACCTTCTGATGCAATTCCCTGTCGAAATGCTAGAGACTTCTTGCGAGCAAAACCAGACATGAGACAATTTCTGCTCTTAGGAACTTGGCTGAAAGAAAATCTTGGGATTTTATTTCTGGACGGCCACTAACGCTCTCGCCTTTTCTTCCTACCTACGGCAGAGAGTGTTGCTTGCTTTAGAATTATTACTGGACATGACTATTTTCAGGCCCATCTATATACAATCAATCTGGCCAATTTACCTATTTGTGTGCTCTGTGACAGCTCACTTATGACTGGGGAGCATCTCTTTAGTTAGCCACCCCCCCTCTTTCTGTCGTTCGTTCTAGTGATGACTTTGGAGCCCCCTCGCCTTCTGGAGCTTCTTCAATATTTTACTGGACTACAATACGCCTCATGTCTGAAAAGAGGATTTTCCTGGCATAAAATACATATATATATATATATATATATATATATATATATATATATATATATATATATATATATATATATATGTATGTATGTATGTATATATATATATATATATATATATATATATATATATATATATGTATGTATATATGTATATATATATGTATGTATGTATGTATGTAGGTATGAATATATATGTATATATATAAGATAAAAGATAAAAAATATTGAAACCAGAAATACGAAATTGGAAAATTACTAAAATATTCGATACAAATAATAAGAATATTTGTATCGAATAGGAGATATAGAGACCACATCTTCGTCAGGAGGGAAATGGTCAGCTATGCAAAATAAACACTCTTTTCTGACATGCACGAAAGACTAATGTCTAAAAATCTACAGTAGATGAAACATACGCACAGTAGAAAAAATGCATGATACCAAAACCGGCAAATCAGATTGTGAATTTATATATTAGAATAAAAAGAAATTTGCCAAAGGTAAATTTGAAATTGGAATAAAGAAATAGTTGCCAAGAATAATTAAACTCAAAAAGCTAAAGTGGTTTAGAAATATTAACATATTTAATATAATATAAAAAATATATATAATATAAGAAAAATAAATAAAAAAAGAAAGTAGTATATATATATATATATATATATATATATATATATATATATATATATATATATATATATATATATTTATATATAATCAAACCAAGTCATCAAAATGTTTGAAATATTTAATTTTTTCAATAAGAAAACTATTGTTATATCTAAATAAAATGATTTAACTAAAGAGGGTATAAACTGAAGGTCAATGGAAAACTAAGATATCATTTTTTATAAAATAAAAATGAATTTATTATTACACAAATTTCATGTTGTTTGTTTCATATAGCATGTTTGCATTTCTTTATTAATATGTGATTACTCATGGTAAATCTATTAATTGCGATAGTATTTCTGATTTGACAATTGAGGATTTAACTTTCCGGAAATGATTTTTTTTCTGTCACAAAAGAATAAATAAAAAACACTTAAGCACTTGCAGATTTATTACAAAACTAAAAACATTTACTTTTTGGCAAGACGTTAAAAAGATTAACATTTAGTTTGTATATGCATCATTTGGTGTTTATCATTTTAAACAACTCCTCTTTTTCTTGCTCTAAGATAATTTGCATACAATGGAAATAACATTTTATTCCACTTGCATCCAGGCTATATGAATATTTTATCACAGAAAAACACATGCTCCATTTATCATTTTTCCGCATTAAATTATTCTTCTAATAAATGCCGACTAAATACTGTTATTGTTTGACAAATAGCACCTTTTTTTTTGGCACATTCAAAACTTTTCTAAATAATTGCCTTTGCTTTCGCCGAAAACCGCACACAATCATTCACATTCTTACATTGTTATGGAACTATTTCGGCAGTTATCCTCATTTACCATAAGCTTCCGCGAATACTTTTACATTCCTGTTTTAAATCGTTCTATTAAAATGGAGAAGCTGATCTTTTTATTTTATTATATATTTTTTTCATTATTTTTCACATCGAGAGAAAATTTCGTCCTTTTTTTCTTCTTCGGGAATATTTTAGTTTGATTAATGGGGTTACATAAAAAAGTAGCTAATGTTTCATAAAGTGTCACGTGACGAAAAATGATGGTAAGCAAATTCTTTGTGGATTTTTCCTGACAGAAACCATTTTTTACCCGATATAAGAGTGTCACCTGGGATATAAGAGGAAAAAAAAAAGATAGAAAAGAAAACGATTCCGTACTACCCTTCTTTTTATGTCATATAGCCTAACAGCTCGTTCTCTGTATAGTACTCCACAATTAGTTTTCACTGATGGGTTGGGAAGTTTCGTCAGTTTTGTTAATGAATTTATTCTCTGAATAATATTTGCTCGACACAAGCAATTTTTATTTCGTTTAACAATGCAAAATTTTATAATTCCGCGTGAATTTACATCGCTTCAAATGATGACGGGTAAAAGTAGATTTTTGTAATTATTCTTTGCAAACTTGACACTTGAAGATAATTATTTTTTTAAAAAAGTACAAAGAAAACAAGAGTTATTTTAAATAAATGTCACAAAATTTAATTAGAATTATTTTCATATTATTAATTAAATGTAGCTTATAGCAATGGATTTTTTTTGATTAAATTTTAAGGGATTAAGTTTTTTTTATTAGTTATTAAAATAACATGGAAAAAAAATGCCTATAATGTGAACGTTTCTGAGAAAGCACATGTGATAACAGCTTTGATTAGCAAAAGTATCATTTGTGGATATATAAAAAAGAAGAAAAGATTTGATGAAATATAGAAAAGAAATAATTTGAAACAATTCATTATACTTTTATTTTCCTTGAATTGTTTTTTCGTGCTAGAATTTAACTTCTCATACTTATCTCAAGACTAGGTATCGAAATTTCTAAATGTAACGTTGAATTAACATATATCTACGTGTTCCACTTAGAAGTGTGTATTCCAAAATCTATTTATCTAAAATCTATTAGTGTATTCCAAAATCTATTTATGGTTTTTATTTTTCCTTATAAGATTAAATTCCATTCATTTTAAATCAAAATGTCCATGTGATATTTCAATAGATTTTGCAGTTATTGCGATTCTCATCCGTTTTAACTTTTAGGTCAAATAAAAATTCTATTTTTAACTGGAAACTTTTAATGCTATGATATTTACCAGAGCTTCGAATCGTTAATTTTTCCATGCCGATTCAACATTAAAAAATATATCGGTGCAGTTCCGGTTTTTGTTACACTAAAAATAACGCTTTTCAGTACAATTCTGGGTGAATAATTTTTTAAATTTATATTCTTATTTGTACTAAAAATATGATTCTATCATAAATTAACAATATAATTCCATCAAAATTTAGAAGTTTTTATTTCTTTTTTAATTAGTGCATTGTCTGAATTGATATAATTAACCAGTATGTACAATACAAGCGATGAGCAGTGAACGGCCTGTATATACATTATCAAACTCGCACGTGTTAACTAGGTTCAAAGTAATAAACGCACGTGTTAACTAGGTTCGAATATGTTAAGGTAAATCGTTGCTTGACGCTTGTGTTTACATTTTACCTTTGGCTTTGCAATAGTTAAGTAAACTTTTGCTTATTTATTTATTTAATATGAAAACTTCCTCTAATTTTTAATATATTTTCCATTTTTTTTGAAGATATTTGTGATGTTTCAGATAATAAATTTCAATTCTGAAAATGCCCTTTCAATGCTAACTTGTATAACTTCGAAGGAAAATGATTTGAAAGACTGAAAATTTTTAGCTTAAGAGACATTCCTTTAACCGTCAGTAAAGGGATCATAGCCAGTAATGCAGTACAAATTCTTATATGAATAAGTTGCAGTCTTAAATAATAAACACTGTTATATTTGAATATGAATGCCCTGTAAAATTAATAGCAAAAAGTATAAAGCATGTAGCTGTCATACATTGATAGTAAATTTAGCTGTAGGAGTTTACCGTCTATGAATAAAAATATTCTTATTTTATGTTCAGAAAATTCTTCAGTTTAGTTGTGTCTCAACGAAAATAAAAATATTGCTCAAATGAAGAAAATTATAAATTTGTGTGTTCTATGTTCTTAAGAACTTTGTCATAGATGCACTGCTGGCCACCTAAATTGCAACACTAAGAAGACAAAAGATATCACAACAAAATTTATGTAGATAACATGTTCACCAAGTATCAAATGATTGAATTTATCGACTTCTGTGAAGTGTGGTTCTTGCCAAAATCAGTAGCCAGAATAGCCGCCATTGTTGGAGATCATCGCTGTCACAAGCCTCCGCATTAATTCAAAGAGACTTTGGATGCATTCTTGGGGTACATCAGACCAAGCAGCTTCCGCACGTTGCCAAAGTTGATCTGATGTGGCAGCTGGGGATGTAATCTGGGTCATCGTTGAGCAACTATGGTCAACATGTTTTCTATTAGTGAAATATCCAGAAAGCGAGCTTGCCAGTGAAATAATTCAATCTGGCGGTTGACGAAGAACCCTTGGACAATGAGTAACACATGAGGTCGTGCATTATTCTGTTGAAGTATCCCTGTGGGTAAACCCTGAAGGTACGAGAGGGCAACTAGCTCCAACGCCTCGGAGATGTAGCGCTGGCTGTTTAAAGTACTGGCAATGCGTACTAGAGAAGTTTCAGAGTGATATACAATACCGTTCCATACCATAATACCCGGTACAGGACCAGTGTGGCGGTGCGTAACGCAGTTGTTCAGCATCCTCTCTCCACGATGTCTCCAGACTCGAATGCGACCATTGTGGTGTTGCAAACAGAAGAGTGACTTGTCAGTAAAGACAATTTCATTTCACTCTGCCGTCCACATCCTTCTTTCATTGCACCATTGGCAGTGGAGACATTTGTGGCTCTGCGTCAAGGGTAGACGAAACAATGGACGTCTTGCGGAGAGACCACTCTGCTCTAAACGGAGTCAAATGGTACGTGCTGTGCTATGGTTCGTGTTGTGACTGAGCGATCTGTCACTGCCATGTGCATAATTTGCCTGTCATCACGTGAAGCGGTGCACTGGGGTGGATGCGATCGAACACGTCGATCCGTAGTACCCTCCTGCATCCAACGATCATATATCCGCATGACTGTTGTTTGGTTTCGTCCAACATGGCAAACGATTTCCCTAAAAGATAATCCACAATCTTGGTAGGCCACAATCCTTCCCCTGTCGAACTCGGATACTTGATCAAAAAATGATCGCTGTTTCCTACAAGGCATAATTAATCTTTTTTTTTCTGAAAAACCTCTAGAAAAACACAATTGCCGAACTTGAAATAGTCGAAATCTCCAAACTTCAAATAACGCTTTGAAGTGGCGCTACAGGTGGGTGTGATGCAAGTCTGCTCTGAAATTCTAATCATTTGCATATCTCACCTCCGTTAATGCATGTTGTAAATTTTACGTTAGTCACATGCTTACTTCAGGGTGTTGCATTTACAGTCGCCAGCTGTATATATTTTCCTTTAATGGGATTGGATGAATTTTAAACCCTGTCATAAGTAATATGTATTACGAAATATAACATAATGAAATTTAATTGTGTTTGTTAAAATTCACTCTTCTTACAGCATTTATATTTATCTTCCATTTATTTTTCTTTCAAATATTACTCCTGGTGGTATGAGATTGCATAGTAAATTAAGATCATTTAATTGCGTCACCAATTATTATTAAATCAAGTGGAACATTTATTTATATTATCTGACTGAAATTGTGTGTGATATTGTTGTTAAATGTTAATTAAATGTTTTCCTTTCTGGGTAATAAATTCTAAATAATTAATAAGTTTTCGTATTAATATGTTAATTTGTAATAGAAATCCTAAATCAAGGATTAATATCGATACGATCTATTTGCTTATAAAAGTATTTAGCTTGTTGTAATTTCTGGTTTCAGTTATAACACTTCTAGTATATTATTTAATTTTGGAATTTGCTTCTTTTTTAAATCAAAATTAAAGTAAAGAAGCATTTAACTAGGATTTCATCTAACCTAATCTTTACAACATTAATTAATACATCTAACAATATTTTTATTAAGGAATACTTCTAGTATATCGATATTTTTCATACATAGATAGTTATGCAACTAGAAACAAATCGACAGAATTCGTGTATTTCTCTTATTAAAAAGTTTTCATTTTAATATTTGGCATTTTATAGCAAATTTTACTGTATTTTATTATTATTTACATTTTTAAACCACAGTAGAATAATTATCCAAATGTGGCTGATTTTCCGAATCACTTTTAGAATTTCAGAAAAATAAATTACACTGAAAAAGAGACGGAAAATAAGAGAAAGGAAGAGCTCAATGAAAGGAAAGGGAAGGGTGAGAATGAGAGAGAGATAGAGATAGAGAGAGAGAGAGAGAGATGTCTCTTGAAGAATCCAGAAATATTTTTTTTAAATTCCTGGATCCTCAGAAGTTAGGACTGAAGATACAGGGGAATGTATTATGAGACCCTGGCTTTCAAATTGCGAATAATAAACTCATTGAAAGTTTTGAGGGAAAAGATGATCTTAATGTCCAAGTTGAAACAGACACTGGATCATTAGCTAGTGAAGCATTTTCTGGCTTTGAAACTGCATTGAAGTGAATGAAGCATCAGCCCGAAAGTGACCCATGTATATTCTCACTATGAAGAGGATGAAAGACTTGGGAGTTCGAAAACCGATGAAGGCAAACAGCTGACTTTTACAGAGATGTTCAGAAGCAATGACTTTCATTTACTGCTCTGTACATACATAAATTAATATACAACACTTGAAAGATCTGAACGTATAAAAGTGTTGCCTTTTGTTGTTGTCTTGAGCCAACTAAGCTGGCATTATGGGGTGGGCCGCTCCACTTTTCCAACTGAACCATATTTTGGTGTGGAGTTCGACTTCCTCTGTACACACATGCCATAGGTGCCCGTCTTTAGGGTAGACAACCATTCACAACCCATTCATACAAGGAAAGGACAAAGGCAGGAGAGAGAGAGAGAGAGAGAGAAAGTACATCCATGCCTGAACTGGGATTCGAACTTAGGACCTCCCTATCCGCAGACAGGCACGCTGATCACTAGACAGGGTGGGCGGCAGTGTTGCTTTTTAATTAAATTGATTAAAACTTCTTATTTTTTTTATAAAAAGTATGTAATATTTTCTACAATTTCCAACATACAATAATTATTTAAAATGCACACTTTTTTCGATAAAATTCAATTAACCGAATTTTTTATTATCCGAATGGGGTCTGGTCTCAACTGATTCGGATAATTGGATTTTCACTGTGAATAACAAATTGGCAGTCACACGAATATTTGATACTTTTTCAATATGTAACAAAGTCCATTAAGCTTTGATCTACCATTTATTCTTAATCATTTATAATATTCACTTTTCTCCCTTCTAATATCACGTGACGATCACAAGACGGGAAAAGTATTTTTTGTGATGTTTTCATTAACATCACAAAAATGTTTTTATTAAGTTTTTCTTTACAGGAAATTATTATTTTTCTTTTAAGAAAATCTATATTGATATTTGTTTGGACTTCAAACTCTCACCTAAATTTCACCAACTCTCTTGCTTAAACTCCTTAGAAATATTTTATATATAGGAACAAATGAATATATCGTAAATAACCTTGAAAATAAAGTAACATTTATACTTGCTGGTTAAAATATAAATAGGAATCATATACGCAACAGTGATAGATTAATTTTAACAAAATTTCTCAACTTAATATTAAAATTTTGTTAAATTTATTTCATTTACTTATAAAAAAAGTGACAGTTGTATTGAAAATATTTTTGCCATACCTCCTATGGCTGTTAAATTTAGCACATTTGATACATCATTTGTTTAGAGCAATACAGTTTTTAAGGGTAGAAAAAATAATAAAGAAAGTTTAGATGGTAGTTAAATTTAAATACCAAAGCTCCTTTTTATTTAAAATATTTTTAATTTCAACATAGCGAATCGATGATTATTCCAAAGGAATTAATGGAACTTTTCATGCATGTTATGTTCTTTTTTAAGTAAGTTTTCTAATCTACAATTAAAATATTTGATAAGAAGGGCTATTTAGATCAGGAATATTTTAGGTGAAACTATAATGTATAAAAATGAAGTTAAAAATAAATTAACGATCATAATTAGTTCCTAATTTGCATAACAACATGCAAAATACGTGATCATTATGTCAAGTTTCTTTCATTTTCCTCTATTTGAATACATGATAAAATAAAAGTATTTAAATAAATACTTTAAGGACACTTATCCATTTTTAATAAGATAAGATTTTGTTTATCAAATGAAGTTTAAAACTATTATTTTAATATAAGATATTTTTAAAAATTACATTATACAACGTAATTTATTTCCATTGTTGGACATCAGACATTGTAAACGATTTTTCGATCGTATCAGATTAAATAGACGTTCCACCAAATATTCATTTATCTTTTTATAGCTAACCTCTTATAGTCAAAATAAGAACTTCAGATAAAAAACAAAATGTAAATAATACTATAAATAATATTTATAATAAACTATTATGATTACATCAATGTGACTTAAAAGCAATAAATTATGTAGAAAACATTTCCTTTTTCACATGATGGATGATTATCGTTTTATAAATAGTTATACTTTACAGAGTTGATATCTATTTAAAGTCACACAAATAAAATATATTTAGCTTCTTGTATACTATTTTGTGTTAAAAATTATGATAAAAATTGATTACAGAGAATCGAAATCAATCATTTGAAACTAGTTTAAACGAATCGTTATTAAGGAATCAAATTATCAATTATTTTAATTCTTACAGAAAATGAAATGTACTTATTAAAATATATTTTACTATTGCAAAATTAATACGAAACGATTGAAAAATCGTTATAAATTAAAGTTTTGAGCCTTGTCAAAATGTTAAGTACTTACATAATAAAAAAATGAGGAGAGTTTATAAAAATAAAAAAATCATCTATTTTTAACTTATTTGTTTCCTTTAATTAACATTTTATAGTAAAACTTCGCTGATTATATTCTAAAACTTTGATATAATCAGTGATTTTTTATTCAATGAATAAAGTAATTAAAATCTGGAAAACATGATTAAAAATCACACTTGTATTTTACTAATTATAAATTTCTTAATTTACACAAGCCTTGTAAATAGTCTATAAACAAATGCAAATAATTCAAAATGTTAAAAGTCTGTACACATAGATTTTCCGTGGTATAAAGGAGAGTTGTGTTGTTCGCTGTGAGAGGAACCAAGTTTTATCTTAATCACTGTTGAACAGCAGGAGATAAATGTTGGATTTCTACTTTTTTAGGCATCTTTGGTGCAGGTGATGCTTAAAAATTCCCATTTCTTTTTTTTGTGACATCCATAAGCAACAATTCATGATATCTATAATTATTAATATACACTCACTTTTTAGTTGTTAAATAGTATATGTACATACATGATTACATAGTTATGCATTTGCATGCATGTAAAGACACACACACATTCGTAGATATAAGCAAATGAAGGTATTTATGCATACTAACAGTATCAAAATCACCATTATAGCATATCTTAATGAATTTATCTAAACATAATAAAAATCACCCATCTAATTTCTCTCTCTCAACTCAACAAAAAAGTTTTATTATTATTATTTTTTTTATCCAATGGCGGGCACACAAGGGTGACTGAACCCTATGCCACAACAAGGCTAGAAACTGCTACTCATTTATCGTTACCCAGCGAGCACCTGTGAACCAAGTCACGGAGGCGAGTAGCGTTACCCGCGCCATACCACCACAAACCTGTTTATAGGGCAGGCCACATTCGTACAACATCACAGAAGAAAGGACAGAGAGAACAGAGATGGAAAGAAACATCCATGCCCGAACCGGGATTCGAACCCAAGACCAACAGCTCAGAAGTCAGGAACGCTAACCACTCAGACAATCGGTCGGGCACCTTTTATTATATATATATATATATATATATATATATATATATATATATATATATATATATATATATATATATATATATACTGCCAACAATGGTTTCTGAAAAAATATACTACTTAGAAATGTTTAATAAAAGTGACATTGCTGAGTTTCATTGCTAAATTATAATTTTTATATCGTGGTAACATTCATTTTAGTGAGTTATATCATATTTTTATTATTGCAGTAAAAACGCAGAGATGTCTTATCTAAAGGAATAAACCGAGCTTGGAAGTTTTAATCACATGGTATTCATTCATTGTATGGGGCATTTGTCAGAAAAATTTAGTATTATATGATATTTACAGTTCTAACATCCATATGTAGACTTTACAAAAAAGAGATCATTTTATATTTTTCGAACAGTTGGAAGCAAATAGTTTCACCCTATATAAAGCAACATGGATCCTATATTAACTATCATGATCAAAATATTAAATAAAACTTCTAGTTTTAAAATATATTTGCATTACATAGTGCATCTGGTTATAACGAACGTTTTCCGCCAAAAAGGTTCTTAATAAAGTTAAAAAATATGAAATCAATACCAGTAATAGTCAGCACCCCAATATATGATTTTCTGCTAACGGTTTGGTTGCTTTTAAAAGGCTTTAGGCTAGAAACATGGATGTAAGTCTAAAAACAAATCTACCTCACTACGGATATCATGTGCGAAATGTGACTGCACGTGGGATAAAAGTTGTAAGCCAGAAGGAGCGATGTCGGGAAAATGTTTTACCTCGTTCCAGATACTCTTTGCATACCAAGTACAAAATACTGTACAGAATGTTTTTGTTTGATAAATTGGAATTTGGGACTCTACCGATTGGCTCTCCGGACACCATTTTCGAATTATGTTGTTGAAGTAAACCTACTTTTCATCGTAAGTGACGATCCTGTCTAAAAATTTGTTCTTGCGTTGATATTTGAGCAGATTAATACAGTTCTGAGCACGTCGTTCTTTATCTACTTGAGTCAGCTAGTGCAGCACCAATCGATTGCACTAGTATGTCAAGTTTATGTGATGCATAGCACGACTAAGGGACATAGCGCTAATGTCTGACTTCTTATCTAGCTTTCAAGCGTTTGGATACTAATTTTCTTTCACAAGTTCTCGTAGCTGTCCCTCATCAACACCAGTAAGGCAAGATGTCGCTCTGCTTCTTGAATGTTTAAGTCCTTGTCTTTGAATTTTCGATAGTAAACCTTTTCACAGTATGTTATGATACAACAGTAGTATTTGATGCTGCACACATGATTTGGTGACATTCTATAGCTGATGTGTTTCAGCAGAACTAGAAATAAATCATAATTCTATTCTGCTAGTGTGATGATTTCATTTCAGACACCGTGCAATCATTGGAAGACTTAATGATAATCATACTTTTTCTTACAGATATTACACACCTTCTTATACACCACAGTTCCTAGTCTACTTCTTTCAAAAACCAAAAAATCTCATAAATATAAAGGTACACGACAACGTAAAATATTTGTATGTCAATTTTAGTGGTAGCGGAAAACTTATTATAATCCGATTATACATTTATATAAATAATGAGATATACTCTCATAAGAAATTCAGCAGCTACGCATATGAGAAATAAATTATAGCAGATATTTTTACGAGCATGTATTATAGGTATATAAATTAAGTATATCATGAATGGCTAAAGAAGAGGCTTCAAAAACTTAAGGAAAGATATTTAAATTTTAAGACAATTTTACGCGTACATTTAGTTGAGATAGCATTAAAAGAAGGCACAAGAGAAATCTAAAGACAGAAAAAAGAGTTGAAAGAGAATTCTGTTACTGCAGCGTCGATCATTAACCTTTTAATAAATAAATACAAGACAAAACATTTAATTTCTGGAAGAAAAACTAAAAAATTCTAAACTACAAAGAAAAATAACTTCCTTAAGCATTTTAGTTTAGTCATACAGTATTTAAAAACAGATTATTTCGTAATCTGATTGAAAATTTAAAATGATTGAATTTGAAACTAACCAATCATCTCAGATTTTTTTCCAATTTACTTATTTCACCATATGAAAAATATATTCTATTTCTCAATATGAAATTTATTTGAAGCAATACTTCCTTGAGTGAGTTTATGATATTCTCTATTAGATTTTTATTTTAACTCTTATAAGTAATCCATCAGTTATACGTAATGGAATAAATACGTATTTGGCATATGTCAACTGTATGAATAAAAAATGTAAAATCCATCATATGCAAAGTCATGTGAAAGACATACATTTTTGATATTAAAATGCTTGTAATATCCAAGTTCTTCAATTAGTAAAAGAGCTTATCTTTGCTTCATTTCAATAACATATTGAATTAAATAGAAATTCTTTAATAAAACATCATATTTGAATTATAGAAAATTTATCCTTTTTTTATGTTTACTTCGCAACAATTGACTTGTATAGAAGTGAATATATTCCATTTACCATTTATATTTTTGATATTCTAGAAACATTTAATTTTAAATTATTTTCATATTACAATCATCGAAACGTTTGTTAGTAACTTTTAACATTTTATAATTTGATTACTATACAAATATTCTTATTTGGTTATTTGCTTTTATAGAGAAATAAAGTTTAAATATTTTAATGATATATACTCCGAAAATAAATAAAAAGATACCCTTTGAAATTTAGACAAGTATAAAATAATATGTTTCTTCATGTGAAGGCTAGCAATAAGCACTCATTTTTATATAAATATTTACTTTAAATGCATTCAAAAAATAAATAAATAGATAAAATTATAAAAAAACAATTTCAGTGACAGATATTCGTAATGTAAAAAGAATGCCTGATTTCTCATCGTCATAATGTAATAATATAAAATACTCATTTTTGTGTATCACATTTTAAATACAAACACACAACTCTAATTTTTTTATAAAAATCATTTACATTTTTTAGTGTAAATTTATCTTTGAATTATGCTTAAAGGTATCTGTTTTAACACTATTACAAAAATGTCTTGGTAAAGTCCATTCATTCTTTCAATTCATAGGCCAATATTTAACATTTTATTTCAACTAGTTTCAATTCTGTCAGTTTCTAAAAATAAATAAGTAACATCATTGTTATTTGGGTGATAATCTATAATTTTTTATTATGATTTTTAAAAAGACATTTACCTATCATTATATTTCCAAAATGTTCCAGAACAGATATTAGATACCTTAAGAATTAAATAGAAGGTGTTAATTTTAATTATATAGAAATCAATATTTCTTCAAGCAATTTATCATGATACTGGCTATTCTGATGCTGTGAACTTTTTTCCGAATTTAATTGCTTATTCAAAATTATTTATTATATTTCAAAATTATGCTTCATATCTTGATAATATTTGCTACTAATTTATACTGATACCTTTTAATGACAACGCTAGCATTATTCAACCTAACTTTATTTTGAACGTTTAACATTAATTTTCTTATTGATACTATTGTAACTTTATGTCACACGACTTTGATTTCCAATAAAATTATTGTAAAAATCTTAAGTAACAAAAAGTTAAAAGTTTTAAATATATAATTTGTAAATACACACTATTTACACAGTATTGTGTCATATAAATGTTAATTGATCATATGATTGACACTCAAGTATATGCAAGTCCACAAGTATTGACACATACAAGCACACACGAATGCATACTTACATATGCATCGAAATACTAAGTGGTAAGTAAATAAGCTGCACAAATTTTTAAATAAGTGTTGCTGTTATCATATAAAATTTAGTAACTTGGATAATGATTGTTTTCTTATAAAATTAATTATTTAACTATTTTTTTTATTATCACAGTAATGTGTTTTGTAAAATTTTAGAAAAATTTAAAAAAGTCAGAAAAATGTGCTTTAATATTAACTTTTTAATTAACATAAATAAGTGTTATTCTAAATATTAAAGCACAGTCATGAAAAAAATTTAGAAGTCACCAAAGAGGAATACTTTTGAACCGAATGAGAAAAAGATAAGTATAATTATTATCTTTCTTTAGTACGGTTCTTGAGTTACAAGTGTGATGTTCCATTTGTAAAACCTCCATCTTCAACCAGTTATTATGCAAAGAATGATGAATAGCTAACCACAATCGTCTCAGAGAGTCGGACTGTATGAAAGTATAATTGCCCCTTCGTTTTCAATTTTATGCTCTTTGGCTTTCACATTAGAGTGATGAATGGAAATTATTTTTTTCTCCTTCCACAAATTGAGGTATTCGGAAAAACAGATTATAACAATTGAGACTTGCAAATTGAATTGTTCTCCTTTATCTCGTGTTATTAGGTAGTAGATATCTCGTGGCGGATGGATGATGATAATTGTTATCGTCACAAATGTTGGTCATTTAGAACCAGAAAAAAATAATTTGACTTTTCACTACTTGATATTCATTCACAGAAAAAAAAAGAACTAATGACATTTGGAATTTATTTCCGTCTTATAACCTATGCTTGATTATCATGATCAGTTGTTAAAATATTCAAATGACTGTCAACGTTAAACTGCTTATAATATTTCTGGAATGATATAAAATAATTTTATATTTTTTATATTTTATTTTATATGAGAAATATATTTGTCATATTCATGTGTTAAATTTAATTATTTCAAATAATTCTTTAACAAGTTGATCACATAGGTAAAAATTTGTAATTTTCGTAATATTTAAAAGGGGGCGCTAAAATAATTTATACTGTAAAAACAATGATATTCAAGAATAAATGGGCAGGTAAGAAGATGAAGCAAAATTTTAGCTTGATAAAGAGAGATGTAGACAATTTAAAGTAAAATGAATTCAAAAACACAGTTCTAATCATATTAGATCACAATCAAATCGTTGGGGTCAAATGTACGAACTATCAGAGGTGTAAATTCTTATATTTTCACTTACTTTATGTGAAGTGCATATACCACGAATCACGCATTCTGGTGAAACCATCACAGTTGGATAAAATGTTGTGAATAAGCTAACTCAGCTTTGTAAAGTTGATAACGTTCGCTGCATTGTGACAGACCATTTTTTAATTTAACACTTATGCATCACAACATCTACATTGCCACTCCATTCAGTAAAGTTTTCGCCAAAGTATGAAGTCGTATACCTGAGAGAGTGCCAACTATACAAAAGAGCGCTCAAAGATTAGTATAGTCAATGGAATATAATAAATGCACAATTGAAGTGCAGCTTGATACAATGAGTCGAGATTTATTTCGAAAAAGTCGTTGGCAACAACAAATGGAACAACATATCCTTCTCGTAATCAATGAATACTTCAAGCTAATGGAAGAGAACTGGGAACTGTTTGCATGAATTAAAATGATATATATAATATTAACATTCCGTTTTTAAAGTGCAAATTATTGTGTTAGTCTTAACAATAATTTCACTACCAATCTTCGACATCTCATAACAGGAAATATTTTTCCACAAAATAAATTCCACGCCGTTTTCTTTGATTATTAGAGGGAAGAATACTTCAGAGTCACATTTGTTTTTCTGATCTTTCAGATCATCAGTATTAATCATATGGTAACGACACTGAAAATATTCAATCTGCAAACCAAATTTCATCGAATCTTCTTGAACTGTAAGATGTTACTCATACATATATAGGATTCAAATATTTTTCTATCACTTAAAATGTTTTATGCAGTCAATGTCATGCTGAATATATTCTATTAACAAAAAGAAGTGCTGTACTTTAAAATCATATATATATATATATATATATATATATATATATATATATATATATATATATATATATATATATATATATATATATACACACAGTAAGCAACATTTGAGATTAAATGAATAGAAAAACAGAGAATGTTAACGTATTATATAAATATGTAACGTTTGAAATAGAGGAAGTTTTTATTCCAGGCCAAAATAAACCAATTTAAATAACATTGATGCAAAGCAAATCACAACACAAATTTTAATAAATGTTAGAAAAATTTTAATGAAAACAAAATAATGTTTTGATGTTACTAAAAATGTTACGAATTTTAAAAACCCTATAAAAGTAATTAAGAAAAATAGCACAATGATGTTTAGAAAATTATGTTATTGTTGAAAATTATGAAACATATATAAAAATTATTTTAAGCATTAACGTGTTGTTGTTGTCTTGTGCTTGCTAGAGTTGCAATATGGGGTGCGCTGCTATAATTTTCCAACTGAAATGCAATTTGTGGTGTGGAGTCCGACTTCCTCAGTACACACATGCCATAGGAATTCTTTTATAGGGTAGGCAACCATTCACCATTTATTTATACATGGAAAAGATAACGACAAAAGAAAGAGAGAGAAAGTACATCCATGCTGGAACGGGGATTCAAATCCAGTATCTTCCTATCAGTGAATGAATGGACATTATAATTCCGTGTTTTAAACTAATAAAATGAATATAAATCTGATGGAAACTCTTTTGTCTGTTTTTAAGATTCAAAATTAAAATACAAAGATTCACTTAAAAGTATTCTAATCAAATGGAAACTAGTCCATAATTCCATGGTTCTCTTCTAAAGTGGAAAAGATTTTTTAAAATAATATCATTGAGTGTAAGGTCTCCATTTCCTTTTCCGTGAAGAATGTTTGGTGTATTTACATGATACATCAGAAATCAAAGTACGATTTAATTTCGACTTCCAACCGAAAGTGTCTCCTCCTCAAAAATCTCATAGATGGAGTCCGCTATATAATTAACTTTTCGCCGTCTTTATCCATAAATCGAATGAATCAGACAACGAAAGAGAAGAATCCGTGGATACCACCCCCTCACCGCTCCGGAGCGAGACATATACATGCCGTCCCATCACACAGTCCCGAAGCTAAATATCCCCCCTAATGAAGACTCCCGATGAGAAATGTTTAAAGGGGTAAGCAATAAAGCCCTCGCTACTTCCGCAGATGTTCCTTCTGGTAGGCTCCTTCCGCGGAACAGGAAATTGGAAACTGTTTAAGTAGTCTTGTATCTATTTCTGAGATGCAAGGAGGGAGCACGGGTCGGAAGTGAGAGCAGGGGACGCTTAAGAGCTCCGAGGACCGAGAAATTGCTCTTTCTCGGGGAGCGAAACAAGAAACGTCTCCTATTTTGATTCACTTTCCGTGTTTCGTTGTTAATGTCCTTTTGTCTTCCCTTTCCCCGGGATGAGAGGGATAAGTGCATCCAATTTTAATTGGGAAACTCTCGACTTTCCCTCCTAATGAGATGGGGATGATCGGAGCAGCGTGAAAGAGGGATATTTGTCTTCCCAAGGAATGCCGGACTCCGACTGGCGTAGGGAAAAATGTAAATGCTTTTTCGGGAAATGTCCGATTTAGTTTCTTTTTTTTTTAATTTTAAGATTCCTCTTGCTATTAAAACTTAAAAGGAAAAGAATTATTAAATGATATTCAGAATACTTTTAGAACTTAGTATTTAGTAGAATGAAAGATTATAATTATTGCATTTAATTAATTTGTAGTCAGACAGCTATTAAGTTTGAGACTGAATAACCATTAACATATGAAACTTTTAATATATTTAATTATTGCGGTTATATTCAAGGGAATGTAACTTAAAAGTGAAGGCGAAGAACCTCTTCAGGTTCAGTTTTACAATTTCTGTCAAAGAAGTTCATTTCTGTATAAAATTAATGTTCTTCGCGCCGAATTATAAGCACAAAACTAGTTACAAGTGAAGTAGTTTATTGTGTTTTCGGAGATCTTCTTCTAGAATTTCAATAAAATAAATTCATTTTTACATTGAAGGCGCAAATAATTTATAAATTATCTTTTTGAAAATAAAATCCTTTATCATATCACACTTAAATCTTGAAAATTTAAGGATTAATAATACTTTAATACCATTAATTTTGTTGTAGAATGCAGCATGCTGTATATTAAGAAATAAAGATTAATCTGCAAAATTTCAATCTCTTTTGCCAAAATTCCGATTTAAGTAGAACTTTTGTAACTAAAGACTGAATATATATATATATATATATATATATATATATATATATATATATATATATATATATATATATATATATATATATATATATATATATATATATATATATTATTGTCAAAGATATAGGTAATATTTATATTAAATTTTTTCTGATATGACATGATAACTTTATTGTAATTTATAATCAGAAGTTGAATTTATTAGCATTTAATTATATTCGTTTCTTTCCATTATATTCGCTTTCTTTTTATTTTAATTATGCGATTGAAATTAAGAATTTTAATTTACTTCAGCATATGTTATTCATGCTCAGTTCATGTAATTGAATTTATTTAAGAATAAACTAAATTAAAAGTAAAAATATGGATTTTTTATTTTTTCCAATTTATTAAAAAAATTTCCTTAAGGCTTTAAATAATTTTATATTTTTTAAATTTATATGTTGGAAATAAATGTACATATATGTTAAAATCTCAATCGAAATACCAATGATCCATTCATTAATTTGGTTGCAATATGCATATCGTTCTTATTTGCATTCAATTTAATTATAAACAACGTGGAAAAGCTCAAATATCTTGCATTTTTTTATTAAAATCAAATTATTATTCACTGGAATGAGATTAGTTAGAATGTGACTACATCCATCAAATGCAGCAAAATCTTGGATTTTGGATACAAGTAATTTTTACCTTGCGCATTCAGGGTTGACCTGCTAAAAGATATTTATTTTCTATAACCAATATCTCTTGTATCTAAGAAAGTATTAAATTTTGAAGTATATGTGTACATTATATTTGTGTACATACATATTTGTGTATATTATAGTTTAGTTTGATTTCTTTTTCCATTAAAATCAAATTGCGCCATTAGTAACTTTCTATTTGAAGCAATTTTAATTTTCCAAACCATTATAATCTAAATTTTCAGGATGTTCTATGCCGAGGTCTTCTGCAATTCAGCACTTGTTTTGTGACACTCATTTCACAAAAACAAGTTTTTAACTGAAGTGCAATGTAAGAGTTATTAATCATGCCATACGCTTTTTTCCCATCATAATGAGCGGAATCTTTTTTTACTTATTATTAATTTATAGTTTATATGTTAGTTTCTTTTATACCGATTTAGATCGTATGTTCGAGATACTTTGTGATACTTGTACAATTCGTTTAAAAGCACAATCGTTCATTTTCTCTACTTAACCTTAATTTAAAACCTTAATTCACTTTCGATATGTTTGCAATATCACCTTTAGGAATTCAAAGCAAGAGTATAATATAAATTTATGTTTTCCTTAACAAAAACCATAACATTTGTTGCTTTGCCATTGAAAACTTAAATTTTAGTGAAGAGTGGTGGGGACTTCAAATCTTTTGATTTAAGCCTCTCATTCGACTACCGTAATATATGCCCACAGTAAAATACATTTAATTTGATTAATTGAAAGTTTTTTCTTAATTACACAACATTTTTTATTGATGATTTCATCCTTAAAATTATGTTCTGGGGAATTATTTTTCCTATATAAATCTACAGCCAGGAATTATCGCAATAATGAAGTCTTCCATTACTTTGCACAAAAACAGTTTTAGAAGTAAGAATCATTGAGAAAGGACATAATATTAGCCAATATTTCACTCGAAATATATTTGAATATTTTTAGGAACACATTGGATAGCAACTGTATAGATTTCACATAACCGTGAGCAAACTTCAGAATTTGAAATCAAATAAAAATTGTTTTAAATGAAAACCCAAAGATCAATTCGTAAAGAGTATATTTCCTAAAAAGAAAATTTCTTCTTCATAATAATTTTATATTAATACAGATATTGTGACAAGATGATTCAATATAGGTATAAGAATCTCGCACACTTATACTTTTTATGCCTTTATTTTATTCTGTTCCACAAAGACGACTTGATTTAATTATTTAGCTCCCTTCTGTAGAAAAAGAGAAGAAGCCAAGTTGAGTTAAGTTTATTGAAAATAATTGCAGAATCGTGAATAATATCATCTCATTTTATAGAAGGAATATCTTGTTATGTAAATATATATGTATATTAAATGTTATGTAATATGTTTTTTTTTGAAAACACTATAGAATATCCAAATATAGCATAAATTTAACGCTTTTTTAATATCAAAGTCTAAAAATATTTTATAGCTTTGTTGTTTGAAAATAAGTTTTGAAAATAATTAGAATATTAATACATTTTGAACAACATATATGAAATCTTGTGATTGATTGGAAACACACATAGATTTAATATTAAATTAATTTTCAGATACTTTATACAAAAGTAACATATTCTATATTAAAACATTTTTTAATAAATATTTAATTTAAAAAATTCCTTGCCAAATTCCAAATTTTACATGTTTGAATTCAGAGTATAGACTATTTAAAAATACGATTAAATTATTGTGTCATCTTAAAGGCTAACATTTCGTAGTGTCTGAAAATTAATGTGATGTTCTTGAATTTTCAATATAAAATATTCTGTTTAGTAAATAGTGAGAAATGATTATATTTTGCCAAATGTATCAAGGTATAGTATGATCCAAAAATGAGATAAAACTTCAGATTCTAATAAATAAAAAATGTGTTAAAAAAGCTTGAAATGACAATAGTACTTCATAGAAACCTTAAAATTCTTCAAGTGGGACTTTGATGACCAACCAAGGAGTTGGACATCAAACTGTCAGTAACGTCTCAAAAAGTCGTAAGCAAAGTAAGTTGTTGGGAGATCAAATGCCATTGAGATAAAAACTTTTATATTATTGGAGAGAGAAAAAGTCTACTGGTGAACTGTGTGTGTGCTATATCAGAAGAGAGAGTCATATAAATTATTTCTGCTTTGCGTTCTCATCAAGAATAACTATGGAAACTTCTATGATAACTTCAAATATAAATTCACCAAAGATTTATCCACCTCTTAGTAAGCAATAAATCTTGAGAGTTACGGATGCTGCAACAGCTCAGGAGGAAGTGTGGCGCAGCATGTGTCCAGTTTTGGACTTAGCGCCATAGGAACCAAACCAACCATTCAGCCTCAGGAAGAAGTGGAAACGGGAATTTCATTAAAACACGGGAATATCAGTGTTTGTAAATTTGTAATTCAGTTATCATTCGATTGTTAATTCTTGGAGAGCAATAATTCCTTTTTTCTGATATCAATTTAAATTCGGTATCATCATTAACTGCCAAATGCTCACTTTGCGCAATAGAAAGTATTTGGAGAGAATACGTTTTCAAAGTAACAGTGAAAATTGACTGCATATCGTAGTGTATTAAATAAAACCATGTGGCAATTAATAATTTACTATCTTCAACAGTTGCCGAAAATTTTCAAATGCTTTATATAATTGAAGAATAACCTCAGAACGATAAAAAATTGATAGTGCTTTGTTGCATGACTCATAAATGGAAGTGTGTTGTTATAAAAAGGGAATTCTAGAGGATTGTGTCATACTCACCAAGATAACCAGTATTTATTGAGGCTTGAGATTTTTATGCGGGTTCGTTCAATATCTCCTATTGCAACATCTGTTAAATGTCTCTCTTGAAGAGGATTATGTGCTGAACTACTAGTTTAACTGCGTCTTAACTTTCAGATATCTTTTCTTCAACCTAGCGGTCAGCGTTCCTGACTACGGATAAGGAGGTCCTGGGTTCGAATCCCGGTTTGGGCATGGATGTACTTTCTCTCTCTATCTATCCTGTCTTTGTCCTTTCCTTGTATGAATGAGGTGTGAATGGTTGCCTACCCTATAAACGGGTCCCTATTGCATGTATGTAATGAGGAAGTCGGACTCCACACCAAAATATGGTTCAGTTGGAAAAGTGGAGCAGCGCACCCCATGTTGCCAGACTAGCTAGCACACGACAATGAATGAATTCAGAAATATAACTGTATTGGGTGGTTATTTAAAAACATACATTTAATCATTAGTCGTCACATATTGTCAAAACAGCTTTTCATAGTGCAATCGCAAAAGGGAAGCTATATAATCCTTCTGAGGACAATTTTCCTCATTCCTAAAAATTTGTTTTGTTAAATTAAATGCATGCCATTATCTCTTAGATACTAATGCTATTTATGGATGAAAATTGACACAGAAATGTGTATTGAAAAGTATACTATCTTCGCTAGTTGATAAATTATAATGCTTTTTTAGCATTTTTGTCGTATTTTCCTCACATAATGTCTTTGAAATTTATTTCTGTAGAACAAATATAGAATGCTCTATTAAGAACAAAATGCAGCTGTGCACAGACAGTTACTTTAAAGATACAACAGCAGTTACAACTGTTTGTTTTGAAAATATTGTCATTACCGACACAATTACTCGTCAATAGTGTCGTTATATGTATATAATTATTTTAAATTATGTTATTAGATAAATATGAAATAACGCACAAATTACGCAATTTATTTTTATAAAATAAATACATTAATTTTTATAAATGTGGTCAGAATTAAAATTCAGCTGATAATATGTATCATTAGTTCAAAATATTTCATGAAAGTATGTACCTTAAGAATTTTGTTTTTAATATACTGCACTACGTAGCAAAATTACCACAACGCGAATTTTTGCTGTTCGACGGAATAAAAAATTTATTAAAATAATTCGTAGTTCACATCAAAAATTTGTCAAAAAATCATCAAACACTCCGTTGGAAACAACACTTTTCTAAACACTTAAGCTATTTTTCATACTTTAGGGAAAAATCATGAAAGAAAAAGAAACGGTAACCGCAAACGGAGAAACAACTTACAGGGGAAAAAATAAAACATCAAACAACGGAAAAGAAAATGGAAAATTTCTTCGAAATCCAGAACTCAATCCTCATGATTGACTGTTCGAACTTTACGGTAACGACCCCAGTCGTCAAATGCACTGTCGGAAGGAAATATAGCGCAAAGCAATAGGTTCAACATCGCCTTTTGCTGCTGCAAAAACTGATGACCGTTTCCTTGCGTCGCATGCAAAAATGGCTCTTAGATTAAATAACAGTGAAAGGTTGATTTTTTTTTCTGTTTTCTATTTTTTTCAATTTGATTTCGTATTCTTAAAGGAAAACGATCTAGAACCCATTTTTAAAGGCAAGGAAATATAAGCTTAGGATAAAAGAAAATATTTTAATGGTTTAGTTGGGTGAGAAAAATTGATGTGTATATTTTTACGTTTTCTTCTTTGGCTGCAAGGTGAATTGATGAAATGGAGAGTTTTACTGATGCCGTGGAGATATATGAAGAGTATTTACTCTAGCTTTTATATTCTCTTTTATTTCAGCCACAAGATGGCAGTCAAGAATATCATATTTCACCTCCATTGTTGAACTCATTTCGCAAACAATTGGGTTCCCGTCTCTTCCATTGCCCTTTTTCATGCTATCGGAATATTTATTTGTATTCTATGTTAAAGATAAAATTCATTGTCTGGCTTGTGAGATGGCATAGTGCTTCAGTAAGGAAAGAATTATTTATCTCCATCTTTTTTACATTAAATTTAAGGTTTTTGGAAAAGAAAGAAATGTTTGTGCCAGCTCAGTATTTATTGAAATATCCATTGTTAAGATATATAAATTTTCGGTAGTAGAATTCTTATAGAATTCCAAATTAATTATATAATTAATTAAATTTGTCTCATTTTTTTTACTCTAGCATTTTTCCTTAAAAATAAAGCTTGAGGCATTTTATATATTTCGTGCAAATTAAATATACGTTTTATTTATGTTTCAGAAAATAAAAGAGATTTTCGATGAAAAGATAACTTCATAAAATAATTTATGATAAAATAATGTTATTATTAGGAAGGTATTTTCATAAATAGAAATTTCTTTCGTACAATAATAATAGATAAGTATAAATAAAAATACTTGTAATTAATTAATTTTATTATGAAATGTATTTATACTATTTTTATTACTTAATTTTATTATATAAACTATTTTATTATTTAAATACATGAAATGTATTTATATAATAAAATAGTTCCTCCTTAAAAATTTTAATAAACGTTATGTAGACATTTTTACAAACATTAAATTTTCAGTATTTTTATTTGAAACTATTGATAACAAGTTGAACACAGACTTTTGAATTTGCACCTACAAAAAATCCTTATATCTATGTAAAAGAATGTATATTTTCAAGGCTTGTTGAAAATTTTCTGTACTTAAAAAAAAAAACCTCTTGATAGTTTTAAATAAACTATAAGAATCATTTTCCAATGTTCTGTACTCATAACATAACATTCAATTGTTAACATTTTATAAATAGTTTACCTGTTTCGAATTTAATATGACAGCATATTTTTATTACAACATTCTTCAACTAATTCACTGTTCAGTTATTCTAGATTTTTGAGATGCATTTACATAATTTTAAATAGCATAAGCCTTTTGTTGATAAAGTTTCATCTATTTTCAGAAAAATAAGGTGTTTGAAACATTTAAAATGTGCTGTTTTCTAAAACCATTTCATTTTCTGAAAACGCAAATATATTTCTTTTTTTTTAAGTAATCCTTCAAAAATTTAACTACCTATTCAATCATTTTTCTTTCATTTTTATCTCACTTTCCAGAAATCTGCAACTCAAAAGTTCTTTATTTGAAACCGTGATAACTGCAATGGGAATAATAATTTTTAACGAGCTGTTGCTGAATAAGTCAAATATGGTTCAGAATAACAATCAAGTCTTTGAGTGTAAAACAAAAAAAAAATGCTTAAAAATCTTCTTGTTAAGCAAGACTAAAAAAGGCCAAAGAGGCCTATGATTAGAGACCCTAAAATGCCGCGTAATACAAGCATAAATTATCTGCGTGAGAATCACAATGGGAAACGCCCACGCCAACCATACTGTTGGTATTACAGTCGGCGTGCGTGTCTATGGGCAGTAAGATTCATGCTAGAAGCTCGAAATTGACTCCAGATTAGATAAATTGTCTCGCTTTATCTGATCAACATTGAAACTGGAGAGGAATTACATGATTTATGTGTTTTAGAGATCCCCATAAAGATTGAAAAATAGAAAATATCGATTTTCTTGTTTCTAGTATGAGTCACTGTCTTCACCAGAGAAAGACTCACTTTGTCTTTCTTTCTACTGCGAGAAGTTAAGTGTCTCCCTCCGATAGCTTTATTCACAGCATTTAACGAAAACCGAACGTATGAAAATGACTTTGTTGCTTCTACAGCAGAAACGCTCAAATATTTCTAATAAAATTATTATTGTGAATATGATTTTATACAATGAAATTAATTGGTTGGTTTATAAAAGATGTTTTTCATCCGTTAAAAGTTTACTTGACCTTTAAGGATTTCTTTTATTTTTAAATGCTGAGATTAATTTCGTTTGATAGAATTTTGTTTAAACAGCTGTTAACATTATTATACATGTAAAAGTCATTATGAAAGAGGTATAACAATAATCTAAAAGCTATTGATTAAAAGCGTTTAATCCACAAATTAAATTGTCTATTTCAAATATCATTAATAAATTCCAATTCTTTTTACATATTGTGCTTGTACGCAATCATAGACATTTAAAAGCATAAATATTTAAAAGCATTTTTTTCTTTACATTATTATATCTCACAGTTAATGACTGGAAATATGAGTATTGAGAATTTGGTGCTTGAAATTACCATCAATAAAAAATAGAAAAGGAGATTGTTTTTCAGTACTGGGTTATCAGCTATGGCATATAAATGATTTACCTTATCAAATAATTTTTGTTCAATAAATCTGCATATGAATTTAGCTGTTAAGATATCTTCCAATATTAATGAAGGGGCCAACCGGTGATTGAGTTGTTAGCGCTCCTGACTCCTGAGCTGTGGTACCCGGGTTCGAATCCCGGTTCGGGCATGGATGTTACTTTTTTTCTCTGTTCTCTCTGTGTTTCTCTGACCTTTCTTCTGTGATGATTCATGAATGTGGCCCACATTATAAATGGGTTTGTGGGGGTATGGCGCGCGCAACACTATACTCACCTCCGTGACTTGGTTCACAGGTGCCCGCTGGGTAACGATAAATAAGTAGCAGTTTCTGACCTTGTCGTGGCAAAGGGTTCGTCACCCAAGTGCCCGACGTTGGAAAAAATATTATTGAATGGAAAAATGTTTTTTTTAAATTTCATTGATAATTATTATACTGCTTAAAATTTTCAAAAGTTGAATAATGAAAAATTAGAAATTTGGGTCACAACAACAGGCATATTTATTTTAAATGTAATTTCTATTTCCCCTGTTATGTTTAATATTATAAAAATCACCAAAAGTTTATTAATATTTTTTAATGAGAAAAGTTATGAAAAATCGTTTTAATGGCATTATAATAAATTTATGGCCTCCTCACATTTGCAATTCAAAGTCTAACGGGACAATTTTTTTCATTGAAAATTAATTTTATAACTTTTTCCAAAGATATTACGGTATTATACCTTGAAACTCATGAGTTTAGAAACGCATTTGTGGGAAAGGACAAAAAAAGTTGTTCGAATTGTCATCTAGTGTCATTTCGTTCCAAACGTTTTCTTCCATATGGTGAGGAAGGGGAATTTATTACGTGATTTCTGCTCATGAAATGACACTTGGCGATGATGATAAAAAAGCAGGAGAAAAAACTGATAAAAAAAGAGATGCTAGTTAAAAACTGCATCAGTACGAGATGACTTGATCGTGATGGAAAAGGGAGCGGGATTTGATGGACCGCCACCATTGGTCCATCGATCCAGACTTGTTTTGATGAAGCTATCGATAAAGCCAGAAGTTATCCACATTCTTCTCAATTGACTAAGAACTGCTAAGAAGGAGAGAAAACAACCTTTATAATAAAACAAAATATATATAATAATTCTATGTTACAAAAATGAAATTGAAATTAGCATGATTTTCTTACTTAGAAATGATTTTCTTTATGATGTTATGCAACTAGATACCTTCTAGATTGAATTTCATTTATAAAAAACAAATTTCTTAAAAAAATAATTAGTTTTTTTTCCTGTAAGAGAAAGTTCACAAAATCAAAAAACGAAATAAATATATTAATTCTATGAAAGTTTAAAAGCTTTATTAATTTGTAAAAATTGTTTTAGTAAATTAATTTTCAAATTGTATTTAAAAATTTAAAAATAATTTCTGAATCTCTTGATTTTTTAAAATGTTTTTTTTATCCTAAATCTTGCGTTTGTGATTCGATGTTTACTTTCCAATTATAGTTCGTATATAAAATTTTTTGCATCGTTTTAAGATGAATGTAAAGTGTAGCTTTAAAAATCCTTCTTGTACTTACTTGAACTAATGTTTAATCCAATCAATAAAGATACGTAAATGCATAAGTGATTCTGTTTTCTGAGTTTTATACATGTTAATGAGGAATATATTTTTATAAAAATATATTATTTTTTTAACCCCAGTTATTAACCCAATTTATCCTGTACTGAAATATTAAATTTTGTAAAGATGTTTGATAATTAAAAAAAATTGTGAAAAAATACTGAACTTTATTTCTAATACATTTTTTACATTTATTGAAATTTTTTGTTCTTTTATAAAATAACGATTATTTTTCCTACATAATAGATTTACAAATTTTTATATAAATATGTAATTTTCCATTTTAAAACTTAATGAATTTTCAGTTCTTTATATATATATATATATATATATATATATATATATATATATATATATATATATATATATATATATATATATATATATATATATATATATATATATATATATATATATATATATATATATATATATATATATATATATATATATATATATATATAAGAGTGTGTGTGTGAGTTGCAGTAGCATAATGTACATGTACATTTATGATAAGAGACTGCAATAAGGAAATATATAATTTCTAAATATACTGAATTAATATTTAAGGTAGTGTTTTGTTCAAATGAATTGGAAATTCTTTCTGATAAAAAAGGTTTCTCATGTTTCTTTTTGTATGTAGTGCATAATTTTTTCTAAATGTTTTAATTAGTACTAGGATTTAAGTAATAAAAAATCTACTTTTGTTTCAATTAATTTTGAAGTTATTGGTACTTATAGGGAAATAACTGCAAAATTAATTCATTAGTAATTCTCGCAACTAAGCATTGAAATTCTTGATTACTTTTTTTTCATTGGAAATGTTGTGAATATAACTATTATTAGTACTCCAGCTTTGAGTTAAATTTATAAATTGAAATAAGTGTATGTTTCCTCATATTTTATTCCCGTAAAAATTATCTTGACACGATGTTTAAAACAGAAGCTTCTGCCATTTTAAACATATATAAATGGTAAGTTTGGCAAAAATTGGAGTTATGGAAGTGGTATATTTGTACTTGATTGTACACCAGAGTTATATTTGATATTATAACTATATTAAGTGCTATAATAATAGCTGAAGCTATCATACATATTTATATACCTGAATGACAAGCTTAAAAAATAATTCAGAAAATTTTATGAATCATTTTTGCAGGTTTTTGATCCCTAATTATTTGAATTTTTTAGCTCGTAGTAACCACGATTACACCATATCTGATTGAAGACCGTCAATCGTTATCATCGCATCGATACTATATATATCGATACGATATCATCGCATCGTTATTCATTGCTGCTTAAGGTACATGAACACGTTGGGAGCAATTTTTTTGAAATACACTGCGTATATACATTGTAACCATTTTTTTCTTATTTAATTTTAGAAAACATTAATATTGAGCTACTAATATTTGATATATGCCAATATTATTCTTCAGAAATGTTAAGTATATATACAATTTTAAGCATTTTTTTAAAAAACGTAAAAAAAAATGCTGCATCAAAAACTATTAAACATATTTGAAAAAATTGATACCAAATAATCTATATGCTGTTATCAAGAGTATGTACTAAAATGTTAAGTTTTTGTTAAAAAATAAAAAAAAATTACGGCCAGTTGAATATACTGAAATTTTAGCCAAATTTTCTATGTCATTATTCGAATAACAGGCCATAATTTGGGAAATATTTAAGTGATCAAAATTCTTTTAGTACATTCTCTAGAAAACAATATACAGATCAAGCTCATGTAATTTCATAGAGATATTATGAAAATATTTTGAGTTATCATTTTTGAAGCGTGCAAATTATAGACAAAAACCAGTTCTGAGAAAACCGCATTTAAAGATTAAAATATTGTTTCTTTATAAGAAATTCTCATATTTGCTGATTAACTTTTTATTTGATTTGCTGATTGATTTCCGGAAAAGTATTTATTTTATGTATCGTTTAGTAGCTTACTAAGTTTATTTTTGAAAATTAAACACTGTTAAAACTAATTTTTACATCATTCTGGCCCTTTGAACGCCCACTTCCGTTTCTTTAAATGTCATTTTTTGGTTTCCTAATCTTTACGAAATCCTTCATATCCTGGAATTTAATTAATGTAGAGACAAAAACAAACCTGTTTTGGAAAGCTATTTAAATTCCTTATTTAACGAAAGAATAAAATGTATTTTTCATTTTTGGTCGAAATTGACGTTTTTAACGTTTATGTGAATATTGTGTGCCTTATATATAAAACGTGCAAAATTGCACAATTGTTAAAAAATGAGTTTTTTCATATTGAGTAAATAATTTATTTTATTTTATTTTTTAAAGGTGTTTTATGAATCAAGTTAAAAATTTTAAGTTAACAAAAAGTGAATTTTCTTAAACTTATACAGCAACGAAAATGTCAGCTTTTCTATAATTGATTGAGATTCGTTGTTTTTTCTTCAATAAAGTTCTTTCCCTACTTTACTGCACTTACTTTATCGTTAAACTAGCATCTAATGATAAATAATTATTGTTAACACTCTCCTTTTTTGCTCAGCAGTACGAAGGTCTTAAAGTATAATTTATGCAACTGATGACTAAACTCATTAAATTGATAAAGTGATACTAAACATAAATTAAAAATTGAAAATTTATAACAAAAACTTTTTTAAATTTACCATAATTGAAAAATAAAAATTTAAAAGGAAAAGTACGATTGACATGAATTTCATTTAAATAGATTAGAAATTTTTAAAATAAAAATTATATTATTCTTATTTTAAGCATTCACTGCACATATGAAAATAAATTAATATTTTTTAAATTATTTAAATGTATTATCATATATAAGTATTTAAAATTAGTTCATTAAGGAACGTCATAAGAACACTGTTGAATGGAATATTAATTTTGATGATATAAATCTTTATTTATGATGGGAATCTCTACTGTTCGACTATTTATAATATTATATGTAGGTGCTGACAAACTTTCCTTTAGGGAGACGGAATTACTTTCGCTAAAAATGGAATTTCTGTATCTAAAAAAAGGAGATTACGAAGCCAAATCTTGAAATTAATTTGCGAAGGAGGTATTTACGAGGTAGGAATTATAATGAAATACATACATAAAATGACTAAGAAGCGTGTGAAATATTGAATCCATTAAGCAAATGTAAAAGTAATTCGAACTCATAAATTACTTTGGGTATAATTATGTTTCTGCTGTTAATAGTCCCAGATGGCCAATTTGAACATAGAGAATTCTAGAATTATTTCCTTTTTCCGTTTGTTAACATTCTACAGACATTTTAAGCATTTCTATTTGATATTAACATGCATAAAATTTTTTTGATATAAGCAGGCATATTTGATATTAACACTTTGACATTTGTTTAATAACAATTTCATTCTCATAATTATTGAAGGTATTTTTTTTTTCAATATCCTATTCAGGAGTCAAATAATCATCATAAGACTACATCATTTAGATTACTCTAACAGCAACAATCTGTATTCATTTAAATATATCTAAAAGCAATGCAAATGAAGCAATGTAATTCATTAGATAGTAAGGAAAATCAGTGGAAAGAATGAAATATGTAGACTGCGCACTAATATTTATAAATATGCATTTATTTTTATTAAAAAAAGTATTCATCTTCTAAATCTTCAAAATTAATTTCTTCTTTTGCTTAAGTTAAAATATTTGTATTATGATTCTTCAAATTAAATGACAGAAGTAATTTCCATTTCAAAATAACAATGCTTAAATTTGGCAGAGACAAATGCTAATTTCATATGTAATTAATAGAAAATTTTCAGAAAAATATCTCGTGCGAAAATGAATCAGTTTATTTAGCGTTGAAAAATGTTCAGTTTCAGAGTTAGCTATTTTGTATTTAAAAGGTTTAATATAATTTAAAGTAAGTATTACAGTAATTTGATTTGAAAGAAAATACCTATTTATGATTAAAATTATTAAATAATTTTGCCTTAATTTGTGAAAAAGTGATAAAACATCTAAAATTATTGCACTAAAGACGACAAAACTTCTAAATTAAAAATTAGAACACACTTAAGTAATTTAAGTAAAATTTGAAAACAATGCAGCTATTGTGGGAAAATTTTATATTAAACCATCAACAGTTGAAGGACGAATAATTTTGAAGTTATCCTTAACTTTATAAGCTGATATGGTTAGGAATTCATTAAATTGCTTATAATACCAAGGAAATTTGAAACAGTGTTTTTATATTGCATTTCTGATAAACAGGATTTGGTGTGAAGTGTTGGTATAACAGTTTGGCTTTCATTACAAACAATGGAAATAAAAACAAATAGTTTTAAAATATTTCCAATACTCTTTTCAGTGAGGATGTGTAGGAAGATTTGATGGAACTTAGCGTATGGACAAAATGCTGAAGATTGCAAAGAAGCATTTGCATATGCATCTGATAATGTCTTCCAAGTAAAGTTTCCATATTGGACTCTGTGTCCACATATTTCAAACGAAAGCATTTGAAGCAACAAAGGATATACAATCGTGGAATCTCACTTGTGTGGTGAAAAATAAATAAAGCAAAATGTTTATGAAACGTGGTTATAGCCAATTTAATATAAAACTGCTGGTGGATTATTATGAAACAAATATAATATACCTCCTTATCAGGATTTATTTTCGGCACAAATGCCGTATAATTCAGGATGCCAATTTAAGAGTTTTTTTGGTGACGAAGAAATGTCGCCAAGATGACATATTGTGATGTGCGCTATGAAGTAAATACTGGGCTGCCAAAATAGAATTTGCTACATAATATTTATAGGTCTCTGTATCTATGATATGATATATACCAGGTTGCCAGATGTGTGTGTGCATAAGAAAATCCACCAAAAATATCACCAAACTCATATTTGACATCCTGGATTATATGACATCTGTGCCTTATTTTCTGATAGAGTCGGGTCATGAGAGAGATTATTTCCTAATTTTTTTATGGTTTGATACATCTATTAGCGTGTGACATATTTTTTTTTATAAAAGATTAGAAAAATGTATGAAACCACACTTTATCAGTATTATGTTTATTGTATTTTGTTTCTTTTTTAAATCCTAGTTTTCATTATTCATCCCGAATAAAAAGCAAAGGTCACACCAAAATATTTCTTGCATGAAAATAGTATTTGAATTTAATTTCATTAGAGATAAATCTAATTACTTAAAAAGGAAAGAGTCATTCATTTTATATTTGGTTAACGATAAAATAATGGTAATAAGTAGGTTTAGATTTGCAGCTGTATAGAGTCATTCTTCTTCAATAACTTTTTAACAAATTTGTTTCATTGCTCTAATATTTAGTTAAGTGGGCGGAAGGAAACCACTTATGAAGTGATTACGAATTATTCTTGAGCAAATGAGATTGGAAAGTTTTCAAAACAAACTAATAAGAACAGACAATTCAGAACTTATGTTTTATTTTCTTATATTAGAGCATAATCTTATATTTTTTATTAAAATGTTCAAAGTGTTCTGTAATATTCATTCATTTCCAAATAACGTAATGAGTTATAGGTGTTTATTTATTTTACAATTAAGAAATAAAAACCAAAAAACGCGCGCGCGAATCTCTTTAATAATTTCTTTAATTCATTAACAGTGGATATATATAAATGCAAGATAACTGCAATTTAATGGGGTACAAATACTCCATAAATTTTTAAGAAAGCATTTGATGCACTACATTTATATTTCAGAATAAAAGTATATAGGATTCGTAAGCAAACTTATAAATCAGGTATTAAATAACGACTGTTTACTAATTTACCATACAATTTTTGAATTAGGCTAGAACATTAAATTAATCTATAACTTTTAACTTTCTTTAATAAATTTGAATGATTGTCAAACATAATAATAAAAGCATAATTCATAGGAATGTTAAAAACTGTAATAGTGGGATTTTAGTAAAGTATTATTAAAATAATATATAAATGTACAACTCTTTATTTACTTAATATAAATATTAAATTTTAAATATAGTTTGAAGAAACGCATGATTTAATCCTTATGTAATTAATTTAAATACATTTTAATTATTTTATAAATTTGAAAAAAAAATGTTTTCCATCTCATTTTCCATCTCAAGTGAAAAAAGTTTCAGATTTTTTAAATGTCTGATATCACTTTTATTTCATTAATTTCTTCTTAATGAAGGAAACCAAGAAGTGACGATGTTCAAAACTCTTAACTCCCCAAGCGAATAAATATGTTTGTCAGTCGGAGGGAAATATCCGTGGAGAGAGAGTTTAACTAAATTAGAAACGGGTGTGTAATTGAAACTGTGTGCATCTTGTTTCAAAAATCTGATTTACTTAATTTACACATTCACATTAACAAACTCCAAGTCCTTTGCAGTCATAATTACGCTTCAGTAATCATTAACGCCGCTTTGGGCAGCTGAGTTTGCAGAAAAGAACCTCGAAAGAAGAAGCCTATTTGGCGAGACTTAAGAGTAGAAAATTAAAAATACATTCAATATCGCTCACCAGATTTGCCAAATTGGCTTCAAATGACTATGGATATGCTTCAAAAAATTTGCAGGACTTTTAATTTTCTAAACAGGATTTTAAAGCAATCGAGTGTTAAAATTTTTTGTAGACGTGTTTTGAATAAATTTATCAGATGCATTTAATAATAGCTTAAATTATCTAGATTAATAACTTTTAAACAAAAATTATTTTATATTTTTTTCTGGAATATATTTTTTGAACTTAGTTTTTAAATATATTGCTTGAAAATTTTGTTAAAAGCTTTTATTGTTAGGCTAAAAAATTTTACTGACTTTCTTTTTGAAGAGAAATAACAAAACCTTAGAAATTTGTTGTTAATATAAAAACTTATTATTCTTAGTAAAAATAATTTTACAGAAAGCATGCTGTTTTTTTATTTGAAAATTTCATTTCAATAGGACAAAAATATGTCGTTTTAAGCGAAATTGAAGTTATTAAAACTTTCTCTAAAGTTATTCAACTTAATATTAATAAAATACATTTTTATCTTTATATACATTTTTTCTAATACAACAATTGTTTAGTAATTAATGTTTTAAATGTATTTTAATATAAATTTCATTTATCCATTTGTTTATTTATATTTTTCTATTACTTAAAACCGAGACAAACAAAATCTTATATCACTCATGGATATAATAATCTTCGAGGCATTTTCTGTCTTTATAACAAATATATGTTGAAAGTGTTTCAGTTTAAAAGGTAATTCAAGTAACTTCTTATTATGTAAATTTTTTTTTCAGTGATAAGTACATATTTTGATAAACTAATATAGTTAAAATAAAATAATTGAATAAGTAAATAGAAAAATGTGTTATGCGATAATTATCTAATTTTGTTTTTTGGCTTTCAAATCAAGCGATTGATTCTCAATAACGGCTCTAGCTTTTTCGAGTCCCAGCTGCAACATTTTTATAAATAAAGGCTTTTATTTTTTCATTTCTAAGGTTTTTTTTTCTACGCATTTACTGTGTGGGTGTGTTTACTGAGACCTACGTGGATCTGGAGGTGATTGCCCAAATAGTCCAATCTCCAGTTCCTGATCCCGGTTTTGTTGATACCATCATTACCGGAAGAAGAAAAAGCTTAAGGATTAAGGGAATTTCAGTGAATAGATGAATCATTTCAAATTATAAATCATATCCAGACTTTTTCAATGCTGCAGAAATCTCGATTCGAATTTTTCTTTTTTTGGCATTCAGGCATGAAAATTAATTTAGTACTTAGCTCTTCCACTATTTTCACAACTAAAAATCGTCCATTTTCTTACTATAGATAATTTTAAGTTAGTCGATTGCAGTTTTTTTTTTCAGATAATCCGACGTGATAGGAGAAAGCAGTGTTCCATGACTACTTAAGAAAATATTAATTCCGTTTTGATACTATTCCATATAATAAATTTAACTAGACCAATGAAAATAGGTAATATAATTCGATGCCTTGTTTGTTACAAACTAAATGAAAGTTTTTTAAATAATTACGTAGGCACAAAAATGGCGTGGATCTCAAATGATAGGAAACAAAAGAAATTCTCAACCATTTAACGAAAATTCAAAAGTCAATGATCCACGAGCAGTAGTTGGGAAGGTGACCGCATTATTCTTCACTGGGTTGCTGGAGCTCATTGCGTTGGATACGATTCCACGATAATCGTGACGTCCGAAGTCCTTCCACTTGAGCAGCTTAGATGTAGAAAGGGGAGTGCCAGGATCTGGTGTGATTTCATCTTTACCACCTGAAAAAGAACTCCTAACAGACCAACATGAAATTCCTGAGATTTTGCTTAAAAGATCGTCACCGTAGATTACTCCTCACAAAGCTGATGATTCATCTCAACAAACGAGGACTGGTCAGGATTCAGGCCACGCTCTCGCAGACGATCTATAATTTTCCACAGACGATTCAGAAAACGATTCTTAAAGTTAGCTCTTTTCCACAACTAGTAATGGTGTATAAAAATTTTTTATGAACTTATTGAAATTTATGAACTATTGGTTTCGAATTGCTTGAACTTCTCGAACATTATGAGCCCATTTTAGAACTGTAAAAACTTTTTGAATCCCATACACTCTTAGAAACCTTTTACAATTTTTTGAACCTAAAATGTTTTTAAAAGCTTATGTTTTTATTAAATTTATATAAATTCCTCACCTGTATATAGTTATCAACTTTCGTATCAGGCTATTTTTTTTCCTTTTCACAATTAAAGGTTCATACTATTTATAAAATTGCTTTCACTGTATATAATGTATTTAATGCCATAATTACCCTACAAATTGTTAACTGTATTTTCATTGATTGTAAATTGTTTCTCTATTGATTGATATATGTGTCATCATGTTAAGTTTTATTTTTATAACTCGGAGAAAATATTTAATTCTGATGCCTGATGTTCAACAGGGCTTAAAGCCCCTTAAAATGTTTTGTAACTCCTTGCTACCAATTTGTAAAAACAATTTGATTGCCTTGTTAAATGCCACAATGGTGGCGCCCTCAGGGACCTCGTAGAGGTGGGGAGAACACTAGGTGTTGGGGAGGCGGCACCGGTTAACCTAAAGGCACAGTCCGGGGTCTCCCCACACAGTTATGCATGTGATGTCATCATCCGAGTGGGATTCAAGACTATGTGGCGCTGGGTGTAGAGCCTCATAGTTTTGTTAATCTTTTTTGTCACGAGCTGACCTGCTCATCTTTACATGTATAACAATTCTGAATAAATGGTAAATGAGTGCAGGCTGTAGTACATTAAATGACATAAAATATAATTTTAGTTTCATAGCTATTTTATAAAGATAAATCTTACGTATATTTTTTTCAAAATTTTAATTGCAAGAACGTTTAATCTAGGATTTAATTATGAATAGGTGTTTTAATCTGTGAAAAAGAATTCCATTTAAAAAAATCTGTTAAAAATCATTTACACAAAAAAGTAAAAATCTTTGAACATTTTTTAGGTAAAGGTAATCGGCTTATAAAACAGTAAAAAATATGATTTTATTTAAGTATATAAGTGGTGACATGTGCAAGAAAGTGCGAGATGCAAGTAAATTTTTTGCTTCATTGTATTTTTGTTTTAATGTGAAAAACAAATCGAGAAATGTATTATTATTCAAAATAGAATGATTAAAATAAAAAAAAATAAATGATTATTAACTCTTTCTTTCTATTTTTTCTCATACAAAATATATATTAATGAACAATTCTTTGTTACACAATCAATCCTTTGTTACATTTTACATCAGCTATATAAAAGTGAAAGGAAAAAAAGCAGTTTAAATTTATACAGAAATCACAGAAATTATTTATGCTTTATATTAATCAGTAGTCACAGAAATTTCACTTTAATGAAATACATAAAATATTATAAGACATACTACTACTGACAAAGATTAGTTTCCTACTGATAGGCCAAACCAAACTAATTGCACCACAAACGCCTCCCTTAAAGCTTTCTTTTACACATACTTTTAAGATTTATGATTTAAATCACTATTTTTTATAAATTTTTAATGGTTTTGAAACTCTTATATTATTGTTATATGCTTCTTTGTTAGATGTCAAATCTCAATAAGATGGATGAAGTCAACATTATAACCTTATTTTGCATTATAATTTGCTTATTAACATTATAACCAATTTTATGTTGCATTCTTACTTTTCTAATTAAAACTCAGGGATTCTGTATACATAGATCCCTACAATCAAAGTCCATCCTTATATAAGTTATAATTGTTGGTTAATTAATCAGTTTTACCATCTTTATTATACTACCTTCAATAAATTTCAAAAAAAAATTTTTATCGTTAAGTAAATTAAGCATTATATATTTACAATTTTACGTTTCTAGCTATTAGTGATATTTTTTAAATAAATATATAAAAATAAATAAAATGTCTAAAAATAGGATACAATTAAAACACACAGCACCTATTTAAACTTTTAAATAAAACTTAATCAAATTAATATCGTTAATGGGAACTTTTTTATTTGCCTCGATACTTTTCTGAAAAACCTACTTCACCATAAGGAAATACTCTATAAATTAAACATTTTCCTATTAAGAGTGATGAAAGCTCCTAATTAAAACGAGGAAAGCCGAGTGCGGCGTCCCTTGCGAGATTCCCCAGAGAGGATTGGTGCTGCCAATCGGCGAAAAGACTTTTCCCGGAGCTTTAAGTCCGGAAAGTGAGAGGGGCTTTCAGTCGCGGGGCAATTCGTCACTCGTTTGAGAGATTGGTAGATTCAGTTGGTATTAATATCGATTCCTCTTGATACCCATATTACGCCCGGGCCCTGTTCGCCGCTTTATTTAATGTCATTCTTGCACAGGCAGTGCCTAGATTTCCGAAAGCGAATCATATTATCCCTAAGCCTGATGTACTCTGTCTGCGGTCTAATAGGCTGTTTCACATCAGCTGGTTGATTTGCTCTTTTAGATAGATTTTAATATAGACGAAAATAGTTTCCAACTACTTGTTTAGAATTATATCTTTGCATAAAAATGTGCCGAGTGAAAAAAATCTTACCCAAGAATAAAATTCGACATTCAGTTGGTTGTAAAAAAAAAGAAATGATTTCCGAAAGTTACTTAAGGAAAAGAATATATATATATATATATATATATATATATATGTGCAATGTTCTCTTGCCACTTCGCACTTTATGTTTTGTAGTTTCAGTGCTTCGCGGGTTTTTCCAAAATACTCATCAAAAATGAAAAATGAAAAAATGCAACCTTGTCGACTGTCAGGAAAGGAGCATTGTTTCATGTTGATGCGTTAAAGAGAAGGACATCTGCATGTCAAACAAAGAGAGGAGTTGATTCAGAGTACTTACCACGGCCTATCATAAAGGTGGGCGATTGGTTTCCGGTGCGACATCGACCCATGAAAGTACGTTGACTCACATCATAAGGAATGAAGGATTTGTTGACATGACAAAAGAAGATATCAGTGACCTAATCGATTGTTATTCAGTCTCACTCACCAATGAAGGTTCCCTTTAGATGACAGATCTGCCAACGAGAAAGAAAACGAAGAAGAAACTGAAAAGTGTGGCCTTATTCTGTAAAACCTGTAACGATTGTGCAATATGGCAAGGATGATGCAGTAATATGCACAAGATATCGACGACAATATGGTTCAAGCTGTCAAGTTCAGTAATCGCGTTGACGGGGTTATGTTTTTGAACAGAGGAATTCTGAAGGAAAAGAACAAATAAAGACAACAACTACCCATCTCCATGTTTCTCTCTAAGGTAAAGGCCCCGGCTGTACCGTCAGGGCCTCCAGCAGAAAAGTCTTTCCAAATGAGCCTAAAGCTTCTACGAGTCAAGCGAGAACCTCTCCTCAGCCACCAACACAAGACTCTTCGCCTCTCTCAGAAAGCAGTGTTGATTAATTTTTATTACTGTATAAAGTTTTGCAATTAACCTTATTAACTAGCACTGATACGCTTAAATAAATACGTATCTATTGTAATTTTTGTCTTAAATGTGTAAAGTATAAATATTTAAAACATTCATATACCCGTATACAAGAATATATATATATATATATATATATATATATATATATATATATATATATAGTAATCTCACCATGGTAGTGTCACGGGTTTTTCTCTTCTAAAGTAGTAATATTCATCAATTTGTTCCTTTAAAGCAATTAATTTTATTTTGAACTGCTCTCTTCCAACCAGTCTGAAGATTATTGTCTAAAATAAATAATTGTTATCATTGAATTTCCAAAAGAGAAACAAAGATAATTTGACAGACTCCAAATATCAAATTATTCTATGTAAAATAACATCAAGTTTTAAAAAAAACATAACTGTGTGGGGAGTGTAAAATAACATCAAGTTTTATACATTTAAATTATTACTAACCAATTATTCCTTATTTAAAAAGGATGTTTAATATTATGATATATTTACATTGAGAGAATATCATGAATGTGTTTCCTAATAGAGTGACAGTATCTATTCAAAAACATATAAAGATTTATCTTTTCAATGATATTTTATTTATAGGTAAAGCTAATAAAACTTCTGAGAATCACTGTAATTTATTACATGCATTATTAGTCTTTCTTTATTTTGAAACAATTTTTCCATAAGACTATCTTTGAATCTGAATTTAAGTTTTTCAAGAAAAACTGACGCTTGCAGCAACACTTTAAAACTAGTTCATTAACTCAAGTGGTATTTGTCAAGGTTGAAGCACTTTCTTAAATTAAATCTGTCATGTGCATAGAATGTTTTCCTTGAAATAGCTTATTTTTAGGTACTTTGAGTAGGTACTAAGCATAAAATTCAAATTAATTAAAGATTCTAATGAAGTAAAATGCAAATAAATAATATAACAAGTCATAGTATTCTAAACAAAGGAAAAAGGACTAGTTCAAAGTTGAATTATTATAAACAATGCCTACCGATTTCAAAATTCCTACAAACTCCTGATTTAATCAAAATATCAAAAAGTAACTACAATGTAATTTTATTTCAAAATTATTTATTTTTATATTCAATAATACATGTAATATGATTAGATGTACACGTGCGAATGATTTCTAAAACATTATTTTCAAGAAAAAATTAACACTTTTTGGCATACTAAGAAAATTTAATTCTTGATTGTATATATATATATATATATATATATATATATATATATATATATATATATATATATATATATATATATATATATATATATATATATATATATATATATATATATATATATATATATATATATATATATATATATATATATATGTATATATGTATATATATATATATAAATTAAATCGTGTTAAATGAAGTGTTTCGAGATCAAAAGAAAAATGGATATTGGAGGAAATAATATTGATAAAGTTGAAAACGACACTTATGAAAAGGGAATAAAATTTATCAAGAAAACTCGAAGTTAAAAAATAAAATTTTAATCAGAAAACAGAATATTTGAAAAAGTCAGCACCTCAGTAAAAACTAAAAATTCATTTATACTGCAACAATTTAAACATAACTTACGACATTTGCAAAAGTAAATGATTAAGAAACTAAATGTATATATATATATATATATATATATATATATATATATATATATATATATATATATATATATATATATATATATATATATATATATATATATTAATAAATCAAGAAAGTATATATACATTATACAGCAAAAGTGAGCCGACTGAATTGAATAATAGTTACATTTACTCGACTGTTTAAGACAGTTGTTCAACTTATTCAGAACATAAGAGAATAGGAATTATAATAAAAATAATAATTTATATTTTTTTTAATTCACCAACTATTAAAAATGAATTTTGTTTCAAAGAACAATAGAAAATAGTTCTTATATAGAATAGTATACTTATACAAAAGTAATTATATATATATATATATATATATATATATATATATATATATATATATATATATATATATATATATATATATATATATATATATATATATATATATATATATATATATATATATACATATATATATATATATATATATATATATATATATATATATATATATATATATATATATATATATATATATATATATATATATATATATATATATATATATATATATATATTAATGAAAAGTTTCAAATCATCTTAATAAAAAATTCACAATAAAAAATTGATGCATTATGCTATTCAGATCTTCAAGAAAATGTATAATGAGAAGTATTTTTTTCGTATTTACATTTAACAATTCAAATATGAAAATAGATTTTTCGCAAAATTATTAAAATTGGATTAGCTTCCACTTTTATGAAAATTGTTAAAGCCATTAGAATTAAAGTTCTTAGGGAATGCACAAGGACATTCAAAATTATTTAATGCTAATAATAGATTATTGAAAATGATAAATGACTTTATCTAAATTTCTAATAAGTAAAATATTTTACAAAAATCTGAATTTAATAATTTGCTAACAAATAGGCTCTATAAGTCGAATTCCATTTCTTATTAATGTTTTAGTTAAAATTACAAGCACATGAAAAAAATCGCTGAAATAATCTGTATAATAAATATATTGATCTCTCTGATTGCATTTCATTAATTTAAAAAGTACATATCAAATTTTCATTACATTTTTGTTGTATAACTGTAGTATATCAAAAATTGCCAAAGGGAAAAAGTACGATTTAAGTAAAAAATCTATGGATAATTTCATGAAATTTTTACCATATATTTTTACATAATATAAATTCATATTAATATTATCGAGAATATTGGATTAGATCATATAATGTTTTGTCTTACAGTTTAGTCAATTTTATAGAATAAAGAGAAAATTCATTTTAAAGCTGGATTTTGGTGTGGTAAGTAACTATACAAGTATTTAACACTTATGTTTTTTTAAAATATATATTTTTTTAAATTTAAAATCGGAATTGCTTACAAAAAGTCATTTACTCCCTAAATATAAAAGGTGATATATACTGGGTAAAATGTAGTATTTAGCAGTGGAGCATTTTTTTGCTTTAACACATTTTGTGAATTCTAATTATTTGCCCTAAATAGTACATTATATGTTCAATAACAGATGAATATGACATACTATTGGTTATGGATTTACTTAAAATGTTCGAAAAATCTCAGTTATACTTGGGATACTTTACTGAATGTGGCTAACCATTGTCTAGTTGAAAACATTAATCTTCTGACGAGGAAACTTTTTAAACGTTTAGATATGTTGTTAGCTTGTCACGAGTATGTGTTGCGAAAATGATTTATAACTAATATATATATTAGGAAAATATATATATTAGGTTTACTGGGGAAAGCTCTGTTTATTTTTGGAATAAAACAAAATAAAATTTTTTAACGTCAATAAGCTTCATTAAATAATTGCCAACATAATTAATGAATTCTTGCCAGCGTGAGAGCAATTTGTGTACTCAATTTTTGAAAAATATTTCATCTTTTCATGAGAAAAATTCAAACAGTGTTAAACGTATATCTTCTTCATTTTTGAATTTTTTACCCTTTCTGTAAGGACAAAAACAAGTGATAGTTGGAGGGTGATAAGTCCGAAGCATATAGTGTATGGGATAGAATTTCCCAGCCAGAATTTCCTAGTTCTAAAATTTTTTGACTGACACTTTCCTTGACCTCTTTCTTTGAACATTGCAAGCATTTTTTCTTGAATTGAGCCCTTTAAATTATCTAGTTTCTAAAATTATATTCCGAATTGAGCTTTTCGTCCAATTTTTAATGTTCATAATATATTGGTTCTCAAAAATATCCCACCATATCGACAAAATTCTCTTATTTATAGGTAAATTTGTTTTAGAGTTGGAAGGGATAGATTTTCACTACAATATAGCTTTTTCCTTAAGATGTTTTTGTAAGTAATGCACTTTTCATCTCCTGTTATTAAGGAAGGTTTGATTTAGTTCCGAACAAGCAGAGATTGGTATATAATACTCAATCATCAAGATTCATTCTATTCATGTGGCACCCATTTTGAATATTTACACACCAATCCTTATCTTCCGTATGTGGTCCAAAATGGTTTGCTGAGCTGAATTAAGCTTTCTGCGACCTCCGATACTCTCATAAAAAAATCTTTCTCAAACCTTGTTTTAACACATCGGCATCGGTCAATGGTTAGAGCCATTCGGTAGACCTAATATTTCAGAAGTATATATTTTGGTAGTTAAACTATATTTTAAGAGAATTCTCATTCTTCTTAGAAAAAAATGCAGCAAAAAATTTGGAAAATTGATTTTATAAGAATATAGTAAATGTATATGCACAAAGTATCTTATGTCGATCTGCAACATATCGATTTTTTCTTTAGAGCTTTTAGGGACTTTTTGATATCACGTGGTGTATTTTAGAAAGAATTTTAATTCTATCACAAAAACAATTGAATGAAGATTATGAAGATTATATAAATATTTTTCAATTTAAACTTTTTCTCACAAATATGAATATATGTACATTTAAATATAATATATTATCAAATATGTTATAGAAATGGCTCCTAAAAATCTTTATGTAAAATCAAGGGATACATAAACAAAGTAAATACAAGTGAAATTTTGTATGATAAAAAATAATATGAATAAAGTTAAGCATTTTTATATCTTAAAGAATTGTAATACGAATTAAAATACATGCTTTTTTCTCAGAATTTGAAATTAAATTCATTTGAGTAGAAAATGAAAGTCTGCCTACTTTGTCTTTTAAGTTACTCTAGATAATGAAGTCTGTAGGTAACCATTCGGCATTGGATTAATGTAAAATTCATGAACATGTCTATGATGATATGCTCCTGAAATTTACTAGAACATTTTAGAATATGAAAAACTACAAGAAGATGCCTAGACATTGTCCTGGAGTTTACAGGAACATGTCTGGAAATTGACTGGAAATTTACGAGAACATGTCTAGAAATTGTCATGAAATTAAGGAGATCATATCTAGAAATTATCATGAAATTTACTAATACATGTCTAGAAATTGTTATCAAATTGGTTGGAACATGTTTAGAAATTGTCATCAAATTTGTTGGAACATGTTTAGAAATTGTCATGAAATTTACTAGAACATGTCTAGAAATTGTCATGAAGTGTGCTAGAACATGTCTAGAATATGATCATGAAATTTACTAGAACATGTCTATGATGAATATTTGAAATGTTAATATTCATATTTGAAATTTACATTAAAGTAATACAGTGCGCATACATATTTTTAGTAAGTAAATATAATTATCATAAGCAATATTCTATCCATATTTATAATAATACAGATAAAAATGTGTATTTAAATGTGTAGTAAAAAGCTTTCTACTGAATTGAAACGACCATAGACAACTAATTTATAATCATAGATTATACAGAAGGTAGGAAATATATTTGCTTTATATTTTGGTTTGTCAAAACACCTTAGTATTTCATATATGCACAACTATTTCCTTTCAACTCTACATTTCCTTTAATTAACTACCTCCTAGCAAATAAATAGAGCTGGCATTCCTGCCTAACTGCCACTCTCAGGGTGGATTCTCGAGCAGTGCCACTGCAAACTCAGTTCCAGGTCAGGAGTGGAATCTTCATAAATGCATGAGGGGCTTATTAGGCTCAAAATGTCTCATTCCTATTAATCGAATGACTAATATCGATACCAATTCACTTGCTGATTATGGAGGAGCGCATCAGTTAAGAAGTGGCCCCACTCGAGCCATTAATCAGTTGTCTCATTCTCTAATCCGTTAGGAGCGAGCTGGACTTGGGCAGAGAGAGAAATACCTTTCGTGTTAAAGCCTGACAGGGAACTCCAAATTGGATGAGGCCGCCTTTTTGGAAGACCTAATAATAGAAGAATTCATGCACTTTGCTTGCTCCAACTCAATCAAAGTTTAATATACGTATTTAGATGAACTCCTTAAAATAGAAATAACATGTAATTTAATATAAAAGAGACTTATTGTTTTAAGTCTCTTCATATATATTCCATGTATTTCATTAATTATTTATTTGACAGTTATGATAAACAGTAGTTGTTTCAGATAGAAGTGTTCTGCCTTGATTATAAATTAAATTAAAAATAAAAAGAATTTAGGATAAATCTTTTGCATATAAGACGCTCAATATTTTGTAATTAAAATATTAGAATTCCAAACTATAAGGTTGCAAATGTATATTAGATTATCTATTTATATATTTGAAAATATTTATAAATTTTTAATGTTCCACTTTTAAATTAAAAATAAATAGGTTAGTTGAGAAAAACTCGTATTATTTATATATATATATATATATATATATATATATATATATATATATATATATATATATATATATATATATATATATATATATATATATATATATATATATATATATATATATATATATATATATATATGTATATATATATATATATATATATATATATATATATATATATATATATATATATATATATATATATATATATATATATATATATATATATATATATATATATATATAAATAAACTCAAGTACTTCATTACTTAATTCTAGGTGAAACTAGGTGAAAAATTGATTTTCTTTTTGAAGAACTGACTACATTGTTAATAAACAATTATTAACAGGGTAGTCAGTTCGAGCCTTCATTAAGGTGTAATAATAGAAGGATTACTTTTTAAGAATTTTTGTGTACATGATGTGATCAAATGTTTAAATATGTAATCAAGAATTGGTTGGAACTATTCTTGCAAATATAATGGGAATGAGCTAGTTGTTTTTCAGTGTTTAAATTTCTTTTCATAGTCATTAAATCTTGACAGGATTATGGGAATTTTCATATGAAGCTGTAGACAAAATTTTTTTAACCAAACTATATATTTGTTTGTCACATTTATTGAATAACGCTGAATTTTAAATAAATATTTTCCCACTGTGATTTTTAATAAAATTTATCTTTTTAAATGTGTATGTTTGACAAAAATTTTAAAAAATTTGAGCAACTTAAAATATTTTAATATGGGTGATCTCTTTGTTTAGGAAGAAAATAGGAACAGTAAAAAATGTTCCCTAATTTTTTTTTAATGAAATTGATTTTCTTTACTATTTAACATCCAAGAATAACTTAAATATGATTACCCACAAGTTCTATTCATTTATGAATTATTTTTGTTGTTTTTAGTTGCTTTGTTGTTATTTTAACATTTGAACAAGCCAAGCTCGCTCTGCCGACTCTATGCGAATTTAAGTCAGTAAAATGAGTCTTTCGTTTAACCAGAGCACCACAAAGGTGAAAGTACGATTTATACAGAATAATCCCCCAACAGATGGCACCACCATAGGATCCAGAACCTCAATTTTCACATTGATTTGGAGGGAGAGAAAATTTTCTCCAAACCATTACACCGATGGTAACTACTAGACGACCGATACAGGACTTTTGATTCCACAGATTTAACGAGTTCGTATATCGCATGTGTTCGGTGGGATTTTGGTGGTATTGGGAACCGAACACCTAGCTACAAGAACGGAAGGCCGATGCCCTAACCACAGGGATTTCACGATTCAAATATTGTCCTTCATGATTTAGTTCCTCATAAGTCAATCTTTTTTTATCTGTAAATAAAAGTTAACTGGAACAAAGCAAACCTAAGCAGTAACACAATTTAAATTAAACATAAATTGTTATTTCTTATATATATAATATATAATATAAATAATATGTTTTCAAAACTATAGAATATTGCTCAACGTCTATATTCATAAAATTTAATTTAAATAAATATTATGGTATTGTGATTTAACCATGTTTCTCATCAAAACTGGTGCATATTTCAGATAATCTGCATAATTTAATACTGCTGGATATGGTATTCCCAAACTGGCTAACTAAATTGGTGAATTTAATGGCTAACGCAGTATTGGATACCTGGGAATTTCATGGGTAATATGGATTGTAGCATTCCTATACACAAACTATAAGTCAAACTATAATATTCCTACTCTTACTAATGATATTTTCATAATGGCTCATACTAATTCCTATTTGAACCTTTAGGATTATATGCATGAGCAAAATGCAGCAAATCTACGAAATTACCATTTGGCTATTAAGTAGAAAATCCTCATTTGCATTCGCAAAACAAAAGATTTGCGTATTTGAGATTGTGTTTGGGACATAATCTTATCAATAGCGTGCTTTGAAAGTGATTTTGCATTTCGTAATTCATTTAGAAATAGGAATTGATTTAATTGTACGATATTTGTTCTCAGTTATGCTGAAAAGTTATGCGAAATTATAAAATATATAAAATGTATTTTTTAACTAAATTCTACTTTAAAGTGATGAATTTAGAAAGTTCTTAAATATTGTTAGTAATTACAAGCAAATTCGTAAATCAAGACAAGTTTTGACAGTTTCTTATTTGCCACAAAATCAGAGCTATAATCACACATATTTGAATCAGCTGATATGGAGATGAATTGTATACAAAATAAATTTACAACTTTGATTTTAAAGTAATTTAAATTTTTTCTATTTGCCTCCCCTTAACCGAATGAGTAAGAGTCTACTAAAGAATATATCTAAGGAATTAAACATAGAATAAACTTCGAATTTCATATATAAACAATTCGTCGTTTTCCGAAGGAATTCGTTAAAAGTTAAATAAAAGTTGAAATATTAAGGTGTAAGAAATAATGTTATTTGGGTAAGCTTATTCTATTATGTAAAAATACTATAATACATACGATGCTTTTTAAATATGTGTTATGTACTTTCTTGTAAAACTAAAACACACACAAATATAACAAAGATGATTAAAATGTAAAACATATTCTAATTATGTTTTAATTATTATGATTATATTATCATATAAAATATCTGATAACAGCTTAAAAACATTTATTTTAGCGTACAAAATGTCATCAATATTACATTTTCCTGAGGAAAATAGAGAATTTGAGAGTTATTTTTTTCAGCAATTTTTACTGAGCTTAACTAAATATATTTTAAATAGTATTTATGTTATGGCTCAATATACATACACAGTAAATTTTTATTTTCTTTCCTACCACAGACCCACTTATAGGACTTGATTGCATTTTGTAGTGATCGTTTGAAAATGTAAGCGTTTTCTGTGCGGAATGGTCCAAATGCAATTACTTTACTAAATAAACATTATCGAATAATATTTTCTGTTTATTATGTCTTCTCTTTTAATATTCAAATATTAAGTTCTTAGACAAAATTTGGTAATTTTGTTTGATATTTGTAATTCCTGGTCTCAGGATCAGGAGAATATTGAGGTTTCTTGAATCTGTTGCAAGTGTCTCATGTAAAATCAACAGGTTATTAAACGTTTGTGCAAAAGAATACAAGATAAAGTAATTTCTTATAGAATCGTAATTAATAAACATGGAAGACAGTTAAGCATTTTAGAAACTAAATGATTCTGTTTTTCAACGAAATGTAAATATTTTCTTAAAATTGAATAATACTGGAAAATATTTTAGAAATACAATGCAAGAAAAGAAAACAAGTCAATAACTAAGAAACTAAATGAAAAGTCAGATAATTTACCATCATATTTAGTATTTACTATGATAATTTTATTAAAATGAGATTAATAAAATGACAAGAGAAAAACATAGAATTTTTTTTCATAAAAACAAATGCAAAGGCTATTTCTTCATATAGAATGAGGGAATTTCTTTTTTAAAAATTAAAAAAAATTCAAATTTACATTTCGTTTTTTAACATTTCTTTTATAGTGATATTTGACACAATAATAGCTAGCATTTAATTTAAATCATTGTATTCTTATATAATTTCATTACATAAAAAATATATGTAACTAAATAATAAAAACACCAACACAGCGACCAAAGATTATGTAAAATATTTTATTACGGGAAGGAAATGTAAAAGAAACACAAAATTACTCCTTTCTGTCTATGTCACAAAACAATTATTTCTTCTTACCAACTTGTCCAGTAGTCAGCGTGCCTGACTGCGGATAAAGAGGTCCTGGGTTCGAATCCCGGTTAGGGCATGAATGTATTTTCTCTCTCTATCTATCCTGACTTTATCCTTTCTTTGTATGAATGAGGTGTGAATGGTTTCCTACCCTATAAATGGGTCCTTATGGCATGTGTGTAGTGCAAAGTCATACTTTCACCTACAAGGTGCTCTTATTAAAATGAAAGACGCTCCCCTTCAACTTAAATTCGCATAGTCAAAGGCATAGCAATCTTGGCTTGTCCAAGTGTCATTAGAAACAACAACATCAATTATTTCTTCAATTGTCTTGAATTTGAAAACAAGGAATGTTTTTGAAATATTCTGTCTGTAGAAGCCAAATTAAATAGGAATTTAGCAGTTTCCTTTGAATCTTAAAAAATATTTTTAATTAAAAACATTATCCAAATTTCAAATTTTGATAGTCGGAATTGAAATAAATAGAAATTCTTAAAAAAAATTATGTATTTGATTTTCAAAATATGAACTTTGAGATTCAATAAAAAAGAATTAGGTGCATTATTATTTTGCAATCTGAATCATTTACTTGGAATTTTCCATGTGATGCTATGTTATTAATATTTAGTATTTAAAACAATGAAACGACGGTATGAAAAAAATCATAAAAAAAAAGCTTTTGGCAATATCACTTATTTGTACCTATATTTCAAAATTCAATTACCATTCTCATCTCATTTATTTAATCGTAAGATAAAGTAAATATTGTAATTTTAAGAAACTTTTAAATAAATAACATTTTATCAAATTATAAATATTTTATGTTTAATAAAACACACACATATACACATATATGTATGCATATATATACATACACATATACACACATATATATATATATATATACATATATATACATATATATATATATATATATATATATATATATATATATATATATATATATATATATATATATATATATATATATATATATTACCTTTATGTACTTTTTTATTGTTTAAATAAAATAATTTAAACAATAAAAAAGCTTTATTTTATTTTTAAATATGTTTCTAACAGATATTTTATTCGAGATTGTATGTGCAGCTAAATTTTAGAAACAAATGATAAAAGAGAAATGTCCAATAAAAATAAAAGTATGTATTGATAAAATAAGGAAAATAAAAGGTTTGTGTTACTTTCAAAAATGCAGTATGATAGTTCTAGTAATGATAATCAAAAATATGCTATGTTGTTTTTAAAAATTATACAATGTTATAATGCAAAGAAAGAAGAACCTGATAAAAAATAAATACTGAAGTAGAAAAATAGCAAACTTCAAAATTCCTTGTCTTATAAATAGTGTTGAGATATATCTGTTCTTCCTATATAATGTTGTGATAAAAAATGATATAATGTTGTTTTACACTTAAAAGTAATGATGTTTATTATAGTTCAAAATATATAATTTCTTTTGGAATAGCATTTTTGTGTTTGAAAATATTTTCTTAAATATTTCGAAACGTAGTTATAACTGATTAGGTAAAAAATTTAATTTCTCATTTTAATTGAAAATACATTTTTCTGAATAGACATTTCAAAATTTTAGCAGTTAAAGGGTCACTTTTTTCAAGCGTTTTTCATTCTATTTTATGAAATAGAAAATAAGAGATGAAGTTCAAGTGCTATTAAAATTAAAATGTATCTATTTCAATTTTAAACTTAAAAATTTACTTTTGATTGTATATAATATTGATTATTTTACTCATTATTCTTTTTACTTTATGTTTACTTATGATTAGTTTTTACTTTATGTTTACTTATGATTACTTTTTACTTTATGTTTACTTATGATTACTTTTTACTTTATGTTTACTTATGATTAGTTTTTACTTAATGTTTACTCATGATTCTTTTTACTTAATGTTTACTCATGATTCTTTTTACTTTGTGTTTACTTATGATTAATTTTTACTTTATGTTTACTTATGATTACTTTTTACTTTATGTTTACTTATAATTAGTTTTTACTTTATGTTTACTTATGATTACTTTTTACTTTTGATATTTATAATTAGAGCTTTTAATTTCTTCATTTCCTTTTTTAAGGAATTTCTTTATATATATTTATGAACAGAAAGTATAAAGGAACTATAAATAGTTCTAGTGTGTTGATGAAAAGACCATTGTTTTGAAATAAATATATCAGAATTAACATAACTTTCCTTGATTATACTAAAATTATTTCAAGATATGTTTTAAAAAATTTACATTAGATAATTCTATGATTTAAGGTTATTATAAAATTTATAAATTCTATATAATGATATCAGATAAGGAATTCTTTACTAATTGATTATTAGAATTATCTAACTGAATACACAACTGTTTAAAATAATTTATTAATACTTTTGTTTAATTAAATTATATTCTAAATAACTAATAGTTCATTTGTATAACTAAAATAAATTTTTTGTATTTTTATGTTTATCATCAATTTTATTTATGCTCAACTTTTGACTTTCACATTGCTTATATAATATAAAAATTATTAGTAGAATTCAAACACTCAATTTACCTGTATTTTTAATTGTTATAAAATTTTCATTATTTCATTTGTATTGCTAAAATGTTTGACAAATCCATCAATATTTTGGATAAAAATATTGAATAGACCAAATTTTTAGCAATATTTATACTGTTGAAAAATCAATTACTTCTGTATGATAATTCAAAATGTTTTTAAGTGTATTTTTATAAATCTAAAAAAAATTCTTTGTAGACTTATTCATGAGCACCGTTTTTCATAACCATTACTTTCTACATTTAGTTATAAAAGAAACTCGTAATTTTTCATAGCCGCTCACCACAACGCCTAGAAAAGAAAAGAATATTTCCCATTCTGTTGTAGAAGCAAAAAACTTCGAAGTCCAATCTAGAACCCGATGCCTTATATATTTTTATGCGAATTCTGAGTGAAACATTTTCCAATCTTCGAAAAAATATTTAATAGTCAGGGAACATAAAACGGAACTACCACCTTCATCGGTGTGGAGAAGCATTTTTTTCCAGCCTTCCTTCTTAGAATTACGAAAATATATAAACAAAATGTAACACATTTAGATGCTTACATACAAACCAATCAAGGAAAAAATTTAACCAATCATTTACTTCCATCAACTCCAAGAAAAAAAATAAAAACAATTTTTTTTCCAGCATAGAATAGGAATGGAATTTGTTGGGGTGGAATTTTGCTCTTTTTTTCATTTCTCGAATTTGCCTTTAACGCGCAGCAAGTTTTATAACTTTCATTTCATATATGAAGAGACGTTGGGGAAAAATACATTTTGATTGCTTTAGATCGAACTTCGGTTTAATTTTTTTTATCTCTTTTACTTGCCGATAATATTTTTCAATCCAACAAAGAAAATTGTATAAAAAATATCGATGTACTTTCTCCGAGTATCGATAACTTTCATCCCTCTCTCTATTTTTCAATCTTCTTTGGAACTTTAATTTGGAAGTGGTTTTAAAAGAGATTAAATGCAGAAAAAAACTACATCATGACGATATGAACTTTTTAAAGCAATTTGGTATTTGGAAGCAACAACCTGAGGCTAACAACTGATGAAGAAATGTCTATTAACTTCCAAGTGTCATTACCAATTTTTTTCATCCAAGTTAATAATTTTTCTTAACTAAAATAGGAAGATAAAGGTCAGGAATCATCATCTCTTAAGCTATTGATTTAAAAAAAACTCCAAACATTGTACGAAAGAGGATTTCCTCATGTTACTTACCATTAAGTTTCTTTAAACTTGTACAATTTTTTGAAAAAATAAAGTACTGGAAGGCGCAAAAAATTATTATTAATCTATAAAATATATAAAATGTGTTTTTGAAAAGATAAGGCGTATTTTAAATTCTTATATGTATATGTATATATATATATATATATATATATATATATATATATATATATATATATATATATATATATATATATATATATATATATATATATATATATATATATATATATATATATATATATATATATATATATATATATATATATATATATATATATATATATATATATATATATATATATATATATATATATATATATATATATATATATATATATACGAACTTTATTATTTTCCCCTGAAAATAGGTTTCCAAATACATTCTTTCATTAAATTTTGAGACTTATTTTTATTGTTGAGCAGTTTAGTCACAATAACGTATCAGTTTAAACTTTTTGAGTAATGTTAAGAAATAAAATTTATGCATTATAATCTATTTTTTTTTGTAAATATTTATGTATGTTGCAATCATTAGTTACTGGCCATATTAGTACTAAAAGTCGGAAGCGTGAAATTAGTTTTTTTTCATAAAAATGCAGTTACATTGGTTAAATTTTTAATTTGAAAAAAATACTTCATTTACATTATTTCTTGGTAAAAATTAAATTACCCATCAAAATATATTCAGATTTAAAATGATAATTGGCTTTCATTGAATTGAAGTTTTGAGTGTTATTATGATCAACACATTAATCAATTGATTAGATTAAAATGTGTCAGGTTTCTAAATGGTATAATATTTACTCTCTAATTCAGAAAAATATTAAGTCATTAAATTGAACAGTATTAGAATATACATTACAAAGAAATTAAACCAACAGTTAATGTACATTAACCACAATTGAATAATGCGTATAATTGAGTAAATGAACAATTGATAGATAAAATATAGTTTGATATATCATATATAAAATCGCAAGTTTCATTTAAGACACTGAAATATAATTTGCCCTCATTTTAATTATAATTACTGTATTTAAATAAAATAAGAGAGATAATACTAAAATGATAATAAAAGCTAAAAAACGAAATATAAGTCTTGATTATGTAATTTATCAAGGTTTAATGGAAAGAACAAAATCTTCACAATGAGAGCTCTCAGGTTTGATCTCGGACACTATTTATGGACATAGAAGGATTATAGTTTTCCAACATGATTATGCATATTTTTCTGGTTGAATCCTAGGAAATTTTATACACAAAAATACAAATTATTTTCTGCATGTATTAGTTCTTCAAAATGATTTTAAAATTAATTTTTGAAATTAAGATGCAAAATAGGATGATAATAAAAGTCGATAGAGATTCAATTTAAGTATATGAATATATCAAGTAAAAAATTTATGTCAATAAATTTGAGATTAAAAGTTGATCACAACATGATTATACTTTAGAAATCGTGATTTTAAATTTAGCTCTCCCTTTTAAATAAATTGTGTTTTGAATACATTAGGTACTCTATTTATATTAGAATTAATTGAGGTGGTTCTAAAGTGATTAACTAACACTGGAAAGTAATTAAATAATTGAAATTTTTACAATTTCCTGTATCATTTCAACTTAGCGAGGAATAATGCAATCAAGTATTACTTTTGTTGAAAGTTAGGATATAAGTTAAGTTAGGATATAATAATATAGATTTTTAAATGGATATCGCATACACACACACACAAAAATAGCATGAGCCTTGAATCATCAAATCACTTCCAACTGAGATGTTTTGATACCATTGGATTCTTACAAGCTGGAATATAGTATCGAGCACATTATGATAACACTATTGGTATAGATTGAATGCTTCCTATATCACCTGATTCTTTAATGCGTTTCGTGTTTCAAGTACAATCTGAGTCATTCCATTAATTGACAGGGATTGATTTTTTGGAGCGACTGCACCACCATTATAATATTTCAATCAACAAGTTTATTGATAAATTTGATTTACCAACGTATGTTATGATGAGACCAGCTATTATAAAACGGATATTCTTGATTGAACATGTATACTCAGGAAATTCAGGTTCCTATATATTTTATGAATAGAAAACCAAAGTTGTCTCCATTATTTTATGAGTTGAGTCCCTTAAGCAATAAGGTACAAGGTACAAGTTTTGAAAATTGTCAAAACTCGACTGAAATAGCGTATTTGGATATAGACTTTGCAATTACTATTTTCTTTTTTAAGATATTTTCTTTAAAATCTATAATACGAAAAAGAATGAACTAAAGAATTCTGGTGATTCTTTTATCGCTATTTGTATGTATTTTTTTAATAGAATCAATTTTCAATAGCTGAAGTTAATAGAATCATAACACATTTTCGTATGCTTATTTGTTGTTTTTACATAAGCATGTTTCCCCGTACCTAATTATGAGTTGGGCTTTACCAATTAGATAGAAGCAACCGGGTGGAGTTTTTGTGATTTTAAAGCAGGTACCAAGGAGAAGAGTCTTATTACTTGGCCAACCCAAAGAGGTATCATTTCACTTGGAGGACATTGCGACCCTTCCAGTTTCAACATACCCCAGCCGCCATTAGAGAACACGACGGATCTTATGAGATCGACACCCTAACGAACCAGGACACCGCAGCCCTATGCTTATTTGTATTTTCGCAATGCCATCTATTTATTCTCCAAAATACTATAATAATTTTACAATTTTGTTATTAATTAATAACCATATGCACACATGAAATCGTTTGTTTTATAATATTGAAAATTACTTTACTTTATTACATTAAATTATCTTAGTTTATATTATTGAATTACATTTGTCTTTCCAACTTATTATAAGGAAGTGACATTTAATATTCATTTGTAAAGACATAATTAGTTTATATGAATTCCAATGAGTAATTTAAACTAAAGTATATTAATACCTAAACAAAAAGTTAGTCACAAGATATGGCTGCATTTAGATTTTAAAATACTGAGTATATAAAATTTAATAAAGTCATACAATATTAAAGAGATTTTCTTTTTGGGTAGACAAAACAAGCAGAAACGTTATTGTTATAGCTTTATTACGGGAAAAATAAAAACAATGTACAAAATATTGTCATCTCTATTTAATTTGATATCACTTAAGAAAAATAAATTGAAATCAGCAATCAGAAAAAGCTCGGAGTGAAAAGAATTTTTATTACACTTATCTTACGAAGATTGTGAATTGTGTATCAACAATTCAGTAATTTAATATTGCTAGTAATTTTCCCTTTTCTGTTTCCTCAATAATATTAAATCAAAGAATCCATATTCGAACTATACAACAGAAAATATTTAGTATTTTCAATTTTTTTCGGATTATTTCCAATTGTTTTTGAAAGTATTCACGAATTATGCTCCGAGTTAAATTTAGAATAAGTATATTTTACAAGAATCTGATTTCTAACACTTAAGAAAAATTGACTTTCACTTTTTTATGTATTTATCTTTCTAATTGATATTTTAAAAGTCTAACCTTTAAAGCGATATAGATTGATTTATAACTAGTTTAAGATTCAGGAAGTAAGCATAGTAATCAAAGTTCTGGGAACAGTTTTCCTAGAACTCTATTGATAAAAAATTTATTTTTCAATTATACTGTAAATTAGAAAATTTTATTATGTTTATCTTTCTTAAAACAGATAAAAAAAACTTTAAAGTGAATGATGTCTAGAAATAAAAAAAAATTTGTTTTGTAGCATTTTTTACAAATATGTAATTAACACAAGCAAATATAAGTAGAAATGATCTCAAAGAACTTTAAAGTTTTAAAAAACTATTGAAACTGTGTAAAACTAGCGAAAACATTTAATTCTTTGACAAAATTTTAATTTATTTTTATTCCTAAAAGAGTATAAAGATCAAAATAATTTCATTTAAATTGTACATACTATTTTTTCAAATAGTATTTATTTTCTTTTAAATAGTACTCATCTTATTTATATAGTATATGTAATTAAAAATTCGCAATTTTTAGAGTAATTCAAATTAAATACTATGCTTTAATTATTATTCTTTAATATTATCTCTATGAATGAAAGTATCAAAATGCTTTATTTCAATTATTTGTTTTAAAATTTTTTCCTTGAATTTTATAATCAAAATATATTTTCCTCTTTATTACAAGTAATACAAGAAAATTTGTTTAATACTTTATGCAATTATGATTGATGTATTTTCATAAATAATAATCTGTTCTGAAAGTTTTATCAATTTTTTTCTTTTCTCTATATGATTTTTCTATAATTTCATGCACGAGTGGGTTTGATATTTTTATCTCTCTCTTCTCTCTCTCTCTCTCTCTCTCTCTCTCATATATACATACATACATATATATATATGTATATATATATATATATTATTTTTATTAAACTAAATGTGATAAGTAACAATGCATAAATCTGCTTCATAGCTCAATGTTTGAATTTGCTTAATCTAATTTATGTATTATTATAATAAGCATATTAAAATGAAAGTTTAATTATTGTTTGTTAATTCAAGTAAATATCTCTTTCAATAAACATAACATTTCTTAAAATTTTTTACAGAATAGCTGCAATTCTCTTAATTTATTAAATAAAAGCACAATAAATTTTTTAACACCCACTATGGGTGCCATAAATTCTCCATTATAAATTCTATTATTAAAAATATAAACTCTAATTGTTGAATTTTGTTTCCTGGAAATAAAAACTCAAAATGTTTATAGCTTAATACTTTCAACATTATGAGCAGCATTTTTTTAAAAAAAATTATGTGTTCACTATAAGAAATTTTACTGTGAAGTTAATTTATGTTTTTCTTGATAAAGCATTTGAAAATATGAAATTAAAAATGCTCTTATCTAAATTTTACTGGGCTTCATAAATTTCGTCAATAAGTTTGAAAGAAAAAGACTACCGAAGCTAAAAAAATCTCACCTAAAACTGACAAAAGTTAGTGAATGTTTTATTCATCGATTAGCTAGTAAAATATTTTTTTCATATCTTTGTATAAAATTTTAGATACAATCAATATTTATCAGATTAAAAAACTATTTTAATTTTTTTGTTTTTAATTTTTAATTAATTGTATTAAAATATTAAATATTTTAATACAACTGTAAGATTTTCATGAGCTTCTTGCAATTCGTTAAGATTTTATTTTTAGGTTCCAATTACAAATATATGTTTCTTTGAGAAACCAAATATTCATTAAATATTTTATAAGTTCCAATAAATAGAGCAACGCTAGATTTCATAAATTAGAAAAATATTATCTTTTCAAAAACTCATTTTATAGTTTCTAAGGAAATTAACACATCATTTTAATTAAGTTAAAATAAATGACGGCAGATTTATTTATTTCAACTTATAGATTTCTTTAAATTTTGATTAATCATTGTTTATTGAATTTTTTTTTACAAAATAAGAAATTGTAAATAATTATTCGTATGTAGAATTAAAAAGAACATAATTAAAATAATAAAATCGATGAAACAAGACTCTTTAATGATTTTTAATTTCGGGATCAATATTCAACATTGTTCCATTCTTGGTATTTGTCTAAATTTAGACTTTACATAAAATCATCTTTAATCATAATGCCTTAATTTTTGTCTAATCTCAACAATTTTATCTAATTACCTAAAAAGTCTTACAATATTTGATGTTACCATCTTAATAAAATTAACATTATAAACACTACTAATACTTAATATCATCATAGTAGATAAGTGGTTGATATTTTATAAAAAATTTAATACCAAAATGCTTTGATTTTTGACAACACATATTATTATTATTGAATTGTTTATTTTTCAACTACCATTAAGCGTTTTCGTTTTTTTTTTTTCATTTCAGCATAAATTATTTTTGTGTAATTGCCTAGATAGTAATTTTTAATGAAATTTAAGGTTTTGAAAAGAAATGAAAAAAATATTAGTAATTTTCACTAATGTAGTCTCCAATCACTTAGAAATTTCACATTTGATTTAAAAATATTTTCCCTGTATTTATCTAATTTTTATTTATTTATTTTTAATATTCTTGTATTTGATGATTTTTATTTGTTTTAAATCAATTTTGAGTTTTCATTTTTTAAAATTTTGAATTTGTAAACTTTACTTAGTTAACCAAATTTTAAATCATTTTTAAATTTCTTTTTCGTGAATTTCAATTTATCAAACATAATTTGGATTTATCAAGTAAAGTTTAATTTGACAATAATAGGAGGTTATCATGCTGAATATTCAATGATATTTTCTGATTAATAATTTATGTAATGAAATTATAATTTTAACTGTTTTGTTGATTTATACTAAATGAGTTTGCTTAAAAAATTATTTTATTTTCAAGTTATTTAAAATGTGATTTTTTTTCCATTTTTATTTTAATTTTCGATTTTATTTTATTTTTAAAATTAATTAACAACAATCAATCATGTTTGCTGTTTTTTATTTTATTGTAAATATAATATAGTTAAATTATTCATTACATTTTAAATATTAATGGTAATTTTCCAAATATTTTTGAAATATTTTAAGTTTCGATTCATTATTTTAAATTTTAGAAATAATTTAATTTTGTGTAATTTGAAAAAGTTTAATGAAATTAGTTTACTGATTTTAACTGATTTTCTATTTTCTTTTAATTAATTATTTTTTAAGTATTCTAAATTACATTCATATAGGGTATTGAAGTCTCAAGAAGGTGATTTTAATTTTTTTTTTGGACATAATGTTTCTAAAGTCTAAAATATCTTAGAAAACAAAGGCATTAAATATAGCTATATTAAAGTAAAACAAAATCTAAATATCTATATATGATAAAATAAAATATTTACATCAAATTTATAAAATAAACTATAAACACAAAATATTAAATTAGAAATTAAATGGTGAAAACTATCCATTTAAATCTAGGTTAAACAAATATCTTAAAACAATTGACTCTTGCTTCCCCTAAATTTACTAATTTTGAGAAAAATCATATTTTAAAACATTTGATATTCCAAAGAGCATATGATTTAAGAAATAAAATTTTATAAGAGGTTTATAAGAGTGCTAATTATATATAATTCCTTCGACTGTACCAGGAAATTTATTGCATGGATTCTTTTAAACTGCCATTAAATATTTCTGCTATGCTGATATGATTTTTACAATAAAAAGTTTTCTTTTAAATATAAAAACATGCAAATGTTAATTTATTTTCAAAAACATATAACCTCTGTTTTAAATTGGGAAAGTCATTTTTACATAAAATAAAAGCTTTGTAGGACTTTCTGGTTTCCAATTGCTTGGTGATTCGCATTTACTTGAAATCAAAGTTATTAAAGTCATAATCATTGCATAGATGTGTGGCAAGTAATGATATACATTTTTAAATTACACATTAAAATTTGGTATTTAATGAAAACACAGAATAAGATGATCATGTTTTCCCAAATATATCACACAGGAAACTATATACTTCCATCATCCTAAATCTATTTTTGTTTAGATTTGATAGTTTATGGATTAATTAACTTATCCAATAAGAGTATAACAGATATAAATAATTTCAGAAATGCTAATATGCATTCTAAATTAAAAATGTTAAAATACTTGATTAAATACAAGACAAAGATTTAAATCTACATTTTTAGTCTGATTTTTAACCATTTTTTTACATTTATGAAAATTTAAACTTTAAATATTAAATCATATAGACTGCCTCTTCATTGTAGATAAATATATCCTCCAAGATATAATACGAATTATCTTGCAGCAAATATGCAAAAAATTTCAGGATAAAATAAAAAATATATATTTCTGCAGACATATTGTAAATATTTATAAGCATATTATTGTATGACACCATCCTCATTTTATGACATACAATGTTTTGCTATAAGTACAATATTTTGTTATAAATTATATAAAATATATAAAAATAAGATAAGATCTTGCGATTCTCCGGAATAATTTGGCAAAACATGCAGTTAGTTTAATTATCATTTATACAATATCTATTATAACAACATGCTTATTAAAAGGAATACTTTGGTGAATAAATCTTAGAAAAGTTATTCCGAGTAATATTTAAATTGTTTTCAGAGCATTTCTTCAAAGTGTTTCTACTCAAGACAGCATACGAGATTGTAAAACTTTTCCCATAAATATCGCTATAAATATATCTCGTCATTACTATCTTACCAGTGAACGTAATTACAGATATCTGTGCTCCAAACATTTCTCGCTAGTATTCTTCTGGTAATACTGAAATGTTGAAACTATTCATGGACTCTTACTGGATTCTCACTTTTCAGTTTGGCGGGGAAAGTTTCCCATTGCTAGAGCGTAATCGATCGAGTTGCTCAATCGAGCACCAGATGGCATTCTGTTAAGAACTTGTTGGAAAAATAGCATAAAACCCGGAGCTGAAAGGCTTTCTGAGTCACCATCAGAAGTTTGCGAGTTCCGTGCACATGGAATGTAGTGTTAAGGGGTCGCTATGCATGGAGTCTTCGCTCTAACGCGACTCTGGATAATCTTAGGAAAAGGTAATGCCATTCCAAAATTCTTAATTTTTTACGCTCAATTTTTTTTATTGAATTATTATTGAAATGAGAGAAAATCCAGAAGCGGGTATTTTATTTAAAAAATTTAAAAAAAAGAAAAAAGATGAACATTTTTATATGACTTATGAAAAAAAATTTTCAAAATTAGAAAAAATATCAAAGTAAAAAATTTTTAAATTTAAAAATAAAGCTTTTTATTTTTCTTATTTCATTCGTAAGCGAATGAAACAATACAACTCTTCATTTTTTAAACAAGTTAAAAATAATTTAAAACTTTTTATAAATAAATAATACTAGGAAAAACACAAAATATGAGCCATTGAGAATAAATTCAGAGCTCGAAATCATACGCTTATAAATTATAAAATACATGTATTGAATAAAATTATTAGGAATGTGCATAAACTATGTTTTATTCTTTTATATTCATAAATTGAAATTTTTATGCGAAAAATATTTTACATAATTATGTTTGTTGTACAGATTAATAATATACTTTTCTCAAAAATTTCTTTTTATGATATATATTAGACAGTTTAAGAGAAAGCATAAAGAATCAACATTTATTTTAAGCACATATTTACGGTAAATGTTATTAAAAGATTTTCTAACAGTAAATCTTATAAAAATATGAGAAAATCTTCAAAATGTAAAAAAAATCAAAATAATCATATTAGTTTAACTTTTTATGAATTAATTTTCTAAATCACACTACTTTTTGTGCGTTGAAATCATTTAATGAAAAAATAAAATATTCCTATGACTACTTTTTTTAGCTTTGTAAATAATTGTAAAATAATGAAAAATATTTTTTGTGAAGAAATTTTGGAGTCTTATACTCGAAATAAATAAACTAATTATTAATGATCTAATTTATTTGTTTTTTAATAACTATTACTAATTTTTATTACTAATTCCTAAATTAGTTTATTAAAACTAATTAAAATATAAATAAAATAAAAATAGTTTAATAAAATAAAATAGTTTAATATTTTGTTAATAAACTAAAGAAACATGTTATTGAAAATATAATATATTTATCTCTCAAACTTTTTTATTATTTTTAATAACAAATTTTCATGATTGTGTCACAGCACATATTTTTAGAGAAAAATATCACAGTATAGATTCAATATGTTTAATTTTGAATTTTTCTATAATTTATAAAACTAATTTTTAGAATTTTTGTCGTATTCATTTTAATTTAAAAACTATTAATTTTCATTCAGCGCACCCCATGTTGCCAGCCTAGCTGGCACACGACAATGAATGAATTAATTAATTTTCATTTTAAATTTATTTTCTAGAACATTATGAGTTGTCATGATTTGTATGCAATGATTAACTCTAACTTTCAGATGAAATTGACTCTCTAAAACTCTTCAGATCACAGCAAGAATTATTTCTTTAAATTTTCTTAATAGTGCATTACAATATGTGATGATATTGAATAGATTTCAATGGGAGATTTTGAAGTTATAATAAATTAGATTCGTTTTTCTTGTTAACTTTTAATAATAAGAATTTTATATATATTACATTATCACTAAATATATGACATTATAATTTCAGATACTTTTTGATTTTAATAATTTTAGGAATTTAAAGATTTTTAGATTAATTCGGATATTTTAATACCAAATATGAAGTACATTAATTATTAAGCAAATATTAATCAAGTAATTCGTGTTAGGTATAATCAAGATTCGTAAAATTTAGAGAAAGAAAATTTATTATAAAATAATTTTTCTCTTCTATTTCTATAAAATCTTTTCGTGCAAAATTGTAAACGTAAAATAAGATCTCAGATTTTAAATTCTCGTTATTATATCCTTATGTTTCCTTCCTAGATTTAAATATGAACATATTCATTAAAATCAAATGCTTAATTGTTTTTAACATAATACTAAAAATATTTATAATAATTAAAATTTCTACGTATTTATTATTTAGAATAGAATAGTTTTCAAACCAAGCGAACAAGGGGAAATAGATTATGGACTATTATTTACTGTTCTTATTAATTTTTTCCAAGATTTTATATTTAAAATGAAAACAAAATATTTAAGATTAATAAAAAATATTTAAATAAAAAAATCGTTGTAACAGTAATATTTAAGATATAAACTTATATATGAAATATTTTAACAACTTTTTTTAATTTTATCGTGAAATTTTGATATTCTTATTTTAAATGCTATAAATAAAAATTTATTTATCTTAACTAATAAAATAACATTGTTTGACTAACATGTACGTTGCATAAAATTAAACGAATATTGCATTTAATTTTATTTTTATTCTGTCATGTGATTTTACCAAACACTTTTATTAACATTTTTTTAACTAACCACAGGTTGCAGAAAAAATATTGATTTTAAAACCAAACTTTAAATTCTAATTTGATAGAGAATCAAATTTCTTCTTTATTTATTAAATATACGAAATTTGATTTATTTTTAATTAGACGCAGCTTACAATGCTAAAAATAGTTTAAAATATATTACGAGCTTATTTGCTTATTTAGGATAACAAAAATTCTGATGCTGACATGTTTAAATGTTACAATGCATTGACAGTTAATTTATATATTCAAATACCAGTTTTCCTTCAGTAATTGTATTTTTTGTTGACATAAAAATCAAAGATCATGCCTCCAATTTAATTATAACTAGTTTTTTTTTATTAATAAGTTCAAATAACAGTTATTATTTGAATGTACTTTATAAAACTCTTCTTAACTGTAATAATTTGCAGTCAGTTTTATTTGAAAATATTTTACCATTAATTTCCACATACGTTTTTATATTAAATAATTGAAAAACGTACATTAAATTATCTAACAATTACTTGTATATTTTCCTGTTTTGCATTATATTTATTTATTTTTACATTTTAGTAAAAAAAACTCCTTCAATAACAAACCTATTGCATGCATGTTTTAATAGTATATATTAACTGATATTTAGAGGGAAAAAATAGTATCTGAGAGGTATTTTCAAAATTTTCCGATATCATACATTCGAAATCTAGACAGTTCCTTTTTGCTCTAGTCAGCTCAGTAACATTCTAAATAAATTATTAGTACTTTCGATAGCTTGTGTTCCTGAGTTTTGAAGATATTTTAAATAAATTATCAAACAAAGCATTTATTTTTTTAAAACAAATATGTAGCACGATTTGAGAAATTTCACGTTGTAAGGACTTGAATTTTATAAAATAAGAATATTTAAGCTTTCTAATTTCAATAATTTATTAAAAAAATGTATTGTTTATCACAAATAATTTATCTAAGACAGTTGTTTCAAACTTAAATGTTATTGGTTTTTCATTATCTATGGCTATATTCAACTGTTATTTATTGCTTTAGAGAGATTTTGTTATTAAATTGAAGTATTTGTTATTAAATTGAAAATAATTTCTCATTTTGCACAATAAAACAATCTTGTTTATTGTATAATTTATGTGTGCAGAGACTGAATTCCATATTGCATGTGAATTATTATTGACTAAAACAGCATATATGGTTATTGTGTAAGATTAGAACTGAAAATATTTTTACAAGAAGCTTAAAACAAAACTTTTGAAAATTTTTTTACTGTATTTAATCATTTAATTTTGTTCTCCAAATGTACACATTCTAGTGTTTGTTCATTTTAAATAATGCTTTTTTAAAAAAAAATTTTAATTTTCTAATTAAGGGTCAGTTTTTCTTCAAAAACTCATTTTTTATTATAGTTATAAAGAAAAATTCAAGTTATAGAATATCATTCAATATAAATGGAGCAATGGAGAAAATGTCAGAGGAAGAATTTTGCTTAACCATGAAATTCATAGAAAATGTAAACTTAATGCTCTCCGAGTCATTAAATTTTATCACATCAAATAGCGTTCGCATAATTTTGGATGGGACAGTTTGGACTTTGTTAAAAAGTGACTTTTGCAATTGTTGAGTGTATTATTAAGGACCTTGCTCATGATTGTTGCATTGCGTAGAAGCATATCTAAAAACATTAAAAATTAATCTCTGGCAGACTGTAGCGGTCGATTGGGTCCGTTGGATTAAGCTAGTTGCGACGGCCTTGGCCTTTAGTGGACTGCATTGCAATAGGAGAAAAAAAATTTAACTAAAATATATTTCAAAATGTTTTTATAACAGTTTAAATAAAACATAATTTTTGGAAAGTATTTGGCATATTTGAAATATGAATTAAAAATTAATTTGTAGAATTTTTGTTATATTGCATTAAAAAAATTAGATTAGATAATATTCCTTAATTGTCAAAACTATTTACAAATATTATTAAAATATGGCGCTGCAAACATAAAAAAAAATTATTTTATTACTGCAAATGAATTCACTGTTACTGTACCGGAGTACTGTTGCTGTAAATGAATTTATCCGAAATTCTCTTTCAATTCCTTTTAGCATTTGCAGTAATTGATTTATGTTCAAATATTTTGAAATAAGAAAAACTCTTCTGAGACTGTAATTGATTTCTACAATCATTGGGGTGAAAGTCCCTTGTTTTCCAAGTCGAATGCAGAAAATAGTACATTTCAGTTTTCATACTATAATGTACACTTTTTTATAGTACAAAAACGGATCAGACGACATCTATTTTTATTTAATTTATTTGCACATTTTTGAAAAACATTGATTATTTTTGAGATCTACTAAACTTACAAAGAGCATTCAGATCTTGCAGCTTCCTTTTTAATTTAATATAATATCGGAGACAAAATTTATGATTTTTCTATTTATCGCTTAATAACTTAAAAAATGAAAATAAAAGTATTTTTTACTATTTATTTCAAATTAAGCTAGCTAATAATACTGCACTATCAATAAACACTAATGGATATTGTTGACATTACAACTTTTTAATAATAAACATTTTTTTTTATAAAATTCAATTTCAAACTTTTACATTTAAGAAATATGCAAAATACCTGTCCTGTCAATTAAAAAAAATGGGTAGATCACAACATCTGCTCTTTTGGAGAAAATTTTTTGACTTGTAATAAAATGTTTTATGAGTAAAATAATACATTTAATGTTAATGTGTAATAAAATGTTCGCAGTTATGAACAAGTATGTTAATTTTCATATGATATTATTATTTTTAAATTGCACTTTTAGATGATATTTCGTATTCTTTATTAGAAAGATTTCTTACGTGATGAAATACTCAAATAAACTAGAAAAACCTTTTATAATTGCCTTGCTAGAGAAATTTCAAATTTACTCACGCATTTATATATAACCAAAACAATACAAACCAGTTTCTAAGACATCAAGTATATTACATCGATGCAGATCAAGTTTCAGATTTAAAAGTTTGAAGGAGATTTCTCAATGAATAAATTTCAGAATAATTTTTAAAGAGAAATGTCAATATGGAATATCACTCAATCTTAAAAAAATACAGATTATAAAAATATCAAAATAAACAGTTTAAAGTAAGTACATTGTATTAGGGATTCAAGAAAGAATACGTAGGGTCACATACCATGATTGATTTTAGGGTCAAGATGGTTCTACCGACCGAAGAGTGATAGTTCAGTAAGTGAAGTTTAATCATATTCCCAATAGTTTGACTTTTTTTTTAAATATGAATAAGCCAAAAGAGCTTTTTTATGATTAATATGAGTATTTTTTTATACAGTGAGTCAATAAAGTAAAGTTAGCATTATTAAACTCTTGATCTTAACGCTTATAAATGAGATAGTTAAAAAGGAAATTTATAACAAAATCTCACAAAATTTGAAGGATGAATTTTTTAAATTTTTCTATATGGAGATTACTTATTTGCTTACGAAAAATTCTGTAAAAACATAGCATTAAGAGTTTATTGAATATTTTTGAATTTCAAAGCTGTTTATTCAAAAATAAATTAACCAAATAATATTACTTGATTTCTTGAGAATTTTATTTTATTATAGAAATTCCTTATAGATTTTAGGAATAAGCTGCGATTTGTGTAAAGAACAAAATGAGTGTTTTAAATTAAGTTGCTTAAAATAGCAATGATAATTTAATAAAATCAAAAAAAAATTTATAATATTAGAAAAACCTTTTAATTTTTCGAATATTATAAATTTTTAGTTTATAATAATAATTTTATAAATTATAATAATATTTTAATTTTTTTTTGTTTCTCGATATTACAATAATTTTAAAAGGGAAAGAAGTATTTCTGCTTACTTTTTTATACAAAAAATTTTATTACCAATATATAGTTAATTATCTGTTCTTAAACAATATAGAAATAAAATTAGGAAAGTTTTTCGAGCATAGTTTAGCTTTAATCACGATAAAAAGGGATAAGAAAAAGTCACTTAATTGATTTTTATTGTTTATTAAATAAAGGTTAATCCTCTATTAGATGATTAACGATTTCTAAAGTTTAGCAGTATGTGTCACTAGACAATTTTGTTCGTGTAAGTTCAAAATTTTTTCACAGCAAAATGTAAAAATGTAAAATAAAAATTGAATATTCTTACATTTTAAAGGCTTTTTTGTTTGTCTCTTTAATGGAAAACTAAAAAATGTTAAAAAAATGTTCCATGTGTCAGTTTCCAACTGTCTTCAAATTAAATAAGTCTGTGAATAAATTTTGAATTATATACTTTTTCAAGGAATTCTCTAATTGTAACAAAATTCACTTAAGTCATAGCAAAACCGTGTATACATTCAAGTCTATTTTAATAAAATTTTTGTTGCAATTATTACAATTGCATCAGTTGAGAATGGTTGCTTCAAAATATAAAATATACATGCCATAGAACAATACACTATATAGAAATATTTAGGATAAATTATTTAATAACACAAAGCTGATTGCAAATTATCAGAAAATGTTAATAGAAACAGCTTTAATTTTGAGAAAGAAAATCTTTTACTTATTAAACTTAGTTTAAATTCTATCTACTGTACAGAAGCGACTCTGTTCAAACCGTTCAAAATAGACACCACCAAGAGTATCTGTTAAGCAGAGATTTACAGGTTCTCTGTCATTGCCTAGGATCTACCGTACAGCATATAAAAATGAGTACGTGTGATCTAAAAAACAAAAAAACTTTTTGAAGTCAATGTTTATTGATATAAACTGAGTGTGTAATTAAATTTCAAGCAATGAGTTCTCAAATCAATTTTGAAATAAAAAGTTTATTTCGAAATTCAACTTGCCATTTCTCGCTGATCAAATATTTTCAGCGAGATTAATATAATGCGTGTGTTTCATTAGTTTCTAATCATTCATTTTCTGTTTAAAAGATACTTCGTTTTGATAAAATATTTTTTATCTGCATTGTTGAAAAATACACTATTTTTCAATGTTTATCGAAAAGTTTTGTTTACTACCAAAACAACAAAATCTATCGAAGCATCCGTATAAAAATTTGATTTATGGGATGTTTCTTTTTAAGAAGTTAAAGTATCTAATATTATAAAGATCTTTCAAAACATGGAGGTATACAGGAGTAATTAAATCAGTACAAAATTAACTAATTTACTTTAAATCTAGTGAAAAAGTTATTTCAAAACCTATCTTACTGAACTTTCCCTCTGTTGTTAATAAAAGTAAGTTGCTAACTTTTTGTTTCACAGAAATATATTCATAGCAATTCTAAAATGTTTTATTGAGAACTACAGTGTCACATATTTTTATACTCATTAATAAAAAAATGATGTTCGTAAATCAGATACATTTTTCCTAAAATAACATTAAATATTTATAGTAAGAAATGTTAGTTTTAGGGCAATTAAATCTGTACAAAATGAACTAATTGACTTTTTTATTTCCAATGGCCGAACGAAATACAAGCAACTAAAGACTACAAAAATGCAAACTGCAGAAAATAGACCGAAGTCATTTGCCAAAGGAGCCATCTTGCCCCTCAATATCTCGCTTCCTCCGTTGAGAAGCAAAGAGCCCCCCAAAGGGGCAGATGATTCCTGTCCATTACTTCTTCAGAGCCGCAGAGTGGCCAAGTAGGAACAATAAGAATGCTCAAGCGCTTTCAATGAGATGCTAGGCAGTCATGTTTTGTTGTTAGACGAAAGGTGGCAACTACATTTCATCTTAGTAAATCAGGAATAAGAGAAGGATTTAAATTTAAATGACTTTAAATCCAGTGAAAAAGTAATTTCAAAATTTGTCTCACAAAACCTTATCTTTGTTGTTAACAAAAATATATAGGTAACTATTTGTTCCACAGAAATGTATTCAGAGCAACTTTAAAATGTTTATTGAGAACCATAATGTCAAATTTTTATATGATACATCATTCATGAGAAAAATGATGTTCTTATTTCAGAAATATTTTTCCTGCAATAACATTACATATTCATTGTATGAAATAATGATTTCAGGGGTGAACAAAATTATCATAATATTCATATTAAAAATCTTGAATGTTTAATGGGAGAGTGACGACAAACGAGTTGAAGAACTCTCGTTAGATCTTGTTACTCGTTACTATCTTGCTCGTTCTATATTGATCACTCGTTATTATCTTGCAGCATTTGTATTTAAACTTGTAGAGACATGTTTCAAAAATTTAAATTGAATCGCATAATTATATTTTACCAAATATAATACCTATATAAATATTATTTTATAACAATTTTGTGGGTTACATATATTTTCTCACTTCTACATCACACTGTTCCAGTTAAAAATAAAAAATAAAGAAATTTCACGTAGATAATACACTTTACATTTTCTCACCGATAAATTACTTTTATTCTAACAAAACGTTGGATAATTTTTTCTTAAAAAATAAAATGCTTGAAGAGGAGATTTATAATTAAAATATTTCTGATTGGAATTTTATTTTCTCATTTTTTGCTTTTTAAATAAATCTTTCATTTAGCTGCTTTTGTTTTTGCTAAAGAATATTTAAGAAATATTTATGGAAAATTTGGAAAATTATTTTTCAAAATTTAATACTTCTGGTAATGTTAATTCCTTATCATATTTATTAGTTTTTAAATTTTATTTGAATGGAAAGTTTTTAACTTAAGTTGAGTAGTTGAAATTGATTTACATTATCTAGTATATCTAACCAATAATATATATCAAATAATAAATGAAATATTTTCATTATATTATCAATTTTATTTTTATTTCATGTCAACTTATATAAATGTTTCTTAACTTGGTTTTGGAAGAATAATTTTGTTATTTAATTATTTTTTATTAAATTTTATTGAAATATTGTTTGAAATTATCTAAGATTTTTAATTCCGAGTTCTTTACAAATGTTTAATTGAAATTTAATAAAAGATAATAAAAATGTAATTAGTAATATGAAAATTTTCATCTAAAAAGAGAGGATGCAGAAAAATTTACTAAATTTAAATTAAAAGTAAATATTAAAAAAATATTTAAAAAGTTTTAAATGATAAGTAAAGTAACACACATACTGAAGATCTTTATGTTTATGATGAACCACTTATTAATTCAATTTTACACTGCACCAAATTTTTATCTCTTACAGTAAAATTCCATAAAAATACATATAAAATTTACATGAAATATTATAAAAAGAGATAAGGGGAAGGAGATAAAACTTTGAAACCATATTCCAGTTCCATAAAAAACTTAATTGATAACATATATAATTTTTCCTGAACGATGTTTCAGCAGTACCGCATTTAAAACAGACAACAAAGATATCTTTAATTTCAATCTACATATTGTAACAAATAAGTGCATTATCAATAAAATATAATTTTCAGTACTTTTGCTGATTACTATCTCCAAAGAGTCTTCTAAGCCTTTCTAAATTTTAACATTCTTTAAAGGTCGAAATCATTATTTTATGTTCAAATGAAGTAATCAACTTCTTGCATAAATAAATAAATTCTAAAATATAATGGTAATATTTTAAAAACTTTCTAATTGAAAAAATATTAGATTTGAAATTTTCGAATTTGAATGTATTAAAATGAAGAAATATGCATCATTGCAATTCTATGTCCCTTTGAATGAATATATTTTGAGTAACAATAAATTAAACAATATTTTTCTTATCGCAGAATATCAGAATTATATTATTGTAAATCGAAAACTGTAAAATAGTTAAGAACGTTTTCATATGTTTGATAGAATTTTTTAATATAATATAAAGGTTTTTTTTCTAATATAAATTATTCTGAAATAAAATTGCTTAAGAGAAATAGATAAGAAGGCTCTCAATTGTTTTTAAATTAATACGTTAGCATTAGAAAAATGATTTTCCTAGGATATATTCGTTTTATTAAATATGCTAAGACAAATGTAAAGTGAAATAAATATGCATTAAAAAGGAAACAAATTACTAAGAAATTCAATATTTTCAGAAGAAATGCATTTAAAACAGCATATCTTACTCATTGCTAATGTATCTTCTGTATGCAAAAAAGTTTCGAAATAAAATTAGGATAACCTTACTTTGCAGATAAAAGTAAAATAATTGTGTGTAGGCCTGGATTCTTGTTAAATATGCACTCTAGAGAATTTTACTAGGCAAGAGAATAGTCAGATAGTTTTCTGTTAGCATAATAACATACAAATGTTTCAGTTAAAAAAAATTACAACATACTTAACAAGTGTGAAATATGGGAAAAGGAATATAAAGAAAATTATTCCTCAGAAATAGTAGAAAATATTCTTTTGAAAAATATTTTGAAAAGAAGAACCAATAGATAGAAAACTTGGCAGCGATACATTACTTTTTATTGGAAAGAAATTGCAAATTCCGAATTAGAAATTTATCTTTCTACATTACAAAAAGAAACCTAGACAACATAGTAAATAAAAAAAATATATCGTATAGAAAAGGCTGTAAGAAATAAAATATAACAATTGTAAAAATTGTAAAATGTTTTAGTAATTTAAATATTGTGCTCAAATTATAAATAATATATATATATATATATATATATATATATATATATATATATATATATATATATATATATATATATATATATATATATATATATGTTTGGTACATATTTATAATTTTCAAATTCTTAAGATGCAAACAAAATACTTATTATAATAACTAATGCTTCAAATACATTCGAAAGAAATTTAATAACAATAGAAAAGTAATTATTTTGGGTCATGGAGAATCCATGTTATTTATGTAGGAACTTAAGTATTGTAATTGTAAATATTGCAATATCTTTCAGAGTATCTCATGTTAAAACATTTTAAATTATCTGTTATTATTTGATGAACTTTCTTTATGAGAATTATTTAATGGAAATAAAAAAAGTAATTTAAAGTTTTGAAGTACGTAGAAAAGAAATTATCCGTTTTATGTGTCTATAGCTAAAACGTGTATGAATATAAAAATCATTGTTCTTTCAGGAAAATAAAATAACATTGAAACATAATTTCTTTATGAAGATAAGCTGATGTTCATCATAATTATTAAAAAGAGCTTTTCCTATATAGGTAATAAATTAAAATATTTGTCAGTGAAATATTAACAAAGAACGTGATTAAAAAATTGGAAAAAACCTCCAAGTTCCCATGATCCTAATTTATCTTAATTGACAAACATGTTTTGGTATTTCGTTTTAAAATAGAATGTCACACATTTTGGATTCTCTGTAAAGTGAAACAATTACTTTTATTAACATAACAAACGTGATTTCGCTTAGTCCAAGAGATAATACATATGATTATTAAAATGATGGAAAAATCATAGATTTATAGCATAACCTTTGTTAGTATGTTGTGGGACCGCCTTTGATATGTTGTTGTTGTTGCACCAGCATATTTTCCTGTACCCAATCCTGAGTTGGGCTCCATCAGTTAGATAAAAGCAGCCGGGTGGAGTCTTCGTTTTTTTGAAGAGGGGGTCAAGCAGAGACTCTAATATTGGCCTGCAACCACCAGAGTTATAATTTCATTTGAAGGACATTTTGACCATGTCCAGTTTTAACGTACCTCAGCCATTCTCAGCGAACATGATGGATCTTCGCAGATGCAGCAGATGTTTAACTTCGTCATATTGTCCATCAAAACATGACTGGAAAGTTCCGTTGCATTATTATACAGGAAAATTCCATCTCCTGGATGAAACAAATTTTACATCACTAGATGCGCCAGATCTCAGCTAAAATTTATCTTCCAAGTCATCCTTAAATTCAAGGTTACGGTTAGTCGAGCAAAAATCAAGACACGTCTGCCCGTATCATGACGGATTTATCTCTAAGCTTGACAGTTGGAAGGACACAATCATGACCATACGTTTGTCCAGACGCCCTCAAAACATGCACCCACTTTGTTGTAGATAAAAGTGTGAAGGACGATTTGTCAGACTATATGACCTACTTACATTTATCAATCGACCAGGTTTTATGTGTGTGTTACAACTATAGACGACGTTCGGCATTAACACACGTGACAAGCGGCATGGAAATTTTAACTTCGTCGTGAATATTCTATTTATGAAGATGTCTTCTGTCTGTGATTAGTGATACTGGAGAATTCAGACGCTGATTGAGCTCTGTGGTTACATTTTCTGCAGTGTTTCGTGTTTTAGACATTAAAATCCATTTCAGTGGCCATCCACTTCTTTCACTAAGTTTCTCTTATCGTCAATTATTTTATTTTGCCGAGAGCTTACCTTTCTTCACTGTTTTTATGCTGTCGTGTGATTTTAGATACTTTATTCCAAAAAATTCCAAAATCTGCATTATTTCGATCACATTGCCCAATGGACAACCATCTATAATTCAACCTCTTTCATAATATGAGATATTTGACATTTATCTCGTTTAAAAAAATGTCAAATTTATGGAACTTCAACAAAGTTATTACATGCTACCAAAATACATACCATTTTTTATAAGGGATACTGGCAGCAGTTATATTTTGATGCTTACGAAGCACATTAAAAATATCAATTTATTTCACAGGTGTTTCAATTATTTTGATAATCACGTTTTTATAGGTTTTTTCAATTATTTTGATAACTATATGTTGCACATAAATTACCCTCTTTCCTATTTTTACAAGGCTCGCATTCTGATTTCACATGAGGTAATGAATAGGAATAAATTATGAATGAATATTTTTTAAATTATTTCAAAACACAAAATCAATGTTTTTTTTAAAGTTTAAATAAATATTATGTAAATAATTCTACATTTTGACTTTTATAATTTATTATTACTGCTGTGCATAGCTTTCGATGCTTGTAAGCTTTTTTCTTTTGAATTAATAATTAGTTTGATGTTAAAAAACGATTATATAATAAAATGCATAAAAAATGAATGATTTAAGACGTCGATAGACAAATTTTGATTTAAATTTTAGATTTTAGCAGAAACAATATTATTTTGAAAGTTAAAATTTGAATATTTTCAAAATTCTAATTAAAAACTACCCAAAAGAAATATATTTAAAATATTTTTCGACTAGATTGAAAATTCTTCAAATGTATTTTGAAATTCACAATATTAGAAAGGTAATTTTAGTTTTTGTTAAATATATATTTCATGTGAATTAAATAATAAATAAAAGTTCTGTTGTATGATTGAAGTGTACTCATTCTCACTGCTTTTGACAATAATGCTTCAAAAACATACTTAATAACATTGCATTTATTTATCATAAACAAACAAAAATTAAAATTTATTCACATATCTCCTTATTCAGTGCAAAATTGCTGGGTGAGTGATTTTTGTATTCTTTTTAGCTGTCGATAAACGCAAATCCTGATTTGTTTTTGATTATTTGTAATCATTCAAAAATCATTTTAAATTGTATTTCTTAGACGAATTAATTTTAATATTAAAATGTAATAATAAAAGCGAAAAAATAAATGAAATAGATTATTATAATTTCTCAAATACATTGTTTAACTCCTGATTCGTTTTGAAATTAATAATAATTTTAAATTTATATCTTATTATATTTTGAAGAAAAACTAAATTTCCGTAAAAATAAATTTAAGGTAAGCATTTTTAGAAATATTATACAATTAATGGGTAAAATTACAATATTATTCTGATATTGCTTCATAAAAGAAAAAAACTTCATAATTTTTAATGTTCGAATTATACTCAACTAATAGTTTTCAAAACTATATATATAACTAAAAATTGATACAATTTCTCGAGTACATTGTTTAACTTCTAATTCGTTTTGCAATTAATAATAATTTTAAATTTATATCTTATTATATTTTCAAGAAAAACTAAATTTTCGTAAAAATAAATTTAAGGTAAGCATTTTTAGAAATATTATACAATTAATGTGTAAAACTACAATATTATTCTGATATTTCTTCATAAAAGAAAAAAACTTCATAATTTCTAATGTTCGAACTATACTGAATTAATAGTTTCTAAAGCTATACATATAACCAAAAATTTAAATTATTTTTTACTTGTTTAATCCTTTTTAGAAAAGCAAAAAGAAGCCGTTTTCTTTGATTGGTGAGTTATGAGAATCGTTTCTAAGGCATGAAATGTCTTTTACTTTGGCAAGTAGACAGTAATGAATAAATTGATTTTGCAAAAAAATTGGCCAATAAGGGGGTAATGTGAAGTAATAATTTGTAAAAAACAACTGAAGAAAATTTTTAGACACCATCGTAAGAAATACATAACTGATGATATTATGCCGTTTTTACAATAACACAAATCTTATTAAATCAGGGTTAAAGATTTTTTCAAAGATGTTAGTCAAAATGAAATTAGAAGAACAAAGAAATTAGAGAATAGTCTTTGAAATTCCTAAGAAATCAGAAAGGAAAAAGAAAGAGCAGTTGGAAAAAGAAATAAATTAGGACCAAATTGGCTTGTTAATTAACTCTTTCACAGGCCAAATACTTTCTTTATTTTATTTACAAATCGCTTACTTATTTAGACAAACCTTAGTAAAATTTTATAGAATATCAGATAAAATATCTAAAGAAAAAAAGACATTTTTATTAATAATGCGAAATAATTTGCCGTACAATGTTACTTCACGCTGCAAATACAGGCAAAAAAAAATTATAAGTGTAGGAGAAAGGTGGAAAAGATAACATGTTCCAGTTAGAGTTCTTTATTAAATATACGTTCTGAGAATATTCATAGGAACTTTTAGAACGAAAGTTTCATGCAGAAAATGATGATACATACATTAATCACAATTTTCAACATTTTAATGAATTGAATAAAGTATTTTGTTATGAAATTGTGTGACAAAATCCTAATTTATGGTATTTTTTAATGAATTCTTCATCTTTTACATTTTTTACAGCATAATGGTCCTCATAGCCGATTTCTGTTGACAATGTGCAAGAATTCAAGTAGAATAATTGTATTCATAAATCAATTAGTTTTTAAGGTTATTATATCTTGTTTAAAAAATATATATAACATGTTACATGTCTATCTATCTATCTATCTATCTATCTATCTATCTATCTATCTATCTATCTATCTATCTATCTATCTATCTATCTATATATATATATATATATATATATATATATATATATATATATATATATATATATATATATATATATATATATATATATATATATATATATATATATAAGTGTGTGTGCAACATATATACATGGAACAAGAATTCAAGTAGCATAATTGTATTCAAATATCAATTAGTTTAAGATTACTATATCGTTGATAGAATCAGTTCCAGCAGACAGGGAAGTTCATGAAGGGCAGGTTGATCCTTACGTCAAATCGCAGCTGACAGACACCTAGACGCTTCCTCAGTGCATTGGCTGTGGCAAAGATGGTTCGAATAAGGCCTGCTGATGCATCAAGAGTGACGTCAGCACACGTGAATCGACGCGTCTAAAGGGAGTGGGTGGAAGCACCTCAAAGCACGTCCACTGAAATTCTGCAGCCTGTGTAAGACATCCAGTTTTCTTCCATATTAATTTAAAACATTTATTGTCAATTGGTTGCAAGTGGCCTGCGCTCATGCATCCATTAAGAAGACTGCCACTAACAACAAAACATAGACACCAATCTGGAATAGTGTCTGATTAGAGGGATGCGGACACAATATCTTCTTCTCAGATGAGTCATGCTTCTGTTTCTTCAGTGATAACCGCCGCTTACAAGTCTGACGTTGATTTTAAGGCAGGTCCAATCCTGCAGCAATTGTGAAACACCCCCACCACGCTACAACACGGTATCATGATTTGGAGCACCATTGCGTACAATTCCAGGTAATTTAGTTCGTATTTTCGGCAGTATGACAGCCCAACGTTACGTGGATTATTTGCTGCGGCAGATGACATTCCTCTACATTCAGGAGGCCCTTTATCAGCAGGATAACGTAAGACCGCACATCGCTCGTATTAGTCAATATACTATGCAAGGTGTCCAGTTGCTTCCCAGGCCAATGTGCCGCAAGGTTTCTCACCAATTGTACAAGCCTGCGATATGATTGGAAGCCATTTACAGACGCGCTACCGCCCCCTTCAAAAGGCGCATTTTGGCAACTGGTTGACAGGGAATGGAGAGCCATTCCTCAGGAAGTCATCCGTACTCTCAATGACTCTATCCCTAGACGTGTTAATTCGATGTATCGCCGTCCACCATGGTACTACAACCTACTCACCCGACCCTATTCTTGCACTGTATTATGCATATCATTTCAAAATACAGATCACTTATTGTTCGTTGCAGTTTTTTTCTGTTTGCCGAGTTTCGTCAAATTCTGGCAACTCCTTCTTGGTGTTACATTTTCAATATCGGGCAGTGTATATGTATATAATAGCAATTATTCTAACAAACCAAAACCATTGGAATTTATCCCATATTAAAAAAATTATTATTATAGAAATACTATAAAACTGATAATGCTAATTTAAATTTGAAAAAAAAATTGAAAAATTACTATAGGACAAATTATGGACTTTTGCTTATCTAGAAAATCAGTTAACCTGCTGCTAATATTTAGCTACTAATAATACCGCTTACTTCAATAATCAAAATTTTTTACCATCTCCTTTTATTTCAGTTTGATTTTTTTTGCAGAATTTTTATCTTTGTTCCTTATTTATGATTTTTATTTAATTGCGAAATATACTAGAATTTTTTTTATGCCATGAATGCAGGAAATGAAAACAAAATATTTTTTATCCATTAAGTTCAATAAGAATTTGAACTTAAAAGAATTTCATTTTCTAATTTAAAGCATAATTTAAAAAAATTGTTTTCATTGCAGGTTTGAGACAGAAAAATAGCTTTTATTTTGAAAATTGCATTTAAATAGTTTAATTTCAAGTTTACAGATGCACATTATATATATATATATATATATATATATATATATATATATATATATATATATATATATATATATATATATATATATATGCATGCTTCAGTGAAATTAGAAGATTCAAATTAATCATTTAATTTTTTATGCATTAAATAATTAATATATGATTAATTTAAACAAAGATAAAGAAAATAAATTAATCTTATATCTTTATTTTTCCAAAGTTTCGTGGATGATGATGCCTTTCAGCATGTAAACAAGAAAATAGGTAAAATTGTTCGTAAAAGCCAGACAAATCGATTTTTAAGCATTAAGAACTATTTCAAAATATACATTTTAATTTTATTTCTCTACTAGTATTTTTTATATACTTACTTTAAATACTTTTTGATCCAAGAGTCCGAAAAAATTATTAAACAACTGAAGATTCGTGTAACCACTCCATAAAAAGTTAGAATAACATTAAAGAAACATTATTCTATCAAGCAATTTTCAAAATCATGAATATTTAATGAGCACTGATAAGTTTAAATTATACAGAGCCTAAAAGCTTTAGAAATGATTATTTGCGATTGTAGACAGATTTATTTAAATATATGATGAAAAAGGAAACTATCATAATTTCACTTGAAAAAGTTCCTTGATTGCTTTTTGCAGTATAAAATTTACTACCAAAAATTTTTTAATAGATTTTTTTTACTTAACATTATAGTAAATTCTAGTGCAGTTTTTCTTCATTGGACTTCAAAATTACTTAATGTATAATAATAATTTATACATCCATTTGTAAAGTTTTTAAAATTATTTTAAAAACACTAAAACAATTTTAAAAGAGTAAAAATTAAAAAATTAGTCAAAACTATTTTGATATAAAAAACTAATTTAGAAAAAAATTATTAAATATTGAGTGAATTAATTCATTTAAAAAAAAATGGAAACAGTTTACGAACTATGAATTGACTTGTGAAATAAAAGTAGTCTTATGAGAGAGTTTTAAAAGAATTTTATGATTTATAAAAAGATGTTTTCGGTTTTATGAAATGAATATCAGCAAGTATTTGTTGTCCTGTAGACTCTGTTTACATTTGTCAATATTTTTTTCCAAAGACGGGCACTTGGTTGTCAAACACTATGCCTCAACAAGGCCAGAAACTGCTACTCATTTATCGTTACCCAGCGGGCACCTGTGAACCGAGTCACGCAGGCGAGTAACGTTGCCCGCGCCATACCACCACAAACCCGTTTATAGGGTGGGCCACATTCATACATCATCACAGAAGAAAGGACAGAGAAACACATACATACATACATAACTGTGTGGGGAGAGCCCAGGACTGTACCTTAAGGTTAAGGGGTGCCGTCTCCCCAACATCTAATATGCTCCACACCTCTACGAGGTCCGTGAGGGCGCCACCATCGTGGCATTTAACAAGGCAAAAAATTGTGCTTATAAATTGGTAGCAAGAAATTACAAAACATTTTAAGGGGTTTTAAGCCCTGTTGAACATCAGGCAATAGCATTAAATATTTTCTCTGAGTTAAAAATAAAATATAACATGATGACACATACAACAAACAATGGAGAAACAATTTACAATCAATGAAAAGACAGTTAACAACTTCTAGGGTAATTATGGCATGAAAAACATATACATTGAAAGCAATATTATAAATGGTATGAACACTTAATTATGAAAAGGAAAAAAAATGGCATGATACGAAAGTTGATAACTATATACAGGCAGGCAGCTTATACAAGTTTAATAAGCACCTTAGCTTTTAAAAGCATTTTAGATTCAAAAAAATTATTTAAAATGTTTCTAAGGTACTAAAAGGGAAAAGGATTCAAAAAGTTTTTGAAGTTCTAAAGCAGCCTCATAATGTTCGAAAAGTCCAAACAATTCGGAACATATGGTTCATAAATTTTATTAAGTTCATAATAAAATTTTAAACACCATAATTGAGAGAACAGAGAAAGAAATTGACATCCATGCCCGAACAGGGATTCGAGCCCGAGACCCACCCATATCAGGAGTCAAGAACGATAACCACTCAATAATTTTTCAATGACCATTTTTTGAAAAAGGGTTGCTCTGTCAGAAGAGGTATACAATTACCATATTTCTGTATATGACTATAAATGATTTGATGACAGTTTTTTTCAATTTATGATTTTCAATAATTACTGTTGAATTTTGAATCAACAACGGAAAAATTTTCTCTTTCAAAGTTCTGACTCAAAATTATTATAGCACAATAACCAGCTGAAACCGTTATATCGATTTTGATGATTTAACTAAAGGAGGATCAATTTAAATGCCACTGGGTGTAATTGAGTGAAATCCAAAATTTAGATGCAGACGCAAAATGCGAGTTTCCTTCAAATCAATTTTTAAATTTAAATTTTAAAATATTTTGAACCAAAATATTAAAAATAGTTATTATATTAGGAGAGATTATCAATGAAAATTATGGTTGTATATTGGGTCGCAAATAATGAAAAATGGCAATGTAATTGCATCAAATATAATTTTATTATTCGAATTGGTCATTTAAAGAAGATATATATAAAAAAAGAATGAAAACTGAAATTTGAGTTTTAAATACAAGTCATGGTAATTTTTTTTAGAAAAGACATTTACCCAATAAAATTATATAAACTAATTATATAAAACCACACAGCATATCACCTAATACCTACATTAATACATAACTTAGTATGTAATAATTAAGTTAGTATAAATTTTGAATGTGTTCAAATGCATTACTTTCAAATGATTTAAAATCATACTCCCTTAACTTTTAGTAATGGATATTTGTTGTGTAGAGACATACACATTGAAAACAAATGATTTTTACTAATGATTAATTTTTAAATAGAAAAATAATAGTTATTTTTTTATAAAACACAGTCACACAAAGATTGCATTATATAAGTTTTTTAGTTAATAAATCAAAAGTTCTTATAGGCATGAATTTTTAATCGATAAATATTTCTAAGCATAAATAATTGCTTAGATTCCTTTCTATAGTTTGATTTCAGCAAAGAGTCAATAATTAATCTCTTATGAGACTAATATTATCTTATTTAAGATGTTATGATTTTTGAGCTAAAATTTTTCTGCTCAATCTTCGGTCAGATTTCTTAAATTTGCTTTTGAATTATTAAAATCGATATTTATTTAGTTTTTAATGTTCATTCCAGGGATTGTAATAATTTGTTTATAAGATTCTTATAGAATGAAATGTTGTTTCTCTCTCTCATTGAAGTTTGGTAAACAATTTAGTGCTTAAATTCATAAGATAAATTCTTTTATTCTATTGTTATGAATAAGGGAATTTAGTTTCTAATTCTACATAAGACATGGCAATTTTATAAAATTGATAATTTTTATTCATAGATGACTGAATTGAAGGCTTATTCATAGTATTTGTCCATGTTCATTTATTTGGTTCCTATATAAATTACAAAAAGCTTTGAAATAACAAACTTTTTCTTATCTAGCTTACGTTTATACTAAAAGAATAATTTAAGCTAGAACTTAATTACATATGTGTGTACAATATAATTTAGGTTAAAAGACTTATATATATAGTATGTTCACTAAAGTCCTTTGCCACCCTCTTAACTTCGGAACGGCTGCTGCTATATTCATAAAAGTGGTGTCTAGGTATAGTAAAGTAGCCATGCGCTACTGAATGAAACCACCTACCGAGCGGGCATCTGGTGGAAAACTGTGCAGTTAGCATTCGTATCTCAAAAACGGAACGAGATAGATAAAAAAGTGATTTACAAAGTTGAAGAGCATCCTCAAATTACAATGAAAAGATACCTTGTAGACATTAATGTGAAGAATACAACGATAAAAACGCGCATATGTTGTTTCGTGCTGTGACTTACACATCATACGTGTGCAATGGCATGTTCAATAGGCAAAGCACCCATTACTGGGCGCTGAAAAATCTTAAATGTTTCATCGACGTTCGACATCAAATGCGGTATGCTATTCACGTTTGGTGCGCAATTTACAATAACAAGCTGATAAGCCTAATATTTTACAATGACACGTTAACGGGTGCACGATATTTATAATTGCTACAGAAAGTAATACCCGATTTAGTGGAGAACCTGCCGTTGCTTAATCTTAAGAATTTATGGTTTCAACATGACGGCGCGCCTGCTCACAAGACATCTCCAGTGAAACAGTACATGGAACTTGGCAACCAAATACTAGGGTATGGCAGTTTTGAAGAGTGGCCTCCACGTTCTCCTGATCTGACTCCACTGGACTTTTTCCTGTGAGGATACTTGAAACAGCAGATGTATGCGACCCCTCTACAAAAATTGCAGGACCTTAAACGACGCATTACGGTCACGTGTTCCAACGTGTCACGCTGTTTGCTCCAACGTGTGCAACGTGATCTTCAAGCAAGGATCCAAATGTGCATTGTAGCTGAGGGTGAGAAGTTTGAACATCTTAAATAAAGTATATCGTTATAACTATATTTTTTCTTTCTTAGACCGTTTTGTCACGTCACAGCACGAAACAACAAATGCGCGTTTTATCTTTGTATTCTTCACATTAATGCCTACGAGGTATATTTTCATACTAAATCGAGGATGCTCTACAATTTTGTAAATCACTTTTTCTCTCTATCTCGTTCCGTTTTCGAGATAGGAATGCTAACTCCGCAGTTTTCCACCAGATGGCGCAGTAGTCTGTTTTATTCAGTAGCGCATGGCTATTTTACTATACCTAGACACCACTTTTATAAATATAGTAGCAGCCGTTCCAAAGTTAAATGGGTGGCAAGGGATTTTAGTGGACATACTGTATATACATATATATACGCAAACAAATTTATTATTCTTTTATGAATTTAATAACTTTAAAATTATAGGAGAAAGGAATAATTTATAGGAAATCGTTTTTTATAATTTTACTACACAAACAAACGATATTGATTTTTTAAAAAAATAATGCAAATATTTTTAAAAACTGAAACAAGATTTTCTTTTAGTTTTAAGAAATAATTAAGTGGCTTTTTTTCAGTTTTTAAAAAATAATTAAGAATTTTTTTCTTTTAGTTTTAGGAAGAATAGTTAAGAATGATCTAAATTGTTTTAAGTTATTTCCGCAAAATTCAAAAGTAAATGAAACATTTCTTTTAACTATAGTACATGTGTGTAACTAAGTTTATTTTTAAAGGAAACCAAATATAATTATAAGATTAAATACTTAAATGAAACTATTATTGTAATATTTAATTATATTACTGAACTTATAATACAAACATTTATAGTCAAAAATAAAGTAATAACCAATTTAAAACCTATTATTATTCAAATAATTTTCGGTATCATATTTAATTACAATTTATATGAAGAATAACCCTATTTTTCCAGTCTATTGATTTAATAAATTATAAGAAGTATTACTTTTTTATTACTATTAAAAGCAATTACCATTGCGAAGAACTGAGAATCTTCATTTAGTTTTAATTGAATTTACATTAATCGAAGATTATTAATACATACATTGTGATTGCAAAATAAAGTTAAAATGAATTTCATGTTTGGATAGCTATTTTAATTATAAGTTCAGATGAATATACTTAAATAAGAAAAATAAAATCGAAATAAAATTTGTCTGTAGGTTTGTTTATTTTTCTTATACGGTATTGCTTTTAATAGAGACATCTTTTTCACTCCCTTTATTTAAGAGCGGCTTAGCAAAAGCTTATTCCATCTAGAAACTAATTACCCCTTTGTGTTTTTAATTCAAAGAGAAATAATACTGGAAATAGCACTACGGAAATGACCCCATTAGTGGGGGGTAATGCTGAAGATGGCCGAACGCTTTTCCCAAAAAAAGAAAGAAATATGTTTACACAAGGAGACACAATAATCTCTTTCGGATGCTTTAAAACGAATTTAAATGAGAGGAAAAAACTCGATAAGTTTTCCCTCGGTGAGTTAAAGAAAGAAAGAAAACAAAATGATCGTTTTACTTTCAAAAGAACAACAAATTTCTTAAGAGAGAGAGCAAAAAAATAAGAAAACAGATCATATAAAAGAACTATCTTCTTTTCATTGCTTTTTTGTTCTCCTTAAGTTTTGCATAAGAGAAGACGATAATAAAAAAAAAAAGAAGAAAACTTTCGCCGAGTAAATTATCCCAGCTCTAACACGAAAATTGTCTTTGGAATAAAAAGGGTTGGAAACAGAAGCATTTTCTTTTAATATGATTTTTTCCCTATATTCTTATGAAACTCTTCTTTTAATGAAATACCAAGCACTCGAACCTTCTCGAGCGTAAGGCTATTCAGAGTTCATAAAAACTTTTAAAATCAGGAGGAATAAAATGTAATTTGTCTTCTTTTTTGAACAAACGTTGGCCTGTTGTGTGTATTCTTATCCTGATTTGATTGAATTCAATGAATACTGGATGTAAAAAATGCATTCTGATTTTTTATTCTGAAAAATATTCTTTCAAATTAACACTCACAAGAGTCATTTGATAAATAAATATAAAAAAAGAGAAACATATCTATCTCAGATACAATACTTTTTATTCTGATATTAAACAGACCTTGAGTGATTAAGTAATCTAAATAACCGTACAATTAGTTAATTAATCAAATGGAGTGCCAAAATGATTGCTTAATTACTTTACTTTGAACTGTATGTTTTTTTAACAGTTTTCAGACAATTTTTAGAGAGAAAATTGCTTAGAAAATTAATTATGTTTGTTATTAGTATATTAAAAAACACATAAAAATTATCCATTTAATTAATAATAATAAGAAATAATGCAGCTAAAAATTTTGAAGAAATTTGTTTGCACTACATGATTACCTAATTTATGTTGACAAGTGTGTCAAGTTAAATGCTCTAAATAATAAAACTATTGTAGATATTTTTTTTGATTACAACATTTCTCTTAAAGCAACTGAATTCTTTTGTTGAAAAAAATATAACGAAATTTTTGAAAAAATCCACAATCTCTTATATATTATTTAGTATTTGAATATAAATATAACGTGTATATTTAATTAATTTAAAAACAAATAAGAAAACTGAAATTTCAAAAGAAATGTTACTAATTTATTTTTAATGAGTATTATTTATAATTAAGTATCATTCATCTTAAATAGGAAACATAATTTAATATAGTGCATGGATGCATAAATTAATTTTAAAACTTTAATTTTAATTTTGAATTAATCTGAATCTTAACTATTATGAATCTTTCTTAAATATATTTCATGTCTGTTATATGCATAAAGATATATAATATTTACAGGCATTAGATAAAAGCTTAAACTCCTTGAGAATTACATATTGGATTGAAATAGTAATTAAATATGTAACTAAAGCTGCTATGTTTTTTTACGCTACATCCATTAATAAATCCAATTACGTCTGTTGCTAACCACCTCATCTATAAAGATGTGCATAATTTATTACGAAACTTTGAAAAAAAAACTGTTCGGGTTGCAAAATGATGACGGATTTAGCAAGTGTGGGTTTTCTTTATATCATAGCTAAAGAATGTAACGTAAAGAACGTATTGTGTGATTATGATCAATGTATGATACGATCCATAAAAACCCTGCAAATAATGCATGCTTCTTAGTTGCGACTGGTGTAGGCTACTGAGAAATTGTATGGATTTCCTGAATCCATTCATTTCACATTCATCAACAATCTCCACTAACACAAGAAGCAACACTAAGGTAAATTATAATATAGTTTACAATTCGACAGTAATGAAAGTTAGACTCATTTTAATACACATGCTTTTTTCATATAAGAGGTATAAAAACAATTGTTTTTTAACTCTTAAAAATGGAATTCTTATATGTTTTGCTTTCTTTAATATTAAACAATTATTAAAAATACCTTATTCACCGTGTTAAGATATAGGTTCATTTATTAGTATTATCTGTATTGTCATAAAATGAACAAAATGCTGGAATTAATCTGTTAATCCTTTTTTATGAAATCATTAATTTGATAGACAAGATGAACACTTACTTAATAGATGCTAGCATAATATATGTATATGTATATATATATATATATATATATATATATATATATATATATATATATATATATATATATATATATATAGATAGATAGATAGATAGATAGATAGATAGATATACATATATATATATATATATATATATATATATATATAGATAGATAGATAGATAGATATATATATATATATATATATATATATATATATATATATATATATATATATATATATATATATATATATATATATATATATATATATATATATATATATATATATGTGTGTGTGTGTGTGTGTGTGTGTGTGTGTGTGTGTGTGTGTGTGTGTAAAACTTACAATAAATTTTTTTTTACATTTGCTATATATGTGACTACTACTAAATGCTAAGCATGAGTGCATTGAAAGATAATTAAACACCACAGTTTGTTCCATTTGCCATGGTAATTTTTATAGAAATATGATATGGTTACCTGCCTTTTCTCTGGTATAGAAAAGACCAATATTGTAGTTGTTATTGATTAATACTATGCATTGAATAACATATGTAATAAATCATAGGGAAATAATTAAAAAATGTTACTTTTTGCCTTACATATTTTGTTATTAATTAACAAAGTTACCATTTTGTCCTTATAATCGTTATTTCACTTTATCGCAAAAAATTAAAGTATCAATTACGATTGAATGATTGCTAAGTATTTATGAGCATGAAGAACATATGTAAAAGCTAAATGTTTAAAATATCAGAGGTATTGATTTATGCAATGATTTATTTCAATGTACAAAGAGAGAGAGAGAGAGAGAGCGAATGTCACTATAGTTAACTTTTGATTTGGATGAATCTTTCGCTACTCGTGGTATTGTCTAATAAAATATTTTTGGTAATATCCTGCAGTATTTTGTAAAATTGTCCTCAGTTTTCAAGATAAATCACCAGCAATCTAAATTGGTGTGCGTCAGTTGCAATCCTCTTTACATAACGTTAATAATTTACTAATTTTGATAGAATCATGAGACCTATCTTGCCAAGGAAAGTTCAATAATTGTAAATATAATCCACATAGAAATATATGCAGCATTTTATCTGGATTATTTTATTGAAAAGTAAATCTGGACCCATTTAAAAGAATGTTGAAGGAGAAAACGTTAAATATCATTGTTTCGGTATGATTAAGTGTACTAAAATGACTACTAACGGGTCCTGGTTCTTAATTAAAAGGCAGGATAAATAACAATATTTATTTTGGGGGTCTGTTACGATCAAATCCTTGTGCTGCCCTAATCACTTCCAGATTCATCTCTGTTGTTGTGTTGCTGTGACTTATCCCCTTTAAAAATCTGACATTTGACAGATCAACTCCAATAAATTGTTGACAGTCTAATCGATGACTAGCAGGGGATCTGAGGATTAATTGTCCCCGGAGGTAGTGTGCAGCTTCTGTTTGACCGAGGTCTGAAGCACTCATGGACAAGTCCAAAGGTAGAAGACTGTCTATGCTTCATTGCCTACAGGTCTTAGCAAAGCATAATGAAACGGCCTTCAACGTCTTGTGTGACTCTACCAGAAGCATTTTCTCCCGACGTACTTCACCCAGATTCATCTCTAATTGACATCAAACTGACAACGCATAGTTGGAAATAAACATCGTTATTAAAGACAAATACTTTTTCATTCTCATAGCAATTTTTATTTGATCAATCCAGACTGTTATAGGTCTACTACGTGGAAAGTTAAGTATTGTAATAGAGGAAATAAATGTATATTTCGCTTTCTCTATCGTTTAAAAAGGTTCAAATTAGACGCATGAATGTGAATTATATATGTGTCCGAGATAACTTCATTAATAATTTCATTAAATAATTGATAATGATGAATCAGCTATTCTGACATTTGATTTGAGAGTCACTCTATTCTAACATTCTGTTGTGGTTATATGTGCCATAATGACTTCATGCCGTTAACGTCAATCTTTGCAAGCTAACTTTTGCCAGTATTGTGTAATTATTATTTTTGTATAATCTGTCCGCATCACTGCAACACATAAGTCGAATGTTGGTTGAATAAAACTATTCTTCGGTTTGTCGAATCCGTATCTTTTAATCCAATAAGATGAACTCTTTCGTATTCTAACATGTTCATAATGAATACGAGGCATTAAAAAATCTAGATAAGTTACTTTTTCAGTTAAAATACATTTGAAGTTTCAACACTCTTATTACCTTTTCTAAGCACTTTCTGAATGTGCAATTTTGATGGGATGAGGATTCCAACATTCACTCAGTTAATTTCATTTTTTCTCTATTCGATCAAAATATCTTTGCATGCAAATCTTAACTGAGATCGGAAAAAAATTCTAAGCCATTTACTGGTTTCTGTTCTACAATTAAGAAAAGTAATAGAATGTATTATTTATCGTGTTACTATTTAAGTTAAGAGAAAAATAAAGTTTAAATCTTTAAGTTATCACGTCTAACAATTTGCTTTAAAATTTTGATCAAGACCGAGAGAAGTTAGAAATCTTTTCTTTGAGTCATGCCGCACTATACATTTTTGTTTTGTTTTAGTATATGCTTTTGGGGATAAATATAGCTAAAATGTTTTAAATATTTCTTATTTATGCTTATTCTTCATATTTATTTAGAAAACAAAGCGCATCAAAATAGAACCCAAAAAGAAGTATGACACAAACTCTAGGAAATGAAACTAAAAATTTCGTTTTATTTTGATCACCATATAAACACTGGAAACTATAATATTTTATATACAAAGTAATATTTTTTAAATACAATAATAACCCAATTTATTAATTTTCAATAAAATAGTTTCAATATTCTAAATATTTTAATTTAAAAAATTGAAATATTAAAAGCATACATCAAGCGGTTAAATATTATAATTAAATAATAATTTAAACATTTAGGATATTTTTTTTATCAAAAATGTTAAGTATCATTTATTAACACAAGTAAATAAACCAATTTCTTTATTTATAACTCTATAAAACCGAAACAAATATTACTATCATCACCACTATATTTTTTGTCCTTTAACACAGAATTACACGTTTCTTTGGTGAAGTTTTATTTCTTGCACTGAGTTGCTGAGTTCTAAGAAAGGGATTGACTTTAAGTTTTATGCAAACCTTCTTAGAACAGCGTAGGGTTTTTGCACTGCAATCTTCCGCTCCTATTCCCATGGAGAGCCTTGAAACACAAGATGTCATGCATAACACAAAATAACACCCTTTCAAGATATAAAAGAAGAAAGCCTTCTTCGCAGGACTTAAAAGCAAAATCCCTTGCACAAACTTATTTCTCCGAAATAAGCTTTGCATATAGGAGAGTTCATGTAAAAGTTTAAAAGTGTATTTGGTTCCATGACTGTTACTCTCTGCGCAGTGCGAATATCTTTTCGGCAAGTATATATACTTTAAATATAGCAATAAAATACAAAAGATCGCATTTCTCTAAATCATTATTCGAATGTTCAAGGTTATTTAGATTTTTTGGAATATATTTCTTGAGGTATTCAGTGTGATTATGCTATCAGGCATAATTTAAAAGGGTAAGATATATGTTGTTCTTCCGGAGTATATAAAAATTAAATCATTTATATATTATGTTCAGATTTTGAATATATTAACTGAATGCCTTAAACTTTACAATTCAGTGTAAAAAATTTTGATACAATTTATACTTTATTACAGCATTCCTGCTCTGATTGCATTACAATTGATCAATATTAAGGTAACCATGCTAAAGTTACTTGACACAATGATTATATTAGTAACATATGGGCTTCTATTTTGGTCGATTTATTCATTACGTTAAATTCAGAATTTTTCAAATTTTGATATCCTTATCTATCATGCGTGAAATTTTAAGACCATTTTAGGGACTTTTTACTCAGTTATCCCCCAGGACATTACTGATAATCAATACTGTCTAGATTCATTGGATTCATAGTAAAGTACTTAAAAATACATTGAGGTGAATAAATTCTTAAGCAGTCATGGGAACATATTTAGTTATAAGAAACTATATTGAAAATAATTGCAAATTTTATTCGTTTTCTTACAAAGATCTTTAAGAGTTACAATTATTTTAAGATATCAGTGGAAGGAAAATACTTAAGAAGGTATTGAAGGGAAAAAATATGAAATGCTTTCATTATGTATATATATATATATATATATATATATATATATATATATATATATATATATATATATATATATATATATATATATATATATATATATATATATATATATATATATAGTTAATTAATGTATATATGTTTAAAAGTTAATACGTATATTTTAACTCACCATGCAACAGTCTTCAGATTAATGCAAATATTTTAATATCAAATGAAGTACCTAAAATTTCCCCAATTTAAAATATGTACTTTTTAAGTGATTCATAACCTCCTGATTCCTGATGAAAAAAAATAATTTTAAAATTTTGTGTACCCAAAAAATAATTTAATATATAAGAAAATCTGAACACACTAAATTTGTGACAAAACTGAATTTAAATACTATATTCTGAAAAATAAAAGTAAGAATAATGAATTTTTTTAAGTAAAAAATTAGTTTTATAGTCTAAAATATGAATACCTATATATCAACCATAAATTGGTTGTTTCTTTCGTTGTGTCATTTTAATTACAATTCTCATTGGTTTAAATATCCATGACGTCAGACAACATTTAATCTAAGTTACACATAACTAATTACGAAATCATACTGAGACGACGCTGATTTGTCGATGAATCTGCTGCCTGTCTTTAAATCACGTTCTTCGAACGGCTGCAAACAAGGCGAAGTTTACCATCGAATTTCTGAGAATATTGTCGAAGTTCATTTTGTTAATAAGACGGTTTCTTATATAAAGAATAAAGCATCGGTTTGAGAAGCCGTTTTCCATTGATTCAATTCATTAACACGTTGACAATAGAACAAAAATAATGAAAAAGACAAGTTAAAACAATCACTTTACAATTAGTTAAAAACGGCAAGGACAATTTAGATTTTTAAAAATTTCATTAATTTATCAAATTCTAAATTAATAATTGCAATGTTTATAAGCATTCTCTTTTAAATCTTAAAAATAATCCCTTTCTTATGCCAATATTAATCTTTTTGTTTATTTTAATTTCTTTATCAAATTATGCTTGCAAAATCCTATTGTTATCTTTGTTAATATTATTGTTAATATTTTAGGAAATATTCATATAGATATTTTGATTTTACACCTGATTATTCAGTCAATTTCCATTAAGTAGTGAGGTGGATTTCAAAATTCAAATTATTGATCAGATTAATTAATTTTGTTTTTATTTAGCTCTGAGTTATAAATTCTAGCTCTGATATCATTTTACAATCGAAACAAATAAAACTCATGTAAATTTATTTACAAGCAACTTAAAACCAAAGTTCTCCTTTTGCCTTAAGGAATAAATCAACAATAGACCTAAGGTAAATATTTCCTTTTCAAAGTCAGTTGAATAAGTGCTCATTGAAGAGATAAATCTTTCTCTTCTTTATTTTGCTAAAACGTACGATTTAATTCCTTCTTATTAAAGCAAATGATAAGCTTTTATTGTTTTAAATTCGCTAGATATCACCTAGAGTAAATATAATAAGATAAGCAAAAGAGCTAATGAATGATTACAATAAGAGGGAACTTAAGAGTTTTATTATTTACCATCATCGAAATATTAAAATGCCAATTTAAAAGATTGGCTCTACCAATATGATGGAACAATGGTACAACGCAGGGTCATAAACTGAAGCTTTTCTCCCAGAAGTAAATGGAAAATAATTTATTTTTCTCATAAGTTATTAAATTACTAATTGTTTTTTTTTAATTTTAGAGATTCAGCTTCATGTTCATCAATAATCGTATTCCTAAGAGTACTCAAATTATGTTTTGATACTCCAATCTCTTTTTAATCCCTGATGGATATCTCTTACGCCATTATGGTTCCAAATAAGGAAAATGAAAGGGAAAGTAACAAAATTAATGAGTCCTTGTTGTGATAAAATTCCATTTGAGAGAACTATAACACCAACCTGCTGAAGCTTGCACGTCTCTTGGCATTCTTTTTCGAAGATCTCCCCTGCATTACCATTAATCTTAAAAGATCGCAGTAATTAAGGAAAACTTGTTCGGAGATCGGTACGGGGCGTTTTGAACATGTCACCAAACCGAATCTCCGCGTTTTAGGATTTTAAAAGGTAATTTGGAATGTTTGCCTTCCACGCCCATTCCGTGTGCGTGGCGTGGGTGGGGATATTATCTTGGGCTCGATGTCGCCCCTCACATAATGACCTTTCGAAAGGATCTGGATGGAAATACGTTTCGAGTGCTTTTTCAGAGAGAGAGAGAAAGAGAAACGGTCTTTTTAAGACCCAGATTCAATGTAACAAAGGAATTTATTAATGATTGATGAGACACAGAGAAGCAGCGACAAATTGTTTATTATGCAAAAGTTTGTGAAATGACTTTGCAAGCCCATAGTAAACTTTTAAAAGTAAACATATACACCTCTTTTGCTAATATTTTTCAAATTTAATTCGGGCGTTTCATTGAAATTTCACTCTGATATTATTTTTCCTGATTCAGTTTCCAGAATCTTAGTTAAAATAATGTATTTTAAGTAGCTAGAGTGTTAGCGTGTTTTTCCTTACGTATTTTTTATTCAGCGTTTCCAAGGTTTCATTTTTCTATAAACTTTTAACTCAAAATTTATTTAAAAATTGATGAATCATAAATCACAAGTTTTGAGATACATGTCACTTTCAATTAACATTCGTCTGTTTTAAGCTGTAGATAAAAAAAAAATTATATAAAAAAATTTTAAACATTTACCATACACATCCAGTTTGTTTTGTGGTTTTATTAAATTATTATAAATATGATTTACATCATGCAATTTAAAAATTCAGTAGTTAACAAATCGTTCTAAGCAATGCTATCCTTTTATTAACTAGGAAATAATTATACAGTTGGAAAATAGACATGAATCCAAAAAGCAATGTTTAGAAATGCGTCAAAATCCTTTAGAAATGCGCTGATGTAGTTCAAACTATTTCCTTCCACTTTACATAAAATTGCATCACGTTCAAGAGGCATAAATAAGGATTATATATATATATATATATATATATATATATATATATATATATATATATATATATATATATATATATATATATATATATATATATATATATATATATATATATATATATATATATAAACTGGTTTAATTTTCCATTCTCAGTATAGGTAGTATTATTACAGTTGAATTTTTTTTTCTTCGCATGTAGAGATATGATCTCTATATGTTCTATAAATTTGTAAGTGGGAATGACTTTTATAAATAAGTGTAATTTATATATAGCTATAGTTTATACAATGTTTTCTTCGGCAAACCTTTAGCAAATAATTTTTGCTACAATCATTTGTATACACTTGATTTTTTTAAATAGGAGGAAAATAAATTTGTTTCTAGAGTAAACAAATTTATTTTCCTTCAAAAATTTGATATTAAAGCACTTGTATTATTAAATTATGTTGAACGTGTCACTGAAATTGTTGAATCTTAAATATTGTATTTATGAAATGAATATCTTAATCTTCCTCATAATGAGTTCAAAGTTATAAATTGACTTCTATACCAAATTATGATTAACATATCACAGAAATTATTGACTCATACATCTTTATTTATGACAAAATATCTAAATTTTCCTCGCTATGAATTCAAGGTTAAAAAAAATAAATGTTCAAAATATCAAAACCCAGAAATCACTTACAACTGTTGTCATTTTAGATTTTTAATTTATAAATATATTTATCAGACTTTTAACTAGATACATTACATATTTCTTAACATGGTAAAAATAAATAAGTATTTATTTTTTTTTCATATTGAGATCCTGCCAGATTATTGATGATATTTTTGAAAGAGGATGACATCTTATAAAATGGAAATATTTATCTTTTTTATAATAAAACAAATTCTTGATAAGGAAAATGTGCTATGAATAAAATGATTTATTTCAGGAGATAAATTCTTCTTCTAAGTCGATGTAACAAGACTATGGTTTTTAAATTAATGATTATAATAAGACATACACTTGTATTTATATATTTTTTACCAATTACGAGAAAATGAGATTAATTTACAGTAATGAAGGCAACTAAAATGTCTATTTATGATAAACTATTGAAGTATTTCTACAGAAAAATAAATATTAATAAAATAAATAAATATTCAGAAAATTAAAACATTTAAAGAAATATTTTTATAACAAATCATGATTGTCTTATCAACAAAATTTCTTAGTTACCCTTCTTGGCATATACAGATATTTAAAATTTGATTTAATTATATTTTGCATTCCCTTCATATTTATTAAAAAATTACCTCTTTAATATTTACTTATTCAATTTTTAAGTAATAAATATACTTACACTATTAAAATCGATTAAAAAATGAATATTATGTTTAAATAATTAATATTTACTAATCAATGATATACAGAATTTACTGTTGATTCATATTGTGTATGTGATAAATTGTAAAAAAATTTATTTTCATGAAATTTTCTTTGGGATTTATATAAAGATAGCTTTTAAACAGAAATATTTCTTAAAGAATTTTGTAATTTTTAGCCAAATTTGTTAAAAAATTTTACATGTAATATTTTGTCGAGAAAGGAGACTCAAGTAATTTAAAATTCATATAAATTATCTATTGTTTCTTTCAATACAGTTGTATATTTTACTTGTATTTACAGTTTCATTAGCTTATTTCCTCTAATGTTCGAAAATTAAAATTTTTGTTCAACATTTTTTTCATTTTATTTCTTTTGTCTGCTTGGCAAAGGAAGCAGTCACTAAGAAATAATTAAACAAGAGTGATAAAAAGTTTCTTATAAAAATTAAATTGAGAGAGAGAGAGAGAGAGAGAAGAGAGAGATTATACATTTTGAGACAGTTATTCAATTTAGAAATAAGAATTAAATTTTCATTGTGTTTTAAGAAGGTACTCTGTTAAAATTACTATAAATTTAAGTCGATATTATTTCTTTGTTATATTTTTTAATCATTTTAACAAATAAATTAAACTTATTTCAGGAAAGAAACTGATTGCTTACGATTTTTCTTAATTTCGAATGAATATTGTAAAAATTTTAATTTATGAAATTGTATATTAATAAATGTTAAAACTTTTCATTACTTATTTGTCCCAAAATTCATTTTCAAAAGTTTTAACTAAATATTGAATACTTTTGCTTGACAGCATTACATATATCGTGCGTTTTGTGTAATTTAACTTTAATAAAATATTATAGAAAAAAAGGAGGAAATAGCAATTAATCTTTAACCATAATTTGAAATTTAATGGCTTATGCTGAAAATAAGTCTTACAATCTTTCGTCATACTATTAAAATTTACATTTACATAACCTTAAATGAAATGTAAAAATACATTTATAAGGACGTGGGAAATTTTAAAAATAAGAAAATCCCAAGAATGGAGAACTGTTTGGAGAATATTTCTTACAAAAATTATTTGAAGTTACTTATAACATTAATAAATAAACCAGATTTCTCAATGGTATGTTATCAATACTAGAAAGAAATTCCATGTTTTTAGTTTATTAAAATTACCGACCGATGGCTGAGTAGTTAGCGTTCCTGACTCCTGAGCTGTTGGTCCCGGGTTCGAATCCCGGTTCGGGCATGGATGTTTCTTTCCTTCTCTGTTCTCTCTGTGTTTCTCTGTCCTTTCTTCTGTGATGAGGTATGAATGTGGCCCACCCTAAAAACGGGTTTGTGGTGGTATGGCACGGGTAACGCTACTCGCTTCCGTGACTTGGTTCACAGGTACCCGCTGGGTAACGACAAATGAGTAGCAGTTTCTGGCCTTGTTGTGGCATAGGGTTCGTCACCCAAGTGTGCCCGCCATTGGAAAAAAAGTTTATTAAATTTTAGAGTACCATTATTTACTTATAAGAGATTATCTTATAAGAGATTATAAGAGATTTTCTTATTTCTATTCACATAAATGTACCTAAAATATTAGTAAAATTAATACACTTTATGTTCATACTTCCTGTTTATTTCAACCAGTTTTTTTATTTCAATATAGACCAATTCACACGAATAGAATTTTCTTATAAGCTAAATATTAAATTTTTAACAGGGCATTTCTATAGTTTAATTTCCAAGAAGCGGTTATTTATCACGAATTACTAATTAAATGTAACGAATTACTTCCAGCACACACATGATAATAATATAAGAATATTAATAATATCTAAATTTAATACATTATCATTATTAAAATAATATTAAGTATTTAAAATAGCTAAAGAGTTATAATCTTATCTTTTAGTAAATTATATTACATTGATAAAGAAATATAAGTGAAACGTTTTCCTCATATTTTTACTTAAGAATCATACACAAGAATGCATTATCTATCAAGAATCATCTGTCCTGTTCCTAATTATCACTAACAATTAACGAATTACTTTATCCTTATTCTTACATTCTTTTGTTTTCGATGAATTCTTGATTGCTTTCATTCAACCATTAGACTAATCACAACTTAGTGAATTTATCATAAGTTTTTCTGATGTCTTTTTTAAATGGATTCCTTCTCATGTAGACATATATGGAATTAAGCAAGCTGATCGACTGGCCAGGGAGAACTGTTGCCATGATAATCATTCCTCTTCAACACTCATCTTTTTAGAACATCAGTCTATAGTTAATTCTGAGATTCTGAAGAAGTGAAAGATTCCTCCCTTCTATTACTGGTAAGGGGACAAAGAGACTAACTTTTTATATGTCCTCAATTGTGACAGAGCCTTCTATACCGTTATTTATATCAGCCACATGCCTCATAAGAGATCTCTCGTATCCCAAAGGCAAGAAAATCTTTGATGTCTGCTCTAAATGTAAGACTGAGTAGGCTTGTGCTCAACACATCCTGGACAGTTTGGGACTCTCCAGAGAGGACATTTTCTCCCCAACCCTTCTGGTCCTCGATTTCTTCAGGGTCAGTGATCTGACGGACTTTGTATAACTTCGTCAGACATTTGGAGGATAAGCCACAATACAACAACAGCATCATAAGTTTTTTGTTAACTAATTAAAAATTATCACTATTTCCCTAAGGAAACTTTTAATTAAAAATATTTGTGATAAAAAATATTAAACTTTAAAAAGATACAACCTTCTGTATTGCACGCTTACTTAAACAAGATTGAAAATGAATCGTATGGAATTCTGGTTTCCATTAGCAGTCTAAATGGGATTTAACCCCTGTAAAGTGTTTTTGCTTCTAATAAGTTTTTTGAAATGCACATTATGAATCATTGATTTTAATCAGATTTTGGGGGCATCAATTCTAAATCATCAATACGTTCAATTTTAATTTCTACATTCTATTGGTATTCTGTAGTTTTACTACAAAAAATATCAAATCCTCTCTTAGAGTTTTCTGAAAACTAACTCTATAGATTTATTCTCCAGTATTAAATAAAAGGCTTTAGTGATAATTACATAATTGTTAAACATAAATTATAAGATAATTTTCTAATAAATGAGAAATCAATTTGGTAATACACAAAACAATGTAATCACATGCAAAAATTAAAGCGTTTTCTTAAAAAATTTCAATCAATGAATAAAATGCTTGAAATATTGACCAACCTCTGATAACAATTAAAATCAACACTAAGTTAAGAAATTCTTATATACCCATCTCTAATAACAAGGGTCATATCGACGCATATTGACTTCATATGATATAATATTGATACATGTATTAAAAAAGCACTTAGAAAGCAATATAACTACAGGTGAACACTGCACTTGAAAATAAAAATATGAGATTTATATATTTATAGAATTGTTTTGTTAATCAATAATATTTTAGAACATAAGTTCAATATCTTACATTCCTCCCACGCATCTTTTACACAAATACTCAACAATTGAATGCAATTTACATTTTGTGTTTTGTCTTTTATTTCTGTTACTTATCGGGCTTATTTCATTAAGGATAACGGCACCAACAATCTCGTATTCGTATTTGTTATTATAATTATTACACGAGTAAAACCAATTTACTAAACATTTTATTTACATTTCGAGATCATTAAATTTATGCATATCAGTAGAGATAGGTATGCCAGATAGCGAATTTAAATATTTGTAAATGTTTTGAAGAAAACAGATTTCACTGTATATTTACCTCGTTGAGCACAGATTAAAGTCAATGAATAAAATAATATAGAAACGCAATCGGCTTAGCAATTTTCCTGGAAAAAGATTAAAATGCTTCAAAATGGATGACCCTGTAAATCTAATGTTAAACAAAATGTCTAAAAACAATTAGATTTAAAAAAAATCAGGAATACATAATTCATTTATAGTAATTTTCCTTAATTCTTAAGATAAATCTATGGCAAAATGTAACAAGAAGAAAAACCAAAGCTTCTTCTCAAACTTTTAGAAAGTATGCTTCATTAGAAGATTTCGGAAGAAAAAGGAATTCCATGTTGTCGCAACTGTTAAAACTGACTTCGGAACTCCCTTCTTCTCATGACGTAATGATACTCCTTTATATGTTCGGGATGGGCCGTTATTGAGATAGTATCTACTTTGGGATCCAACTACACTTTTCTTCTCGGAACGACGTCAGTAATTCCGAGCAACAACTTTCAGAGAATCGACAGAAAGAGGAAAACCCAACGTTCAAACTCTTCTCCACTGCAGTTTATTGGCAATTTTAGTTTGATTATTTGCAAGAAACTGAATTCTCTTTTTTTTCAACCCTTCAGTTTGTAAGAATATATCTGTTTGTACATGGAGGCGCAAGATCAACGTTTTGTTTCTTTTGTACACTAACAAAATTCAGAATAATTTTTTTTTTAAATTGAAAGTATTTAAATGATAACCTCAAATTACATGAAAAGAAATAATTTTGTTTCCAATTGATTTTAGTAAAAATGTTTTTTCAGTAATAATTTAATTATTTTTTCGCAGTAATTTAAGCATTAATGTTCTAATGAAAAGATAAAAATATTAAATACGGTGCTTTACTCTTTTCTTGTGTCTGATTGACATACAAATTATGAAACAAATAAGTATAGTTAATTTTTGGATAACATTTAAACGCAACTAAGAAAAATGATCTTTTTAGAGACAAAATCTTAATAGTGATTCATTAAATATCATCAAGACATAAAATTGGTTCTAGGTGGCTTTAATGTAATAGTTCATTTAAACCTTGATTCATAGAGACCTAATCATTAAGAAAAATAAACTTTTAAATGATTATAAATTAAAACTTTAGCGAACAGATTATTTTTATTCTTAGCAAACAAAAATGTGTTTTTAGAAGTATATGCATGTTTATTTATGTAAAAATTTACCTGTTTTAAAATCAAATTTATTTATAAATATTAAAGTATTTAGTTTCATAATTTATAACACTTATTTTTCGTTTATTTATGTCCATCAAAACCATATTCGTATTCATTTGATTTTATAATTTTATACTTAATTTTATTAGTCACATGACGGCTATGAAATTTTTTCTCAAAAATTATTTTAAAAATATCATATTATATTTACTTTTAAGTTTCTATCTATTTGATGGGGAGTTAACTTGCATATTGTAGTGGATTTCTGAAACTCTTAACTTCACTTAGAAATGATTTTTCCAATATTTTTAGACTTATGAATTTCACGCAGTCAAGCTACATGGATTATACTAAAATAAAGCTATACATTTTTATGATGAGCACCATTATTCAATATCTAATCCACTCTTTTGGGATTCGAATCCAGATTCACGAAATAATGAATTGAAAAATTATCTACTTCATATGATGGTGATAAATTAATGCGATAATGTTATAAATTTTTTATAAATGACTTAACACAAATACAATATAGAAACAAAAGACCATACATAAGTTAGCAAAAAAACAGACATTACTAATAACTATTGTTAAACAGCACATTATAAATAATTTTAAGAAGGAAACTTTCAGTAAAAATTTAAAATAATCTAATTATCTCATTATTTATTTACGCCATTTTATGAAACATAAGATCAAAACATCTGAATCATTTGAAAATATTTTTCATTCACTTTATTCTAGCTATTCAATTATTTCCATATTTAAAGAGTCAATGGTTCTTATTTCTCTTTATTATATGCTATTTATTTCCTAATAAAGGTAATAAGTCTTTCCTTTGATGCGAATTTTAACAATGTAGCGATCTGCTTTCTTTTGAATGAAATAGGAAAAAAATTACTCATCACATTTCCGAAAACCAAAGATCCCGGATTTTCCTTTGCGTCATCAAATCCCATCTCTGAACACATAGATTCCTATTTTTACACTTGAATCTTGCTAGGGTGGAGACCACGACGGGGGAGAGTTCTCTGTCCCACTATTGTCTCCCTCACAAAAGCCTCCAAATCCGTAACAACTATGGAAGTTCCTGGGAGCTCACTGTTCAAAAGTGTCTCCAATTCATTGATGCTTGGTTCTGCAACTGAAGCGGATTGATTGAATTTTGCCCTGGTCATTGTGAGTACTTTCTCCCCCTCAAGCGGGGGAGAGTTTGACCGGACAATGGGTGACCGGACTCCTGTAACGGAAGTCCGTGGTATAGGGTTTGTTCCCTTCTGGATTAAATTGTTCTGGACAGGAGCAGGAAATAGATTCTTTAATAAGAATCATGAATGGTTAGGATTTAACTTTTGAACAGCGACGAATTTCGTGTCAATCTAAATGTATGAGAAAGCGAATTGGGAGCCTAAATTCTCATTTGGTATAAAATGAATATTGGTATTTTTAGTCCTAAAATGGAAATTTGTTTCTTTTATAAATATTGTTACAGGAACCACTTACAATGTAAAAAGGAAAAATATTTAAATAGAAGAAACTAGATATCCTTTCCTAATAGTTAAAAATAAATATAAAATTATCAATATTTTAGATATTTTATTTTCTATCCATCTTCAAAATTAATTTACAGAACTTTCAATTTACTTAAAATTTTTATATCTTAGTTCTTAGTTAAAATTTTTATATCTTAGTTGTATAACCTTTCTTTCATTAGGTATACATTCCTATAAACATAATAAAAATTAAAATCATTATCAAAATAAATTTTAATTTATTATTATTTAATTTATTATTTATTAAATTTTAATTTAAAAAAACTTTTAATTTTTTTAAACTAATTTAATTTCTACTTTTATAGAAAGATTACATATATTGTCTGTCAAGCCACAAATCAATTTTCTGATTTTATTTTAAAGTAACTATCGAATATTATAAATTTGAAAAATTTGTGTTTTACATTTTAATATTAATTTCAAATTTTTTAAAGATATTATATTTTAATGAAGTTGTACTGATTGCACAAAAACATAAAATCTTAAAATATTATAATTTGAAATTTCTTTTTTTAGAAATTTTATTTAAAATTGATTAAATTTTTATAAAAAATATCAAATATAGAGAGAATGATTTTAATTATAAAGATTAAATCTGAGATTAGTTTTGTTGTAATGTTTCCAATTTCGATAATTAACTTAAAATTTCAGCTAAAATATCAGACGTTAAAGATAAAAAAAATGAAAAAAAAAACACTTGCTAAAGAAAGACTTCTAAAATTGAGAAAAATCATTCCTTCAATCAATTAAAAATATGTGAATCTTAGGGAGGAAAAAATTAAAATATGGATTAAAAATTATAGGTTTTGATAAAAAAATATTCTGAACACATTTATTAAAAGAATATTATAAATTATATTTTTATTTTTCGAATATATATATATATATATATATATATATATATATATATATATATATATATATATATATATATATATATATATATATATATATATATATATATATATATATATATATATATATATATATATACATATATATATATATATATATATATATACACTCACATCCAAAAGTTAAGCACGGAGAGGAAAATGTTAATTTCCGGAAGCCAATCAGAATTGAAGAGGATGCCCATCGCTGATGATCGTTGTAGATGGAAGTATGCGAATATGTTAGGTAACAGCCAATCGCGCTTTCATGTCAAAAAATATGCAAAAAGGGCAATCTTATAAGATAACAGCTTTATGAAGGGTTACAGAAGTTGACTGTAAGTGCTGACAGAAGGTGCTTAAAACTTTTGTACAATTTGTTTTCAAGACATACGTGTTTCTACGTTTTCCAGAACACGAATGTAAGATTCTGAGCGCGTATTATGGGGCGCATTGAAGCAGAATTATCGATCTCTGATGTTGCTCTTTTCTTCGGCGTTCATTATTCTAAAATTTCACGTTTATGGAAACAATTCGAAACCACACAGGCAGTTGTCCGAAGGCTTGTAGCCGGTTGCCCAAGGGTTACAAACACCGTGAAAGATCGATACATTGCTATTTTATCCAAGCGGAATCGCAGAGCAACCTCCACACGCGTGACATCTATGGTTACATCGTCCATTGGTAAGGTGATTTCTGCAACTACTGTAAGCCGAAGATTAGGTATGAATGGACTGTAAGCCCGGGTACCTCGAGTTTGTGTTTGTCTATACGTCCAATCAAGAGGGGCACGATTAAAGTGGTGCCGGGAACATGTTAATTGGTCTGTGTCTGACTGGGGCAATGTCATGTTTACTGATGAGTCAAGATTTGCTATGGAGCAAGAAGACAAGCATTTGAGGATATGGCGTGAACAAGGAACACGCAATCAGCCCCAAAACATCACCGAACATCCATCACGCATTCCGAGGAGGAAGCATTATGGGTACCGCACTGACCTGCACATTTTTAAACAGGGTTCTGTGACGGCTGTCCGGTATCGAGATAAAGTCCTAGAACCCATTGTGAGATTGTATGCTGCAGCAGTTGGTCCTACTTATGTTTTAATGGATGATAACGTACATTCCATAGAGCTGACATATATATATATACATACATGCATATACATATACATATATACATACATATATACATATATATATATATATATATATATATATATATATATATATATATATATATATATATATATATATATATATATATGGTCTTTATGGCGCAGTAGTCATAGTGGCAGATTTTCATCGAATCAGCCAAAATTCGAATCCCAAACAAGATGTGTTTAATATTTAGTGTTTAATTTCGTACTCTTTTCTGTTCTAGAAAATTCTTTGATTTACTGCAATGGTGTTCCAGAGCCTTCTGCTATTTTATAAAAGAGCAAGTAACTCGGTATGTGAGTTAGTTCTCACCTTTGTTAAAGAGAACTTAGTGTTAAATGAAAAGCTTTGGGTTATATACTCGAATTTTTCAATTACACTACGTAACAATATTATTAAATATAGAACATTATGATATTAATAACTTACTATACCTAAGCTGATTAACAACAGTAAGTTTAGTGTTAGAAATGTTTATTGTAATAATAATTAAAGTAATTATTTTGTAGGCGATTATATACAAGATGTAAACGTGATTCATATATCGATATGAACATTTTATAAATGTACCGAAATTCGTTTGATATAAGATTCTCATTATATTTGTATGTCAAAAATTTAATGTAGAATTTCTCAACACATACAATATCATAATAATAAATATGAATTATTTTTAAATATCAGTAATTTAAAAATCAGTGAATGAATTATTGTACTTTTTAAAATAAATTTGCTAAAAAATTATTTTCTAAATTATAAATGGAAGTTAAAAATTTAATAGAAGGCAAGTACTTAAGAATTTGGTTATAACCTGCCATATGTAGTTAATTACGTCTTTTGTTTAAAGATCTCTCTCTCTCTCTATATATGTATATACAATATCTAGAAAAGGACATCACTTGATTCAAATAAATTATTTTCAGCTGAATCCTTAGAAATCTTCAAAGAATTCTACGAAATATATTGATTTCGTATAAAATATTAGGAAGTATTTCATAAGTATGTAAGAAAAAAATATAGCCATTGTGTAAATATTTCGATGTTTTTTAGTTTTAGTTTGGTTTCTTTCAAGATCCAAAGCATTTTTTTTGGATAAATGTAAAATAATATGAAGTTTATTGTATAGCTAACTTAAGAAAAAGAAACTCAAACTATGAAGAGACATTTTTTTGGCATTTTCTGAAAAATATTTACAAAGTTTGTGAAATAATTATAGCATTTAGGAATTATTATTTTATTTCATTTTTTAAAATATTTAGAAAACGAAATAATTAATCAACTTATAGTAATTCTTATTTGCTACTTATTACATATTTTAGAGAAATATATATAATATATGAGAAATAATTTTGAAAGAGTGCGAATTTTCTTAAATACGAATAAACATATGTTATAAATTCATAATAATTTGTAGAATTATTTTTTAATGAGTATAGTTTATTTTTATATGTACTATATAATTTTATTATCGCTATTTAGTAAACATGTATATATATTATTTTTTCACGTCAAGTTATATAAAGTGATTTCCGTTTTACAATTTTTAATGGAATTAAAGTAAAAATTTATTTTTGCTAGAGAAAGTATTAAACATGCAAAATAAATTTGCATGCATTTGTACCTATTTTTAAATCAAAAAATGTAAAAAAAAAAGAAAGTAAACTTAATAAAAATATCGATTTTTTACTCTAAGCAAATGTAAAATTTATTACAATTATAATCTCTTAAATATTTAAAAGGTAAAAATAATCGGAATAAAATTATAATTTTTCAAATGTTTATGTCCTAAATAGAGACATAATTGTGTAATTTGTTACCTTATTTTTACTATAGACTTGTTAATCATTAATCACCTTTATGAGTGCATTCTATACATTCTGAATTCAAGAGCAATTTAATATGCATTTAGTACAATTCATGAACATGTTATGAAACATATAACTTGAATTATTCAAATATCTGAGACTTTTTTTCCCTGATTCTTGCGAAATATTATGTTTAAGGGTTTGAAATTGTGCTTTCTTTCCATGGATTTCTGAATGTTCAATAGTATAAAGTTTCAGAGATTTGAATTTTCTATATTTGAAAAATTTAATCCATATTTTGAAACAATTCGGAAAAAATGTTGTTTTCTTGATTTTTTCAAGTATTTTTACACCTTATTTTAGCAATAACTGTTTATGAATGAAAAATGCTGTCACATTTTTTCTTTATTTTATATTATGTCCAGTTCTTATAACCACATTTATATGCTAAGTCCTTCTAGTATATAGTAAAAATCACGAACAATTCTAAGTTTCTACTCTTACGTAATTGACTTATAAATCTTTTAAAACATAGCTGAATATTCCAAATGTTACTGTCTTTGTAGCAGTGAACTCAAACCTTATACCCTATTTTGGAGGAATCTTAAGCATGTATTGTTGGAATGGATTCTCCTTTGGAAGAAACTAAATTTTCATTAATCGTTACATTAATAATTATATTGAAAAGTTTTAATATTGTCTATACCTATGTTATTCCACAAATTAAGAATTGATAAGAATTTATACTTGATTCTACTTCAGGAACGTATTTCTGTGTGGATCATTGAATTTCAAACCTCTTGATATATGAAAAATACTTTCTAAAATCTTATTGTTACTTAGAGCTGCTTGTATCTGGTTCCGACAAATTTTCTGCACAGTTAAAAGCTAAAATTGAAAAATGCTGTTCATGCAATAAAATAAGACAGAAAAATATGCCATTATTACACAAAAATATGTTTATTATACCGTATGAATAATAACTACAAACTACTCATTCATAGAGTGTACTCTACATACATATTACAAGCTGTAAATAAAAGAATTCAATTAATTTTTTTTAAATAATGCATGAATCTCAGCATAAAATTCAACTGATAACAAAATGAATAAATTTTTAAAGATACAGCTTAATAAGTATATCTTTCATTTCGTTCTAAATTAAATAGCTCTTTAGCTGAAATGATTTCGAACACAATATCAGATTTAAATTAGTATTATTTTTTTGAAAGTAAACATATAAATATGTTAGAAATAACATAATTTTTTATAATAAAACCCGATGTTTTCACCATGATACAATAAGGAATTTTAACATATACAATTAAAAAAATTACCTATATTTTTACCTTAAGAAATTACAAATATAATTTTTAAATCTATGACAAACTTCAAAAATATTAAAATTATAAAAATAAGACTCTTTTATTTAAGCAATTCTGTAAACTCAGAAGCTAATATTTATTCCATAATTATTATCTACCAGAGAGAAAACATATTTTCAATCATTTATTTCTGTAGAAATGAAGAGAACGCTTTAATTTGTTCTGGTCGAAGCCTTCCAGCCGAAACACAAAAGAATTCTCCAGTTAGCACAACCCACTGATTCAATAAAACAGCAGTCAAACTTGCTGGAGCACGGAAAATAAATAAAGAAGTTCAAATCGCACGTAAAATATATTAGCAACCTGTAATGATTGAAACAAAACTTAATTTACAGTGTCTCAGAGTATCAGATTTATAGAGGAAATGGCAATCATTCGATCCATTTCTCCCCGGTAAAATGCTATCCGTGGTGCTCTTACTCTCCCTCGATTCTTGATTACCTCGCGAAATGTTTCCACCCAATTTAACGGGACAAAAAAATAAATTTATATTTACTCGGAAGTGTTCGAACAGTGTAACGGCTCTTGAATGAGTCCCTCATTTGTATTCCATCGGACTCTCAACTGGTGCTTTACATTTAATAACGCTCCAAACTTTACACAGCCTTTTCTTTAACCTCATAACCGTAAACCTTTTCCGAAAAAGCTTGCCCAAGCGAGCAAAATTGCGTGTGTAGCTACTTCTTTACCTAGAAAAGTGCACTATTTTTTTATTTGGTTTTACCCCGTCGCATATGCCCGAATGACGAGCTCGGAAAGCAATTTGCCCCTTCGAGTGATGGGAAAGGTGGGAGGGGCTTGTTTATATATTAGTAGTTCGGAAAACCATTGTGCGATTGCTGGATAGAACTTTGAGACGTGGTCTGCATCGAACTTACCGATGGACTTAAGTCTTGGTATTATTCTATTTTTTTAGATCTATTGTAGTTTTTTTTTATATTTTTGTCTACTCTGTTGCATACTGAAGTCTTCTGGGGAAAATTATTCTAAAGATGATGCCATTTGGAGGATCAGTAACTTAAAGTGAAAATATTCTTTACAAGAATAATGAAACTCAGACTAAAAATGCTAAAAATTTTACGTCCACATTATCTAATGGTGTATACTTCTGTATATTACTTTTCAATAATTGGATAAAAGTTATAAAAACGGGTCTTTTGCTAAAAAAAATTGATGAAACACTGTGGGAATATTTATATTTGCAGTATAGGAAGAAAGAGAACTTATTTCTTATTGTTTGCTGTTTTTAATTACTGCTTTCCTTAATTTAATCAAAATATCTTCCCTTCTCATTATAATATATATATATATTAATGGTGTGCTTAATATACTTAATAGTATTTTATTGAAGTTTTATTACAGTTTTTTTTATTTTTTAAGTTTACACGGAAAAGATATATTATATTGGATATAGCACAAACTATATAAAATTTTAGAAAGTTTTATATTCTTAAATTTTAGAACTTTAAAATATTTATCTACTTCTACAATATTAAAAAAGTACAAATATTTAAATAATATTATTGAACTATTTGTTCATTGATTAGATTAATTTATAAGTCAATGTTATTAACATCATAACTTTAGTTTAAATGGCTAGTAAAAATTTTCTATAAAATAAAATTCTCCTTTTTAACTTGTTGATTGAAAAAATTTATTTTATACTTTTCTAATATCAAAGTTAAACGAAATGAAGGACGTGAAAGAAAAAGGAAGTTAAGAAATTAATATTTAAATTTTGCTTCAAAAACTAAATTTAAGTATGGATTATGTCCAAAACTTAAGTCGTATGTTTTTTTTTTTTATAAAAATAACCTTCGGCCTTAGACACATGATATTCTCAACTTTTTCTTCCTATCCATAGGCTATGTTATTTAACCCATATATGTGCCATGAGGTGAAAAGTTATACAAACTTCTAGAAAATCGTTTAAGTTTATGAGAATTAAATATTTTTATTAGAATATTCATTCGTTAAGTTGATACTGATCTGTTAATCATAAAAACTCAGAATTTGGATTTATATTTGAATAAGTAATTGTTTTAAAATGATATCATTCATAATATTTCGCATATATTATTAAATTTTGTAATATTAGTAGTGATAAATTAAAGAGAATTTTCCAGTTAAACATAAATATTTTCTCTTTGATAAATACAAACATTCCAATAATTCCTCACATTCAGAAGTTTGTTATAGATACATTTATGAGAAGAAAATATACTTTCTTAAGTTGGAAAAAAATATTTCCTGCGAAATTTTTATCAAAAATATGAACATGAAATGATGAATATATGAAATATTTTCATTTGCTTTATTCAATAAAAATTCCATTCTTTCATTTATTTTCTATTGTATTCCATACTTTTTGTTCTTAAATAAAAGCATATAATCTTTTTCATTTATTTTTTCTTAATATTATCTTTCGTGCTGTAGTTTTCTTACAAATTATATTAAATACATGTTGAAACAATAAAAGGAATTTATCATATGAAAGATCTTGGTATTAGTTTTGGAATTTCGATTGATAAAAATATTTTTGATTACATTCAGCATTTAAAAATGACATGCATATAGTTGTTAAATACATTTGAATTTAAACACTTGTGAAGAAAACTATTTAAATGATGCTGTTCAAATAGTTGAAGTAAACATATTCCATGGAAATATTAGTGTATTGGTAAAAAGCCACGTTTTTAGGGAAATTTCTTTAACGAAAGATAACCATCATAAAATAAATATGTTTGCTATTTTGTAATTAATATTTGTAATTTTGCTATTGTAAAAAATTCTAAAAGTTAATTTCAAATTCTTATTTTTGAATTATAAATCTATTTTTACTAACCTTCAACCAAAAGATGTCATACTATTTGGAAAAATAATAATAACAGTTTAGATGGCAAAAGACCGAGTGACGAATATTAATTATTCAATAACCAAAGATTGAAAAGCAATTTTGATATACTTCAGACTAAAAAACTAGTTATAGTGCTGTAATTGTAAACGTAATTATTTTTCTAACTACAGTGATAATAAATACAATGTTGAATACTAAAAAAATGTTAAATTTTTAAATTTAAAATTTTCGTTATATTAATCTTTAATTTAGAGCTTAATAAAATTTATCATTTGTTTCGGCATCTTTATATGGTTTATTTCTTAGAAGCTCTCTGACTTTAATTGTTTAGTTTTAAACTTCAAGTGCTTATTTAAGTTTCTGTTCCTTTATTATTTTTTAATTTGATAAAATTTAATAAATGAAGATCTTGACAAATATTGTTCACTCAAAATTTTTGATTATATAAGAAGAAAAAGTTCTGGTAAACAAACGTGTTTAATGTGTAGACACAGAGTTATGTATGATTTATCATTAGACAGTTAATGGGCAAGAAATTATCCCAAAAAACTAATGAAGATACTTTTTCAAGTAATAATAATCTTTGGCATTCTAGCATACCCATTTAAGAAAATCGTGATTTTGAAATTAAAATATTATTTAATTCATGAATACATTGAATTTGTTTTACCAAAATTTTTAAGAATAGCAAAATATATAATAAAATCAAAATATATAATGCTCGTTTCCCTTCAGTAAGTTTACAATTGAAGAATAAGAAAAAGTATAAAATGTTAATTGGTGCTATATGTTTCGTAAGATAATGCTATAATTATGTTCATTGTTTTTGCCACTTTAATAGTTGTTCAAAGTAGGGTTGAGAAATACAATTGGTAAAATATTGTCATTGTAAACAAATCATTAAATTTATAGATTATTTATTATTAACTAATAAATAAGCCATTGTATAGTGGCGAAACTAATTAAAATACATTATAAATAAAAGTAGCTAGAAAACATATTGAATCATCTAAAAACTATTTAATTTTGTAGGTTCTAAAAATATTCTCGTTCATCCATAATAAGTCAAATCAAATAATAAATTTTAAGAAAATCTCAATACTTTAGATCAGATAAGAGTATTTATTTGGAATACATTTTTTCACAAATTCTATAACCTTATACTCAAAGACTTAAACTGCATTTCAAATCTAGAAGTGTTTGGGTGAAGTTTAAAACTCTTTTTCTTGTGCGAAAGCTAAATTTGTGGAGAAATACAAGCAAACATATCATCTCTCTGAATATTCATGGACCGCATTACCTGCTCCGAAGACTTGAAACTATTCGATAATAATGCTCAACACTAACACGAATTTCCTTCCAAAAAAATAATGGTTACACTGCACGGTAACTCAGAAAAGAGTTACTAACTAAATTATTGCCTCTAAAAAATAAAAGAATGGGAGCAAAGCAACACTTGTTGTGGGAAAGAAAGAACTTGCTTCTGGTTGGGCGGCCGTTTCGTGACAACATGCGATGCTTTTCGTTCAGGGTTTCTAAGGATATCAAAATACTTTCGTGACAGATAGTGCTTTGGAGTTATCATCACTCTCGGCCCCATGATAAGATGGGACGCGAATGTGATAAGGTCAGCTTTGAAGCAACCTATGACGTGTATTGTTATTACGTTCCACAGCATTCATTAGTTGATGAGTTGGGCTAGTTTTGATGAAAGATGATTTTGATATCTGTGTTTGGAGTTTAATTCAGGAATTTTAAAGTTTTATATAAATGAAGAGTTTTTACTATAGCTCTTGTTGTGTGAAAAAGATCAGCTCTTAAACAATTAATTTCACTTTTAATCTTTAAAGTATAATTTAGTTTCTTTATAAAAGTATCAAGAATTAATTTATGATTTGCTGCATACATACATACATACATACATACATACATACATACATACATACATACATATATATATATATATATATATATATATATATATATATATATATATATATATATATATATATATATATATATATATATATATATATATATATATATATATATATATATATAAGATAATTTTATAGATATAGATGCATAATTTTGCAGCAGAGTGTTAAGGCAGTGATTGTAAGACACAGGTACATTCCAAATAGGATGTATTTTAAGGAAGAGTTGAAATAATTAAAGGTTGCTTAAATTAGTTGTCCATCTGTAACGTAGGTGTGATCCATACCATGGTTTGCAGACATCTGTTATTACTGAAGGGGGTTTATAAAGAGGATGCTACGGAGTTGTTAAATGTATAAGAAAGGTCTTAAAAACTCATTGACACCTGTGTTACAGGACCTCAGAGTAGGATAAAATAAGGGAACATTCATGAATTTAGAATTTATTAAATATGTTAAATATAAAAATATATAACATTAAAAATCTATCATTTCAATTAGTTTTTAATGAAAGTTAAATAGTCTTGATGCTTGTATTTCATATTTAACTCTCTGTAAATAAAGATGTTATAAGAATGAGAGATTTTTAGTAACACCAATATATTATGCGGATTTCATAATTTTTGCCATTGGTTGTATCTTTAACATAAATAATAAAATACAAATGTTTGACTTAAAAGCTTATATAAATTTATTGAAGTTATATGTGAATTTAGATAATAATTTAACATCTTTAAAATTTCGGTATGTAGTTAATGTATCCGATAAAAGCTGCAAAGTATAAAAATAACGATAAATAAATAAGTTTTTAAGTTAATTCCAATTGCATTATGTAATGTGAAATAGAAAATTTTTAAGTATAATGTTTATATTTTTTATAAATAATTGAGTAATTTTAAAATTTATTAAATTATATGAAAGCGCAAAGCTATGATATTCTATATCAGAGGTGTTAATTTGTATGATATAAAACAAATGCTACTGATTTGTAAGAATAGACTGTATAAAGATTAAACGAGGTGTATAAATTTTCCATAAAGCGCATTTAAAACCATTCTAACATTTACTGTGAATATTTCAATCTGTTTTTTTAATTTTTGGAAATTTAAAAATAAAATGAAAATTGTTTTATTTCATAAATATTATAATTTGTTTCATTGTAATAAATATTTTTGCATTCTTTCTAGAAGCATACTATTTTAATCTTTCTTTTCAAGGTAAATATAAAAATATACCACTAAACCTAAGTTATAAACCGTGGCTCGCCTGCAATCAAATATCAAATAAATTGCTTATAAACAGGTTGAAAAATTGAAAAACGAATGTTTATCATCTTATTAAAGATTGCAATTTTGCGGAAAATTTCATGCAATAAATTGCTATTTAAAAAAGAAAAATCTTTCATTTAACACTAAGGAAATTATTACTGATTATATAAAAATGGATTATTTTCTGATTAGCTGGTATTCCAGCAAAGTGATAATTGTAATCATTACAGACTTATTAACGATAAATAATCAATAAAGAAAATTGATATTAATAAATTCATAAATATTAATATTTCAATAAATAAAAAATACAAATCCATTTATTAAAAAAATATGATATTACATAACATAAGATGTATAAGAGGTGATAGCTATTAAAATTCTGCATATCTTTATTAAAAATAAAATTACTTATAAGGCATTTCAATTTTGGATCATATATTTTACTGCCTACTTAAAGTCTTTTTAGCATAAAATGAATTAAGTTAATATAACTATCTTCTAAGCGAAAACACATCAGATCTTATAAAATCTAATTTCCTTAACAGTGGAAGAAGTCGCAACTTTTACCCTTTAATATTCTTCACCCCTCATAAATAAATATCTATTCCGTAAGTGGGAAATGAGGCTTGTAGACATTCAACCGCGACCTTTCAGCGAGGTTTACTTCCTATGATTTCCCTTGTTCCTTCCACAACATATTCCACTTCCGTATCCACCAAGAAGACACGTGCGATGCGAGCAAATATTGGTTTATTCAGAGCCTACAGTTTGCGATTCACATTTTTCGGTTATTAAAGAAGAACGTGGTAATGAGCTTTCTGAGTTATTTCCCAGACTCGTTGTGTTGAAAAACCCAGTGCCGATAGCTATAAGACTTTCAGCGAATAGTAACATTCTTTGGGAAATAATTTAAGCTAGAAAGAAATACAATAACATATGAATAACTAACAAAAAGAGAATTATTAAGCTTTGAACCAACATTTGATTTACGATTAACTTATCTGAAGAATAAAAATCTTTGCTAAAATTGCATTATTATGCAATTTTAACTTATGAATTATTATATATTTTTTTCCTAATTTTGCCAAAATCACTCTGGTTACATTTAAAATACTACCGTAATCAATGCTTTAAACATGAAAGTATTTCAATTAACAGATATTTGAAATTTAATTACATTTTCTTTTGTGTATTATTAATTAGAATAGTTGGCATATGTTTTTTAAATAGAATATTTAGCGCTTCAAGTTTAACTAAAACTTTGTGAAATCATTTATTTTATAATGAAAGTGATGCGAAACATTCAATGACTGAAAGTTTAATTTTTTTATAGCCTTACAAAATAAAAATTATTAATCATCCAATGTATTAAAAATGATCTCGAATATTTAATTATTCAGTTGCAAAAAAAGCAAATGTACCTTACCTAATTTTTATACTCATTTTTGATTTCAGCAAATATACATTACCTAGTCGATTAAATGGACGATTTCACAATATTTGGTATAATATTTGAAAGTAAAAGCTAAGAATTTCCTTTTTAGTATCATCATAATTTCTAAGTAATAAAAATGATTAATAATAGCGCATTATTAAGCACATAACTAAATAATCTCAATTTTAATAAATAAGCCTGAGAATCAGAAAAATTAGTAAGACGTCTTGTTTTTTAATAAAAAAATTTAAAATTTATGTACATCACAATATAGGTCATGAGCATATTTATATTTATAGCGGTTTACTTATCAAATCAATCTAGATTTGACAAAAACCATTTTTCTAATAACAAGTAAAAAATAACATTTGCCTTGAATAATAGGTAAAGTATAAAAGAAGTTCGTGTTTGGCTTAATGCGTGTTGGAAAGATATTTCTGAACAAAACATTGCATAACATCTTTCAAACACTTCCTTACAAATGTTATCAATTTAAGTTTTTTAATTTGTTACTTGAAAGAAAACTGTCCCATTAATCTTAATCGCAAGATATTGAATGGAATGAATAAGAAATTTAAAGGAACCTTTCTTTTGTCGCCGCCGTTTACACAAGCGAAATAAAGCGGTATTAGGATGACAAATGACTTTCTCTTTTGATGGATTTTTATCATCGATAGTGTTATCGTTAGTGAATCGTAATCTTTTTAAATTGAATCAGTCGAGTATGATATGACTAGCAATTAAGAGAATAATTTCTCTTCGGAGATTAAATGAAACGTGCTCGAAAACACAGATGAAATTAATGGTTCAAAGCCGTTAGATAATTAAAGAAAAACCTATTTCTGTATGCGTTCTTTTAAATAGGAGAAAGTTATTTAATTTAAATATTAAATTCTTATCACAAAACTATAAAACTGATACTTGTTTGTCATTAATGTCGCTTTTTCTTAAGGATATTTTTGTTTCGATCATAAATCAGTAAAGAAAATATTTATGTCTCATTCTTGTAATTAAATTTACAAAATAAAGAAGTGTATTTTTCATTTTATTGATGGCATTGTAAAGTGCAGAGTTAAGCAAGTTAAGAAAGCTTTAATGTTTCTTTTCTTGTTTTATAAAGAAGTATCCCTTTTAATTAAATAACCTGCATTTCAAGTTTAATTGAGAACGGCATACGTAACAATAAAATTATTTTAATTTGTATAGTATAAACATGAATTATTAAGACAAACATGAAAAAAATTAATATAACTTCTTGCTTCATAATAATTAATTAAATTTTTCTTTTTTTATTTTTGGGAATTTAAATACTAATATTTGCTTTAGGGTAGACTTTCAATAATTTAGTTGGAGCATTGTGTATCGCTAAGTTTATAGGAATATATCAATTCAAAATTTCATTATTTGTATATGTGGAACCCCTTAAAAGTTATTTAATTATATAGCTATATGAGAAGTTGCATAATCAGGGCGGTTTTCCGTTTCATAAACACTTTTCATTGGAGATCTCAAAAAATATAAAAAAATGAACAAAAATGTTTGTTTCATATCTCTATTAACATTAATAAATGTGTACTTTTGCAAATTTTAGTTGCATAGAAATATATATGGTATATTATAATTTTTAAAAAAAAACACTTAATGATTTAAAAATTAATGAAAATTTAATTTACATAATAGTCTTTTTAAATCTCGGCATATAACGGTAATTATCTCTAAATATTAATATATAAAACATTAATAACGTTAACATGTGAATGTTACTAATTCTGGTATGTAAAATAAATACTAATATATGTATTTATTATAATGCAGTGAAAAATTAAACATCACTGCATTATAATAAGTACTGCGTTGTAATAAATACTGCGTTCAATAGCTTTTTATCGCTTGAATTAATAAACATGCAATGTAGATATTTATCCCATGAATCCTTATGACACGCAGAGAAACATGCTCATTATTCAAAATAAATAAAGAGTAAACAAATATTCTGCATTTATTAGTTATATTATAAAATTAATGTTGAGAATTAAGGGATGATTAATTTTTAATTTTTTTAAACTCTAATAATTGTATATATATCATATATAATTAGTATAAAATAAATATTTTTTAAAAAATATTAAAAATATATAATTTTAAAATTGTTCTCTGAAGTTTTACCTGAAATTCAAAAATGAACTATCAATGTTTTTTTCCCACTTGAAATAAGTGTGTGGTTAAAGTTGTTTTACTCAATAAACCTTGAATACACAAGGACATAATATAAGATTTAAGAAACGAGAAATATATGCTTTATTCACATAATCATAATTAAGAAAGATGAAATTTTGTACATTTACTTGCTTTATATGGATATTTATTCAAAGTTCCACATTTCTTCCACATTTCAACATATATATATATATGTATATATATATATATATATATATATATATATATATGTATATATATATATATATATATATATATATATATATATGTATATATATATATTATATTCAGTTATCTCTCTGCCATTCAGGTTATTAAATTCGTTTCGCATCTTTATTTGCACCTAAATATATAATAGACACACCCAAATTTGCTTTTAGCAATGCATATTAAATGGCATTAAGTTAACAGGTAATAAACGAAATGTTAACAAACTCCCAGAAATTGAAGTCAAATATTAATTTAGTAAATCATCCCATCTGCACAAAGTGATTCATACAGTAAACTGATTTAAAAGAACTGGATAAAAAAGTGTTCTTTGCTATAAAAACACTAAGGGAAGTAAAAGTTAGATCTTTTTTATGTGAAGGCACTAAAGTTTGTCATTTCTTTTTATAACATTTTAGATTTAGTTTTCATCATGGCAAAAATTTTAGTTTCATGCTTCTTCAACCACAAGATGATAAAAAAAAAATAAATTGCCCAAACGTTAGGAAAAAAAGAGAGATTCCGTTCTTATGCTATGTATTTTTTTTTTTTTAGTTTTCACTTTGTTAGAGCTTTATTTCTATGGTGATTTAAAATCCTAAAAAGATAAGTTTTATTTTCTTTTTTAATATATTTCACTTTCCTGATTTTTGAATCATGAGTTCAAGGCTGGGAATTCTTATCATTTTTTTCAAGATACTTTACACAGTAATAACTCTTGTGCCTTGCCTTTGAGGTGTTTATTTAAAAAAAATTTTGCTCAGAAAGTGGGTCACAGGATCAAGTTAAAGTTGTGATTTAAAACTTCGTAACTCTATGAAATATGGGAATTTTTATGCATAATAAATATTAAAAGGGTAACATAAAAATATTTTACTATGCACTTGCTGTTTCCACAAAAATAATGAAATGAGTTTCGTTATTAAAATAAAAAATGTATAGAAAATGTTTATTTATGATGTCAAAGAGAAAACATTTTTAAAAATTAATTCTGAAATAAGTTTTAAAAATGTAAATGAAAGACATTTTTTGAAAATGTTTTAACCAGTTCCTCAAAATAAATTTTTTAATATAATTTATTTCTATATTAGCTGACACTTTTGCTGCTATAAAATTTTCATTTTAAGGCCTATTTTTGTTTCTAAAGTAGATTTATTTTCTTAATGAATTATGAAATATTTTACATTAAATGATTTTTAAGCTGAAAAATCAAAGTCATTTAAGTAGGTAAAACAAATTATTTTAAATGCCAACTATATATGATCATTTCATTTAGAGCAATTAGAGCAAAAGTATGTGATCTAGTGAAAATAAAAAGAACAAATTTATATTTAATATATAGTGAAAAAAAGTTACTTTTGATACAGTTCTGTATATAACTGTATATAAATGTATATAAATGATATAGAGTTTTATATGTATAACACTTATATACAAAAATTTCAGAATCTTTAATTGTAGGTGTTTTTGTTATTTGTCATCAAAATGTTTTATTAATATCTATTTTTAAACAGAAAAATTTTTTATTTCACAAATTTACGAATGGAAATGATTCACTAAAATTTAAAAATGGAAGTCAAATAAATTTTCACACCAAAAGAAACTTTTCATTCAGTACCTAGTAAATTTCAAAGGTGATTAAGTGAAGCTTACTTGTTGTGCAAATTAACTTTCTATAAAGTGTAAATATTGATCTATATCTGGCTTTTCTAAAAATGTAAATTGTAATAAAAAAAACTTAAAAATTTTTAATGTTGTAAGAAATAAATATGTACACGAATGGAATTCATATTTCTCTATCTGATAATTGCTGTCATATATAGAACTAAAAATAAATGTTCATTCATAACAATTGACATTCATTTAGATATATATTTTCTCTCTGCTGGGTTTTGGGTGGTAAACGCTTCACCACAACAAGGCTGGAAAGTGCAACTCATTTATCGTTAGTTTGTTCATTCATCACACCTGAGAACCATGTCACGGAGGTGAATAGCATTTCCAGTGTCAATCCACAACAAGCCCGTTCATAGAGTGGGCCATATTCATTCATCCTCACAGCAGAAGGAAACATAGAAGAAAAAAGGAACATATATGCCCGAACAATAATTAATTCTTTTCAATATGTTAATCTGCAACGTGAACTTCTACAAAATTTATGTGTAAACTACAGCAGTGCTGAATTTAAAAATGATAGAATGTTTGTGGCAGTTGGTAAAAATTGCTATTGCTTTTCATAGTAAATGCAAAGATCTCAAACGTTTGAGGAGATGGCTATTCGTCACTACATTTTCCTAAAGTTATTCCGTTCGATTATGTTCCACGGAATTAGCTGATGAGTTCATTAGCAAATCTATTTTCTTAGAAAATGAATTATCCAACAGCTTACTTTTATATGGTCAAGCTTTCTTATTATACAGGGTTATTAAAATAATTATTTGATGATGAATTTTGGTAAAAAATTGTTTGGATAAAGAATATAATCTCTTAAACTCGCAGTAAAGTGACTATCATCGTTATGTTATAAAAATGCTAATACGATCAATGATGTTATTGAAAGAAGATATTGAACAACTTACATATAATGCTAAATCAAGTTTACCTTTTCGAATATATATGTATATATATATATATATATATATATATATATATATATATATATATATATATATATATATATATATATATATATATATATATATATATATATATATATATATATATATATATAAGTAATAGTAGAATCTAGAATTTATATCTTGGCAGAAATTCTCTCTGAATTTCTTTGCAAGAATAGTGAATAAATATTAATAAAGAATATACACTAACCTCCAAAAGGTAAGGAACAATACGTTTCTTTGTAGCTTGTAAAAATTGACAGTAATTTATAGTTTTATAGTTTATATAAATGGTAAAAAAACGAAATTTATACAAAAATGCTAGCTATCTCTTTTTTAATTAAAAAAAACAACAGCTATATATGAGTGAGTGAAGAATCTGCAGACGTCTGGTTTTAGTAATTGCGCGTGTAATTTTCATTGTTTCAATTTAATTTATTTTCAGTTTTTGTTAGCAGATTCATTGACAATGTTTGTGAGAATCCGCTTACCGATTCATCAAGGGACTATCGATAGCGTGAATGGACATGATTATATCACAGGCCAATGCTGTTAGGCGACTTCATGTCTCATGCAGTGTGGTTCACCATCTCTATACACCGCGAATCCCCTTTCACAGAATTAACCGAAAATACGATGTATATAAAGTATATTCAAGCACGAGCTACAACACCTGCAGAGACTATTTAAAGATCTTTCGGCACAACGGAGATGAAGTATTTCAGTGCTACGATTTGTTGCCTACCACTTTGTAGTATCAGGGAGAAGAATATCCGCTAATAAGACGATAAAGCGTTTTCACCATGCAGTTGCTATGCAAACTGACCAGTTGTGTGTGTCTTTTTCACCGGACAAAAAAAAGGGTCTGCTTATTTTGAACAAGAGAACACGTTTTCTGAACCAGACAGTGATGGGCTTTTGTACTTTTTACAGATGAATCCGAATTCACAAAGGAGAGCGATTAAGGACGTGTGATGATCTACAGGAAACAAAGAACAAAGTACCACTAATCCAATAATGTGGAAAGATAAAGTTACGTGTTGGTGGAATAATGGTTTGAACAGAGATCTCACTAGGTTGACAACCTGATATGCGTGTGTTCCAGGGAGGAACTGTGACTGGCATGAGATATAAAAACGAGATCCTGATTCATATGTTCACCCATATGCCAGTCCAATTGACTATGATTTTATTCTGATGGATGATAAAGCACGACATCATCAAGCTGTAGTTATTAAGCAATATTGTGAGGGTCTTGGTTTGGAGTGAATGGAATGGCCATCTTGATCTTCAGACCTGAATCTCATACAGCATTTTTGAGACTATCTAATATACTGGTTGCTACTTTAAGTCCTCCACCACTGTCTGTAAGAGAGCTGGAGAACCACTTACTCCAGATATACTCTTTGCTTCTCCTTTCGGTAACCGGCAACTTAATTAAAAGCATTTAAAATCGACGCCGCTAATATATTCAAGATAGGAGCCGATAAATCCCTTATTAAAAGTCCTTTTTGTTATGTTTCTATGACACTTAACTACAAAAAACAATTATTATTCTCTTTTCTAAGAATGGACTCTTCCAGCGAGATTATTTTTTGTTGTAAATCATTTATGTGTTTTTCATGTATGAACTTCTATGTTACAATCTATACATGTTTTGTACATATATCATCCAAATTCGGTATTTCTGCATTCATTCATTCACAAATTAGTCACAGAAAACTAATTGTTCCTGAACATTTGGAGGCCAGTATAAATCTCCAATACCTTGAAATCCACACACACACACAAATGACATTAGTGTAAATGTTAAAAAATTGAAGTTATTAAAAATCCAGGGCATTTTTCCACTTCATTTAACCATAGTTGTTTCTGAGCAGATTACAGAATTTGGTACCCATTCAAACATTATATGCATTTCATTACATTCGCAATCAGTTAAGAAAATATTATAATTTATTTGATAAGTTGAATTTATATAAATGAATAGTTATTTTATAATTAATTACCTTAGAATTTGCAAGCATGTTTTTAGTCAAATTTAATATAACATTAATTGATTGTAGCTAATTTATATATGTATTTCCGATTAAGGCGCATGGTTATTTTTGCGGCAGATTATTTGATCATTTAAGAAGCAAACTCATACATCTTCAGGTAAATAGAACTAAGTGATCATAATTAGAACTTACAATTCATAAATTTTTCTTTTTATATTTTTAAAGTCTGTTTTCAGTTGTGTGTATATAAGATAAGAATTTTTTATAGAATTATATATATATATATATATATATATATATATATATATAGATAGATAGATAGATACATAGATAGGATTTAAGAATAAGTAATATACTTAAAAAGATTTATTAATATGTATGACGATTAATAAATGTAATTTATGGTTCCATTTAAAATTAAATTTGAGAACAAAATGTGAAAAACACAATTAAGAAAGCTAAAGTGGCAATAAGTCAGTTTCCCGATTTTGCTTCTAAGCTGAAAATGGCGGCAATTAAGCGCATTACAAGTGACATAAAATTTTACAGCAATCATTTTAGAACGATTCAGAGAAAAATATTAAATACTGATTTTTCATCCTAAAGCTAATTACGGCAATAAAAATGTGACTAAAGTTTCAATTTTAAGGAGTGCATGTTGAATATTTAAAGAAAATTTATAGTCGGTCTCCATTTCTTGAATTGCCTACTTATGTTTGAAACTGCAAGTAGGAGAGGGCGAAGATGTATAAGTTCACATTTTTATCATCTTCTGAATTCAATAACTTTAAAAATAAAAACAATGGAAATGGTGCTTATGTATTTTACTTTACGTTTATTTTTCAAAGAGCAATTTGCTTTTTCAAAATTGCTGGTAATGAAAAGTAACTATTTCAAAGAATAATTAGGATAAGTAGTTTGCCCAGAGGCTATGGTTTGGTATATTACTAAAAAAATATATTTCCCAGTTTCTATCTATCTTATTATCTATTTATCTCGATTTGGAACTGAGACAAAACATTATATTTGTTAAAATTATGCACTGTTTTAATATATACTTGAACTATAAGAATATTGTATTTATTATAGAATTTTATTTATTCAAGTAATTTATGCTTTTGGAATAAAAAGAACTAATAGCATTTTTATTTTTAAATTTTCTTGATTTAGTATTTATAACTGTATCTACCTTTAAATTGATATAAAAATTGAGTTTATATTAATTTTATATATACTTCCTAAAATCTTTTATTAATTGGTTTTTTGTATGTTGTGAAATTCTATATGAGTATAAAATGAAGCATCAAATAAAATAATTTTTAATAGTTGACATTACAACCATATTTACAATAAATCTTTATAATAAAGACCAGGAAATTAATTTTATTTCGGGTTTTTAGTTTACAAATAATATATCAGTTGTATTTTGTTTTTTTAATTAATTCGGTATAAGTATACATTAACATAAGTCTGAGTTTATAGAAAACTAAAAATTTTTAATTTGTTTGGTTAAAAATTTTTAAATTCTTAATTAACTGTTGTTTAATTACTTTATTTTATTTAATGTATTAATGAAAACAAAATTTAACCACTTAATGTTAATGATTCGGACACCCACATATCGGGGAATATATTTAAGTAAGGAAAAAAATTCCTAAATTCTACTTAAAGTGTTAAGAAAAACCAAAAGTTGCAAAACAAATTTTAAAATAATAGTATATGTAAAATAGTAAAATGTACCTCTATAAGTAATCGGTACACTTCCTTTCGAAAATAAGTATTACTCTTCTCATAGATGAGAATTTGATAATGTCGCAAACATGGAGTAATATTTTTAATTTTACGATAATTTCAAGAAATAAATCTTAAAAACTCTCTAAGCATTGAAATAATATTGAGCATTTTAAAATTTTCTTTTAATAGTTTTAGCTTAGAATCATTCACAAAGCAAATGACTAAATGATGCTCTAAACACATAAAATTTTGTTTGTTAGTGGTTATAAATTAACGAAATTTTCTGGCTAACACGTCATTACAATATATTTAGTAAACTTTACATAAGATTTCATTTTTATTAAAATCAGAATATTATATGGAAGATTTAATTCGAAAAATTCATTTAAACTAGTAAATTGAAAGAAACAGTTTACACGGAAATATTATTTGAAACCTGAATTATTTAATATTTATGAAATTATATTATAAAACTAATTTTGAAAACTGTTTCTAAAAAACATTTAAGAAGAAAATATAATTAATGAGAATTATTAAAGTTTATCAAATTGAATTCCTAGTCGACACACTTTTATTGTTTAATTTTGAGTAATTTCTTTTGTTATACATTTCTTTTCATTTTTTAATTATACAAGTGGATCAAATTTTCATTAAGTCTCTACTTCACTCTTTCTTGATTAAAGAATAATTATTAAGCATAACTATGAGAAGAAACGTAATAACATTTTTTTCGAAATTGCCTTTCTTCAATTACTTTTTGAGTGTAAAAAGTTAATTAATTACAAACTGAAATTCTCAGAGTTGAATAGATTAGAAAGTAATTATAACGATGTGCTTAAACCAAACACACATCACTCAGGCACAACTCAATAGAAAATTGAAATTTTAGAATGATAAAAAAAATGAATGGATTTTCATTGAAATTTAAAAAATATCAAAATACTTTTTCATAAAATTTGAGTTTGAAAATCCTGCCTTTTAATTTTGAAACTTCCTCATTATATTTTAATAATATTTTCATATGAACTAAATTTGTATCACTTTTATTACCTTATATAAATACGATTAAAAATCATCAATTATATATGTATTATAAAAAATGAAAAACAAAAAAGGACACAAAATAAGTTATTCTAAATATATTTCTCGAAAAATAGAACAGCAATTATAAAATAAAATGCAAAAATATATTTTTCAAGCAAAATATGAGACAAAATATACTAAAAATAAATTATAGAGACGGAAATTATATTTCAGATGAAGTTAAAAGTAGGAAAAGATGTCTCAAAATACTATTTTGTTTTTGAAGATGAACGATTTTTTGCATGCGATTTGACATTTTCACACACAATTAAAAAAATTTCATGTTTCTGAAATTAAAAAGGATTTTTAATAGTTCTAATTATCTAAGAAAATTTGAAGAGATATAATCATCTCTTCAAAGAGAGAAAATAAAGGGATTAAACTGTTTCTAATTAATTAATTGAATGTTATCTAACTACGATTGATCTATGCGTCATTGTTTGAAAAGTATTTTTTCACTACCATTTATAATAGTATCTCTATTTGAATCACATATAAGATCTGATATTTTATGTATTTGAGTGAAAAAGAAATCTTGCAGCATATCCGATAATGGGATGTTGCATGAATTATTTGCAAACTAGAAATTCGATCGTCAAATTTAACATTTTGGGTAATATTCTGTTTTGTATTATAAACTTTTCACAAAATCCTCAATGGATTTCATCACTACATAAATACTTAACTTCAAAAAATTTGATATGGCTTGGTATATAGCTTATCAATTAGAAAGTGTTATAAGGCAGTCTTAAAGCATTTACAGTGCATTTGGTTTTTGAAAAAATTTAAAAATGAATGCTATATTTGCTTGCTGCCAAAGTGGAAGCCAGAAATATTCTCAAACACAATTCCCAAATGGTGTATAAGCCGAAAATAGAAATAAACTTCCGCATCTTGTTATTTAACAAGGGGTGAGATTAAGTCAATAGTTTTTCACTCCAAAAAAATTCAATTTTACATTTCGGGCAATCATGTATTTTAATTTAAGAGCTTTAAAAAAAAAAAAAAACACCCCATAAGGGAGAAACTGGTCTCCTAAATCTGTTGTGAGGCATTTTTATATCTATTGTTTCAATTTCATTGGCTGGGTATTTTGTCATAAATAAAGTGAAAGAGGAGAAAATACGGAAAAGATCCAAGCACCAACTACTATAGATATATATATAGAGGGTACAAGTACAACATCTCAGTAATTCATCATCAGTAATTCAGCAATATATAAGGAATATGCTTCTTATCATTTTAACCATGGGTATTACCCTTATGCATCGCTAATTAAAAATTTAACAATAATTTATTATTATACTGGCTTACTTAAGTTCTTAACTCTTCAATTGAGAAACAATTTGTCCATTAATATATATATATATATATATATATATATATATATATATATATATATATATATATATATATATATATATATATACAAATTTATAATGTGATTTTTTTTATTTATAATGAGTCTATAGTGTGCACTTACAAGGTAATTTCATGTGTATTTATTATTTAATGAAAATTATGTGCGAAAAAGAAAACTTTATTAGTTAATTATTAGAAGAATTATTTATTAGTTTAATAAATTAATTATTCAGTTGTATACAATTGCACACTGTACATTATGCATGGCTTAGCAATGATTGTGTTTATCCAAATTATTCAATACCATTTAATCAACAATACTTCTATTTAGCTCAATGATTAATCAAGCATTTTGTTTGTTTTATTATATTATATGGAAAAAATTTTCTACAATGATAAAAGACTTATTTTCTATGCTATTTATAATCCTGTATACTTAGGAGTAAATGTAAAGTATTTCAAAATTCATAACAACAGAAGATAGAGGAAATTAATTACATTTCCTTCAGAGCCAGTTATAAATTAATTTAGGAAAACATTAAAGCACAAGAGAATGCCTTCTGTAATTTTCTGTTACCACTTCCCTCTTTGCTCCTAATTGCTGATAATTAGGAGTAATTAGAATTTCTATTTATGTTTCGAATAGAACATTACATTAAAATATCCACTTAACTTCTAAATATGTAAGATTGAGCAAACTTTATATAAAATTAATGTAGTCATTGAAGGATAATTTCAGATTTTAAAATTAATTTAAAAAATTAATCGGGAGATGTTCATTGATAAATCAAGAGAATTTCTCTCATTTTGGGCACATTTCTTTCTGTCTTAAACTGCACACAAATCGAAAATATTATAGTTAATTTCACCAGATTTTTAATGAAGACGATATGAAATAACTTGATTAAATTCTGTTCAAGGTTTGAAAACAACAAAAATTTTTAAATTCCATCGATTAGTTCAAAATTATTTTTAGGGTTTTAGAATGAAATAATAACTAAAATATTAAAAATAATCAGGAAACTAAAAATACATTAAGTATATTTCATATTTTAATTTTATTACATATACACATTGATGTTGTATATCGTTTATTCCTTTGCTTACCATTTTAATCGATGCAAATTTGAAACTTAATTAAGTAAGTTGATATTGATTGTTACTGTATTTTTTACATGAATATTTAACTTGTTTCTGGTATTTGATAATATTCTACAAATCAAATTTAATACGATTCAAAGGTATTAATTGTTATCATTTAATAGTTTCTTTTTATATCTATTTGTACTAAGTTGTCACGATTGTTAAGATGTATGTAATTCTAAGTATTAAAGCAAAACAATAGTTAGCATTTTATTTGTAGCGGCTTTTAAAACTTTTTTATACTATATTTTACACTATCAGTATTATAAAGAATATGACATATTTTTGTATGCATCTTCTGTGAATTAAGAAATAAGTGGAAGTAAGCAGTTTATACAAATATTGTAACCAAGAATAACGCAATACGAAGATCAAAATTATACGAGAAAGTATATTATAAAAAATGACTATAATGCAAAGAATAGGTAAAGCATTTTAAAATCCTGAAATATTCTCTGAGAAAATATAAAAAAAATATTTATTGTATTCTTACATGAAACAATTGCATTCATTCTGTTCTAGCTTGGGTAAATACACATGCTCTAGTCTACTTTACGTAATTACTTAGATTATAAAAAAATACACATAACTACATTGGTAAAAGCTATTGTATTTAAAGTTCATAAAAATGAAATAAAAATATTTCGTAGTAATTATATATAAATTTTTTATTTTAGAATCTAATTTTAAGAGTTGAAAAAGAATAATAATAAAATATTTAATTTGCCATGAATATTCCAATAGAACTAAATATATTCCGTTCTAACAATCGTTTAATATATTCTTGATATGCATTTTATGCAAAACATATTAAAATTCAGTCTTAAAATTTAAAATATGAATTACATAAAATGTTATAAAACACATAAAGTTAAAAAATAAAATATTCTATTTTGCAATTAAAAAACTGCCTAAAAAATAAACATTTTTAAAGTATTTAATTTCTAAAAAATAATAATATTTATCAAATATTTCTTCTTTGTAGTGTTTCATACTTGTAGTATTACACTGGAAATGAAGACGCGGTGACCTGGTTTATTGAAACGTTCGTAAGGTAATGAGTTTGAATCCCAACCCTATAGAAGGTACATCGTGTTCCCTAATGGTTGTTGCGGACGTTAAATATGTCGTGATCACAATGTCTTCCATGTGAAATGATAATCTGGGAATGGACACCAAGACTGCTGATCATCCGCTTAGTACCTGCTTCTAAATTACGAAAGCCCGCCCACTTTAGGGGCTCTAATATAGGGGCACCTAATGACAAGGGCACAATCCCTGGGTGCCCCCTATATAATTTGATATTACTCAACCTTCTCGTTAGTGCTAAATAGGTGAAATATTCTAAGTATTCATGAGAAATAAAAGTAATATTACCCAGAAAATGTTTACTATTGAAAATAAAACATTACGCAGAAAATTTTTAGTATTTGAAATATGTTCGAGATTTAAATTCAAAATTTCATTTCTTTCATGATTTCTGATTCATATTTTTTTTAAATATATTTAGAAATTAGATTAAGACACATGCAAGTTATTCCTAAACTTTTCACCATTAAAATAAATTAGATTTTCTTAAATCTCTTATCCATAACCAAATATAACAAATTTCCCTTTTTCATATATTAAAAATACGTTTATTAATTTCTTATCCAATGACAAATATTTTTAAGTACATTAAAACACTCATTTTGAGACACCTGTGTAAAAGTTTGTTTTATGAGTTATTTTTAAGTACAGAATAAATACATTTTCTAGAAAATAAACATAGAAAGTATTTTTAAAAAATTTAAGATAGTAAGAGTCGATGATTGTTGCACAAAAACTTGTTTCTCCAAATAAGTCTTTTTTCATAATTTTTTTAGTCAAATAGTTTCTTGCAGTAAACTAAGATAAGATTTAGGTTTATGTTGTTCGCTACTATCTAAATCATGCGAAACTATAGAACAATTTGAAATTTACTTAAAATAAGGTAGTTAGAATATGATATTATACATTTTTCATTTTTTATATCTGATTCTTAAGAAATATTATCTTATACTTTATATAAAAACAAGTGATTTAACAATCCAACAATAAGTTTAAATGACTCAAACTAATTTTATTTACACATTTAGAATGGGTACAGCAATTTATCAATTTTTGATAAACATTTGGGTTCTTTTTTCTTGAATAAATTAGAATATAAATAATGTTGAAATTTCATATGACTTATATAGTTTAATATTTCTAATTTAATTTTTTAAAACACTTTAAAAACTCTGCAAAATTTGTTTTTTGAACTTGATATATTCATAAATAGGATTTTTTCTACTAACTTTTATGCATAAAATATTTAGAATTAGAATATTATTTAAATATCCGACCGATAGCGTTCCTGACTCCTCAGCTGTGGTTCCTAGGTTCAAATCCCGGTTCGGGCATGGATGTTACCTTCTTTCTCTGTTCTCTATGTTTTTCTGTCCTTTCTTCTGTGCTGTTGTATGAATGTGCTCCACCCTATAACGAGTTTGTGGTGGTATGACGCGGGTAACGCTATTCGCCTCCATGACTTGGTTCACAAGGTGCCCGCTGGGTAACGACAAATGAGTAGCAGTTTCTGGCCTTGTTGTGACAAATTATTCGTCACTCAAGCAGTAATATTCTGCCGTTGGAAAAAAAAAATATTATTTAAATATTCTGCAGGCAAAAGAACTAATATTAATATGTGTCGCGATTTTTCAAATTGCACTACTGTAATATTTTTTCCCCAATTTGCTTCTTTTCGAATAAAGGAAGCATTGTTAGAAATTGATTACTTTGTAATTGATACAATAATTATAAGTGTCATATTGTGTTTTCGTTTTATACCCATGAAATGAAATAAATGTCAAAAATGATTCTGAGGAATTTGTATTAAGTGTATATTTTGTCAATTATTATATATTAGAACAAATTGTACATTTAACGAAGAAAAATATTTCTGCAAAAATTTCCTTTTGGAAAACTAAATTATTATCTAGAAAAAATTTTAATATTTATTTAAGTCATAGAAAAATTCCTTTGAGGGTAAATGAATTTTAAATCAATAAATTCTTGAAAAATGTCTTAAAAACTGTTTATTCCTTAGGCAATTATTCTTAAAATATTTCTGTATGGGCACATAGACTACTTTATGGCAAATATAGAAATATAGATAGTAAATTTCACAATAAATTTATAATGAAAAGCTTTAGAATTAAGAAAAATCTCGAAAGATTAAGCAGAAAGATTACCACTTTATTTATTAAAAATCAGTTTTATGTCACATGCAATGTTGCGCTGGTGATAGGCAAAGCTCTTGCTAAATATTTCAGCTTAAAAATTTTTGAAATAAGATTATATATGATTAAGCTTATTTATTTTTCACGAAGTAAAATAAATATAAGTTGAATTATATATTCTTAAGTCAAAATATTGTTATAGGTAATTTTCAATATGAGAATTCTTTTGTTTTGCTCTTATTTAGTTTGTACTTTTCCGGATACATAAAGTAATATCAGCCACTTCATTATACCTGGTTTAAGACATAAGGAACATGCCTTCAGTCATTCGTTTGCGCATCATTAGCATAAGCGGTAGGAAACTGTTGCTAAATCTATAAGCTTGATTTATGGTTTAATTAATCCTGCTTAATGGGAAAGGAGGTAGAGACATTTATCTCTGAAATGACAAAATATGCCACATTCACTAGTACACTCAGATACTGCACTAAAAAATTTTGAAACTGACAAATTTTGTGACCTAAAGTACATTAGTTGATACTTGAATTTTTTCTCAGTTCCTTTTATATTAATATTTTCCTTCATAAATGCATACAATTTTAATGAAAGGCATGCAGTTTTAATGAAATATTTCTTCCTCATAAATTATCTATTTTGATTATACAAATTAAATAAATTTTTAATTTTCAACTATTTCAATTAACTTCAATAATATATTAAATAATTATTGGAAATTTTTTATTACGAACTAAAATAATTATTTTATTTTTATAAATGTCTTCTATGGCTCGAAAGCAATTAATATGTGCACGTTGTGTCTAGCTAATCTGTTGATTAATTGACTTTCGCTATTGAAGTGTAGAATCAAGCTTTTTCCTATTTTATCAAAATAATGTTCATCAATGACATCTTTATATTGACGTTCTGAAGCTAAGAATTGAAAGCTAATTAATCATCTCATTTTTATAGTGTTTGGTGTCATTAATTTGATTCTAAAATGTCAGAAAATAATTCTTTGATTAGAATAAAATTTTAAACTTTTTGATTCTTCCAATTATTCATTGATGATTTTTTTAATGACTAATCTACAGAATTTATTTACTTAATTTTTTTATATAACGGTAGATAAATAAACTTGTATTAATTTAAGCCTAATAAAATATTGATGTGTTTTCAGGAAAAGTTTCATTATAACCTTAAGAAGTATCTTGGCTGATAATACTACGAACTCTTTACACCAAATAGGCCTCAAATCTTTGACTGTAGAAGAGCAAATTGGTTTTTTTTTCAGAATAAATATTATGAGGCTATCAATAATTGTAGTTTTGAGGATCAGCTTTCTACTTGTAATGACCCTATTTGCCTGGAAAGTCTAACTTCTAAGCTTCATATATTATTATTAGTGTTCCACCTAATATCCGTAAACAAATTTTAAGGTTAGGATCTCTCAAACTTGACTGGTCTGTGTGTGAAGTGGATGATTTTGTTATTATACATAGATGTTTCAAATGTTTGGGTTATAATCATAAGGCTGCTGCTTGTAAAAACCACCTTGCTTGTTTTACCTGCTCGGATAACCATAAAAGCTCAGAGTGTTCTAATAGAAATCATCAATTTTGTGTCAATTGTGTGCTAGATTTAATAATAAAACTAAAATTATTTCAAAAAGAGTTAATATTGATCATAAACCTTATGATAGTTGCTGCCCGAGTGAAACTTTCATGAAGATATTATCAATCTCTCGTATTGATTATGAATAATAGTTATTGTTCTCTTTTGCGCTTTGTCCAATTAAATCTACACATGTCTAAAAATGCTACGCAGCAACTCATTCTCAATATGGAAGCTGATAATATCGATGTTGCATTGTTTCAAGAACCTCACTGCTACAAAGGGAATCTTCCCGGGTTTTCTAGCCATTTCAAAGTATTCTTTGATTTCCAATCAGATGTTATAAAATCAGCGATCATCATTCGCTCGAATGATATTTCTACCTTTGTTTATCATAATTACTCTGATTATAACATGATCTCCGTTGAAATCACTGTAAATGATTTAGATTTTATTCTGCTTTCTTACTACTTTGAGCCGGGCAGGAATATAGATGCTGATTTACAAAAGATTGATTCTTTCATGTCTAATGTTGACTCTTCTCGACTTATTTGGGGAATGTACTCTAATAGCAAAAGTAATGTTTGGTTTAGTCTTTATTCAGATGTTTGAGGAGATAAACTATGTGATTTCTTCAGTACCAAACAACTCTTTGTAGTTAATAAGGATTTCGGTCCTACCTTCTGTTCAACTCAAGGTTCTAGCTACGTTGATATTACTGTTGTTGGGGAAAGTTTATTGCAAGATGTCATCAACTGGTCTATTCTTGACTACGACTCGCTTTCTGACCATAGGATGATTTATTTTGAAATTGCCTTAGCTGATAATACTACGAACTCTTTACACCAAAACAGGCCTCATCTTTGACTGTAGAAGAGCAAATTGGTTTCTTTTTCAGACTAAATGTTATGAGGCTATCAATAATTGTAGTTTTGAGGATCAGCTTTCTACTTGTAATGACCCTATTTACCTGAAAAGTCTAACTTCTGAGCATCAAAATCTCATGATTTCTGCCGGAAGGATAGCTATTCCTTTCAAGGATTATGATAAAAGAAATGTTCCTTGTTAGACTTCTGAAATAGCATGCATGCGCAAAAAGTTAAATGATTCAAGACGTCGCTTTCAAAGAGCCAAAAACCCGATTGTCAAGGAAAATTTTAAATCCAACTACCTCCACGTTAGAGAAGTTTATAAGAACTTAATTAATAACTCAAAATTAAATTCCTGGGAAGACTTTCTCTCTGATGTTACCCCTACAAATATATGGAAGAAGATTTATAAAGGCATGAAGAGAAACTTAAGTAAAAGTGTCGAGATTACTGGCATTGAAACCACTTCAGGTCACTTCACATCTTTTTTTGAAGAATCTCTCAGTACTATCTCAAATTTTTCTCATTCACAGATGACAATCCTTCTAACGATAATTCCTTTCAACAAAATATTCAAACCCTACTCTGTAGAAGATGATGTACCTTTAACAGTCATTGAGGTTAATGCTGTTATTCACGGTTTGGTCACTGGAAAATCTCCTGGCCTGGATTCCCTTTCCAATGAAATGGTTAAATACTTTTATCAGTGGTTTCCTTACATTTATGCTTAAAATTTTCTCCCTTCCCTGCTCTTTGGAAAAATGCTAAAGCTATCTTAATCCCAAAGAATTTGAACACTAGGCGACCGCACCTTAAGAATATTAGGTGTATTAGCTTATTGCCTTGCATTGGAAAATGCCTCGAAAAGCTTCTTACAAACAGACTAAAATGGCATCTTAACAATCGTAATCATACTAGTAAAGACCAATATGGATTCACACCACAGAAATCTACTGAGGATGCACTACTGCGACTTGTTCACATTGTAAAGGAAAGGAAAAAGAAAATTTTGTTTACTATTCTCCTTTCATTGGACATAAAAGGAGCGTTTGATAACTAGTGATGGCCCCTTATTATTTTCTTAATGAAGGAGGCTTATACTCCTTAAAATATTCTCAATCTCTTCCGCAGTTTCTTGAACAACAGAACGGCTGTTCTCTCTCTTGGCAATAAGTCGAAAGTCGTTAACATCCAAAAAGGATGTCCACAAGGCTCTGTTTCTGGCCCATTTCTTTGGAAACTAATTATGAATGATTTACTGAAAAAATTGAGTGCATTTAAGTGCTGGAAAATTGCTTTCGCAGATGACTTACTCGTAAATGTTCAGAACAAAAGTTTTCCCGATTAATGCAGTACTGCTCAAGATATTCTTGATTTTATTCATAATTGGGCTCAACATTGCAAGCTGGAATTCAATCATACAAAGTGCAAAGTAATGATGATTCACAAAAAGGCTAATATTGATTCCACTATCAATCTTGCTATGGGAATTTTCGGGAAGTTGTAGATAAAATTAAATATCTTGGTGTTGTTGTCAATAGTAAAATTCACTAGAAGGAAAATTTGAAATACATTTTAGCTAAAATTAACATTCTTACAAATGCATTGTATAGAATTTGCAGTAACAGTTACAGTATTAAATTCGAAGTTTCAAAATTGATTTATAAACAAGGCATTGTTCCTGTTTTACTTTATGCATCGTGAATTTGGGGAGACAGTTTGAGGAAAAAAATAAACTGAAAACTTATCAGGACAATACAAAGAGAACTGCTCTTGAGGATTGTTAGAGGATATAGAACAATCAGTTATGATGCTCTCTTCATTCTCTCTTGTCTACCACCTCTTGATGTAGTGCTACTTCATCAAAATGAGGCTTATCTTTATGCTCAAGACTCTTTTTCTAACCATCTTGATGGTGATTTGAACTTTTCATCTCTACCTCATCCATCTACAAGATCTCCTGCTCCTCTTGCTGCATTTGATAGCGTTAGGGAAGAAGACTATGATCTTATTTACTTTACATATGGGAGTAAAGTTAACGAAAGAGTAGGTCTTGCATACGTTTACTTTCAGAATGATTTTGAAATTAGTCATCAGGTGTACCGCATTAGTGATAACAGTTCTATTTTCCAAGCGGAGTTACTCTGCATTAATCTTACTGTTAAAGATGCCATAAGTAAGCATTTTCAAAATTTTTAGTTTGCAGTGACTCGATGTCATCCCTACTGGCTCTGCAAGATGTAACTAGTTTTGAAAAACTTATTGTAGAAGTCCAGACTTCAATTAATATGGACGATATCAAGAATGTTTCTTTCACTTTCTCCCATGTCAAGGGTCATAGTGGTGTGTATGGAAGTGAAAGAGCAGATTTCCTGGCCAAATCTTCTCTTTCACTTCCGAACAAACTTGATACAAGTCTACCCAAGTCTTTTTTTTAAAACCACTACCAAAAAGAAGATTATCACAGAATGGAATTCAGGTTTTGTTTCCTCTCCTAATTGTAAGAGGACAAAATCTTTTTTTCCCTTCAGTTCCTTGCAGAATTAAGAACTATTGGTTCTACACTGACTTTAAAATTACGCTATTCCTCACTGGACATGGAAAATTCAATAGTTATCTACACCGTTTTCACATTAAGTGAACATGAACAGAGAGGTGTGCATGTGCAACTCTGGGAGTGACTACCCTTCTCACATTCTTCTTGAATGCCTATCTGTTTCAGAAGAAAGGAACGAGCTTCGTAAAGACTTAAATAACAGGTGGCTCCCGATTTTGGTGGAGCTAGTAAAGAAAGAGAATTTTGTATTTTTAAAAAAATTTATCCATGCTGTTATCTAACTCCTTTTTAATTTTTATATCTTTTTTCTCTCTAACTTCTTTTATTATTAATTTTTTTCATCTCATGATTTATTTGGATTTGTTATGTAGTACACCTGTTGTAACTTCGGGCCCTGTGTGGTATTCCTTGGTGCACAGGGAGATATTTTTGTTGTCCCAAATAAAAAAAAATAATTAAGTGTAAATTGTATAGACAAAATGTAAAAAATTATAGGTATCAGAAACATTATAAATATAAAGTTATCATGAAATTACTGTTTAGACATTGTTTATGTTTTGACATTTTGCAAGTAAGCAATTATCATTTTTAGACACTAGGGTTTCTTTTATATTATTTAATTTGTATTATATCTTTTGTTTAGTAAAGGCAAATCACCCTTCTCTTCTGTCAGATGAGTGTTGGTGCACCGTAGAGTGTTGGTCGCTGGGCTGCGGGGAAAACTTGGGATATTTCTGGGCTATTGACATTTGATGCCTGCTTTGCTTTCTGGAGCTGGCACGACGTGTTCACCGCCCCTGAATACTTCCATTTTTAGGGTGCTTGATGTCTTTGCATTGACTTGATGTTGACTGTGCGCACCGGGTTACGGCAGCACTTGTGCCCCTCGTGCTGGGGGGATTGCTACCCGCTTCGACAATTTTTGACCGTGTGCCTTTTGACAGGACGGTTATTAGTTTAAATATGTTACATGATTCATGTTTCCAATATTTTAAATAAAGCTGCCTTTCAGATTAAATATATGATAATTTATTCTAAAAATTAAATTAAGTGATACCTATATTAATTTGGTATCACCAATTTTCGAAAAATGAAGTTAACTTAGTCTTTAAAAATTAAAAATTCCATTTGATAAGTTTACTTTAGTGCATTAGCTATTTGCGAAAAGGAAACAGGTAAATAAACAAAAGCATTTGAAGAATATCATTTTTAGAAATATAGATTTTATTGATTTATTTAGATAATTGCTTGTACCTTTTATCATTTTGCATTCTTAACTTTAAGTATTTGAAAATCTTTTTAATAATATCAAGTATATGCATATTGGAACTTGCTCATCAAATTTAGTTAGTTGACATACGAATTGAAAATAGCTTCAAATTTTGAATTATGTAGGATATTGTGTTTAAATTGATAAATGAAATATTAAATGATATACTTAAATTCTATGGTAAATTTAAGTATATAATTTTGCTATAAACTATATTTTAACTATTACATTACTAACTTAGCTGAAAATAATTAAAAGACCATTCTTTATCAGTATGGTCCTAAATTGCCCATGGCCTTCATGGATCACTAGAGGAAAAAAGAACAAAAAAGAGAATGTTCTAGGGCACCTAAAAAATGCATGGCTTTCAGCGATCCGCGGGCGTAAAAATCGATTAAAGAACAGGAGTCTGGACAGTTTTGTCGCCCCTTAATGTTCGAGTCACACCCAACCCTAATGAGCCCAAGAAGAGATCTTTGATGATATCCGTTCCTGTTAACTGGAGCATAGTGTTTGAGAATCACTTCTCCCATAATAGCGTGAACATATTTTTAAAAAATGTTCTTCGCTAATTATTCAGAGAGCTCTGACGGCCCTGGACATCATCGAATGTCTCCTCACGTATGATTCTTCGCTGTGATTTGCACCGGTTACACTTGCTTGCAGTACATGAAAGTTTGGGATGAATATAATCAGCTATCACTGTGTCTATCTACTTTCATTAGAAAAGTAATCTAAATTTTCCGAAAATTGCTTTTTATATAATTATGAATGGAGATTATTATCATTATATTTAAAAATTGACTGTGACCATTATTTTTTGAAATTTCTTCGGATCTAATAGAATGAATAATACACGTGTTACTAATTGTTATAAATTTATACTTTTTATTTTGTAATATAAATTAGTATTCGCGATGCTTGTATTAGAATTGATGAATAAATTTTAAATTAAGAAGTTCGTGTTCAATTGGTTGCGTTTCTTACATTTTTTATATGATTTTACATATGATGACCTTCATGGAAATATTTCATTGAAGTTTCGCACAGTTTAAAAGTACAAGTAAATATCGATATGGATTTAATTAATGCGCTTGTGTTTTATGAATGTAAATCTTTTTGATTGTGTCAAAATTGAATCTGATCCATTCGATATCAAAAGTAACAACGTTAGTAGCCAACTTTCTGCTACAGGTGGTTTCTAAGAGACTGAAATGAATAAAGAATTCTGTATTACGTCGGGCTTTCCATGAGAAATTTACGGAATACATTTAAACACAAATTTTAGTTTTAGTTTTTTATTAAACAAAACTTATCTAAAACATTCATTTTATTTAAATCTTTAACTGTGTGACATTTTAACAGTAAATTTTACTATTCAAAATTCATCTAAGCCAACTGAATTCACTATAACTTTTTCTGCTCTCTATTTTACTTGATGAATAACCACTTGCCATAAGATTAAAAGTATAGTTTTCGATATACTCAGTTCAATGAAACATTATTCAATGCTTCCAATGAAACAAATTCCACCAGCCACCATCCATCAAATTAATCGAAACCCTATAAGCAATTCGTTTCAAAAGGAATCGCCACTGATTTATACCTTCTGGCATCAGGGAGATTAATAGAAAAGGAACGGCAAGATCGAAGAGGAAAAAAAAAACATATTCCGCAATATAGTTAGGTGGGGGAAAAGAAGTTCATTCAAGTAGGCGAACTCTAATGAAGAATCTGGGAATGAGAGAGAAAGAAGTAGAAAAGAAAAGAAAGTCTTCCTCTTCATACACGAGACTGCGTATCTTGTCACCTTTAAGTGCTGATGTTGACGAAAAAGTTCTTTTCGTGTCTGTCATATTTCACTTTCGTCCATTGATATCATTCGATAGTCGAGAGGTAATGATGACCACGGTCCATCGATTGTTTCCTCTGGTCTCTGAAAGATAGAGATTCAGTGTTCAGATTTTTTTTTGTTTTTTAGGCCTTGTATGTAGTAGTGAAAAAACTGGGATTTCTTCGGCTATTTTTAAGGAGTAGATAAATGAAATTGCGTAATAAAGGCTACTCATATATGTTAGATATTTCTACTTAGTTTGAGAGAAACTAAATTGCAATCCGATAACTAGTTGAAAATTGTAATTTTTATATTTCTTTTTATTAGTTTTTTTCACATATTTTATTCTTTTTTTACATCTCATTGTAATTATTATTTAACATCTTATTGTCTTTCGTATGACAACTTTTTGTAAGTAAATACGAGAGTATTTACTTACAAAAATTCCTTTTATATATAGGAATCATTTCAATGAACCTTATATTATAAGTTATAAAGTACATCAACAAACATGTGTTATAAACTGACATTTTCTGAAATGGGCATATATTATGAAAGTAAGTTTGCATTGTCGAATAAAATATATTGAAATAAATTGCGAATCACAAAATTGATAATATATATTAATTCAAGTCTTTGTACATTAAAAGCGCTAATGCAATACTAATTCTTTGCAAAACATCATACTTTCTAAAAATATTTACCTTTATCGAGCAACATTTTGTTTAATTTTCACAAATTATTATTAATTAACATACTTACCATTTTTTTCCTTAGAGATATGACATTTTGTATCTCAAGAAAACACAAGTTCATAGCGACTTTCATCCCTTTGGCTGTAAATTTTATTATAAAAATTCTATATGATAGTCGCAATGCTCATTTATATATAAAATTGAATTAAGAATGCATTTTTATGAATGCAATATTCTTATGAGGACGTAAAGTTGAAATTTCAACAATGTATTGAATAATTATATAATGCTGAATTTTATAACGTTAATTTGAAATTGCGATTGCCATATGGAGATTATTGATTTTAATTTATTCTGGATTTCTGGATATAATCTTCTTTACAAATTATCCTATAAGTTTTATGAATTTTCTTACTTAGACATATTTTTATTTATTTAAGTAATGAGTTTTTGAAAATATTTTTTTGATTGAAATAAAATTTAAATAAAATCCTTATTGTATATATATATATATATATATATATATATATATATATATATATATATATATATATATATATATATATATATATATATATATATATGTATTATCAGGATACATATTATCATAATTATAACTTTATGTAAATCATTTAATTCAAATCAAAATATTTTCTTTATTATAAAATCGTTTTAGATATTTAAGATTTTCTTATGTATGCAAAGCTATTTGCATTTTTTAATTTTAAATTTATTTCTCAATGAGAGCACATTTTGAAAAATAGTATAAAAGCGTTTTCATATTTCCCTTTTCAATAAATTATCAAACGTTTCACATTCTAAAATCAAAACGTGCTTAAATTAAGTCATATATGTTAATTCTCTGAAAAACCAATTATTTTATGGCACAGGTGCCGTATAATCCATGATTTCAAATTCTGAATTTTTTTGGCGATGAATAAATGTTGCCAAAAGGACGTATCGTGACGTGCGCGATGACTTAAATATTAGGGTTACCAAAATGGAATTTTCTGCATAATTCTTATATGTCTCCATGTGTATGAAGTAATAAAAATGAGGTAGCCAGATACATAAGAAAATCCATCAAAACGTCGCCAATCTCAAAATTTGGCATCATGGATAATATGGCATCTGTGCCTATTTTATTACATTATAGTTATAAATAGTATGAGTAATAGGTTCAAAAGAGAATAATTCAATCTTGGAGATTTTTTAAGCAAATATTTACACTTTCTTACGAAAAATTGGCAACATAGTTAGTTTTGAAATCACTTTTAGTTTTTAATTTTTCTGTTTTTCTTCAGTTCTCTGTAGAACATTTATAAAATGGAATCAAAGAATCATTCTTATAAGCAATTTTAAGGCTGATATTCAGTTGTATCCTACGCCTCTTCAAAAGAGCATTTATCTTTCTTTTCAGCTCATTTAATCCTCGGTGTCATCCGGATGCTGATGATGGATGTTCCCAGCCCAACCACTCAGGGTGAGTCAGTAGAGTTGATCTGCAGTTACCGACTTGACGAGGACAAGCTCTACTCGGTAAAGTGGTATAAGGACGACGTTGAGTTCTACAGATATGTTCCCAACGATTGGCCTCCCGGACAATTCTTGCCCCTACAAGGCGTCAGGGTTGATGTGAGTACATTAATCATTTTCACTCATTTTATGTAGAAAATGTTATTAAAGAATATAAAGGAAAATATTGGAATTATTTAAGTCCAGCTAAAATGATAAGTAATATAAATAATTTAAAACTCTAAGAGAGAGATACAGGATTTTTTTTTTATTTTGTTGAATAAATACTGAAAAAGGATTTAAATTTGTTACTATCGTTGTCTACATTAAAAGTTTTTATTTTATTTTAGTAACAATATTTGGAAAGACGTAATTAATACTTAATGTACGTAGAGCTTTTTTTTTAATTGTAAAGTTGAGTCCCTTTTTTCTAGAAAAGTAAACCTCTTTCTGAGATATTTTTAAGTTTTACCCAGAAATTTGTTTCATTATTTTCATAACTTCTTATTTATCTTATTTTAAATGTGTTCCAAGGAAATTAAACTTTTGATTTTGACATATCTGGTTACGTTTTTGTCATATCCTTTATTTTAACCAACATTTTAACCAATTTAACAGCGTTTTAGTAATCAAAATACCTATAACAGAATAAAGGGTTTTATATTTTTGTAAAAGAAATTTCATGATCAAACCAAAGTATTGCTATAATATCAGCATCTTAAATCTTCTAGAAATCATTTATGCAAATTATTATTCCTAATTTCAGGTGTTGAAGTAAAAGAATAAAACTTTACAATGAAATGAAACTTAAAGGATTTATTTTAAAATTCTCTTACACAGTGGGAATCAGTTTAATTAACAATTTATGATTTCTTGTCAAAGACACAAGTGTACATCAAGCTCTTAAAAATTGTAATTAATTATTTCGGTGGATTAAGTTTCCCTTGCTTTCAGTTGTGATGGTGGCATTTTATGAATGACCATGGTAACTGTATGCTAACTGATTAACTATTTATTGGTTAACCATTAAAATCTACCTCGTTATCCCAGATGGTGGTAGAACTTCTTAGGCAAAGCCAATGAAAATCCTTTTACTATTTTAAATAGGCTTTTAACTTGATTTCACTTATTTTATGAACTGAAGGTTCTTATCAGTTAATGACATAGATCTTATTCTCTTGCTTCCTGTTCAAATGAACACCATTCACTTTGGAAAAAAATACTTAACTTTGATTAAAATTTACAATTTTAATTTTTAAAGATCATTTATTTTTACTCAGTATACACCACTAAATTTAAATCATTATTTTATATTCAATGCAAAAGTTACAATGAGTGTGTTATGACTGTTCATTAAGTTTAATAAATTCTACAAAGTTTACAATCAAGTTCAAGTACTTGTTACTGAATACTTGGTAACAATGTGACCAAAAATATATCAATAATAATGTATTCCTTTGAATAAAGATATTATTTAAAGCAAAAGTAAACTAACAAAGGTACACTACTGGCTCGCCAAATTGCAACCCCATAAAAGAAACTAGATATCACAGAAAAATTTATTTAGCAGAAAACACGTTCCAAGAGGGTCAAATGATTGAAACTACAGCCTCTTGTGAAGTGTTACTTGTGACAAAAAATTAATGTAGCCGTCATTGCTGGCTATAAATTCTGATGCAAGTCTTGGTATAGAATCCTTTAAGCATAGCAGAACATCTACATATGATTTGATTTGGTGTGGCAGCCAGTGCTGTATCCCAAATCAGTTGTTATGCAAACATAGATTATATGTTTCGATTGGTTACAACAATCATTGCAAGAAAGTAATTCAAACCATTGTAAAAATAATTATGTCTATGACTCAATTTGCTATATGAAATGCAATGATGGTAAAAAAAAAAACTTTTGAATATTGCAAGCCCCTTGAAGCTGCTGGCTATCCTATTGGAATATGACTGATGGGAAACACCGGAATTATGGGGGGGGGGAAACCATGAGCTGAATCACCTTAGCGATGCAGTGCTGGCTATTCAGTGTACAGGCAATGTTATAAGAATGGTGCGGAAGTAAAATTCAATATATTCCAAAACATTTTAAGAAATGCAAAACCAGTGTGTGTTGCGATACATTAAGCAACAGTTCAGCTGTTTCTCATTTCTGGGGCTCCAGTTTGTAAGTAGCTTCACGCCGTTCCCCGTTAAGATCAGCAAAGTGAAGCATCATTTGCTGTGGGCTGTGCTTGGGAAGACGACCACTTTCTTTCTCTTTGGTTCAGGATGTGTTCATGTTAATATGCGATGACCAAAGTGCTAGTGTGGCATGCATGTGGAGAGGAGGATGCCAGTTCAAATGTAACCATATTATTTACCGTGGTTCAAAATTACGAAGTACTTGGTGATAGATAAGTATTCCAAACTCGTTAACTTTAAGGTATACTCCAGGTACACTCCAGACCCTGTTGTACTATGGTTTGTGATGTAGTTGAGCTATCCATTACTGTGTCATACAGAAAATGTGTCTACCATCATGTGTGCAGTAAAGTGGGTGGGATTAGTTATAATATTTAGCCTGTTTTTACTGCATCCAATTATAATAGCTCAATGTCCACAGAGACGCTTAATTAAAAAGCTTACAAAGAGATAAAGAAATTGTTTTTCAAAATTTTTTATGAAAAGCAATCGTTGTATTTTAAATCAACTTCTTCGTCTATCTGTATATATCATTAAACAGTTAGTATAAGTAGTATTATAGTCGCTATTGATGTGTGTATGCCCTGAAATTCAAATGATTTGCATACATCATCGCTGCAAATTTATGATGTAAATTTCGTGTCATTGTATGTTTCCTTCAGAGAGATGAGTTATAGACGGGCAACAGTGTATTTTTGGAGATATTTTTTTTAAAAATATACTATTGGTTAGGACACCAGACTATTTAACTCTAAATCTAGAGTTAACCAATTAATATTTTTTAGTTTTGTTTTTCATGTAAGTTATTTGAAATTCATTAAATTTTTTACCGCATTTAAATTTAATAGTTATATTTATACAAAAAATTGTATAAGAATAGTATGAAGAATTTTATAGAATTATTGAAAACATATTTTTCTATTATTTAAAATAAATTCCATTTGTTATTCTTAGTTGTTTTCTTTTAAATTTTGTAGAGTGATTGCTACAATATTTTGTGATTTTCCTTTGAAAATTTTTTATTTCTGACTCTCTTTTAAAAAAATTTCCTTGTTAACTAATGCTATGTGTTTCAAATATATGTATAATTTTTTCGGAATTAAAAAAAACGCTATAACTTCAAAATATCATAAAATATTTTTTCCATTGCTTAAGTTTATTAGTTAAAATTCTATTTGAGAAAAAGCTAATAAAATTTCTTATTTACTTCCTTATTTTGAAATAAGCAGTCTGTATGCAAGATGAATTATTTAAAGTTTACAATAAGTGTTATCCTTAATAAATATGCATTATTATGAGTTTAGAATAGAAATATAAAGTTCGGAAATCAATGTGCTTTTATAAAAATTTATTCATTTTATTTTTAATATTTTCAATTTTCTATAAAAATATCCCATTGATCTAGGTTTATAAATTTATCCTTGTAAGAGCAATTATTTACTTAAAAAACATTATTTCAAATTCAAAAGCTATACGATTCGAAAGTTTTTAATTATAATAGGCATAAAATATTTCAAAGAATTTTTGTAATTTTTTACGTTGGATAATTTGGAATTTTTTACCATGCTTTCTATGCATGTAATTATTATGTAGAGAAATTATATTGATTTAATGTTATTAGTTTACGCGAAAGATGTTTATGAATCATGTGAAATATCTATTACGATCATAAATCTTAACAAATATTTTCCGATTATTAACGCTTTGAAAAAATATTCTAAATTATTTCTGTAAATATATGATATTACTTTCATAATATCATATATTTACAGAAATTATTCTTAAATACTGATTTGATTATATAAAAATAATTATTAAAATTTGATTTAAAAATTAGTAAAAAAATAATATTTAATGTTTCATGGATGATAAAAATCCTTTTTCATTAATTAAGTTAGTAACTTAATGTAAACATAATCCATAAAAAATAAAATATGGTTAATGTAAATTTTACAATAAGTTAATAGAAACTGTTATAAGTATAAAATTAGCTTTAAATTATTTTAATAAATGTAGATAGAAATATTTTGTAAAATAAACATTTCATGTTACATTTATCATTATTTTAAATATTATTTACTTGAGCAATTTATTTATTCCTTCGGTAATAATAAGTTTTTCCCTTGAATGTAGTTTTTCCCATGTATTAGTTTTTTCCCCTTCATCACTCTTAAAATATTAAATAATGTTCCTAGAGATAATATGGAATTATCATTTCTTTTGCATCTAAAATTGTAAGCTAAACACATTTATTTATTTTTCTTTACTATGAGAATTTCGTGGAAGTGTCTAGCAATTGACTTAATGTATCTTTAAAATGTGATTTAATTAAAAACAAATGTCAGGAAGTTTAGTTTCTCGACTATTCAAATGGAAGTATAAATTTACGATTTGTTTGAATTTTTGTAAGCAAATTTAATGGTATGATATACAGGTACTCATGAAATTATGGATAGCGTAATATTTGAAGTAATACTTCATCTTAAGATGTGAAATACGGATTTAAATACTTGAATTACAGTCTATTATATTTCTATTATGTTGTTTTTTTAACAGTATTAGTACTTAATTATTCTGTCAAAAAAAGAGAAATAATACAATTTCATGTCTTTAGTATTTTAGTAAATATTTACAAATATTAAATTTTAATTTTTGTAAATATTTGCTAAAATACTTATAAGTATTAATAAGTATTAGTATTTTATTAAATAAAAATATAGAATTTAAATTTTTTATTTAATAAAATACTAATTATTATTAACTGGTACTCTCAATCAATTTTTATTGTTCAAATCTTTATGAATTGGATACTATGTGAAAATATTTAAAGAAGTAGAGCTTACTAATTTAAAAAAATTACATCAAAGAGAAAACATTTCATTTACCTGAAATAAATTATAAATCGAAAAAACAGTTTTTCACACATAATTTTCTATAAATTTAATTACATTTTATAAATATATCCAAGATCACATGGATATCATAGATGTAATAGCACTATATATTTCAAATTAACATTTATTTAAGTAACATTTTAGATTTGTAAACAAAGTATTATTTTATGATAACTGATACATATGTTTAAAATATTTTCATTATTTGAAGAATTAATGAAATGTCTATTAAATAATACATCTATTATAAATCCCAAAAAATTTATTTCAATGTCTTTTACAAACACAGGAAGATCATACAAAAATATTTAAGTTAACTGAAATACATTTTTTCAAGCCAATTGACACTCATATATAATTTATATTTCACTCCGTTAAAGTTTAAAATACAAGTTTACAAATGAACCACATTTGTGAAGATCGTGGTCTCAAGAGAGGAAAAAAATTCTGTACTTTCGTTGGAGGAAACTGGTAAAGATAATTACAAAACGTCAGTAACATAATTCTAAAACTGTGTAAAGTACGAAGAATTTTATAGCACTTGAGCGATTCCTCACGAAAAATAATTGCTTGAACCTGTACACCTTGTGCGTGGGGAGAAAAAGCAAGAATCCACCTTCCCTCATCCATTCTGAATGTGAGGAACGAGTTAAGAAGCATCTCCCATAATTCCCTTTCCCTCGACAGGTTCCCCATGACAGGAGGCAAAATATATCACCTTAAGGCTATTAGAAGGCTAAAATTCGAGAACCTTCACCCTAAACAAATTGGAAGGAACAATCTTGAGCAGGCTTTGCTCCATTAACAATCTTTCACTTGCAGTTCCTCCCACCATTACTCTGGGAAATAGTTTAAGATATATCCTGTTCTTGTTTCCAAAAGATGTGAGACTTTCTCCCGTGGATTGCGGAAAATGTTTGCTTAAGTGATGGTGAGGTGAAGAGTGTTAATTGAGACGTTTACAAAGCAGTTTGTTTCGAGATTTATATCTTTACCTTTGACGCAAATGTTTCTTCTCCTACATTGTTTTTAATATGTTCTCAACGATATTTGACTGCACAGTGTGATTTCTCTTATCACAACTTCTGTTTTTAATATTCTTCCATGAAATATTTTGAGAAATGTAATTTAGAGAGAAAATCTCCATTACTTAGTTATCTCTTAATGGAGAAATGTACTTTTGAGAATAATATGCTAATTATTCAGGTGAATTAGCATGGACTGCAATAAGGTTGGAAGTTTTAGTTTACAGTTTATTGTTTACATAAAACATAAATCTTTGAACGGCAACAACTTTTACTTAAGACGATTTCACATTGTTCTAAGTTCGAAATTACTTACCGTTTCTGAGATAAAATATACTTATAGTTGAGAATTCTTTCTGGTAGTGCATGTCTTTATTTACATTTAGTTTTGGATTACATGAAAATTATCCGTAAGCTAATTATTATATATATATATATATATATATATATATATATATATATATATATATATATATATATATATATATATATATATATATATATATATATATATATATGTATGTATATATATATATATATATATATATATATATATATATATATATATATATATATATATATATAATTAAGTACAGAAAACTGAAAACATTTAGAGCAGTAATAATCACCAAATGCATAGTCATTAATAAAAATGTTAGTATAAAATCAAATTACCTCGAGTGTTTTATAATTGATTGGTATATAATTTGAGAGTAACCCGATTCTCAAAAAACATTTTCAATTCCCGTCTCTAAATCTTTTTTTTAACACATGGAATTTGATTAGTACTGTAACGAACGTGTCCTTTTCAAAACGAAGAAGTTGTTAACTATACAAATTACTTTAACGAACATATTTGGACAAAAGAACAAATTGTTAAGAACATAAGCGTTTTGAATTATTTTGAAGTATTGCTTAATTGTTTTATAGCTATTTATGGATTAAGAGGTTATAGCTATCTTTAGAAATTTTGTATTTTATTTTGATATCAAACTAAATTATATGTTTAAATTCCACTATTCAACATGTAATTTAATTAGTTGGTGAAATTCTTAATATACCATTTCTTCACTACATTTTCTGGAAGTAAATTAATTCAGTGTACAGAAAATAATGTTAAGTGAACATCCATAAAATAAAATGATAATATCATATGTGTTTTTTGTTACATTTATTATATAAAAAAATATAAAATTCTAATTTTAATATGATGTTGTACTCGTATAATCTACATAGTAGATGAATTCTTTTGAAACAAATCCAATTTAGTTAAGACCACGTCAGTTTTATTGCCACATATACTCATGGTAGAAACTTACGTGTAAAATTTTACTGACTTAAAATTTCAGACGTTTTCTTTTAAATATTTTATGATGCATCATATCTGATTTTATATACATTCAAAGCTCTCCAGCTTTAAATTTTCTAGATAAAAAAATATGAATTTGTTTTATGAGCGTTGCTGTGTAATCCATCGATTTTTGAGTTTCATCGCTTTTGTTGCCTGTTTACAATGGAAGTTTCATAAATGTTTAAGTTTCTTTACCCACAAAATACGAACATAAATAGTTAATTATAAAGAAGAGTAAAACCTGTAATCATACTCATGTCATCTCTGTGGCAGATACTCTTAACAAACGTTCATACTTTTCTTATAGATCATGCATTATTTGTCAAAACTTTTAAGGATAATAACATTTTCTAGGAAATACCTGTTCTACTGAAGAAAACAGTTTGTTTTATAGGTTTATTGCATTTTTATTCTGATGTGACATAATCTTCAAGAAAAGACTTTTTATCATGGTTTGAAAATTCCTCAGCATTTATTTTAACCGTAAATAATGTCAAATTTGATGCTAAATTATTGCACGACTTTTTTTGACTAACAAATAATATTTGTATGTCTCCAATTCTTTATGAAATCAAATATAAATTTTAGTATATATGCTTTCTTTATATAAAACCAGCGTTGTAAATTGAAGCAAATATTTTTGTTGTATTTGTCAAAACTTACCATATCTATTTCAAATCACATTTTCTTTAAAAACTTTATACTACTATATTTATAAAAATTATTGAATACTAAAATTATTGCATTAAAATTACCTAAGAAATTTATTAAATACCAACATAGTTATAAATTGATAACTATAAATTATGAACTGTTTTCTTACTAAATTTGCAATCTAAAAAAATCAGTTTATTTATTTTGTTAAGCAGTTAAAGATAAATTTAATACAATTATTCTACCTGACTATTCTTTAGATATACAATGTCACTTATTACCATCAAAAATTTTAATATAATTATGCAACCAGCGTATTAACAGAGTTCTGTTATATTAAGATGGTATTTTTTCGAAACATTTTTGGAAGATCAAGATTATGCTTTCAGAATTATTAACGGCAATGATGAAACAAATGTTGACAAACCATTTTTTTATTGTCTGTCTCTATTTGAAAAGTGAAAAATCTTAAGCAAGTTGATCAATTGTTAACTCAGTTACATCAACGCAAATGCATTAAACATCAAAATTGTCATTTTTTCTTTTACAGTATTTTAACCTTACTGAATAATGTTACTTAAAACTTTTCTGTTCTTCTCATAATTTTTCAGTTCATTATGATTAAATCTTTGGTATTATCACTTAAAAATCTTTGTTGACTCTTCCTTTGACCTAATTCCTCAATTTTATAAGTTCTTAAACTGTTTTTTGCTAATAATTCAGTATGGCCTTACCATATTAAAGATGGATATTTATTAAACCAAATGTTGTGATTTCGCATTGTTATTTGATCACGCGTTCACTATTGTTTTTAGTTTTCCACCTCGATCTATTTCATTTAATAGGCTCAAAAATTCATCTTAAATTTTTTTTCAAAAATTAAATTGAATTCTTCTTTATTTCTTAAAATCTAAATTTCATTACCATATGTTATTATAGTCTCAATGACATTTGTAAATCTTCCTTTCAATCCTTTTAGTACGAAATTTATTTCAGTATAAATATTCTCTCATTTTTTTCATTCATAAACATTTACTTCCTTTTTAAAATCTGTAATCAATTTCATCAGATTTATTGTAACTTTTTTTTTGTAATCAATTTATAGAATATTTTACCCTAATTTGTCTAAAGTTTTACTCAGTTAAAAATCTATTAATTTTTTTGTATTTTTCTAATAAGCATACTGATAACATTAATAATAGTTTTAAAGCTTGGAATGAAAAATACTTTAGATAGTAAATTTTTTGTCATCAAGACTCCGAAAATGTTTTGGTTGAAATTGTTGACATTATATACATTTACAAAATACATTTTCAAGTGTTGATGTATGTACAAAATAATCGAATTTTAACAATTTCGGTAATCGTACATGATAAGCGACATTCATTAGCAATCAAGTCGTGCTAGTAAAGAGTGTGTGTTGAAAATTCCTAACCTAACTAATGAAAGAGGAAAACAGAAGAATAAATGTTATTAGATGTAATAACATCTAAGAATGAGCTCCAGTGACTCAGTAGCTTCACGCTGCTTGCCGTAAGCTCAGCAAAGTGAAGCATCATTTGCCGCGGGTAGTGGTTGGGAGGGTGACCACGGTTTACTTCACTGGGTTGCAGGAACTCCGTGGGTTGGGGACGTGTCCACGTTAATCTGTGACGTCCAAAGTCCTTCCGCTGGTGTGGCGTGGATGTGGAGAGGAGGGAGCCAGCTCAGTTGTGACCTCGTCACCTGAAAATGGTTCAAAATTACGAAGCACCTTAAGAGCAAAGTCACTTCGTGGTGCTCCAATCAAAAACGGAAAACGCTCTCCATTGACTTAATTCACACTCCCAAAGGCATAGCGAGCTTGGCTTGTCCAAGTATCATAAGCAACAACAGCAACATCTAATAATAAAGTATAATACATCTACTTAATAAAGTAAAAAAGTAGCATAGAAACATATATTATGTAAAAAGGTACAATAGGCAAGACTGAATAATGCGAGCATTTTTTCTATTATTTCTACTGAAAAGAGTTTAACTGAAGATTGTATAAAAAGATAATGATATAATTTAGTTTAATGTCTAGATCCTCCAGCGAATGCTGTTTCGAAACAGCATATAATTTGATATAAGTAAGTTAGAATATTGACACAGAATTCACCAATGCTTTGTTGCTCAGTTGCTCTTGTTTTTATATAATTCTTGTAAAAATGACTTTTTTGTACCACAAAAGAAGAAAAAGTTGGTTTCATCACATAAGTCTGTATAAAGTTTAATAAATATCTGTATATGTGAAATGCAATATAATGAAACAAATAAATTCCAGTGCATGTTTAATGTTATAATCATTAGCTGATTATAGTACGATTGAATTCAGGTTAACTTTGATGACTTAACAAAATGTAAATTTCCAAGAAATAATATAGGGCTATTATTTCCTTGGTTTAAAAATTATATAATTTTCTCTGATTCTCTTGGGAAACACAGATGCTATGAAAGATATCAATATTAGATTTGTTTTGTATACATTTGGTAGGCACACGACAGCATGATACAATTTCACTAATGCATTTATTGAATAAATGAACCAATAATATTTTTGGCTACATATTATTAAGTAACTTGCCATGACAAATGATTCAATATAGGATAAATACCATTAAAATATATTCTGAGTATATGCATAATTTAAAGCGTAGTAGTTCCATTCATTGCGTATTTAATCTCAAATGAATACTTCCATTTGAAATTTTTTTAACTGGAAATTTACTTTCTTAATTTTTATACAATTTCCTGTAAACCTAGAAGCATTTAAGATTATTATAATACTCTCCTTTGTATTTAAGATTAAAGTTATAATAATGTTCAAAGATATTTTTCGTTGTTAAACCGCTTTTTTAAATTACATTAGGATTTAATTTAAGAAGATTTTATAACTTTGGAAATAAACGTCCTTGAAATAATGATTTGAAAACTGATTTATAAATCACGAGCTTGTTAACATCTAAGACGATAAAATTATACTTGGAACGAAGATCAATAAACACTCGTTCATGTTAATTGTTGCTCATGATATGCTATTCACGATTTCAAAAAGCAACTTCTCCTTATTTTGTCCTTCCAAACGAAGGCTTACTTACCATTTCTTATTTAAATTGTTTATAACGCAGAGAAAATTTGAATGCTTTAAAGTTTGAAAAACAACTCCTATTTCAATTCTTTAATTTCATCTTTGTTCTTTTTATGTTAAGGGAATTCCTTACAATCTCTAATTGTTTTGAATAACATACACATATTATCTTCAGCTTTCTACTAAAGCTTGAATAATATCCCTAATTTATATTCATGTGCCTATTTACTTAGACTACTTCCAAAAGATATTTAAATTTATTCCAAATAGAGAAGAATAGTTACATTTTCTCAGATTATTTGCATATTTTTACTACACACACACACACACACATATATATACATATATATATTTATATTATGATCTGAAATACAATTTAGAATTATATCTTTCTTTTTATTTATATAGAGTATTTTCGACATTCAGGAAGAAATGAAGTGCTGTTTGTTGAAGTGGTTATGTTTATGGGTCTCTTTATATATATATATATATATATATATATATATATATATATATATATATATATATATATATATATATATATATATATATATATATATATATATATATATATATATATATATATATATATATAAACTACTGACCATTAAAATTGCTACACCAAGAAGGAATGCAAATAACAGAACGATATTTATTGGACACATACATTATAGTGGAAAGAACAAGTGATTAGATTTACAGGAAAGTAAGATGTATAGATATTGAGAAATCAGTACCCAGAGCAGCCACCTCTGGCTGCAATAATAGCATTTATCCGCCTAGACATGTAGTCAAAAAGAGATTTGGCATGTACAGGGACCTCAGTCCATGCAGCTTCAACACTATGCCATAGTTCATCGACAGTAGTGGATGGTGAGTGATGGCGTGCCAATCGCTCGGCAACCATTGACCACACGTTCTCAATTGGTGACAGATCAGGAGAACGTGCTGGCCAGGGTAACAGTTGAACCTGTTATGTATCAAGGAAGTTCAGAACAGTACGGGTAACATGCGGTCGTGCATTATCCTGCTAAAACAAAGCATTAGGGAGGCCTCGAAGATAGGGCAGAGCCACGGGCCTTAACACATCGGAAATGTAAATGTTGCTGTTCAAAGTACCGATAATGCGAACAAGAGGTGATCGAGACGTGTATCCAATGGCACACCATACCATCACTCCAGCAGATGGGCTAATATGGCGATGTCCAATGCAAGCTGGCAATGCGCGTTCTCCACGATGCCTTCAAACACGGATGCGGCCATCATGGTCTTGTATACCGAACCGAGATTCATCTGTAAAGATGACGTGAAGCCATTCCCGCGTCCAGGTTCGTCGCTGATCACACCATTGAAAGCGCTCTTGTCTCTGACGCAGCGTCAATGGTAGCCGAAGCCATGGTCGCCGTGCAGACAATCCATGCTGCTGCAAACATCGTCGAACTGTTCGAGCAGAAACTTGTTGCCTTGCAAATGACTCCATTTCTCGACTCAGGGTTCGTGACGTAACTGTACGATCCCTTGTGACCATGCGGATAAGATGTCTGTCTTCTCGGCTGTTAGTGATGGGGGTCGCTGAGATCCTGCATGATGTTCCGTATGACTGTTCTGAATCCATCGATTCCATATTCTGCGATTCCATAGCATGGGGTGTCGACTGAAGCGAGCAGCAATATTGCGCTACGATAAACCGCAATCCCGGTAGGCTATAATCCTTCCTCGATCAAAGTCAGACACGTGCTGATAGGCAATTCTTCTTCTTACACGAGGCATTGCAACAACTTTCTTTGCCAAAAACAACGTTGAAACGGAAATTGAGTATGAGAAAACTGCTGTCAAATCTCTGATTTTATACACATTGTAGATGTCGCTACTGTCGCCTGCTTTATATGAATGCGCTGAAAATCTTATCATTTGCCTATCATAGCAAGTTCTATCTGTCATGCAAACTTCACGTGTGTGGTGTGCCGCTTTCCTGGTGTATCAGTTTTAATGGCCAGTAGTGTATATATTATGGGAAATATACAAATATTATATAGAATATCTTTTTATTCTGACTAATGGTAAGAAATTGTCCAGAAAAAAAGATACCATACATTATGTATTTATCAATAGTCTGTATATATCCCATAATATAAATGAAAATTGTATGCAATATCTTTTCTTTCTGATCAATTGTGAGAAATTTTTAATAGAACTGATTTACTAAATCTCAGAATATTAATGATAATGCTGAACTTATTTTTATTTTAAAACTATTGATAAATTTGTAACTGCTGAAAAAGCTTGATTTTGCGTATGCTATCTGACACACTGCTCTTGAAATTAATTTTTAACATCCTAGTTCTCTAGTCTACAACCCATATTTTTAAGAACGTGCTAGAAATTTTTAGTCATTGATTTGTTATCAATAATGACACTGAAAATGGTATTCTGTCACCATGCTTTATCAAGACCCAAATTTTGTGACAATTTCTTTTGTGTAAATTAATTTCATTTCTCATTGGTGGCTACAGCTATTAAGCATAGTTCTGCTTATTTCTTTAAAGTAAATTTTTCATATTGACATCACAAATACCAGTGATAAAATAAGAGCTACAAAACCCAGCATTGTCCATGACCAACATTACTGATTGATGATAATTAATTTCTGAAATACTTTGAATCCAAAAAAGCTATATTTCTTCAGGAATTTTCGAAAAATTTAAGAAGTGTGTCAAATACAGTAGACGTTTGCTTTTACTAACCTCAAGTTTTACAAATACTCACATTTTTTTAAAAATTAATGGCTACTCGCTAATCATAGACACATAATTTTAGTTTTCATTTACGAACTTAAATTTAAAAAAAAAATTCTTCCTTGCGAACTTTTGATTTTAACACATAGTTTTCTTTTCCGTTTCTTCATTTCTTATGATCTTACTTATCCTATCCCCACTGCAAGCACTGTCCTCAATCCCAACTGACGCCGGAACATGTTTTTAATTGCCAAGCCATAATCCGCTCCCTCTTTTTTCTTGGAGCACCACCAATCGAGATCCTACACGGCTTCCGGGTCCCAGAACTGGCGGACCTCGTCACCAGGACTTTTGAAGGAATATAAAATTAATTTGCACTTTGCACCTTTATGGACACGACAACAACAACATTTGATTTCTTTTCATACAATTCCTGTGAACTTGATTCATACTTGAACAACGAAGTGATATATGCAAGCATTTCAGACAATTTAGGAACGATTGTCGAAAACACATGGATATTAGACATATTTGATGGAAAAGAGCTGTGGGGCAGAATTCAACTTCCATAAGTGCACAGAAAGGGGAAAAAACTTCTTTTCTTTCCGTATGTTAGTTCATACAAAAGGATAAACACTCTTTAAAAGTTTGTGATGTGGTGGGTTTAATTTAGTTTGAATAACTCAATTTAGGAAGTTTCTTTTGTCAAGAAAGATTGAACCGAATTCGTAGAGGATTTGTTGCTATTGAAGTAAAAAATAAATCTGGAAGTAGACAAAAAATATTAAATAAAAAAAATTGCCAAAAAATATAGAAATTCAAAAGAACAGCCAATATTCTCTTTCGAAAATATTGTAAAGAAGCAAAATATTCTAAAATGAAAAAAAAAACACTTTTCTTGGTTGGTTTAAAAAAATGACAGGAATGAACATTGCTGTGTTGATAGTAATGTCATTAAAGAGAAACCCAACTGCTTTGTTATGATGCTAAATAAAAAAGATTTCAAATCTGCTTACGATTGGCTCTTAAAATTTAAAGAAAAACACGGTTTCAGCTTTAGAAAATTATATAGTGAAGTGCAATCAATAAAATGAAAAGTAAATGTTTTTAAATATGAATCTTATTTTGCTTGTGTTTCTTATACTGCATTCTAACTAATACTTTCTAATAGTTTTTAGTAACAGAAAAAGTAATTTGTGGTAAAAAAAGAAACTAATACACTTTATTCTTTCATTTCTTTTTAATAAGTACTTTACAAGTACTTACAAATTCGTAAAAGCGAATGTCTGCTATCAAGAAATTAAGGTTACTTCAAATTTCGTCGTTTCAGCACGTCAGAAGAAGTTAAACGTGTATCCCTTGATATCAATGAAGGCTTTGAAAATTTGTTGCCTTTTATACATGGCTATGGTAAACTAAGTGATTACATATAAGAACTACCTTGAATGACTACTATCATGGATCTTTTATATTAATGTCTCCTTGATTTAGAGAAACTATAATATTTTTATAATATATTTTCATAAAGTATAATTGAATGTAGTAGCTTTTCGAAGATTTAAATTTCAATCAAATGCAAAAGTTTGCTTTGTGTTTTATGAAACTATAAATAAATAAGTTCTTAAAAGTTCTAAACATTTTTTTATTAAATGTAAATAATTATAATTAATAATAATATATAAAGTTCCTCTTCAAGAAAGAAAAATATCTTCTTATGTTTTTCTTATTTATTATTTTTAAAATGCTATGAAATTATCATATTTAATTTATATATTAAGGAATAATATCTCTTAACTTTCTGAAAATGTAAAAATTATTTGGATGACATCTGATTTTGTGAGTGTTCAGTAATTGTATATATTACGTAAGCCTTAATCCTATTGTTTTATTGTGATTCTTTTAGAAGAAAAATTTAAAAATTACTTAACTGGAATAATTTAATCTCAAAACTATTAAAAATAAAAAATTTTACTTTTACTTGAATTATAAAATAAAATTTTAATGTGTTTGCTGTAATTAACTTAATATTTTCTGAAATTCTTTGGAAAAAGTTTTTTATTGCCATTCATGTATTTTTTTTAGTGTACGAAAAAGTAATTTTAATTAATTTGAGCTGAAAAATGTGCTTAAAGTAAAGAAAAATTGGTTGTTTTTTATATTTTTCATCTTTTTCATTTTTAATGATTTATAATAAGAAAAATGTATTTGCTCATTAAGATTTAGCATATGAATTTTATATTTTATTATTTCTTGGAAATATTTTTTAAAGCAGTTTATTACAGTAGTAAGAAAATATCGATTTTTTTTTTTCATATTATGGTAAAAACATTATTATCTTAATTAATATGTTCTTTTATTTATTTAATTTTATATAAAGACTCAAAACTGATTTTTTTTAAGATTTTACAATTTATTATTTTAGCAATTGAATTAAATTTGCAAGATTAATATCTGCCATTTTAATTATCTTAATGAATTAGCATATGTACAAGATTATTAGCAAAAATTTTAAAAGATTAAAAAATAACGTAAGAAATTAGATCAAATTTTCAAATTTTCGATGTCTTGTTTGAATTATAGTTAAACAGATTATAAAGAAAAATAAATGCTCTTTTTTCAAGCCAATAATTCTATTTTTTATACAGAGTCAGTTGGTGGTACTATAGTCACCCGGGATTTACATATGCTCTTGCATAGCAATTAATGATTTATATATCTCATTTCCACCAACGCACATTCAAATTATACTTGATTTACAAGATTTTTCATAGACTGGTCTTTGGAAAAGTCTGCAGCCTACAGTAGTTGATATTAATAGTGCACGGCAATGTTGCAATGTTGTTTTATAGCAATCACAGATACGTAGAAATACATTGCCTTTTTAATTAAGGTTCCAATTTTTAAAAACTGAAAATTATGTACAAATCACTAGAATTTCTGTAGTTGTTAAGAAATATGGAAATAGTTTTAATATTTAAAATTCACATATTTTAAGTATTTTAGTTTAAGTAACTATTTTCTTTTGATTAACTTTGATTTCGGTAAGCAAGGAGTAAATTAAAGAAAATTCACATGACACAAAATATGAAGCAGCATGTGAGATAATTTATTAAAACTTTTTTAAATACTTTTAATTGCAGCATAATTATAATGTGAGCAAAAAGATCAACATGTGATGGTGTGGAGAGTTTGACATTTTTTTTATCATGTTCACATATCAAATGATTCCTTAACAATAGAGATGAGCATCGTACAAGTATTTTATAAAATAAAAAAAAATCTTTATGAGTATATATGAGTTTTTTTTATTCTGGAAATAAATTATGAGGAAAATTTAAAACTTTGATTTATTTACGTGACTGTTTCTAAATTATATGAAATTCTCAGTTTTGATGTAACGTTTTATTCTCTGTTGCTGAATGAGAGAGAAGTTTCATGTGAATGGATTAACCATGAATGCTGAAATTGAGCTCTTCAAAAGAGTAAGCTTTTAAAAAAATAATTCTTGTGAGGAATTAATTTTCAATGAAAGAAATCTATATTTTGAACAAAAACTTTAGTATCTTGGAGTTAGATTTTTTCTGCTTCATTTAAGAAATACAATTTTGTTTAATGCAAGTTAGATATTTCGTTTTGGCAGAAATGCCATATAGTCCAAACGTGTCAAATATTGATTATTTTTGGCAAAATAGATATACTGCTTAATTGATGTATATGCGTGATTACATTAATATTAGGTTTGCCAAAATAAATCTTTCAGCATATTTCTTATAGGTCTCCATTTCTTTGACATAATAAAAACTTGATTGCCAGATGTATAGAAAATCTACTACCAAAAAACCACCAAACTGGGAATTTAGCATTAAATCAGCGTGCTAAATTTCCAACTGGAGACGGAAAATGAAAATGCTCGGAAAAGCAGAAAATGATTTTCCTTAGGTAAAAAAAAAAAACAATATTTTTTTTTCAATTTGAAAAAGAAGCAAATAATGTTATTTAAAAAAATGTACTAAGAATGATGGAAGAAAGGAAGATTCCACGTGAAATAGGCTTTTTTTTTTGGCTGGTGGTTATATGTAGTTGATAATTTTAAAAATGAAGAAACTTCCATTCTTGAATCAAGTAAAGTTACAAAATTTTTGGCATCCCTTCGTAAGCAATTTTACAATAAGTTCAAATCAACGTTAATTAAAGTTTAAATTAATTATAAACTTTATAATTTAAATTAGAAAGTGCAACAAGTAATAAATCTAAAGTTAACCAAAAATCAACATCTTGATATATATATATATATATATATATATATATATATATATATATATATATATATATATATATATATATATATATATATATATATATATATATATATATATATATATATATATATATATATATATATATATATATATATATATATATATATATATATATATATATATATATATATATATATATATATATATATATATATATATATATATATATATATATACAAGTTTTATAATAATTTTTCAATAATTTTAATTCCAGACAAAAAGTTGAAGAATAAAGGGATTAGAGATTTTATTTATGTAAAGGAATTGCTGAGTAGATCTATTAGATCTATATTTTGGATTATAATAACTTATAACAAATGTTGTATGATATTTAATGAAATATATAGAACAACAAAAATTTCAAATATGATATATTTTGGGACTAAAATTATATTATATTTAAAATTTTTATTTTCTAACTAAGTGCTTAATCATATGGCTTTAAAAAGGGGGAAACAATTCTTTATAATTTCATATTTTTTGCGCTGCATTAAAAACATATTTTTATAAATTTCCGTCTCAATTAGTTGATGAAAAATGCTTTTAAAAATAAAATATTCTTATTAAAATCAAGGAAAATCGAATCGAATTACAGGATTTGTACTAAATTTCTTTTTTGGAGTTTTTAAAAACAGTTTTTATAGACTTACATATCCTTTAAAATTATTTCAAGATATAAAAACATAAACACAATTATTTCTTTTAGGAGCAGAATTATTTTAAATCTTGGTAATTTTACCTCAGGTTATTTCGAACGGGCATTTTTTTATCTGTTTTGCTGGAAATTTCATTTTGTTATATAATAAAGTAAAATACAAGTTAGTTAAAACTGTTTTCACAACCAATGTAATAAAAAATCATTATCATTTTTTTGTTTGTTCATAAAATACTTTTGAAATGCCATTTTTCGTAAAATTTGATTATTATAATGGATTTATTTTTTAAGAAGAACATTTTACTTGATTACATTTTCGAAGGTAAATGTAATTGTTTAATTTTTAGAAAACAAGAGAGGTTCTTCAATAGCATTAAAGGGAACTACCATTTCACAGTTGTGATAAGGTAATGCATTTAATTAAAATAAAAGAAAATAGTGAAAAATAAACTTAAAAATTTTTAAAATGTGTGCAATGAAAGAAAAATAAAAAAAAATAAAAGCAATTTATTAGTTCCCATATATGTAAATATGTTTCTTTTGTGTATATTATATCTGTTTACAAACAGTTACAAAATTATTAGTAGTTCTATGCAATTAGTCTTTTACATTTTTCGTCAACATGCTTTCCACATAAAGTGGTCCACAGCACTTTTAATACTGAAATTTAAAGGAATAGAATAAATGTATGCTAATTATTTATCTGTACTTTGAAATGAAATGTACATAATTTACACGTATTGAGTATCTTTGATTATTAACAAAGCAATGCTACTCAGCAAAGCTACTAATAATAAGAGCTAATGAATTTTGTTTATTAAAATTGTTAAACAATGCATTGATATTCTCCAACTATGCTCAATTCTTATTTTATTTACTTACGCTGCTCCACTTTCCCAACTAAATTATATTTTGATGTGGAGTACGACTTCCTTAGTACACACATATCTTAGGTACCTGTTTATAGGGTAGGCAACCATTCACAACTCATTCCTACAAGGAAAGGACGAAGACAGGATAGATAGCGAGAGAAAGTACATCCATGCCTGAACCGGAATTCGAACCCAGGACCTCTCTATCCGTAGTCAGGCACGCTGACCACTAGACAAGTTAGGCGGCCAATGCTTTGTTAAAAAATAAATCTGTTAAGTACTATGCTGAAAATGCTATCAAGTTATTAACGAGCTTTAAAATATAATTTTAAGTAAAAATGAATATTTTTTCAGCAAAATTTTATTTTTTATTCATTATTAAGTATAATTAGAAAAAGAATGCGCTTTTATCCTAATAATTTATTATGGAGGGAACATTTATAAACATATTCATGCTCATAAATTTCAGTTTTCGTACGCAAAATTTTATTTTTTTCTTAAAATAAAGTTTTGGCAAGTAATAACAATTTGTAAATCTTTTTGTTTATTTATATTATAAGAATTTCTGGTATTTTTGTTTATTATAACACAAGGAATAATAATTAATCAAATGATTCGAGGAAGAATTGAATTTTCATATACTCGTCGTGAGCATAGAATTTTTTAACCGGTACTTACAGTTTAAATTCTAAGCCATTGTAAAATTACAAAACATAAGATGGGAATTGAACTCAGAATCTTCTCTGATAAGGGTTTAAGTAGTAACTATTAACCTACCAACAGAGTTTTGTAGAATAATCTGATTTATTATCTTTTTACTATTTAGTATTTTTTTTATTCTACCTGAATTATCTTATACAATTGTTTTACTGCTTTTGATTTTTCTTTCTTTCTTCTCTCTCATTTGTAAAATACCTTAAAGTAATTCATGAAAATTATATATATTAAAGCACAACGTGTATATTAGAAAACACAGCGCAATGTAAATAATCTGGTTCAAAACTATGATTGCTTCAAACATATCTGCAAGAAATAAAATTCATAGCATTTTAAAAACATAAATATCACAACAATAGCTTTTCTTAGCTTTGATATACTTGAAAATCTTTTTATTTGAAACCAATTTCATAAGTGCTAATTATAAATGTGTAATAAAACAGACAGTACAAATAAAATTTTTAAGAAACTCTTTTTATGTATTCAGATTTTTTGTAACTATAGTTTTCAATCGGTGGGAGAAAATTATAAATACTTTAATCTATTAACTATAAATTATATATAAACCATAAATATATGATAACTATTAACTATAAATTATATATAAACCATAAATCTATAATAACTATTAACTATAAATTATATAAAATACTTTAAATCCACGACTGTTTCGCATAGAAAAAATAGTGATGAAAAGTAAATCTTTGAAAATAACTAAATTATTTGAAAGTAAACATTTAAAATTAATTTTCATAGATAAACTCTCTATGGATCAAAATATCAAATATTGATAAACATTAAAGTTGAAATTCTAATCTTAAAATTTTTGATACCAATGAATATGTGGTTTAATTATGAAGTGATTAAATTGACTACAATTTGTTTCTCTGGAAGAAAAATTGATAAAAATAAAAATAATTAAATTAAAGTTTTGAAATATGAAATTGGTTTTGTTTTCAAATTAAAGTTTATTTTAAAAAAATTTCTATAATATGCTACTACTTTCTACTGGTCACAGTTTAATATCTAGTTAACATTATATTAGGTAGGTAAGTTATGGCGGGGACACTTTTGGAGATCTATGCTAAGATGCTTGTAGCTCACATTGAAGAAGGTATTTGGAGAGGATTTATAGTCAATCGATTAACATCATTTAAGTAAAGTCGATTGAGTTCTGAACCCTAAGAGATGTGAACATTTTATTATTGTTTTAAGTTTACAACTCTGACTCTCTTTAAAAATGTCTTAAACTATTTAAAATCTCTTAATTTTATGCATGCTTAATTTATATAAAATCTATGTGAGCTTATTTAAGAGAGAAATCATAAAAAAAGATAAAACTACCATTTGCGGGACAGTATGATTCACAAAGATTAATGTTCAATCTGAAATATTTATCGTGTATGATTTTGCACTGAGTTTCGTTTACTATTTTGCACTAAAATGTAAATACAGTTTCTCACGCATTTTCTATATATATTTATGCTAAATAATATACTCATAAAACTAAATAAAATAATTTATATTTCATATTCATAATTTTTGTAAAACATTAAATACACATTAATACATTCATCACAACTAATCAAATGCAAGATGTATAATGTATATATGGATATTTGCTCTTGTATTTATTGCACTGTACATATAAATAATAATATATGCAATCTTTTGCGCTTACGTAGGAAGCCGTTATCTCTGTGAAGTAAAAATTTGTGACGTACTCTTAATAAGAATCTAGTCACAAATTAGTTAATAAATAGTAGACTTACATCACATCCTATGATATAAGTGAATAAATAAAATATTCTAAGAAACTGTAAATGCAGGCTTCAGAATTCACTTTATGTCCTATAAAATAGCTCATTCAAAACACTACCTAGAAAATCTCATTAAAGGAGAACGCATAATTGCTCAATAAATTTAGATAAAGTAAGGTGAGCTCGTAAAAAGGATTAGCCAATAACAATGGCCGCGCTTAATTTCCGCACACGAATTTCCATTCTTTGAGGTCTATAAAACGTCCCAAATCATGACTAATGAACAAACGATGTAATTTAACAGGTTAACATACTTTGCAAGGACTGCCTCTGTTATTAGAAGGGAATGCCCTATTTCAGAAAACCTGATTTAGTGTGCGGAACTTGAGGTTGAATGAAATCTTAAACAACATAAAGCTATATTGACATTTAGAAGGGTTAATTATAATTAGATGTAGAGGTGGTAAGATTGTAAATTAGATTTGAATTATTTAGTGAAATTTTGTAAGAGGATACTGCAACTTATTGAAAGCACATGCGCTTTAATTGTACAATCTTTTATTAAATAAATTGCATTTTCGTAAGTAATTTTTGAAGCAACAGCTTATATTACTAGAGAACATTCAGTATTCATAGAAAATGATTTGCTTCAATTTATGCAATAATAATATAAAATTAAAATGAAATAATGTGAATTGTCATTGATATGTAATCTTCAGCAGATTATTTTTAATAATTAATATACTTTTCACTTTGTTATTTATTTAATAATTAATACACATTTTTAATTGTTAATATACATTTCACGTATCTTTATGTCTTAACGTATTTGATGATATAATTTTTTTTTTAGCTTTTCTTCCATTAATTCCTAAAATATTTCATAAAACAGTTTAACTATTAAAATATTCTAAATCATCAAATATTTCTAATTCTTTAAATATCATAAAATGTTCTAAATCATTAAATATTAATGTTCTTCAAGATATATTATACTAATTTGTTTTTACAATATCTAAGTTTACAGTCTTACAAAATATGACAGGTTTTGATTAATAGTTTATTTATAATGAATGAATGATCTGTAGTATTTAAAATGAAACGTTTCTTTGTTTATAAAAAAAGATGATTTATTGTAAATAAGACGTTAATAAAAGACAGCTTCTTTATTTCTTTTGTATTAAATTGTTTAATATTAAAGTTAAATTTAATAAAAACGTGTTAAATAAATCTCACGCGACGTTTCTATAAGGTGTTTTTAGTAGAAACAGAACTAATTAAATGGAAAAATTATTTTAAATGCAATTTACAATTTAATTTATTCAACCAATTATGAAAACAGAATAGAGAATTCATAATTTTTCCTTAATGAAAAGGTGCAATATTTACTTTTTATGAGTTGATACTTACAGGTGAAAGTCTGCGGAGAAAAACTATGTTAAACAAATGAAAATAAAAAAATTATCGTTAAATGATTTAAATTTCTTATAATAAATATAAAAAATTTCTCAATTATTAAACTGTTTTTAAATTTCCTCTTATTTGAAAAGCAAATGAAATTTTTATCATAAAATATTTATTGTTTGTTTAATTTTTTTTTTACCTCATTTGCTTTGACTATCCTTCTATCTTCTTTAAACTGATAAAAATTATATTACTTAATTGTTTTCGTGGGAAATGAATCAGTTTACGAGCATAGAATAATTTTATTTTAATGAATGCATGTTTTTAGTCCCCATGAGAGAATTAAAATTGTTGTTATGAACTAATGTTTATAAAAGAAGCAAATTCTAAATGGGTTTTACATAACTTGATTATTACAAAGCTGGAAAAATAATTTTTTGTGCTTATAATCCATTTTCCTAGTATTTATATGAATGAATTTTAATGTGAGTTAACAAATTAGGAAAGTATAAAAAGTGTTCTTAAATAGGAAAGTGTAAGAAGCTTAAATTTAGAATAAAAAACTCTAGAAAGTTTTGATTCTAAAAAAAATAAAAGGTTTGATGAAATCAAAGCTATTGTTAATGAATGAATGAAACATGGAATAAATATCTATGAAATTTGCTATAAATTAAATGCTAACTTAGTTTCAAAATCTTTTATGTGAATAATGTATAATACAATAAGAAACATCCCCCAAAAAGGTAAAATATGATTCAGGAAAATACGAAACTCTTATTTTGAAAATTATGATTTTTGAAATTCAAAATATAATGAATTGAATAAAATATTAGTTCTTCAAGAGAAAAAAAAATCTTTTAACAATTTAAAGGAATAACAAAATAAAATAGATTTAATAACTTTAGCTTTCCATCAGCATTTAGAATTCTTCTTTCCAATAAAGAATCATTATTGCAAAAGAAGAACAATAAAAGCAATTACCATACATTTGTTTGTCCAATGATATTCTAGTTACAAATTTATAAATTTAAATAAACCTCAGAAAAGGCTAAAAGCAAATGCAGCAAATAAGGTAAGCTGCATCTGCTTATTATTTTTATTTATGCATAAATAAATTCAACAAATGAGCTAAATTTGTCTCTTCGCCTAAATTTGTCATTCGCCTTATTTTTGTTCTTAAAATTCGTTATGAAATAAATAAGATCAAAGGAATGCTAAATTGAAAAATAAAATTTTTAATATCAAGTTGCAAAAATATTAATGCATATAATGATTTCTCTAAAATTTCCAATTTAAACTCTTTCTGTAAACTGTACTCGTTAAATATAAGAAAATCCAAATCCCAATATAAATATGGCTACAATAAACTATTTTTAAAAAAGAGGAAAGAATTTGAAATGCTAAGGAGTTAGTGTATTATATAAATGATGATAATGATGATGCTAAAATTACTTTTCATCTATGGATATATATATATATATATATATATATATATATATATATATATATATATATATATATATATATATATTGTCACGAAGATTTAAGTGAACACACCGTTGGATTTAAACAAACAAGTTTATTGAAGGAAAGTAGCGACTTGTAACCTTACAAAGTCGAGAAGTTGCCCACGACTAGTGGGTATAAGCTTTTATACAGTAATAGAATATTCGAGAAACAACTAATTAACATAACAAAGAAAGGTCTAGAATGTTGGAGAACATAAGGAAACAATAATTAAAGAAACAAACAAAAAATCCATACTTTGGATACAACAGCCATGGCTGGTATCGAACCCGCAACCTCCGGGTTTGGATCGCGTGCTTTGACCACTCGGCCACTGAGCTCGTTGGAAAGCTTTCTCTATGCGGCATTGCTCCTCTCTCAAAAAGACAGCGTCTCGCTGCTATTTGGATCTTGAGCGTGTTAAAGGTCCTTTGTAAACTTCTGCCTTCTTTTCCGGAAGAACGACACTTTGATTTCGTCCGTCTTCAATGTCGGTCTGCTTCGCCGGATCATGGTACGGCTTCATACGCAAAACATGGACAACATCTTTTAGTTTCCTTTTCCGGGAAGCAGGATCAAAATCTTGCACTTCGTAGGTGACGTCGGATAAACGGCGCAGCACTTGATAGGGCCCAAAATACCTCCTTAAGAGCTTCTCGGAAAGACCGACCTTTCGGACTGGGGTATAAACCCATACGAGGTCTCCAGGACGATAGGACACCATTCGGTGTTTGGAATCATAATGTCGACGGTCTTTATCTTGCGCTCTCAGAGTATGCGTTCTGGCCAATTGTCTCGACTCTTCTGCCCTGGAAATAGTCTTGGCTAGATAATCGTCCGTTGCATCATCAGGCAAGAATGGGAACATTGTATCCAGCGTTGTTTCGGCTTCACGTCCATGGAGCAGGTAGAACGGCGTAAATCCTGTTGTCTCCTGCTTAGCGGTGTTATAAGCAAACGTCGCAAATGGCAAAATTTCGTCCCAGTTTTTCTGTTCGATATCAACGTACATGGACAACATACCAGCTAGAGTTTTGTTAAAGCGCTCCGTCAATCCATTCGTTTGGGGATGATACGCCGTCGTCATTCGATGATCGATATGGCACAATTTGACTAGTGCGGATACAAGTCTGGACTGGAAAACGGCACCACGATCGGTAATAATGACTCGAGGAGCTCCATGTCTCAGAAGAATCTCTTCGAGCAGAAACTTGGCGACTTCTTCGGCTTCAGCAGTTGGTAAGGCTCTGGTTACTGCATAGCGTGTACAGTAATCTGTGCAGACCACGATCCATTTATTTCCACGGGCAGACTTAGGGAACCTCCCAAGCAGATCTATCCCAATGCGGTGAAAAGGTGTGACAGTAGGAGGGATGGAAACCAAGCGTCCAGGTGGTGGTTGTGGAACTGATTTCCTCCGTTGGCATTCTCGACAATGCATGACGTACCGCACAACATTCCGGTACATCCCCGGCCAATAAAATCTTTTCCTGATTCTGTCGTACGTTTTCGCAAAGCCAAGATGCCCTGCGGTAGGAGCGTCGTGGAAATGTTTAAGTATGTCCGCTCGTAGATGCTTGGGAATGACAGGCAACCATGGCTTCCCGGCAGGATCAAAGTTCTTTCTGCATAAGACTCCGTCAATTAACTCAAATTTCTTCTCCTCGGTAGAGGGGCCGATCTTCGGAAGGATTATTTTTGCCATGTCTGGATCTTTCTTCTGTTCGATAGCGAGGTCTATACTCGTAGTTACAGCTAAAAATTGGTCTTGCGTCTCAGTCGCTTCATCCACTGGATTTCTCGAGAGAGCGTCGGCATCATTATGCTTCCTCCCAGATTTGTATTTTACCGAAAAATCGTGTTCCTGGAGGCGAAGAGCCCACCTCGCCAGCCTGCCTGAGGGATCTTTTAGATTCATAAGCCAGCAGAGTGAATGATGATCCGTAACAACGGTAAAATGTCTTCCGAACAGGTATGGCCGGAATTTATTAATTGCCCATACGACGGCAAGGCATTCTCGTTCTGAAGTAGAATAATTCCTTTCGGCTTTTGTCAGGGTTCTAGAGGCGTATGCTATGACTCTTTCGACTTCATTCTCAATTTGCACCAGAACTGCTCCAATACCATATCCGCTGGCGTCGGTATGAATTTCTGTAAGGCATCTTTCGTCGAATATCCCCAATACTGGATCAGATGTAAGCGCCTCCTTCAGGTTTTCGAAAGCCTTTACTTCTTTAGGACCCCAATGAAATTTCGCATCGCCTTTCAACAGCAATTGCAAGGGCTCGGCGAGATAGCAAAAGCCCTTAATAAACCTTCGGAAGTACGAGCAAAGTCCAAGAAAGCTTCGTACGTCATGTACGTTCTGTGGAGTAGGAAAGTTGCTCACGGCTTTCACTTTGTCAGGATCTGGACGGACACCGTTACTGGATACGAGATGGCCTAGTATTTTCACTTCTTGGGCAGCAAAAAGGCACTTCTTGGGGTTAAGTATGAGTCCAGCTTCTTGAATGCATTCCAGAACTGTTTTCAACCGGAGAAGGTGGTCTTCAAAAGTTTCTGAGAAAACTACTATGTCGTCCAGGTAACACAGGCACATAGTCCATTTGAGATGGCGTAGCAAATTATCCATCATTCTTTCGAAAGTCGCCGGTGCATTACAGAGTCCAAACGGCATGACTTTAAATTCGTATAAGCCTTCTGGGGTAATAAATGCCGTCTTTTCACGATCCGCTTCATCCACTTCTATCTGCCAGTAACCAGATCGGAGGTCCATGGAAGAAAAGAATTTGGCGCCTTTTAAACAGTCTAGAGTGTCATCAATGCGGGGTAGAGGATAAACATCCTTCCTCGTGATGCTATTCAGTTTTCGATAGTCTACGCAAAAACGCCAGCTTTTATCTTTTTTCTCACGAGTACGACGGGGGATGACCAGGGACTCTCAGATGGCTGGATAATACCTTGGTCAAGCATTTTCTCAACCTCTTCCCGAATTATGCGTCTTTCAGTCGGTGAAACTCGGTAAGCCCTTTGGTAGATTGGAGCATGATCACCAGTATTGATCCTATGTTTCACATTTGTCTTTGCGGCTGACGACTTGTTAGATTTTGTAAAGATTCCAGAAAAGGCTTGTAAGAGTTCGGCTAATTTGCGTTTTCTTTCGCTGCTCAACTCAGGGGATATCATTATGGTATAATCTATACTGGAATTCGTCGGCTCCTGCAGTGTACTTTTACTTTTTGTTGTATCATCAATCTCGCATACATGCCCGTCATTCAGGAGCTCAGCTTCGCCTATGTACATCCCTTTAGGAATGACTTGATCTTTGGCCTGCATGTTGGCAACCCAAATTTCACTTTGTCCATTATGGTATAAGGATACCATGGAGGGTACAGCCAGGTTTCTTTCAAGCAGCAAATGTCTATTGCTGTCTACGATTACGCTTATGTTTCTTCCGACATCTAGTCCTGATACGGCTATTCTCGTCAATGATCGTGGCTGAAGCTTGTATTCCTTCGTGGCATACAGCTTCCAAGCGTCTAGCGCAGTGTTTTCTAGGTCAGTATCTTCCAACAACAGTTCATTCCGGCCACAGTCTATCACGGCTTGAGAAGCTTCCAAGAAGTCCCATCCGAGGATTACGTCGTGACTACAATGCCGTAGAACGATGAATTCAAACAGCAGCTCTCGTCCATTTATAACGACACGCAAAACGCATTTTCCCACTGGCTTAACAAAACTGCCATTAGCGACTTTCAGTATAGTGTTCTTGGCGTCAGTAAACATAACTTTCTTTAAGGATCGACGAAACTTATCGGAGATGACAGAAAATGAAGCTCCCGAATCCACTAGGGCACGGATCGACTGATTATTTACCATGACGTCGAGGTGGTTACCTGTCATCTTTGCGGCTGATGGAGGATTTTCATTACATGCGGCCTCACCTCCCCGAAAGGTCGCTGTGCTCAGTTTTCCTCGTTTCTACGGCTTGGAGACCGACTTGATCGACGATATGGCGACGGTGATCGGAAACGACGGGTTGGTGATCGGCCTCTAACAGGACTAGGTGAAGAACGGCGTACGAGGCTTGGTCGGCGCAACTCTTCTTCAGCGTCAGCGTCGTCGAAGCTCCGTCGGCGGGCTCGATAATTGTCAAAAACGGCTTTCCTCTCACGGCAATAGCGTACGACGTGTCCAGGGCGTCCACAGTGAAAACAAACTGGTCTGTTGTCGGCCGTTCTCCAAACGTCAGTCTTCCTTGGCTGCGGTGCTGATTTCTGGACAGGGCTACTAGGTTCCCTCGTCACAGCGGCTGCATAAGTGGGACGTCGTTGGGTGCCTGCAGACTTTGCGACAACTGGTGCCAAAACTCTTTCGACTTCGTCTTGGATGACGGTCTGTAGCGGCTGGGAATAGGAGTCCGGAAACTCGTCGGGTCGATTAACCATTCGATGAACCTCTTCTTGTACAATTCTGCGGATAAGGGACACCAAGTCTGGCTCGTCCTCCATGGCTGCTACTGGTACGACATTTGGTAGTCTTTGAAATCTTTTTGGACCAACTCTTTTCTGTTTCATGTCTTCAATGTAGTTGCACCACTTGATGAAGTCAGCCGCAGTCTTAACTTCTTTCATTAAAAGCACCTGGTAAATATCCTCAGCAACGCCTTTCATTAAGTGCGACACTTTTTCGTCGTCGGACATCGAAGGGTTGACCTCGTGACAAAGCCCTAATACACTTTGAATGTAGGACTGCGTAGCCTCTCCTGCCTTTTGAGCCCTATATTTCAGTTGCTCTTCGGCCTTCTTTGTGTACTTCTGACGATCACCAAAAAGTTCATTTAAACCTTTCTTGAATGCGTCCCAGGAGTCCAAGGCATCTTCATTATTTATGTACCACTGCTTGGCCGTACCGTCTAAGAAAAAATAGACGTTCGCAAGGCACATCATTTCATCCCATTTGTTGAACTTGGCCACCCGATCGTATTCTGTAAGCCATTTCCGGGGGTCATCTCCAGGCTCTCCACGGAAGGTTGATGGGCTCCTTAGTAGCTGGTGGGTAGGAGTTACCACGACAGGCTTTGTATCTTCAGCCATTATCTGCTTCTTCCCTCGTTCTGGAACGTAGAGACCAAATTCCGGGGGCAATCCTCTTAAACGAAGACTTCTGCGAATACTTTCAGAATTATCCACGATGGTGAAATCTGTACCCGGCGCCTCCACCAAATTTGTCACGAAGATTTAAGTGAACACACCGTTGGATTTAAACAAACAAGTTTATTGAAGGAAAGTAGCGACTTGTAACCTTACAAAGTCGAGAAGTTGCCCACGACTAGTGGGTATAAGCTTTTATACAGTAATAGAATATTCGAGAAACAACTAATTAACATAACAAAGAAAGGTCTAGAATGTTGGAGAACATAAGGAAACAATAATTAAAGAAACAAACAAAAAATCCATACTTTGGATACAACAGCCATGGCTGGTATCGAACCCACAACCTCCGGGTTTGGATCGCGTGCTTTGACCACTCGGCCACTGAGCTCGTTGGAAAGCTTTCTCTATGCGGCAATATATATATATATATATATATATATATATATATATATATATATATATAATTTTTTGAATTTATTTAAATTTCATTTTTTCGGATTAACTTATTATTTTTTTATATAAAAGGATATTGCATATTTGTTGAAAAAGCGAGATTAAAAAGTGTACATGTATAAAGTATTTTGCGTCAAATTAATCCAAAAATTTATATTTAGAAATTATTCACGTTATTATAATAATCATTTACGCTATATAAGAGAGAATACTTTTCTTTTTTTACTTTTTAAATTAAGGAAATGTTCCTATTACTTTCCAAAATACCTGTAACAATATAAGGAAATTTCAGATTTGTTAAAAAAGGTTTTTGTGCATATTGAATATATGCGTCCATAAAAAATATACTATATCATTTATAAAGAGGTTGGTAAAATAATAATTAAATTTACGTTAATTTTTTATTGTTTAATATTTTGAACGCAAAAATTATATTTAAAATACATAAGACATGGTTATTGGGCATGATTTATCTACGTTTTTTTTATTCAGAGATTATATATAATTCCTATCTATTTAAATGCTGCAAAAAGCTTTAAAATGTTAGATAGAAATGTTAATTTTTGATTTTACATAAAAAAAACTTATGTTTATTTTTTTAATTGAATTACAATAAGTTCTTCTATTATAATGAATATGAAGTACATTGTCATAATATAAATAAAATAAAATCATTTTTATTTTCAAAAAAAGTTACAAATTGATTTTAATATTCAATATTGATCAAAAGTTTAATTAATTAAAAAGCAGGAAAATTAGTAATTTTGATTTCAATCAGTGTTTGATAAAAGTAAATCCTAAAAATTTTGTTAAGAATGTAAAATATGGTGGTGAAAGAATCCATATGACATGTTACCATTACTTGAGGAATACAGGTATATAATAATTACGGATACCATGTTTTCTGTTAATGTTTATACATTTTTAATTCACAGCTTTGTCAAAGAACAGCTGGTAGTGATATTAAATGTATTTCCATAATTATTGATTTTTATATTGCTTAATTTATATTAAAATAAATAGAAAGTATTGAAGTCAATAGTAACAATAATCGATCTGGATATTATAAAACGAATTTTTCTTTCTCTTCTGTTAATTAAAATATGTTGCTTAGATGAAATAGCATTAACACTTTATTTTTAAGAAATTAGCATATTTTGATGTAAAGAATTATTTACAAATACTGGTGGCTTCTATGCGTTAAATGTTTATGTTTACTTCTGATTTTTCGTTTTTTTTTTAATATAAATTTTAGCATTTACACTTCAGACGCATTCTAAAGTTTTCGTACGACTATATCGTATGCATTACATAATTAAAAAGTTCAATTATAAGGTTTATTGTTATGAAACAATTTTGAATAGCATTCTGGAATATTGGAATACCTTTATGAAGTACTGTATACATCAATTTTCTCTCTCTCTCTCTCTCTCTCTGTATATATATATATATATATATATATATATATATATATATATATATACATACATACATATATATATATATATATATATATATATATATATATATATATATATATATATATATATATATATATATATATATATATATATATATTAAATAGAATATTTAACCAATATGAGAGGTTTTAACTAATACATGAACTGGAAATAGTTAAATAGTTTAGTGGGAGTTTATAATTTTTGATACCAAAGCCATTACTTCAGGATTTCACTCACACAGGTACTTACTTTAATTAATAATATTTATATTTTTAATAATTCTTTTAACAAATAAATAAAGAATAAATATCTCTTTACTGTATACAATATATTTTTATAGAATATTATTAATGTAAAAGTGAAACAATTATTTACTGTGTATGGATTTAAATCTGTTGAATAAAATTCAAGATGCATACTAACAATATTCATAAATGCTTAAAGCGACAGAAAATTCTAAAACTGAATAAAATTTGGTTTTTGAATATTCCTTCCAGGTATCTTTAAAAACAAAGAGAAAAGGTAGGTAATCTCTTTAAAACTAAGAACAGTAAAAAGAAAAGGAAGAAATAAATGATGATGAATAAAGACACCAACGTCAAGCTCATTTTGCTTTAGGTGTCAGAATCAATAAGATTCCTAATCCTTTGAATATTGCCTCGCAGAAATGCTGTTTTCATCACTCAAGCAAGGATAATTTTATTAAATCTAAGACTAAACGCTTCTGTTTCTAATATAAAGTAAAACGTAAAAGCGGAATACTATTTTAGAAATCGTGGTATTTCTTTTCAAGCGGAAATCTGCAGGAAAGCGGAGAACAATAAGCATAGATTCTGAAAATCAATGAGATCACTTAAAGTGAAAATATATTCACATTAAAGGAGAATAAAGTGAACATTGTTTATCTCTTCACCTTTTTCACCTGAAATATAGAGAATACTTGTTTCTATTATTTAAGGTTTAGAATTGTTAAGCAGAAATTTTATTTCCGGAATAGTATTTTCAAAAGTTATTATAATACAATTGCTTGAATTTCAATAAGGAAATATAAATTTGTGACAAATTTTTTCATGGCAATATTATTTATTTCAACTTTATAATTACTGAATTGATTACTAAATGCTGTATCTTCTGAAAACAACCACTTGTTTAATATTAATATTAAACAAGTAGTTGTTTTCAGAAGATATAGTATTTAGTAATTATGTTTCTGGAAGATTTTTTTTATTATTTAATTTTTTTATTTTGGAATTAGTTTTATTTTGATGACGTTATAGGATTATCAAACATTTGCTTGCTACATTCTAAACTTACATACAAGAAAGTTATTTAAAAATAAAGTTAAGAAAAATACACTTAGAAATTAATAAGCCACTAAAACTGTTTTTGTCGTTAAAACACTGGAAAATAAGAAGATACTCCATTTTATGACTAAATAAATTTACAAAAATAATAAGCTAACATTTTAAATACATTTAAAATCAGGAGTATAATTGGAAATTTTTATTAAATTGATGCATCAGAAAGAATAAGATTAGTTCGTATAGTGATAGAGGTTATATACACATTTGTTTTCAACAATATATTATTATGCACACAATTCTGTGTTTACAAATAATGTATTTGTAAACTATATAAAAAAACTACTCATTAAAATCTATGTGCAGTTTTATACATTTCAGAAAATTGATTTAAAAAATAATATTGATTGTAATAGTGAGGAATATATAATATGGAGGAAAAATTCGAAGACATTGTAAAATTTCCTAGCTTGATCTTCAATATATTTTCCAAAGTATTATGTAAATTCTCTTCAATCAATGTCGCAAAAAATTAGTGATTCATTTGAAAAAATTAAAATCATCTTTCACTCATGGATACAATATATAGCTTGTAAAGACTATCATTAATTTGATTGCTATTTTAATTAAATTATTGCTATATTCAGAATGATTAAAAATTGAAAACACAATACTTTGCAAAAGAGGTAGCTAATTTTATTCAGTAGTATAAACAAGGAATAAATTAACACTTCAATTGAGATAAAAATGCTTTGATTTTTTGAAATAACTTGAAATATTTTTGGACCAAAAAATTTCTAAAAGGTTCAATTTATGGCACTAAAACTTTTACCTTCAAGACTAAATTTATTCAAGAGAAATCTATATACAATTGAATTAAATGCATAGCAATTTGTTTCATTACATGAAAAATAAATTTGCTTTATTGAGAACAAGATATGTAATACTTAATATGACAATTTATAAAAGTCCCATTTATGTAAATTTTATTATCATTCATCTTGTAAGCAACAACAAGTTTTATAATAGGAATATTTTATTCTTATTATAAATTCATACTTTTGTATACACCAATGCATGGTATTCAGTTATAATAGAGAAGGTGTTAAGAATAACAATAAAAATGGTTGATCATTTCTTCTTGTAATAGGTAAAATCAATGCTATTTAAGACATCAACATTATTAAAAACATTATAGAATATCAAAATAAGTATTTTAATAATTCTATAACCATAAAATGAAAATGAGCATTTCATAATTTTAATTTTGTTCGTAAAAGTAATATCACCTTTCTTTCTTAAAGTAATAAAAATAATCTAAAATAGTTTAATGAGCGTTCAGCAGAGAATAAAATTAGGATAAAAAAGAAAACTTTATGAAAAAAGAGCTTTTTGACGTGTAATTAAATTATTAAATTATAACACGTGTCTATGTTGAGTTTCTTACTTAAAATGGGAAATAAGATATAACAGCAAAATAATTAGAAGCTAATTATGCAACAAACAAATAACTAGGAATAAAATATTCTTAAAAAAAGTAAAAAATATCGATATATAATTAAAATGTTATAAAAAATTTCAACAAAATATAAAATTTGTTATTTGCAGCTTATGTTTATAGTTATTTTATCTTTAAAATAAAAGCTCTAATAAATATCAAAATTATAAATATTTTTAAGCAAAAATATATTTCATTATAATTTTGTTATATCATAATCAATTAGCTGTAATTTGTTTAATCCTTTTTATATACATAATTATCTAATATAATAATAATTTAAAGTAACCGATATAATTTTCTGTATTACTTAAAGTTTCAATTTCTTTCTATGTATTTTTATTCTTTCTCACAATATATATATATATATATATATATATATATATATATATATATATATATATATATATATATATATATATAAACAGGGTGCGGCAGAACCGACTAAGCAGTTTTAAGGAGCAATAAAAATTAAACCTTCGATATGTTTTTATTTTCTAAATTAGTACAATATACCATTTTACATTCATATAGTTTGAAAATAATATCCTCAAGATGGCGGCCGTGAGCATCAAGGCATTGTTTTAGACGATCCCTGAAGTATCGAGTAGCTCTTGCATACATATCGCGGGGTATGACATTCACTTCGTCAATAATCCGCTCTTAACTCTGGTAGGGTGTGAGGAGGTTTTTTGAAAATATTTTAATTCAGATATCCCCAAGTAGTCACACGTGCTCAAATCTGATGACCACGCAGGCCAACCGACATCACCCCTCAAAGAGACAAGGTGCCAAGAAAATATTTCGTTTAAAACATCTAGTGAAATTTGAGCTGTGTGAGTAGTATCTCCATCCTGTTGAAATCACAAGTCCCCCAGTCCATGTTCTTCAGCAATCTCATTCATTCTGGGTAGCAGAAAATTTTGCAAAATTGCAATATAACTTGTGGAATTCATTGTCACGGTTACTCCTTCTTCCCCAAAAAAGTAAGGGTCTACTGCGCGAAATTGTGGTATGGCAAACCTCAATGTCACTTTAGGAGAATGTTGCGGTCTTTGACGAATTATTTTGGACACGAATTTTCAGAACAGTAATGAAAGTTTTGCTTATTCACGCACCTACTTAGAGGAAAATGTTTCTTGTCACTACTAAAGAAAGCTGCATTCGGCGGGATCTGAACAAGGATTTGCTCACACACATTTTGACGGTTGTATTCATTTGCTGAGCGTAATTCTTGAGCAATTATTATTTTGAAAGAATTGAACTTCAGATCACATTGCAGAATCCTTCTCAAACTGCTATCTGAAATCTCCAATGCAACAGCATGTCGTCGAGCAGAACGTTGCGGTTATTGTTAAACTGCTGTTCTCACCCGCTGCACATTTTCTGGAAAATCTTCGTCAGCCTTGTGTATCTATTCTTAATGTGCTACCAGTGTTCTCCAACTGCTGAACCCAGGACCGAATTGTGTTAGCATTAGGAACTTCATCGCTGCGTGGAATGTTGAACTGTCGCTGAAAAGCTTGTTGTGTAGCAATCATAGATCTGCTGTTCTCATAATAAGCGTGAACGGCAAAATCCAGATGTTCATCGGTCCAGACCATGTTGATTACTGAAATGGGGTCATCGACTGAATAAAGGAAGACTATATGCAACTGCCTATCCCTAGCACGGCCCCAGCGGTAATCGATAGAAACTACAAGCTCTGCCACACCTTGTATATATATATATATATATATATATATATATATATATATATATATATATATATATATATATATATATATATATATATATATATATATATATATACATATAAGAATGTTAGTCAAGTATGTACTGCTTTTCGTTGTTATCATATGCTATATTAGAATTTTGTGAGATCTATGCATGCTAGATGTAAGTATAGTATTAATGATTAGCATTATGTAAAGATTCTAATCCACTTCTACATTGAGAGGTGTTAACGCATTAATTTGCATCATTATAACATAAATTCTTACACCAGAGGAGAATGATGATGTCATGTGAAAAGAACAAAATTTCTTTGCAAAACATTGCTTATTTTGGGTTTATGCATTATCACACGAATATCATATATTTTAGGTATTTTTATTACATAATAGTAATTAACAAAATATTTTGTTATCTCGTGAAAATACTTCATATACAGGTATAAATAAGCAACGATTACATATTAAAGTACATAAGGACCACGAGGGAGCCAAAAAGATTGTTTTTTAATGAATAACAATGAGATGGAATATGTACATGCTGTTAAATAACCTTGTAAAGTTTTTAAAATTTATTCTGAATTACTTAAACATTAACTGAGGATCTTGAATTTTATAAGTATAAGGATTTATGTTTTACTAATTTGTGCTTTTTTATATTGACAGTGCAGCACTGTGATTCGTTTACTTCCTAAATTATTAAACCATGTTTTAGATATTTTCATAGTTCGTCATATTTATTACATTTGTGTTTAGATATAATGTTCCCATATCTTTTTAAATTTCAGTCATTATATATTTTGCTTCCACTTATTTCTTATGCAGAAAAAGGTTTTATTTTATACTCAGTTTCTCCATTTATTGGAAAGGTTAATTCAATAAAACCTCACAGTCATTTATTAACTTCTCGCATTTAATACTTGTGCAATTGCTTCTGTTTCAACAATATCATTCTGTATGAAACCGTAATAAAACAAAAAGCAACAAAAATAAACTGAAATAGACAAATACGCTGATAAAAATAAAACCTTTAACTTTTTTATAAAAGCAGAATGTATTGTTGGCAATACATCAAGAAATATAATTTGTTCACAATAATGTGAACTTTTTACTTTTATTTAATTAAAACTCACTAGTTTCTTGAATTATTTTCTAGTTGTAAACTTAATAATTATTAAATGTTGTATAAAAACTGACTTTGTTGATATTCATTATTGTAATATAAGGGAATAAAAATAGATGGAAAAATTATCCAACTAATATATATTTTTAAATTGAATGATCACCTAGATTATCTACCATACAAGTGTACATCTGAACCATATTATTTATATGAATTTAATTTCTTACTTATAAATTTGATAAATTTATATTGCATATCATATATACAAACAAAAACTTATTTAAACACAAGATTTTCTTAGTAATATTTAGAAAGAATGCAATTGCAATGATTTTTATATTTAAAGACATAATTTTGTGAAATATAAATAAAATGTAGTACATGCAAACTAAAATATAAAGGAATTAATTTGCTTTAAATTTACTTACATAAAAATACATATGTTTTTAGTTATATGCATACAATGTATATTATTTAATATCCGAACATTTATAACACTTTCTGATATTGATAAAAGAATAATATAACGAAGAAAAATTTAATACTCTTTCCAAAGTATTGATTTACACATTTCAATTTCATCATCTATTTTTGCTTAAAAGAAAGTATTAAATTTTCAGCTTCCAAAATTATTTCAAAATATTCCATCTTAAGTTGAGTCAATCGAAAGCAATTCTACTATTTTTGCAATAACAGAAAAGAAACTACGAAATAAAAGAATTGTATATAAAGTTATTACGATCTCTGAAATATCTTATAAATGTTTAAACAGATCAAGCAAGACTCCCAAGTAGTGAACCAGCAATAAAACACCTCAACACAGCAGAACTCAATATGAACTGATATCGTTTTATTTCCAAGGCAGCAACATGTTTTCCTTTGAACATCTCCGAAGACAGATTATTTGAAGTTGCTTTTCCTTTCCCAATATTTCTTCTTCCTTTTTATATTTTCCAGTGTTCTTCAGTTCTTTATTTCATATACCTTCGAAATCCCCAGGTCGCATCTTGATTTCGCTTCATCTCTAAAATACTTTCACTACCATTTTGTTTCACTCGGTTTTTTTCCCCTTCGTTCGTTCTTATCATAAGCCTTTTGGGAAATCCGGAAAAAGAAAATGCAAGGAAAAGGATGTTATGTGACAATAGAAAAAAATATCTTGAATGTGGTAAACATACCAAGCAAACATACTATGTCGAAGCAATTTGTGCGAGACTATCTCTGTTTCTTTCTAGTTCTTAAAATTAGGAATGTTGAGAAAAAAATATCAACAATGTTCTGATGACTGGAAGATTTATTGAGCTCCTCACGATTATATATCAACAGACAATACAAAATCGAAAACGAAAAATGGAAACATAATTTCTTCGAAAATGCTAGAGGGGCAATTTTTTTATTTTTTGCACATAAAAGTAAGTTTGTCTAAAAGTTTTATGTACTTTAGAAGACTTTATGAAACAAATTCCAATTATCCTTGAAACGTGCATTACTCTATTGATTGATGAATCTTGAGTAAATAAAGTAAACATCTTGTATGATTTTATTTACTTTTTGGATGGAAGGTTTTTCGATTAATAACTCTTCTATTTTTCGTGTAAATATAGATCTTATACTAATAAAATCTAATATTTTATGAAATAATTTTTGTTGATATAAACGATCCAATATATTGTTCTTTATTTTTCCTCTAACTCAACTTTACTATAATAATAAATATGCTAATTTCAAATGTCAATAAATGATAATTGTAAGTCTTTTGATGAAAATAGTTTGACAACAGTATTTAAAATTCAGGACAAAATCATGAGAGGTACCATCAAAACATTGCATTGGGTTTTTTTCTCCCTTGATCCCGGCTGTGATTCATTATGGCAAGAACTTAATAGAAGATAAAAATTATATAATTGTATTCATGATCCATGAATAGTATTTGTTCATGATTTTTGCATGCTTTCATTTAGTAATAATAGATTACATGTAAGAAAATCTGAGATTTCCATTCCCTCACAATCGGATACCGGTTCAGCTATCTGCTAGTTAAGGGAGAACGTGACGCTAAATTCCTCTTACTATATTAAAATATATTAAATGCCAATTTTTGGAGCGTAGGCATTGAGCAACATTTTAATAAAATCCTATCTTTCAATCGGAAATAAAAAAGAAGCTTGAGAATTTCTTGAAGGTATTTTGATAATATTCAGTTGTAAAGATAGTAGTTTAATAAGTGAAAGATAACTTAAAAGAAATGTTTTTCTTTATATGACTTTCTTATGTGTATATACTGAGTACTATGTATTTGGCAAAATATATGTACATTTACCATAGAGTAACATTCTGTTTAATGATCCAACAACTTCAATACATATTACCAGTTAATTTTTTAAGTATATAATTTATGATTCTGTTTTTTCCTATTGTCAAATTATTATATTTTTTGTATCTTATCAATGATATATGTATTACATTCATACAACTGAAACTTAGTTTTCATTATTATATATTTAAATATTATTATGTTATTTCATGTTTTTGTTCAGAGTATTTTGTAGCAAATATAATGGTTCCTATTTTTTAAAATTCTTCTTTTGTTTTGACATCTGTTTTCTGCAAAATCGATAACAGTTTCTTGTAATTTTAATTTTAATCCTATGTATGTAACTTGTTCCACTTAAATTATGTAATGTGTTTAACTGATCATAATAGCATTTCTGACTACAAACAATTACTTCCTCATTTACAAGTTATTCAAATCAGATTTTTATTAGTTTTTTTCTTCTATTCTTGCAAAATAGATTCTTCTTTACATACAAATATCTTAATTTCATTCTTGTTGTAAAAGCTTGTACAGAGAAATTGCTTCATTTTTCTATTTCTATTGTTAGAACATGTATACTAGACGTGATATATTTATCATTAAGTCTTAGTTTGCATACAAGGTTTAGTTTTGCGCGATCCTTATCTGTAATTACATAGTTGACATATATTTAAAAAAATGTTTTTCATGTTAAATCAGTTCTTCATTGAAATCATGTTTCATACTAATATGAATAATATAGTTATTAATTATCTGCAATCAAATCATTAACTGCGTGGTTACAAATTTTTACTATTTAACACATATCTTCATTTTTTCCAAAAAGCTGCATTCTAATTTATAAAACTCCTACAAGTGCTAAGGTAGTAAATACTGCATATCTCTTTTCAAAATTGTATGAAATGTTTCATTTTTTCTATTTTACACCCACATTTTATCATTGCCCAATAATATTTTCATATTGCTGTTACTTTTATTGCTTAGGAAGAAACGTATTCTAAGTCTCAATCAAGTGTCACACACATGGCGTTTAAAATTATATAAAGTTCACCAACGAGCAACCATTCGATTTTAAAAGCAATTTTAACAAAACAAATTCTAATATAAATTCGGAGAAAGAATTATTACACCTTCAGTGCTATTAGGCTTGAATAAAATATATTTTCTTAGTTTCCTTGTAAATAAAAATAATGGTAATTTTGTTTTCTCGTAATCATTAAATATAAATACTTTACATTTAAAGGAATTTTTACCAGAGAAATTTATTATCAAAAATAAATGAATATGTAACATATTTTAGGAAATAAAAGTGTCACAAAATTCATATATTACAATCTTTTTATTTACAAAGACGTTATTAGAGCAAAGAATGCATTCATTTTATTACATTTTAGAAATTCGTCTCGTCTATTGTGGAATATATAAAGAATAAATAATATTGTTGCACGCGTTACTTGTTATTTCAGTCTGTTCCTTAAGGAACATGCCTCAAAATAATGTAAAGTTTTAAATAAATAGTCACATATATCTGTTAAATTTTATGAAAAAATATTTACCAGATATTGGAGATATTTCTTTAAAATTAAATTATATCGAAGAAGTAAAGGAAATAACATCTAAATTTATAAATTTAATATTTTAAAGTATAAATTATTAAGGATTAAACAAGTTTGATAAATGAACTGTCGAACTGTAAAACAGATGTTCCAATTCTTATGAGTGCTCTAAATAAATGTTATTGACTCAAACAGTGTGTATGTAATATTAATATAAAATTAATATAATGCAGAAATTAACCGTATCAAATTAATGATTAATTAACAAAAACAGTTTTTAAGTGAATAAATTAAAGGTTTTAATATTCCATGAAATTTTGTTATAATTTTTTTAAGGGAATTAATAAGTTTCAGATTCAAATTATTAATCCTGAAACAGATGTTTTCTGAACAATATTTATTAAAATTTTAATTTTTTTGTTTTGAATAAATAAAATTTAAGAAATTCTAATACTTTTTCAACTAACAAACTTTTGTGTTCGCTTTACAAATAAATTCGTCAAAAGTGATCCTCTGGAAAATAATGAAATTAATTGTTATAAAGGAAGATTTCTTAATATAATATGAAATACATAACAACGAATTTATGAATTTAAAGGATTTTCCCTAATTATTATTTAAATATATTTTAATAAATAAAAGTATTTTATAAATATTTTTAAACTGAAATCGAATAAATTAATTAATTCTTTTAAATATTAGAAAGTACACAAAAATATTGATAGTTCATGAAACAGGATTAAGACGAGTCAATATTCGATTGATATAAAGATTGCAATTTTTATATGAATCAGATATTGATTGAGGTTTTATGAGGGCTTTTGTTGATAGTTTATTAATTGTTTAATGTATATTTTGGAATAATATAGAGAATGTTTCTTTGATTCAAGTACAAAAAATGTCGCTTTCTGAAATATCAAAATTTTCAATTTTCCTTTCGATAATCACTTTTGTTAAATTGATGAAAAATTATACTATATTATTTAGTTTTTTTTACAAAAGAATAAATTCATTTCAATTTAGACTTTTGTGTTCTGGTTGGGAAAGACATTGTTTTTGTGACTGAGAAATGAAGGTTTTATTCTAGACCCTACCAAAGATATCTCGTGTACACTAACAGAGCTTGGGCATGGAAAAGGGATCATGTCTAAACTATATCTTTTCTAGTATATCGTTGTATGGTAAGGAAAATGCCAGCTCAGGTATCAGCCTCATTGGGATTCTAAATTAGAAGAGAAGCAGTCTGATTTAAGCGGAATAGTCATAAATAACCATCTTGAAATTAGTTCAAAACAAAAAAATATTTAAACTTTCATAGGATAATACAAATTAATGATTTTTATTATTTATTTATTTATTCCTTGACAATGAAACCTAAATTTCTAAATCATCAAACTTAAACTATTAAAATTGATAGTTTGCTTCATAAATAATTGATGAAAAAATGCTAGTTATAAGACTAACAATAGGTAGGTAAACGTAAAAAAATTGAGAACAAAAACTTAAGATAGCCCATTAAGCTATAATCCTTCTAAACTCTTCATCTTATTAGTAATTATCAGGTAGGTAATTAATATAGGCATTTTGAAAGAGACACGTCTGGAAAATATTGTTCGTGGAATTATATTTCATACCCCAAGTTTGACACTTTATCCATTATTAAACTAATGGAGTGTGAAGTCCTTTAAGGCTTCTAAAAGGAGTTTATAAGTTATGCAAATGCTTTATAATTAATTTTATTTCATCGAGACTGCTTACCAAAGTTTCATTTGAATTGTTTTGACATTCTTATAAATTTAAATTTTTATTACAATTGGATTTGTTAACCATAGTTATATCATAATAATTTTCATTTATTATTTTATGAGTGCTCCTATCTTTAAAAATGAAATGTACCAAATTAAAAAAAATAGGCAAGAATTTTACTATTTTTCTCTAATTAATTTTTGTATTTATTTATGTATTTGTATTAGGAATTAAAATTTAATTTTTGCAAAATATGCTATTTGAGCCTAACTAATATATATCATTAACAATAAGATGGTGAGAACAAATTCTAAGGAAAAAATTTAATAAATATGTTTTGCTAATAAAACACATTATAATGAAATATATTAAAGAAATATAAAATTCCAAAAAATAAGAAATTGAAGAAAAAACATTAAATTAATTTCCAGAGAAAGTATATAATCAGATCAGCATAAAGTTTATTTATCAAGGAAGCTTTATATTAATATACATTATATAGTTGTGGATGCACTGTATATTATTCATGATTGAAAAAGATTAACGGAATAGAAATTTATTTTCGCATCCGATCCTAAATATTTCAACGTTTATAATTATTCTGTTAAAATCTTACCAAACTGACAGATGAATGATTAATGGTCTTACTTTTTGTTTAAGTGTTCGATTCCCAGTTCAGCCTTGAAAGCTATAAGTGGTTGAATGTAAACTTTGCACAATAGATCATTATATGGTTAGTCCTTATGTGCTAACATTCCTACTGATTATCTAGCAAATTAAGCCATTTGAACCATAATTTGCGAATTTGCATCATAAATTATTTGTGTAAATCTTTAAGATAAAATAAGGAATTATTGTATTTGGAGTGACTAGAATACTAATTATAGTATATATATATATATGTGTGTGTGTGTATGTATATATATATATATATATATATATATATATATATATATATATATATATATATATATATATATATATATATATATATATATATATATATATATATATATATATATATATATATATATATATATATATATATATATATATATATATATATATATATATATATATATATATATATATATATATATATATATATATATATATATCGGTGTTGATAGATCAATATATATTTGTAACTAACGGAGAGAATATTATACGTTTACCTAAAATTTTTAAAAATAAAGTATCAATTATAGATAAATATTCTGTTAACATGGTAAGAATATTAAATAAGATCAATAAACACAATTTATCTTAACAAATGCCGAATTCTAATAAATTTGTTATTAATATTTAGAGGGAATTGTTGTATGAAAATATCAAATTTTCGTTACTTCAGTAAGTATAAAAGCGAAAGCTATAAGCAGGATAATAGTAAATACGATACTTATTTCTCAGAGAAATGAGGGTTAAGCCAAATTTAGAAGACAAAACGTTACATGATACACATAACTTTGACCTTTCTTCGTAAATTATTATAACAAAGCTAACTTTTTATGAGAATAGTTCCGGGATTAGTTAAAAAAAAAGTTAAATTTTGCATTTACTTTGTAGTTTCTTGCATTATTAAACTGATTGCATTTTTTTAGTTTAACAAACTAGTTTACTTTCGAAAAATTGTAGCTTTTAACGTAAAAATACTAAATACTGTGTTACAAATTTTAATTAATAAATGTTAACTGTGCCCTTTTTTGTAGTTTAAATATAATGAGTAAAGTAAACAGATGTCTGTGAATTATAAATTGCAACAGCGATTTTTATTGTTAATTGATTTTTTAAACAGGCCAGCAAAAAGTTTTTTCGTTTCGAACTTATATATAATAGTCTACCTGTGGATACCACTATGGCCTGATAGGAAAAGGCGTCATTCTCATCATTTGAAATTTCTGAGTTCTAATTTCGATCTTAATATCAAAGATTCATTTAATTTATTAGGGATGGTTGACACAAATTAAAGATGTCGCGGATGAAATGTGCTCACAGTAAATAGATACCTCAGGGACTGTTAAGTTGTTTTTGCCGCAGAATACTCTGCAACAAAAATTTAACCTCCCTGAAGTATCCCATGCCTAGTCCAGAGTTGGTCTCTACCAGTCAGCCGGATAGGAGTCTTTGTAATTTAAAAGCTCGGATCAAGCAGAAAATATCCTAGTACATGATCTGCCATCCCAAAGGTATCATTTCACTTGGATGGCATTGCGACCACAATATATTTTACGTGCTTAGTAGCCTTTAGTATACACGCATCATCGGTAAATTCAGGATTCGGTGAAACGGGACCTTCCAATAAATAAAACGATGCCCTAACCACCGAGGCGAAGGGGTGGTAGATCAACTCTCCTAAAGTTGTTACGAATCTGTTTGGGTAAATAAAGTGTATTGTTTGGGTAAATAAAGTAATTATATTAACATATAATTATATGCTTTAATCACTTAATATTTTCAAATCATAATTACACATTACTATGTAATTGCAACTCTCATTTCTACTTCGGCTTTCTATTATATTAAATACAAATAATTTTGTAATATATTTTAAATATGTAATGATTTTAATAATTACACCATTCAATTATTAGTATTATAATTATATTTACACATAGATTCATAGAATAATTACCATTACACATAGATTTAGAGTCTAATAATTAAATTAACTCTTAACATTTCTTTGAATTTTTACTTTATTGTAATATATTAATTTAAAATATTTAAATTTCGGACAAGATTTGATGTATGTTTATTAAAAAAATTAAGTATTGACTTCTAATAAATATGTTATGAAAATAAATCCCGTGATAAAACATGGAACTTCACATAATTTTCTTGAACAATTATTAAAATGAGAACTATTTTCAGATAAATTTAATTTTTATTTAACTATTTAGGTATATCAAAGTATTTTATTATAGAATTTGCAATTTGGTGAAAACAATAAGCTTCACTTGGAAAAGAATATAGTAAAAAAATTTAAATGATTTTACAAGTTTTGTAAAACTTTTGAAAGGCTTAAAATGTTATATAATGATGCTGGATCATTAATGGCTTTGTTTTGTGAAACATTTATCAAGCATAAAATGAATTATAAAAAGGAAAAACTAGTGCTATTTTAATTTATTTATGTAGGGTAAATGGTGTAAACGAAATCCAATATTAATTAATTAGAACTTTTAATTTCAATTGGAAATTAATATATATATATATATATATATATATATATATATATATATATATATATATATATATATATATATATATATATATATATATATATATATATATATATAAATATAAATATATATATATATATATATATATATAAATACATATATATAAATATATATATATATATATATATATATATATATATATATATATATATATATATATATATATATATATATATATATATATATATATATATATATATATATATATATGTATCAGGGAAGTTTACATAATTTGCAAGGAAAAAATTATTTTTTTTATTTCAGATAAAGAATTTTTATTTATGAAATTTTCATTTCCTGTATTTTGAGTTTTTTTACATCTAAAATTCACTTAATAATGATTTATATATGACTCTTTATTTTTATAGCTGTCAAAGTCTGGATCCCAATCCGTATACTTGCGCCATGTTGATCTTAACAGTGCGGGGACATATCGTTGTGAAGTTTCGGCAGAAGCACCAGAATTTCAAACAGTGGAAGCTGAAAAGCCAATGAAAGTTTTTGGTAAGAATTTTTAATCAACAATACTGTATGAATATCCCTCAACATCTTTATTATTAAAATTAATTTTTTATTTTTGCAATCATTTATTAATTTAATATTTCAATTCAAAATATTTTCTTATTGTTGGAAACGTTTTGGGATTTGATAATTTTATTGTTTTGATAGTGCATGATATATAGTAGTTAAAAATGTTGAAGTTTCTTAAGTTTTATGAAATGCAAGAAAAGTAAGCGTAACAAATTTATGAAATGTATTTACTACTTGACATGATGAGTAATAAAAATTCTTGAATTGTTTATTTAATGAAAAATTATCTGAATGTTTTCAATTTAATTAGTATAAATCGTACTTATGTGTCATGAATAATTAAAAATCAGTGTATTTAAAATATAAATAAACTAATATATCTAAATATTTAGATAGTTAGTAATTTATGAGTCCAAATGTTCATGAAGGAAATTCTTATTTTCTGCTTTCAATGAAAAAAGTTTTTATCAAAATCAGTCCTGTAGTATACTTTATTTATAAAATACAGTTTTTTGTTTTTAATTATATTTGCAATGAAACAAAAAATCGATGAGGCTCTGTTATATTGCCATATATGCAAACAGTAAATTACATTAAACAAAGTAAGGATTATAATAACTTTTTCTTTCAAAAATACTTTAATTAACTTTTACTAATAACTGTTCGAAAAGAAATTATTGTTAATTTTTGAATTCAAAAACCCCTCTTTAATTATTTCCTAATATTATTTTAGATAAATTTTATTTCCAAAATTATCAGTATCAAAGAATGACCCGTAACATTTTGAATTCATATTTGGTGATATAAAACAGGAAATGCCTAAAAAGTATAAAATGGAATACTAAGCTTATATTATGATATACTATAAGCATTTCAGAAATAATATTAATGAACAATATTTACTTGATAATAATTAGATAATTGTTTAACCAATCTATCATACTTACAGTTACACTTGTCACAATAGACATTTAAAATTAGCAACAAAATGTCACTAAATAAATACTTTCCTAAAAGTTTTAAATTCTCTTACGACATACGACATATTTTAATTTTTGATTATATATATATATATATATATATATATATATATATATATATATATATATATATATATATATATATATATATATATATATATATATATATATATATATATATATATATATATATATATATATATATATATATACACACACCTACCGGCCATTAAAATTGCTACATCAGGAAAGCGGCACACCACACACGTGAAATTTGCATGACAGGTAGAACTTGCTGTGATATACAAATGATTAGATTTTCAGCGCATTCATACAAAGCAGGCGACAGTAGCGACATCTACAATGTGTATAAAACCAGAGATTTGACAGCAGTTTTCTCATACTCAATTTCCGTTTCAATGTTGTTTTCGGCAAAAAAGTTGTTGTAATGCCTCGTGTAAGAAGAAGAAATGCCTATCATCACGTGTCTGACTTTGATCGAGGAAGGATTATAGCCTACCGGGATTGCGGTTTATCTTACCGCAATATTACTGCTCGCGTCGGTCGAGACCCCATGACTGTTAGCAGAATATGGAATCGATGGGTTCTGGACAATCAAACGGAACGTCATGCAGGATCTCAGCGACCCCCATCACTAACAGCAGAGAAGACAGACATCTAATCCGCATGGTCACAAGGGATCGTACAGCCAGGTCACGAACCCTGAGTCGAGAAATGGAGCCATTTGCAAGGCAACAATTTTCTGCTCGAATGGCCGCATTCGTGTTTGGAGGCATCGTGGAGAACGCGCATTGCCAGCTTGCATTGGACATCGCCATACTGGCCCATCAGCTGGGGTGATGGTATGGGGTGCCATTGGATACACGTCTCGATCACCTCTTGTTCGCATTACCGACACTTTGAACAGCAACCGTTACATTTCCGATGTGTTGAGACCCGTGGCTCTGCTCTATCTTCGAGGCCTCCGTAATGCTTTGTTTCAACAGAATAATGCACAACCGCATGTTGCTCGTACTGTTCTGAACTTCCTTGATACAGAACAGGTTTGACTGTTACCCTGGCCAGCACGTTTTTCTGATCTGTCACCAATTGAGAACGTGTAGTCAATGTTTGCCGAGCGATTGGCACGCCACCACTCACCCATCCACTACTGTCGATGAACTGTGGCATTGTGTTGAAGCTGCATGGACTGAGGTCCCCGTACATGCCATACAATCTCTGTTTGACTCCATGTCCTAGGCGGATAAATGCTGTTATTGCAGCCAGAGGTGGCTGCTCTGGGTACTGATTTCTCATGATCTATACATCCTAATTTCCTGTATATCTAATCACTTGTTCTTTCCACTATAATGTATGTGTCCAATATATATCGTTCTGTTATTTGCTTTCCTTCTTGGTGTAGCAATTTTAATGGCCAATATTGTATATATATTATTTTAATGAAATTCGATTAAAATTTTATATCAACTTTTATCTGCTATTTATCTTTCAAAAGTATATTGCTCATCAGCTAATATGCATTTAATCCAGCAGAATATTAGATAATATGCATAATCCTAATAATTATAATGGTGTTTTTCAAACAGCAAAGAAACTGTTCTATAATATAGAGAATGAATTAGAATTTTTTCATTAACTGGAATAATATATTTCATTCTTTAATTTTATAATACTTAACTATTATTTCGTATGATGGGAAAGTGATTGAAAATAAATATCCATCATTAGCAGACACCATTTTCCAAAAGCAATGTTTTATAAATAATATTATGAAAACGTTTTCAATCTAATATCTGATAATTGGATAAAATATTTTCGTTAATTATAACATTAACATAATTGAATTCAAAGTTTATAAAATAAATAAGCTTCAATTCAAAGCAACAAACTTCTTTTTATAATAGTACTTTCTGTTTTCTTACTTAGTAAATTTTAATACATACGAAAAAAATTTGCCTACGTCTTTACTGTTTATTGTAAAATTCAGTTAGTGCACACACATTTATTTCGGTCTAGTAAATATGTTTACTATCTCTTCCTTATTATTTTACCCAACAATTTATGTTTCAAATGCAGTACTTATTTCTTTACATAAAAAGAAAAATTTAGTTATTAATTTTTATCAAATGCTTTTTCAAGAATTGCTAGAAATAAGAGAGTTTTTTATTGCATAGCTATAGAGAGAAAAATTATGAGTTCATTGATATACGAATCCTTTTCTTTTGCAAGTTCATTCGAGTGCAATATATTTTGAAGTGTATTAGCGATTCAACTATATATTTTGAACAATAAGCATTGCGTGATGTATATATGTTAGTGTAATTTACTTTTAATCTTGCTTATTTGATTGAATTTGTTCTCATTTGGGATTCTAAGCCCAGAAGTAATTTATTTTAAAAGTATTTCCATGAAAAATATTTTTTATAAAATTATTGTTACATGACATCTTTTGATTAAATTTCACATTGGGCATACAATCTCTTTTAATTTTTTTTTATTTATTTAAATACGGAAATGTAAATTTGAAAAACGAGTTACAGGCAGTAAATATATAAAAAATATAGCATCTATAATATTAAATAACAATGTTTGGAATTTTTCATTAATTATTATTAAATGAAGTACATTATTTTTTATTTATGATTAAGACAATATTTTTACCTATATAAAGTACATTGATGGACAAAACACTTTTTTATAAAATGAAAATATTATTTGTCACTAAATACTTTTTAATTGCTTAATTAGAAAAAATAAAGTCAATGCGATGTTTTTCATTAAATAAATTTGCTGTTCTATTATAAAAAAAATTCTAAATTAATAAAACAAACTCTTGAAAAACAAATTGACATATGGGAAATATAGCAAAATTGGAATTTAAACATATCAATAATTAATATATTTTTATCTTAAACAAAGATTAAATGATAAAAAATTTATATTAATACTTATAACAAAATAAAAACTTATTCTATTATATCTATTATTTGTTATTAATAGCTCTCTTTCCTTTTAATATAAAAATTTCCTTCCTTTAGACTATGTAAAATATTTCCACTTAGAAAGAACTTATTGCAATTAAATATATAAAAAATAGGAGTTTGTCAATCATCTTGCATTCTTTTTCTAAGATTATTTATTTTAATAACTAGAAATCTTAAAATCCTTCTCAATACTATCAGAATTCCTTTGAATTTAAAGATTTTATTATGGTTATAGGAAGAAACACAGTGATTCGAATAACAGCATAAAAGTTCACATTAATTAATAAGTGTGCATTATAGAGGGGTGAAATTGTTCTTCTTAAAGATCAGATTAATGAAATTTTAACTCATTAAAAGGAACCAGTCATTTTTTACCAATCATTAGTTCACCCTTAAATGAAACATTAAAATACATTCTTTAAATTGAAACTTCACATTCAACTGAGAATTAAGTTATAATAATGGATTAGTGTGTATTATAGATGAGCAAAATTGTTCATTTTAGGGTTCAAATTAAAAAAATTTTAAACTCATTAAAAGGAACCAGTATTTTCTTACCACTCATTAGTTCACTGTTCAGTCATCAGCATTAGCACGACAGCTCTTTGTGGGCCTTGGCCTTCTTCAGAAGTCTCTGCCATTCCGCACATTTTCTAGAAATCGACCTCCAATTCTTGATTTTAAGTATGTTGAAGTCTTCTTCCAGGCAATCCTTCCATCTCTTTTGGGTCTTCCTCTTGGTCTACTACAGAAAGGGGTGGTGTTGAAGACCTTTATTGGTGTTCTCTCTGTACTCATTCTCATGAGGTGGCCTGCCCATCTCATTCTAGATAGTTTTATTTATTTAATGATGTCTTCTTCTCCATATATTTTTTACAGTTCAAAATTATACCTTTTTCGCTAGGTGTTATTTTCCAGGACAGCACCAAAATAGTTCTTAGGACCTTTCTCTCAAAAATCGCCAATGTTTTCTTTTCCTTCATCGTCAAGGTCCATGTCTTTGAGGTGTAGGTTAGAACTGGTCTTCTCCTGATTAGGTGAAATTTCAAAGGAACTCTTAGACCAAAGAAACAACGGTTTGCGGCAATGATCCTCTTTCTGATTTCAGGAGTGATGTCATTTTGGTAGTCAATCTCCGATCACTGTTCAGTAAAACATTAAAATACATTCTTAAGAGAAAACTACACATTACACTAAAAATTAAGTTATATATTGGTAAAAACAAATAAATAATATGAGATAAATTAATCTTTATTAAGTATCTGAAAAAGGATTCTATTATCCTTTGTTAGTATTTATACATAATTGCAACACAATTGAAATTATAATAAATATTATTAACGAAAACAAATGAGTTACTAATTAGTGATGTGGTGGGGAATGATGGAGCGAGTTAAAATGTATAAACAGTCCAGGAAGGTGAGCTGGTTACTGAGCCAGAACTGAAGATTTCAAAGTAACGGGGTTGATAATTGAACTGAACGTTAAGAACGGAGTTTGTCTTTTTTACTAACCAATAAGAAGCTATGGAATGGAATCGCTAATTGAAAAAGTGAGAATTACAAACAACTACCATTTTTTTCTGAGTCATCTTTCAATCACTTCGTTGAAGGAACTGGTTCCCAAGAATCAGTACACGAAAGTATCACCATCTCTAGCGTATATTAACATTTTGTTTTTCTTTCTTTAAAATTATCCAGATAATTGCTTTCATCAAACTATAAATTATGAGTATCACTGTAAAAAGAAAATTTGCTTTGAAAAACAATTTTTAATTAAACAATATTAACTAATATTTTGGATAACTTTTTCTCAAGTTAATATTTTTTCAACTTATTTTCCATTCAAAGAATATAGTTGAATTAAGAGTTTTCGTAAAGCTATAATGAAGTAGAAATAATCTAAACATATTAGCTCTATTAATGGAACAGGAAATGTTTATGTATATAACGTTAATATATTTGCATACATGCATATTCATTCTATCAAATTCTTAACAATTCCATAAACTATTTTTTTAAACCAGAAATTATCAATTTTTATTTGAAAAAAAATTGATTTTAAATTTTCTTTCAATCTAAAGGAATGAAATTTCTAAAGTCCTAGAAATTTTATTTTTTATATATTGCGAGGTTAAATTAAGCTGAATGTAAATCTTTACATATTTTGCTTTCTAGTTCTACCAACAGAAGGACCAACCATTACAGGTGGTCGCTCTAAATACAGAATTGGTGATACTGTTTCTGTAAACTGTACATCATCAAAATCAAAACCAGCCGCCACTCTTCGATGGTATATTAATGATGAATTAGTAAGTATTACGCACAACTTTTAACAAGTATTTTAATCTTCCATTTAAGCGTTTAAGAATGCAATACCAATTATACACACAAGTCGTTTTATAGTTTTTTAACTTTCAAATAATTTACCGTTGCAATGATTTAACGTTCATTTTTTATTCGTTTACGATTTTTGACAGTATTTTTTGTATGCAAACTAATAACTATCTATGATCCTAAAACTCATCATTATAATTTAAAATTAACTAAACTTATTCCGTAACATGTAATCTAATTGCAATGCAAATTCAAAATATTAAATTAAACATAGAAAAAGCAAATAAAATTTTAAATGAATTATAAATAACTGAATACTTAACGTAAAATATATATATATATATATATATATATATATATATATATATATATATATATATATATATGCATGTACCTTTAAAAAGAAAAAATTATTAAAAAATAATACTGTAATCATTTTTAAATTTACTTTAACTTTAAAACCATAAATATTCATTTTAAAATAATTTACTTTCTTCAAAACCAATTTTTACTATCTTGCATTATCTCTTTTGTCCACGCATTAATTTAAGTATTTTAAGTTTTAAATAAAATGACAAAAAATGTTTCATTTTATTTAAATTTTTAATACTACTTTAAAGTAGTTTGAAAGATTATCAATACATAATAATTTTTTTAAATTTACTTAAACTAAATAATTTATACTTAGTTTAAATAAATATATAATAAATTTAGCTTAAATATAAATTTAAAAATATGTAATCATTTTTAAATTTATATATATACTATAAAATAAAAATAATTATTGTAAATTTAGTTTTAATATTTTCACAATTTTGAAAGTTGTGCAAAGTTCATAAATCTGCATATTAAAATCATCATTCAAATTTATTTTATTAAAATATATTTTTCTCGAAATATATAGTTTAAAGTATAAATAATTATTAAAATTTCATTTTTTAAAGAATATTCACAAAATATATAAAAGTAAACAACTTATATGTATATAATTATGCTTAGAAGTTACACTTGTGGTATATGCATGTATGATGAAAATTATGAAATATTTTAATAAAACAAAATGACATAAATTGCTAAAAAGAGAAAATGTGATTTTATCACAAATTTGCAAATGTAAGGTTATAACATGATAATGCATAAAATAATGCTAGCTAGGAATTTCTCACAAAAATAGTTTTATTAGAATAAGCATTTTATTAGATTAGTATATTTAATGATTTGAAAAGTTAAAAATGCATTTATTCAGAGTGAAATTTCATGTCATTTTTAAAGAAATGTTATTCATTTTGTATTATATTATTTTTAATTACATTAAAAATAACTTTATACTTAGAGAAAAAAATATTTAAATAAAATTTTAGCCGTTATAAAAATTTATTCACGTCATATTTGTATTTATGATGAAAGTTTTATTACTAATAATTGAATCACAAAACGGGATTTTAAGTATGATATTTTACGATTTACAAGCTTGAAGAAACAAATTTCTTTGAGTTATTAACCATTTGATTTATTGTTTTGACATAAATTAAATTTAGCACACTAATATACTCCCATGATACATTAGTGAAGGAATAAAAATATTTAAAAAGTCTCTGTTACAAATTATATTGAAATGATTTACGTAATTTAATAATATCTTTGAAATTTGTGGTGTAGAAAAAACAGATTTTTACTTATTTCTTGAAATGCTTTAATATGAAGAAACTGTCTTTTGTCTTTGAAATAGATAATTTAATTTAATAATTTGATATAGAATATTAAATATTTTTATACTTTGCTTTGAAAAATATTTTGTAAAATAATAATGTATGTAAGACGATAGAAATATTAACGAATAGTTTTATTTTCTAGTTAAAACACAATTAATAAATTGAAAAATCATTTTCTCTATGTACCCATTTACATCATATGCATTCAAGCAAAAAAAAAATTTGTGGCATAGAAAAAAAAATTTTCACTTATTTCTTGAAATGCTCTAATATGAAGAAACTGTCATTTGTCTTTGAAATAGTTAATTTAATTTAATAATTTGCTATAGAATATTAAATATTTTTATACCTTGCGTTGAAAATATTTTGTAAAATAATAATGTATGTAAGACGATAGAAATATTAACGAATATTTTTATTTTCTAGTTAAAACACAATCAGTAAATTGAAAAATAATTTTCTATATGTATCCATTTACATCATATGCATTCAAGCAAAAAACATATTAATATATTTTATGAAGTAGAATTTTATTTCAAAGGAAATTAATTAAATTGCGAAAATGCTGCAATTCCAAAACTTTTTCGTTTTATTTTTACAACAAACTTTAGATGAATTTAGTTAATTTTATTTGAAAAAAGTCTTAGTCATAATAGGGCTCCAAAAAAAAAAAAAAAAAAAAAAAAAAAAAAAAAAAAAAAAAAAACAGAATATAATATACATAACATAGGTATCAAACAGTCATGATTATAATTACTTTTATATTATATATATGGCTTATCTCCAATTTTTGAATTTTAAAAACTCAATTAGTTAGACTAAAACTATTGATCTAAATCCTTAACCAAAAACTAGACCTAAGTGATAAAAATCCTTAATTCCTTTAACTTTGTGAGAACATACGAACATCAACAACGACCCTTTTTTCTCTTGACTGATAACAATACAGATTAAGTCAACATGTGCACAGCCCAATTAAAAGAATTAACATTGATAAAGAACTTAAAATATATGTTACTTGTACTCCTAAGTAAATTCAATCGTCAAACAGAACCTATATTTTGTTACAAATCGATTTTTTAATGAAAATGTTTTACAATTTTTATAGAATGATCATAAAAGATACTTCAGTTTCATATTGAAGTCAAGTGTTCGTTTTTATTAGCAGTAAAAAGTGTGGTGCAATAACAGAAGATGAATTTTAGAACCTTAGAAAAAATTAATTTCAAAATTAATAAAAACATTTCACAGAATATATTTCTATCATTGTTGCATATAATTTGTTGAGTGATACAGGTACATTATTAGATGAAATTATTTATACATAATCATAAAATAAATTAATAGATCAGTTTAAAGTTACGAAATTTACATTTTTTAAAGGAATTGATTTTAATTTTGGATTAGCTAATTTTCTGATAATATTAATTTATTCTTCGAAACAATTTTAATTTAAAACTTGAAGATTTTTTTTCTCATGAATTCGGAAAACTTTAATCATATCAGAAAAATAATAAAAAATGTTTCAAATTTCGAAACTCATTCTAATTTTGTGATTAAATTATTTTATTCAATCGTAAGCTAATTGTAAATTTATTAATTTGAAAAATCCATTTCATTCCAGGCGACTCCAGACAATGAGTTAGAGCATTCCACCACATTGCATGCGGACGGCTTAGAGACATCAAGTCTCAATTTGAGATTCGTTGTGAATGAACTCCACTTCAGGCGAGGAAACATGAAGCTGAAGTGCACGGCCACCATTTCTAGGGTTTACACTATGAGTAACGAGGAGCTTGTGTTTGGCACTGGCCTGAACCAGCAGACGTCAGGACTTCACATCACAGAGAATATGAGTCACGGTAAGTAGCCGAAACTTCATTATTATTTGTCCACTATGAAAATAACTCTTCCAATATCTCTACGCTCATGTCTTGTCTTAGAAATAGGCACGTTCTATTTCCGATGGAAAAGACAGAAGAAAGGCAATAATTTTTGAAAGCCTTGGAAATAAACTGAATTTCTAACTAAAATACTGCCATTCATAACACGCACTACTCCCTGTGAAATGGACACTCCTTGTTACTATAGCAACCGTCACTAACTAGACTACTTGGTGCAAGCTATTTTTGTGATAAACAATGCAACTTCACCACTAGTACAGATTTAATCTTTCCAGATTTCTCTAAATTTTCCTAATTCACTGCACTCTAGGTTTATTTTTGGACTATAATCGTAATCTATTTTATTGAAGATTCCTTTTTCTAACAAATATCAAACATCTGTTTATAAGCCTAATTTTATTTCAACGCACTTACATCATAACAATCCTACGAAAAACTAACAATTTTAAAGGTGAATACTTAAATATTTTCTTATTAGTATCTTAAGAAGAAAGGACTCTAAGTGTTCAAGAAATACTAGAACTTCAAATCAATTAATATTAAATACTAAAATGCGTTCTCAATTCGTTAAGAGTTTTGTAGCACGCAGCCTTTATTTGTACATGCTTCTAGATTAACTTGAGGCCTACATATAACTGATTCAATAAGTAATCAAGGATATTAACACGAGTTTTATTTATCAGTTTTATAATCTGAAAGATACTAAATAAAATTTATTATTGTCATTTTTTTGTGATATTGATTCTAAGAGTTTTAAACATTTTGCGAATTTTTATCGTATTATAAAATTGAAATTGTTTACATACATGCATTTTGATAGCAAACCATGATCCAAAATATGTAATAAAATTACAGAAATCTTTACCTGCAATATTTTTGTCTAATTGGTTTAGTTCTTTATCACACAATCAGCGAAATGAATTTCAATTGTTAAAGGAATTTTAGTTCCTCTAAATGGCGCAAAGATTGATAAGCAAGCAATTTAATAGCATCTAAGTAAAAACTCAAATTTAATTTATTCTAAATTTTAACATAAGAAATACTTGGTTTATTAAAGTTAGTTAATTAAAAGTACAATTGTATATATTCTCTTTTGTAGTTTCTAGATAAAAACTGGTTTATATTCTATGTATTTAACAAGAACATTTCAAGAATTAAATTGGTTATTAAAATAAATATCTAATACTTTTTAGGATTTGTAGTTAGTAAAACAAAGAATTAGAATTCCTATTTTTATCTTACAAAGAGAAGAAAAACGCTATTACTTTGTAGAAAGAGATATTTTTGATTAAATCATTTTCTATATATTTTCCTATATTATGAATTTTCTTATCATGAAAGAAACGAAAATTTAATTAAAATTTCAAATTACCAATGATTTCAAAATCATTATTAGTTTATTTTAAATGTTGAGGTCGTGAATAATTTTCTTTTGAATAAAATAATGACGCTTATTTTATTATAATTCAATAGCAATCTAATTAAAGTCTAGCAAATAGGCACAAAATCTTTTTGATGAGAATTATAAATTGAAGAAAATTTTAATTACATTTTTTGATTTTTATTGAGAAATATGCTCAAATGTGCTTTTATTTTAAACAGAAATTTTTCATGAACATTTCTTAAAACAACAGTAATTTTAATAATTAAAAATATATCTCCGTAAATCAAACAAATAATTAATAATATTTGATATTCAAATTTGATATCCCACATAAATAATAATGAATGTTGTGCTGCGAATATTATAGAAGACTTACATAAAATATCTTATACGATTACTTGAAGCAGAACCTTTGAAGAATATTTTATTTGAAGAAGTCTCTTTAATCTAACTAGAGATACAGAGTTACTTCGTCTCCCACTTAAAGACAACAGTATCTTCATGTCCCAGTCCAGCTCAGTACATTAAGAGGAAACAAATTATGCTACTTAGAACATTCTCTGGGATACTTTGTGTTCCAGAGTACTCAACATTGTCGAGGGATAATAAAAGTGGCGTTTAGTACCAGTGGCTAATGATTTAGGAATCTTGATTGCATTGCAGACCGCTTGCTTCTTGGAATTCCATCAAGATACTCAATCAAAGAGCGCCGCTATTTGTGTACCGTTTGAAAGTCTCTGTACTGACAGACAGTTTTTCGTTTTAACGAGGAGGACTGTTCGCTTACTCTAACTCTCTTGGGTGGAAATAAAGCAAAGATCACTGACAATGGATGGGTCTGGAAGAATAGCTCTTTGAGAGCAATGCAATCTTGCTTATGATGGTTTTCTGAGTAATTATTTCTGCTACAGTATTTCTCTCTCTCTCTCTCTCTCGTTAAGATTCAAATTCAGACTAACGTCTTATATTAATCTGGAAATCGGAAGTTACTTAAATAATGGCAATAATGATGATCAGTTAAATCCATTTGAATTAGATCTTAAATTTTAAAATTAGGTAAGATTAATTCGAATTAATTTTAATAAATTAGAATTATTATTAAAATTAGTTATTTAAAGTTTTTTTTCCAAAATTCCTATTTTTCATTAGTTTTTTTTATTTTAATTTGTAAATATAGAAATATTTTCTTATTTGTATCAATTCAATTAATTTTAATCCTCTACAGAAATTCAGTTTGTTATTTAAAAAGTTTTCGAAAAAGTGCTTCTCCAAATGTTTTAATTCTTCTTGATTAAGGATTGAAATAAGGTTTTTCTAGATTAAGGGTTGAATTAAGGTTAAAATGAGATTAAGGATTGAATTATGAGGTTAATAAGATTAAGGATTGAATTAAGTTTAATGAGATTATGGATTGAACTAAGGCTTTTCTAGATTAAGGGTTGAATAGATTAAGATGTCGATTAGATAAAAAAAAACTGATTTCACATTTAGATTTCAACTATAGTCTGACTTTTGTTTTTTACTATAATTCACAATAATTTATAAAATAAAGCAATCATATTTTATTATTAAATTGAATTGTTTCATAGTTTTTCTGTAATATTTTATTTAAAATTTTAGAATCAAAATGTATTTTGTAAAATAATATAAATATTGACTAAGGTAAGTAACACCCCATTTAGTTAATAGATACCTTTATGTTGATCTTTAATCAGATCTTCACATTTTATTTAATATTTGTTCAATTTCTAGGTGTCCAAAATGTCTACAGTATTATGTGGTGTTAAAATTTCTCTTACAAATTGCAATGTCAGTTTTTCAAGTACTACATAATTTCGATCTCTATTAAACTCAACATTTTATTCTCCTTTATTTTTTCCCTTTACTGAAATATACAATTTACTGGCTTAGAACATGTTATTATTAACTTATTTGTGAACTGAAGAAAATATCATACTGCGCATTTGAAAATAGTAATACATAGTTAATTTAATAATGGGTGAAATTTTATTACAATCACTCTTAAATTAATCCCTACTTACTTTGTTACATATTTTGTTCTTTAAAAAAAGAAATATATTTGCGTATAATATGGCTTGGAGTTACATTTTGATATTAAAACTACTTGAATTACCCTTGAAAAAAAATATAAGTTTCCTGTATGGTGTTAATTGGGATACTGTACCATTCCCCTGGCAGAAATTGCTCTGATTTCTGGAGAGATAGAGAAGGATAAAAAATCTTATTCATTCTTTCCAAACCGTAACATAATCATTATGATGCTTATATCAGGTAATGGGACAGGAAATGGAAGGTCTGCAACACTATCCTCATGTTCTCGAAACCATGACAGAACAATTCTATTACGGTCCAATAGAAACAGGTACAGGTACGATATCTAATAGGTATCGTACCTGTATACGTTCCTCATGGAACAGTATCTCCTCTGACTGCTAAAAACTAAGTCTATATTTTATCATTTTTACACTATTATGCTCATCGTTTCAGATTTACTTCAGTTACAAGGGATTTGAAAATCCAGTTTACATCTGCTACAAAGGAAATTTTGAAGTTCGGCTTTAAATATTTTATTTATGCAATTTCCTTCGAACTGTATGATTCTATACTGAATTCTGTAGATATTACTTTAGTTAACCGGTTACTTTTAACACTGTGGTATTCTATTTAATATCAGTTTTCCTTAATTTTCACCTGTCATTTGCTGATTGAGATTGGTTTTCGGTTTTGTCACTCAGATGTGGTTTTGTCATGATAATTGTATACTGGCATGACATTCGACATGGTACATATTAATAACTAGTATCGATGCCCTTATGTTTTCCGTGGCACCGACCAGACCGGTTCCTACAATCTGAATTTTTTTTGTAAATCTGATGAGTCTCTCACTTCAGCTTGCACCGAAATTAAATTAAACAATTATGTTCAATATATTCAGATACACTTTTAAGGCAATAAGCAATTATGAAATGCAAAAAAAATGCTAAAAGTTATTTATTTAATTTACATCAATAGTATCAAATATGGATTCATTGATTTAAGCAGTGTTTTGCTTTTATTTTAACCACCAATGTAGATTAATAAACAATGGCATTTTGGAAATAGGGGAGCTCTAAAAGATTATTCATTAATAGCATGTGAATTAGACCTAACATGTGATGAATTAATGCTAGAAATATAAACTTTATTAGATACGCATTTAAAATGTATGGATCATAATATTTCACTTGTTATTGCATAAAATTAGTTGCTGAGAAACTCATAATATATTGATAAATTTTTAGAAGCTGATTAATTTTAAGTAGTTTATTAAAATTAGATAAAATTAATATCATCATATATGTCCAGTAACAATAATTAAAGACGACTTATACCCAAGATGAGACATATATAACTGCGGAAAGGATAAATCTAGGATATAGTAATATTCAAAATATAGGACAAATAACATTCTTGTTAATATCAAAGTATAAATTATATTTGTTAAAGAAAAGGATATGAAATAGATCATATTATATCCATATAAATAGTCAATAGACAATTTTTGTTAAATTGAGAATAAATAAAAATTCAAATCAATAAATAAATACATTCAAAGTAAATTAACGGAAGCTGAAATCAATATTGGATGCTAGAAAATCTACACACGTCTTGATATTTTTTCATCATATTCTAAATTAACATTAAATATCACAAAAAGAGCAGAAACATACTAATTTATTGACATCGTTAACGTACAATTTGATCAGAAGTAAAGAACAATAAATTTTTATGAAATAAAGAAAATTTGTTATAAGCATTCTATGTTTGAGAGGATTGGGCAAAAACTGTTATCAAGTTGTCTTTTGATAAAATAATGCGCGAAGACTATTATCCTCTTTTGTCATTTCAGAAAATCAGTTACGATAAATTCATTTTCTGAGGCAAGTAGAGTTCTAACACGGAACATGTTCTCATTGCCAGTAGGTAGAAAGAAAATAGATAATTGAATGAAGAACAAATTTATGTCCAAAGTAATCGTATTTGAATAATATAAATTTCAATTAGCTGATTACATACCTTGATATTCAAGGAAATAAATTTTGCGTAACCGAATAAAACCATTATGTCAGTTATTCAAGAAAATTAACCAACAATAGAATAGAATAAAAAAATTAGTTTTTAAATAAATTATAAGCATCAGTCATAGAATTACTTAAATTATCTAGAACCAAATTAATAATATTCAGATTAAAAGTATGAAATAATTCCATTTATACACATAATGAATATAAATATAAAAAAATGAATATTTATATCATTCATATCATTTAAATAAAAAATTTTATGAAAATGATGGATTTTGTAACAATGTGTTTTAAGGCGACACAAAAAATCTGAATTAAGTGTTGGCAAAGACGCATATGAAAATAATTAATCATTAAAATAATTAAATTTTCAGATTCCTTTTCGTATCAAAATTACAAAAATGCATTTGATTCTTCGTCTAATTGTTTTTTTTCTAATAAAATAAATTATACAAATTTAATGGTATGGTTTTTCATGACATATTATTTTTAGCACAGTAACATAAAATATCACGTGTTCACACTTTTTAAAAAATGTTAGATGATACGGCAAAATTCTTTGCTTTAAGCACATTAATATACTGTTCATAATATAATAATTTCTATATCAGTAGCTTACCGCTGATTCCATCCATACATCAAGAAATTTGAGACAAAAATAAGTATCCGATTACATATGTAACATAGTACGATACAAGCAACATGTGATTATTTGCTTAATCTTTAGAAATTGTGCCGCATGCATCTTCAAAATAAAAGAAGGACAGTGAAGTGGCAAACAAGCAGTTTTGAATGTGATTCTTGATCACGGATTACAGTTAGGGAGATTGGTTTTTTTAGTAAAACAAATTACCTGCGACTCAGGTGGCAGTGAAAGTCCTATAATCTAATGACCTATGTACTAGATTGTATTCTAGTACATAGGTCATTAGATTTTATTGGAAATGTAATAAATGAAACTCCAAAGCAGACGCTTCTCTAAAATATTTCTAAATTTAGGCAGTTTTACCAGGGATTACACAGTAGTGGGTTCGATAACATTGAAATTAAACGATGCAAAAATAATAATAATAATCTGGTTAAATGAATAAAAAATTTTATCACAACATATTACTAATAATTTCAATATATGATACTTTTCGGGTGAGAAGTTGTTATTATCATGGGCCTTAATACATAATCAAGAAAAACCAGTTATAATGTTTTTGTAATATTTCTTTTGACGTTTCTTTTATATTGAGGGTATGATGATAGGTTAGAACTACTCGAAAGTTTTAAAAACGAGCTACAGTAAAGCCTCGTTTTGGAGTTTTAACAAAATAACTCTTTTTCTCAATTCTAAATTAATGGTATATTTTATTTAACAAAAAAACTTGTAAATGTAGAGATTAATCCATGTCAACACAATTAATATGTTAAAAAAGTATTTTTAACATGGAAATGAAACTTCATAATTTGTGTGTTCATAATTAATAAGTGGTGTTCATAATTTTTTGTGGTTAAGAGGACATAATTCGTTAGTAACTCAGTATATAAGAAAAGTTAACAAAATGTTTTTAAAAATGCTTTTTAATAACAAGAAGAAATAACATACATTTAATAAGTAAATAACCACAATAAAAGTTATTTAAATATTTTTTGTATAATATAGTACGTTATGCAAATATAATCGATTTTCAAATAAATAAATGTCATTTTTCATTAAAATTGCTTAAAAAATTACTTGCAGTTATTTTTATAGAATTATAAGAATTTAAATTAAAATATATAATTACCACAAATCCACACTTGAAAATGAAAAACAACCTTTTAATAAATAGAACGAGTAATTAAACAATACATGAAAAACATAAAAATATTTCTTACCGTTGAATGTGTTTACAAAAGAGATACATTTTATTCACAATATTATTTATTTCCCTTAACATATTTCAACTTAATTAGATTTGTTGTTCATAAACTAAATATAACATTATAATCAGCACTGACTAAAATTTCTCGTTTCTCCTTAAATCTATTATGTACTTTGTCTCTAACTGTATGTAACTATCAATTAGTGTAAGTAAAAAAAACGTAAAAATACATTTACATTGGTTCCACATTTAAGTAAATTATGCGAATAAAATAGAGATTTGTTCGGTTTTACACTAACTATAAATAAACTTTATTTAATTTTAAGTAAATGATTTAACCTAATTATTTGGTTCGTATTATTTCTGTTTATATTATCACACGTGTGCAATTTCTGCTTTCTAATTAAATCGATAATACTTAACTGAAATATCATCCGCAAATTAAGAAAGTTAATTTGAAATGAATGTATATTGTTTAATGTTAAGAATGAGCATTTTGACACTTAAAGGTATGAACAATAATAACATAATACCCAATACAGCTTTAATTGAAAGTCATTGATATATATTTATATATAAAATTACTCAAATATATAATATTTTTCAACATTTCACTTAAAACATACTTTATTTCAGTCCAAAACAGCTCCTCAAGGGTGACCTCCGTCCATTGGACATCTATGATTCTCTTGTTTGTTATATCGATGAAGTTGGCGGATTTCATCAGATCAGAGCCCCCACTCGGATGACGAAGAACACCATGGCTAACGTATTGATATATTTATCCCGTCTGTGATATTTCAATGTATGGATCAAGTTATTGCCGTGCCTAATCTGTCATAGATTGAATGTGTTTGACTGAAATTGTTTACCTTCTAATTTCAGAGTTCAGATGTGTTTACCGATTTATGTATCCAATTTGAGTGCGCTGTTTCACCGAGAAATATCAAGCGTTCATATATTTCACTTGTAAGATTTTATGTGTATTTTAGTCATTGTAGCTGTTAGTAACTGTTTACATAAAAATAAAATATCTTCTCGTTTCACATTTGGTGTCATTTTTGATTACATGTGCATCAACATGTTGTTTATGACTCAATTATATACATGTAATGAAGTCCAACAAACATATAAGAATTATGTATTTAAAGTCAGAACAAATATTATAGAATTTTGCAGTATCCTAAAAGTTGATTGAACATATAGCTTAGTATTAAATTGTTATTAAAAATTTCATAAATTTCATTAATAAATTTCATAATTTTTTTATTTTTCTTATCAATTGCAATTAAATACATAAAATCTATGACTAATCATGTTTTGAAAGAATAAATATTCATTTTTACAATTGGCCACTAAAATGTGCTTTGATTTAAGCTCAATGTAGAAAATAACTTGCAGAATATTTTTAAAAATATTAAATGCATATTATATGGAAGAATTGATGGTTTTGTGGCGTTATTTAAATGTTTTTAAAATACTGCTGAATGTTAATACTGAATACAACTTATTGAAAACATTTTGAAGTGAATAAATATTGTATAAATAAACTTTTATTATTAATACAAGAATGTTTAGAAATGTTTATACAGTATTTATTGAAATAAAATCTGTGCTGAATAGTAAGTATAATAAGTCATTAAGTATCATCAGTAAAGAAGAGATAATAATAAATCATTTAAATATGAACTGACTCGAATTTTTCCTCACTTGTACATCATGTCTGGTTTGTATTTAAAATATTCTCATTCTTAGAACATTTGAAATTCTTAAAGGCAGAGCAGATTCTTTTAAAGAATTCTAGAATTTTTAATTTCTATATATCTTTTCTGCAAAACTCAATACTTTTTTTAGTGAAACAAAAATTTTTTACAAGATTTTTAAGCAATAAATTAGGCATTTTTAATGTCAAGTTTAAATAAAAAACAAATTGGTTGGCAATCTGTCTGAACAAAATGCGAAGTACATGCTTATGTAATTTTCATAATAATTTATAACACTTAATTGTTATTATCTAATAATTACTAATGCAAATTAATTGTATCGAAAAGTTTTAATAATATTTTTCGCCATTTATAAACATATTTTGACATTGAATGTTGACTTGGGTAAAAACACAAAACTTTTCTTACAGCTAAGTACGGTAAGTTAAACATTTGTTTCACGTAGTTTTACAAGCATCGAACCAAAAGATCCAATGAAACAAAATTGAACCAAACAATTTTTGGAGAAGACAAAAGTTCGTAAATGTTTCAGTGAAAACTTTAATTTTGTATAATTATGCAAATATTGTATTTCTAATTATTTTCTACTTTAAAAGAAGGAAAAGAAAATATTCTTTTAAACGAAAATCATAATAAAAGTCTTATTTTTTGAAGCTAAAAGCATAAATTAATGAATTTTCAAAACTTGTAAAAATGAACAACTTAAATATAAATATTCTTTATTCAACATAAAGACCATATCAATACAAAATTTAACAACTAAAATAACTTTGTAAAAAGTTATTTTACCTCAATTTATGCTTTGAAAATGATTTTTTTGAACAAAACCATCCTGCAACAAATTAATTAATATTTTACGACTCGAAATATAATGCTACTAAGTGAATAGTTTTTGGATAAATGTTTATTTAAAGAGGAAAAAAGTATTTTATGGGAATCATCTCAACAATTTTACTTCAAACTGAAAACAATCTTCTGAAATGAGCTGTGTGCTTGAAGCCTGGATGCAATTTTGTAATTCAGTGTATCTCGAATTTTCATTCTAAGAAACTGGAATGGTTGAAAAGCAAAGTGATTTCGGTTTTATAACTGCATTGAGGAAAAAACAGCAGTTCTATTTTATGCATTTGAATAGCATCATTAAACTGAAACGTGTGTGAATCCAAAATACTGTAATAGGGATTACTGTTTGCAAAAGCACATGAAAGAATGTTTTAGAATGTATTTTATCTCAATATATCTAAATTTATTTTATCAAGGAATCCGCGCATTCGAGCATAAATTTTGTATTCCAATATATGCGATGTAAGGGAATATAAGGGCTTATAACAGCAGCATAGGATAATATCATTATCTTGTACTTGGTTAATAATAAAGAAATATTTAAAAATAATTTTTAATAAAAAAACTAAATTAAGCTAAATTTCTTGTAATTAAAGTATGTTACTTTTTGCTTGTTAAAGTTAATTAGTGTGATATAAGTTAGAATGGTGTTTCGAATCCTCTCGTTATAATCTATTTAAAGGATAAAATCTCCTAACGTCAAAATATTATTTGAAATAAAAAACATATTAATGAATTTTTTAAACTGTTTTAGTTCATCGAATTTTTAAGTAATTAGTTTTAAAAGACATGTGCTAAAAATACATTACATTTTTATTTTATTATTTCTTTGCTAAAAACTTATGAAATCAATTTTAACAAAAAAAACCCGACTTGGGATTAAAATATTTTTAAAATAGTATTTATACGAGGGTCACTCTGAAAACTAGGTTTTTAAAGTTAAACTTACAAAATTTTATGTGTGTTTAAAGTAGTCTCCTCCAGCATCAATGCACTTTTATAGACGAATTTTCCACAGATTAAATGCCTCAAGACATTCATTTCTTCGAATAGATGAAAAAAATGCATTTATAGCCACATCAATCTCTTCTTCTGAATGAAAACGACGTCCACGTAAGTTCTTTTTTAGATTAAAGAATAACCAAAAGTCGCACATAGCTAGATCAGGTGAATACGGCGGATGTTCGATCACTTTAATTTCTTTTTGTTTAAGAAACTCAACTGCTAATCCGGCTGCATATGAAGATGCATTGTCATGGTGAAGCATTAGTCCCCTAACATTCAGTTCTTGTAGAATTTCTGGAAGACATTTAGTGGTATACCAGTTTGCCGTTACTGTCTTCTGTCCTTCCAACTTGATGGCTTTGAACAATTCCGTACTTCTGAAGAAAACGGCATACATCACTTTTTTCAGTGAGCGTTGTTTTTTCACCATTGTCGGCGTGGGATCATCTTCAAAGACCCATACTTTGCTTTCTTGACGTGTGGGAACATTCAAAAGCGGTATGTACGTTTCATCACCTGTTACAATTTTAGAAATGATGCGGTGGCCACCATCATTTAGCATATTAAGAGTTTCTTTACTGATTCTGACACGCTCCTCTTTTTGATGCTCAGTTAGATTATGGGGAACCCAACGGCAAACTACTTTTTTCTTCCGGTCTAATTAGCCCTCGTGTGCAACAAATGACCGTTGAGCGACAAACAAACCAAACCTGCTTTGAAATCGTAGAAAATCATAGCGCGAAAATGTCTTCTGCGTTAAAATACTTTGTACTTTAAAATTAAACCGTCATTTTTATTTTGTAACGTCTCGTCTGCGCGTATCTCAAAAATTTCAGAGTAATCCTCGTACATACATGACTATTTAAAACATCTTATTAAATGACCACTTTTAGGGAACTTCTCTTACTTTACATTTATAAATAAATTTCAAATATTATATATATATATATATATATATATATATATATATATATATATATATATATATATATATATATATATATATATATATATATATATATATATATATATATATATATATATATGTACACTACTGGCCATTAAAATTGCTACACCAGGAAAGCGGCACACCACACACGTTAAATTTGCATGACAGGTAGAACTTGCTGTGATATGCAAATGATTAGATTTTTCAGCGCATTCATACAAAGCAGGCGACAGAAGCGACATCTACAATGTATATAAAACCAGAGATTTGACTGCAGTTTTCTCACACTCAATTTCCGCTTCAACGTTGTTTTCGGCAAAGAAAGTTGTTGTAATGCCTCGTGTAAGAAGAAGAAATGCCTATCAGCACGTGTCTTACTTTGATTGAGGAAGGATTACAGCCTACCGGGATTGCGGTTTATCGTACCGTAATATTGCTGCTCGCGTCGGTCGAGACCCATGACTGTTTGCAGAATATGGAATCGATGGGTTCAGGACAATCGTACGGAATGTCATGCAGGATCCCAGCCACCCCCATCTTTAACAGCAGAGAAGACAGACATCTTATCCGCATGGTCACAAGGGATCGTACAGCCACGTCACGGACCCTGAGTCGAGAAATGGAGTCATTTGCAAGGCAACAAGTTTCTGCTCGAACAGTTCGACGACGTTGGGAGCAGCATGGAATTTCTGCACGGCGACCATGGCTTCGGCTACCATTGACGCTGCGTCACAGACAGAAGCGCCTTCAATGGTGTGATCAGCGACGAACCTGGACGCGGGAATGGCTTTACGTCATCTTTACAGATGAATCTCAGTTCTGTATACAGGACCATGCTGGCCACACTGGCCCATCTGCTGGAGTGATGGTATGGGGTACCATTGGATACACGTCTCGATCACCTCTTGTTCGCATTACCGGAACTTTGAACAGCAACCATTACATTTCCGATGTGTTAAGCCCCGTGGCTCTTCCCTATCTTCGAGGCCTCCCTAATACTTTGTTTCAACAGGATAATGCACGACCGCATGTTGCCCGTACTTTTCTGAACTTCCTTGATGCAGAACAGGTTCGACTGTTACCCTGGCCAGCACGTTCTCCTGTGTCACCAATTGAGAACGTGTGGTCAATGGTTGCCGAGCTATTGGCACGCCATCACTCACCATCCACTACTGTCGGTGAACTGTGGCATAGTGTTGAAGCTGCATGGACTGATATCCCTGTACATGCCATACAATCTCTGTTTGACTCCATACCTAGGCGGATAAATGCTGTTATTGCAGCCAGAGTTGGCTGCTCTGGGTACTGATTTCTCAAGATTTGTACATCCTAATTTCCTGTAAATCTAATTACATGTTCTTTCCACTATAATGTATGTGTCCAATAAATATCGTTCTGTTATTTGCATTCCTTCTTGGTGTAGCAATTATAATGGCCAGTAGTGTGTATATAAGTTTTACATCTTAAATGGTTGGCATGAAATAAAACATAATCATATGGAAAAAGAAAACTTTTAAAGAAAATTTATTTACATTTTCTCTGAATTAAAAATATACTTTTCACTTATATAGAAATATTGATAGTTTTACTATGGATAATGAAATATTTTTTATAAAACAATTCATATTTGTAATGAAGTATAACCATTTTATAGTAAACTATTTTTTGGATTGGATAAATCTTAAAAATAACTAAATCTTAGTTATTTTTTAATTGCCTATCCTAAAAATCTTTTAGGATAGGCAATGTTTACGATTGAGCCTCAAATGAATATTCAACATCAAGTGTATATTTTAAAATCTACTTAATTGATTCCAAATTAATATCACCCTCTTAAATAGTTGAAAAATATAATGATAAGATTATTAAGATTTTCAAATAAATAATGTTTAATGTACAAATGGGATAAAAACTTAAATTCTAATGTTATATTAAAAATACAACTTTTCATTTTTCCTTCATTCTGAAAATCATATGTGCTATATTAAATTGAAATAGTAATTATTATTTGTATTAAAATATTTGGAAGTTCTAGTGTTTCATATTACGTTCTATATTTCAATTTAATGATTTTAAATCTCAGTTTTGGGATTCATTTTATGCAAACTGCATCTAAATTAAACATTATTCTTTGAAGTGATTCAGGATTAATGCAGCACATTTAAATTTGAAATATTACTAGAACTCAGAAATATGAAATTCCATTGAAGTTATATATTTATTTATTTATTTGATCTTTAAAATAACTGTAGAAAGGAAAATGCTTGCAATAGACTAACATATCTCATATTGCTAACAAAAGAAGTCTTATAATTATTTTCTTAACAAAACAGCATCATGACTTAAAGTTAATATTTTCAGAAAAAAATTTGCGTGTCTTTTTTCTTTTACTTGAGAAATTAAAATAAACTTTATAAAAAGGAAAATTCCTATTTCTCAAAGTAAAAGTAAAAAATAAATAAATAAAACTCTTTTGCTATAATTTAAAACGATAGTATCAATTGTTCCCAATAATAATACAATTAATCATTAAAAATAATACAAAAGTGTATTTTTGTAAGCATGAAATGTCGCAATATTCATTAATTTTTAATGAAAAGAAAAATTAACTTTTTTGGATTTTTTTATTTTGAATTCTAAGTACGATATTAAATATGAGTTTGTGTGCATATGTGATTAATTACAAAGTGCTTCCATGGGTGTTTTTTATTACTTTTCAATGTGAATTATATAGCAATGTAATTCCTGTGACAATTCTAACATTGAGGTATAATAGTGTACAGATATATATACATTAAGACCCCGCTTAACGCTGTTTCGTTTAGCGCTGTTTCGGTTTAGCGCTCTTTTTATTTCAACCCGGGGATTCCACGAAATCGCTCGCAGCATACGGGGATTCTCCGAAATATTATGCAGCGATAGGTTTCAAATACATATCCGAAAGAGTGTACTTGTGTTTCTTGTTTGGTGCGGTATTGTACAGACATATTTTTATTATTGGAAACATTTGTTGACATTATTGTAAGTAGGTATTAATTTACATATTTAATACTATATTACAGTGTCAAATATTTTGATCTTTAGTTTTTACTATGGGTGATTATGAAAAAAAAAGAAAGCAACCAGAAAAAGCATTTCACTCAAAACTAAAATGGAAGTGATTAGAAAATTAGATTCTGGTGAACGTCAAACTCTAATTAGTGCTTCATTGAATTTGCCAACTTCAACAATAAGGACCATCATGAAGAATAAAGAAAAAATACTGTCATCGGCAACTACTACTCCGTCAAGCTCTGCAACTAGAATTACCCGTTCTAGAAATAATATCATAGAGGAAATGGAAAAACGACTGTCTATATGGATTGACGACGAAATTGACCGCAATGTGCCATTAAGCCAATCTCTCATAATGGAAAAAGCTAGAAGAATTTTTAATTACATTCAGGCTGAGACAATTGACACAAGTGAAACTTTTGTTGCTAGTCGAGGATGGCTTAATAGATTTAAACATCGAAATAACCTTCACAATATAAAGATTACAGGAGAAGCAGCAAGTGGTGATACAAAAGCGGCGGCTGAATTTCCAGTGATATTAAAAAAAATAATTGAAGAAGGAAACAATCCTCCAGAATTGGTTTTTAATGTTGATGAAACAGGCTTGTTATGGAAAAGAATGCCGAAACGAACATTTCTATCCTGTGAAGAGAAACGAGCACTAGGATTTAAAGCTGCAAAAGATCGCTTAACCCTTCTACTAGGTGTTAACGCAGGCGGAGATTTTAAATTAAAACCATTACTAATTTACCATTCCAAAAACCCAAGAGCGATGAAAGGCATATCTAAATCAACTTTACCTGTAATTTGGGAGTCTAATAAAAAATCATGGATAACTGCGAAAATTTTCCAGGATTGGTTCACTGAACATTTCTGCCCGTCTGTTAAGCGTTATTGCGAAATTAAAAAACTTGAACAAAAAGCACTTCTGTTAATTGATAATGCTCCAAGCCACCCAACAAATTTATCAGACTTAACAACATGCATTCCAGTCGAAGTGGTTTTCTTGCCGCCTAACACAATTGCCTTAATTCAACCAATGAACCAAGGCGTTGTATCAAATTTTAAGGCTTATTACTTGCGGCGAACCTTTAAGCAAATGTTTGAAAAAACAGACGGAGAAGAGAACCAGTCCATAAGAGAATTTTGGAAAAACTACAACATCGTGGATGCTGTAGAAAACATAGGCCTTTCTTGGAATGAGGTAACAGAAAGATCTTTGAAAGGAGTATGGAAGAATATTTGGCCGGATTTAAGTAAGAGCGATGAAGTTGGACACTCTGTCGATGTGGATGAAATAGTGGAAGAGATAGTGAAATTAACGAAGCAAACCAGTTTTGAAGGGGTAAATGTGGAAGATGTCGAAGAAATAATTCAAGAAGCAGCGGCTAGTCTTTCTAATGATCAGCTCAAGGAATTAACTGAACAAGAAGAAAACAAAAATGTTGACAGCAGTGATTCAGAAGAAAAGCAAAAGGAACTTTCGATGGCGTTTGGAAAAAGGAGTTTGTCTACCATAACTGAAATAATGGATCAATTCATTGAAAATGATCCGAATTTTGACAGGAGCTCAAAAGTAAGGCGTGGTGTTCGAGATGCTCTATCCGTTTATGAAGAACTTTTAAGAGAACAACGCAAAAGAAAAAGGCAAACAACATTAGATGCTTTTGTCACAAAAAGGTAGAACACTGAAAACGCGGAAGGCTAACTAAATATGACTGACTTAGAATTTTATTTGTTTTTTTTTAAGAATATTCGTTTTGTTATTTATATTTTGTTTTTATTTTTGCAAGAAATAATAATGTGGTATTAATTTGGGCTTTAAGAAATAAATGTTTGGTTTTATTTTTATTAAAAAAACATACTTTTTAAATTTAATACCTAACCAATTTCCTAGCCATCTTCCCCTAACCCCAATATTTACATGTAAAGATAGCCTCGTTTAGCGCTGTTTCGCATTACGCTCTACTTTGATGGAACGTATCCCCGCGTTAAGCGGGTCTTACTGTATATATATACTTGTATAAAATTATAAAAAATACACAAATATATCCAAAAAATTGAAAGAAAGAAATTAAAACGTCACAGTATCATAAATGTGGCATTAAGTAAAATTGAAAATATCTTCATTGTGGACATGAAAGTCTCTAAATCTTGTCCCATGTCTTCAGATATATGTCATATTATCTATAAAAAATACTTAACTAAAAATAATCTAGGAGAGATATAATTGAAATTTATTTGCGTTCATCAATTATTTACATTTACTTACTAAATGATTCCAAATGCATAATAACAGTTAAATAAAAAATATCCTAAAATCGTAACATTGACCTAAATGAAAAAGAAATTCTTATAAACATTTGAGAGTAAAAATAATTACAACACAAATTTAGATAAAGAATACTGTTAAATATTTTTTATAAACTGAATAAACAAATATTGCAAAAACCATATAATTTTAAATAAAAGATAGCGCAAATTTATTTAATAATAATTGAAATTACACTCCTAAGAATAAGTATACGATCAAAAATAATGTCAATTATGAAATGCATAAGAGATCATCATCTATCATATTTGAAATTTGTATTTAATGAAGATTTTTTTGCTATATTTTAATACAGTATAGATGTTACAAGACAAAAAAAATTGGAGGTATAGAATTAATTTGTAAAGGTTTAATGAGTTTTTCAGGAAGCAACCCACAAGTTCAAACTACTAACTAGCATTATATGTATATTTTCAATCTAATTATGTTTGACACAACACAAAAATTATAGAAATAGTAACTTAATTGTGAGATACTGAAATATGCAGATTCTAAGTAGGGAATCTACTAAAATGTTAAACGCGTGTTTGTATGTAGCTGAATTAGAAAACATTAAAAAGAATAGGTAATTCAGTAATGGGTAAAATAAAAGAGTAAGTAAAAAATTAACTGTTACATAAGCTAAATGGAATAATTGAGAGAAAAAGGTGCATATTGTTACTTCAGTTAGAGATACGTTTAGAATTTTTCTATTTCTAAGTATCAAAGGAGTGTAAAAGTAATCAGTTTTGTACTTATATATAAGTATTTATAAATAATTTTAATAAATACAATTTGACGCTTTACTGTTCCTAAGAATTTTAGAGAAAACTATGTTTTTATTTATAAGCTTATGAAATTAAATATCATAACTACGAAGTACATACACAAATATTAAAAAATATCTTCTTGAAAATATCAAATAATTGCAGTCTTGTTGATATAGTTAATTATCTTATTAACAAAATAAATAAAACGAAAGAGTAATGACATTTTGTAGAGGGTAGAATGTACAGGAAATAAATGAAGCGACAATTCAAAAATTAGTGACAACTTTTGAATTTTCGTTTGTAATTTTGTAATGGAACAATAGAATTAACTGTTTTACTAATCGGTATATAGAAAATCATAGATATTTTTTTAAGTGCAATTTAATGATAAACAAAAATAGTTCCTTTAATAAGTCAAAAGACCAAATTCATATACATTTATGCGATTTGAAAATGAGTCCGTTAAGAAGGTATGTAAAAACGAATTTCAATGCTTTGATAAGAATTTGATACTTGGTAATTTGAGATCAGATGATGACTTATATATTTAGATACAGGACCTAAAAATTTTAATTTTTTTGATGTCCAACCATTAAGAATATTGAAGCTTTTGGCATTACAAGAATTGAAATTGAAGGCATCTAGGGTAGTGGGGTAAATATGGGTGGGCCATCGTAGATCCAATGGTGGTTAGGCCTTCGTAATTTTGAAGCAACTATCGATTAGAAGAACCCAGACGTGGTCTGCAACCCCTAAAATTTTGCTAATCTAAAAGTCTAAAACAGTAAATTTTAAAAGGCCTTTTACTCAATTAAAATAAAGAAAGAAGAAATTCTGATATTATTTAATAATTCTCGTTTAAATGATAAACATATTTTTTGTGGTAAATACCAATTTGTGACATAAGCATTCATATTTCAGAGAGAAATTAAAGTTATTTTAACTTTCTCATTCATTAATATTTATACTTCCTTCTATATTTAAATCAAAATCTCAGTAAATTAGATAATAAATGCTTAATATTCATACTTCTATGTGAAAAATTCTATTTTTTGTAAGGATTGCCCATGACTTTCATACCTATCTGTTGAAGAGGCTATGATACAAAGAATGATAGTAATAAGTACCAGAATAAATTTTAAATCTGCTATATAAATCTTTCTATATGCTGTCCCTTAATAATATGGTTATAAAACTACTATAATGCTTTTCCATTTAATTATTTTCCTATTTATATTGAAAATCAATGCCACATAAAAATAATCCATGAATAAAACGTAAAATTGTCAGCATACTTCTTTCTAATAATTTTTTCTTCTTATTTAGAGGAATATTTTATATTAATGAATTTTGGAGCACTGAAAATTAGTTACACACTTTTTAACTGTAATTGATTCTGTAGATGAGAAATAATTTATTTCCCATTTTTAATACAAGGAAAATTTTAAATATTTTCAAATAATAGTTTATTAATTTCAAATTAGAAGTTGAAATGTAATTTTGCAATAGTTTCAAAAATTATAAAAAACTGCGCAAACTAATGTTTAGTAAAAATCTCAGATTTACGTACATTCTTATATAAATAGATATTTAATTATAACGCTGTTATATTTTTTTCTGATTTTGACATGTTATAAAAATATTAAATTTATTTATATGCATTTCAAGAAGTATTCACAAATATAACAGAAATTAATTGGCCTATTTTAAAGTATTAATTTAAAGAACGCATGATTTTTTTGACAAAAAAATCGAATTAATTTATAAAATTTTGAATACATAAAATACCAAGCATCTTAATTACGCTAAACTTTTGAATTTATATTAACTGTTATTAATGCTGTAATTGTCTTGTGCAATTTAGGCTGTCAATATGGGGCGCATTGCTCCACTTTTCCAACTGAACCGTAATTTGGTGTGGAGTCCGACTTCCTCAATACACACATACCATAGGTACCCTTTTATAGGGTAGACAACCATTCTCAACCCATTCATACAAGGGAAGGACAAAGAAGAGAGAGCGAGAGAGAGAAAATACTATCATGCCTAAACCGGGATGCGAACCCAGGTCCGCCCTATCCGCAGTCATGCACGCTAACCACAGGATAGGGTAAGAGGTACTGTTATCAATAATTTATTATTTTAATTTTCGAATCAAAAATATTCAATTCTTCTTTTGCAGTTCATATTTGCTTATTTTTATACGGACTTTTCCTATATACCGAAGTTCATTTAAATAGTTATATCCTAAATCAACTGATATGATTGATTATAAAGTCATTCCCAATTGATGAGATCCTTCTCAAAAATATTTGATGATGATTTAGTTCCATTTCTTTTTACATATATTGTTTATGTACTTTTCACTACACGACCTTTTAAATCTTGCGACCTTAAAATGTTCAGCTTTATCATATGTATAAATACTGATCACTCTATAAAATATTGTTTTAAAGGCGGCACATTTATAAGAAATTAAAGTACAAGTAAATAATTTTACAGTACATTATTGTAAAATAATTTAACGTGAATTCTCTAAATATATATTTTTTCATTATTTACGATGGGTAAATTAAAACTTCTTTTGTTTTATCCCATTAGTTTCATTAAATCAACTGAATTAATTGAATATTCCCTTTTAATAAGTAAGACAATATACTTTAATCTGTTTACGGAAGTATATTTTAGTAAATATACTACCATGCTGCCATCTGTTAGAATGAAAAGTAGATCGCACTGTTGCATTCGAATACTAAACTCTCAAAACTTTCCAAAGCATTCAAGTGAAGAAACGAAGCTTCCCAATCATGCATTTTAACAAAAAAAAAATTAATGACACGTTTAATACTGCGTATATAAGGTATAATAAATGAGTTTTATTCAACTCTACATTATGAAAATTAAAATGCTTGCGCATTATTATTTTTTATTTACATATAATTGCTTTTGACTATTATCACTTAATTTCCAGAACTGCAAAAATGAATGAAAGTAATCTATTTTCATTTAAAAGCATTGATAAAATAAGTCTAAATATTTTATGTGCATAATTTCTACACAATAAACTATGGTATGGTATATTGAAATAATACATATGATATATTTTATCGTTCTCAAAATTATTTTTTACTAATTTTTTTTAAAATGAAATTTGTCTGTAAAATATCCTGAATAAAACTGCTTTAACTAGTTTTTTTTTTTCAATATCAAGAATTTTACAAGACTTTAAATAATTTTTAAGGTCTTGTAAAATTCTCTTCTAAAATTTGGCACAATATAATATTTAATTTTAGATGTCATGTCAATGCATAAATTTATATTAAATGTCAAATATAATTATATAGGTAAAACAAATCGAAAAATAATTTATTTACTACTAATTTATTAAAAGAAAAAATATTTCTTCTTGTTTTTTTCTGAATTTTTTAGTGCAATACCATGACACATGATTCAGTAAAAAAATAGAGTAAAATATGAGTTTATTACATAATTTGAACTGTAAATATTGAAACTAATTTAACATGTTTCTATGTGATTAATTGAAAATTCCCTTTAAAAATTATGAATCAATTTATACTAAAAAAATATTTTTTGCAGTTTTAATAAAATATTACTTTTTAAAAGGCATAAAATATGACATTTTTCTGCAAACAAACATAAGACTTTCAAAAAAATAATGCAATAATGTAAATTATCAAAATTAGTTGATAAATTAAAGCATTGTTTTAGTCACTGATATTTATATCACAAATTAATGTAAATAATATTGGATATAATATATTGATATAACCTAAGATGTCAAAATTACATATCGGTTTTAATCTTTTATCAATGAAATTTTTAATTTTTTAATTGCATTTCTTCTTAAATGAGCTGTTTTGATCATTAACAGGAAAAAAATGCGAGTTTGATTAATAATTGTATTTAATTTATTCCAGTGTAAGAGCATTTACTCTTTTTTTCCTATTTTCCCTATAAGGCATATCATTGGAAAATGCAACTTTCTTTTAGTATAAAATGTTTATGAGCTATACAATTATTAATTAATAAAATATTGTAGCTAACAATATATATATATATATATATATATATATATATATATATATATATATATATATATATATATATATATATATATATATATATATATATATATATATATATATATATATATATATTTATATATATATATATAATATAAAATATATACAATATTTTCATTAGATTTCATGATCTCTTATCTTGTGACAAGTTGAACAACTGTCTACAACAGTCGAGTAATTCTAAAAATTATTCTTTTCAGTCGATTCACTTTTGTTGTCTCAAACATTCTTGCTAACGGTCACAAGAAAGACAAGCTGACAGGCTACTAATATTGGGTTGAAGGAAAAGGTAATGTAAATTAGAATCCACCGTTTGTGTTTCGTGAAATGCTGTTATTTATAGTAATTTCAATGAAATATTCGTGTGCTGTTAATTGTTTTAATCGTTACATTTTTAAGTAACTGTATATAATTAGGTGCGTGGAGTTATATTTTTACAGTAATGTTACAATTTTGTTAAGTTATAAAATAAAATTTATATTTTTTAATATTTTCTTTTTTGAAATTTAGTTTTTTTTTTAACAGTAAGAGTTTTTTTGTGTAGTTAATTTATCAATATCCTTAAGAAAGTACTAAAAAAGCAAAATAATTTCTGAGTTTTTATTCAATAGTTATATTAGGCTTCAAGGATTTTAAGATTACATAACATAACCCCAGAAGTACAAATTTATAATTAATCTATATATTTTTTTAGCTATTTTTCTAACGATCTTAGAAAAAACGATCTAACGATCTGTTTCATAGTTTTATTTTAATTTTTAAAATAAAAATAAGTAAGTTTTATTTTAAAAATTAAATTATATCAATGAAATACATCGATCAATTATAATTCTGAAGTCGTTCTATTAGTAAAATGACTACCATTTGTACTCATTGCTAACTTGAGTATCTACTAAGCCTGAGATCTGCAACTATGTAAACATTAATAAGCTTTATATTCCGGTTAGCAGTTATTCATCTAATAACATCTTAATAATAGTATTAAATTTCCCAAATATCCATAAAATAATGATGGATATTTTTTATTTCAGGATTAGATTGTTAGATTAAATCATGCTGTATAATTCGTTTTAATTTATTTGCAAAAAGTAAATTTGTTAAAATAATTCATCCATTTTAATATCTTATTGCATTAAATAAAAAATAATTTTCATTCAAAAATATCGTTATTACTTAAATATCATTGTTGATTTTCCCCAAAAAAGTAAAATACAAAAAATAGTGAAAAATAGATATTTTCATAATGAACTTTTTCTAAATTCATTCAAGTCTAATTCATACACTTTCTTCCTTCTTTTTATTAAATATAAGTGCATTATATTAATCAGATATGTAAATAAATTTCGCAATATAAAAATAATCCTAAATGTTAGATGTTATTTCATATTCATTTTAAGTTCAAACTGAAAAAATAATCGATCAAATAAAGAAGAAATTAAAACCATAATATGGGAGTAGATAAAAATAATTTCTATATACAATAGGAGGAAATGCATTATAAGAAAAATTTTTTCTTTATTAAGTTTATAATTCCAACATTTGTAACAGCTATAAATTTAACGACTAAATAAGTTATAAAATAGAAAAAAAAATATAAAAATGAGAAACATAAATACAGTTGTAATTTTAAAGATCAATATGTATCTTATGAATTTATTATTTTATTTAAATTTTTAAATTATAGATACCACTTAATAGTTGTTAAAACTATTAAATTAAAGAAAAACCATGTCAAATGAAGTTTGAGTTTCAATTTAAAGCATATTTTGCTTATGAAAAATCTATTTTTACCACCACTCCATTTTCCATTTCTTTCCCCAAAATCCCAGCAATATTTTGTTAATTATAACTTTCAACCATTTAGATATTTTTGAAAAATGCGTCATGTATTTTGAAACTAAGACGTATACGTTATTTTTAAAAACTATTTTTGATGAATTTGTAGAATTTTAAAGGGCAAAGAAGGAAAAATAAATTTTGGAGAATATCGAAACAAAAACAACAGTATGGTATTTTCTTTTCGAAATAATATAGATCTCTGAATTCTTCTGCCTCGTTGCTGTAATAATTGATGAAATAGGCTTTTTCTCATGTATTTAAAAAATTTCAAATTAATAAGCATTTGTTTAGAAATTCTTCCCGAAATAATACAAAACCTGTTTTATTTTATTTGGCAAAAACCTTTTTCTTTATTTCAAGTTTTTTACTATACATTTTTTAAATTACTGGTAGTAAGTAATTTACTGTTGCATTTTTTTCTGTACTTGTTAATGTGTTTTCAAACAATTCTTCATCGGTCTCTCTTCCCTGAAGAGAAAAAATACTATTCATTGGTGGATTAAAATCGTGTAAGAAAAACCACTGATTGTGCTGATGGGATTTTCTGTTTTAAGACCTAGAGAGAATTTCATTTTCTAAATACATAATACTTTCCCAATTTTCAGTCTATAACCATAATAAAAGGTTTTCAAGGACTAATTTTACAAAGAATGATGACTTTTGAATTTTTATTTGATATAACATTATTTATATTAGTGATTTTCTGTTTCTTTTCTTAAAGGAAACTTATTTTTAAATAATATATAAGCAAAAAAGCAATAAATTCTACAGAATTGCTTAGAAAATCAAAGAGAAAAATCGACAAAATAAGCTAATCAAATTTGTGTGAATAGTAGTTATATGGAAAGTAAATATTACTTATTAATTATGTTAGAATCAAATTAAAAGAAATTATAGAAGAGGGAAACTTTTTAATTTCATAAATTATAAAAATTGCACCAACTAATGTAAAATGCAAAAAATTAATGATATAAAATCTATAATAAATTCCATACATCATTCAATAACCTGAAAACAATATGATTTATGGTATATTTTTCCAAAAAAAAATAATTACTGCTCCATTTAGACTTTATAATTAAGTAAAATTTCAGAACGAAAGAAAAATGTATGGTATTTGTCTTACTTAAATTTGAAATTATAAGTAACAATAATTTTTGTCTAGAAATAAATAAGTTAGAAATTTATAATTGTTATATTTACTTTTTATGAAATCCTCTGATTGTTTATAAATATTTTGGAAGTCAGTTATGGTAAATATCGTAGGAAATACTTAAAATATGACATTTTGTTGTCAGATACACAGCGTTAAAAATATTATTATGAATGTGAAATGATTTAATAAATTCATATGAATTATATTAAAAATATTGTATAGCTGAAATTTTTTTTTAAATTTGTAAGTAATAGATAAACTAAGGAAGGAATTGCATCCAATATAATAAATTTTTAGATAGTTTCATTGTTTTTAAATTAATTAATTTAAATATTATATTTTAATTAATAAATATATAGTTTAATTAATTTTCTTAAATACAATGAAAGATGGGGAAAATATAAAATAGTCACACCTCATTTTAATAGAAAATTCTCTTTTTTAGAAGATTTCACTTGTTTTATAAATTAATAAAATATTTGAAATTATATTGGCATTTTAATGGAATTGAAGCTTTCTATAAACTGTGTCTTAAAAAGGTCGAAAATAGAAATAGGGATTACAAATGAAACTATTCAAAACCTCTTAAATTCAGAAAGCACAAAATTCATTCAGGGATTTTATCGAGACTAAATTTCAGAAAGAAGAAATAAACGGAATATTTAAGCATAAATTCTCTAACCCTAAAGCAAGCTTTGGAAAGTATTACCCAGGCAGTAAAAGTATCATCTCTAATAGGATCTTCTTTTCCACGCCAGTGAAGAAAGCAAAATATTGCCGTCTACGAAAAAGAAAAAAGCTTCGTAAATAAATATCTAAAAATATATACTTTGACGCACGGTGAATATTTATTGCTTTTTCCCCATATGATCTGAAGCCCATTCCAAAGTTGTGACAGTGGGGAGGGGGTGGGGGGAAATGCATAAACATTACAGAAGACCCTTTTTGACAACCTTATCCATTGCCGGAGGTCTTTACTGTAAATATCGATCTTCCAGTAAATAATATCGCACTCTTTTTCTACGCGTTTTGATCCTGAGTATTCATCCGCTATCTGTTTGCTTTCTTTTTAATATTGCACCATGCGTTTTTACTCATTGTTTATATTGATTGATGGACGATTTATGTATGCAGTAGAATAAGCTTTAGATGATAATTTTTTTTTCCTCCGCAAAAAAAAATGTATCTTGATTTTATAAAATTTATGTGATTGAAGGTTGCGGTTAGTTTAGGTGCGGTTTTGCGTGCTATATTGCATGACTGTTTTTGAGTTGTTGGTTAACTTGTGAGGTTTGCGTGATTCGGTAGCATTTTCCTTGAAGACATCATGTCTGAGAATATTTGAAAAGCAAAGGGAATATTGTTAGGAACTTTATTTTGAATATCTCAGAATTAAGCGTTTTTAAAAGCATTTAATCTTGTATCTTGGGATTAACTATTATGTTTTACAATGCTTTCGTGTCTGATTTATTTTTTTGTATGTATTCGAATTACATTTTCATCTTTTGCAAAGTAAAATCACGTTTCTAGCCAGCTTTCTAAATCATCATAAAAATGATTTGCTAATTACCTAAAAAATATCTAATATTTAGTAAATAACTAATTTATTATTGAAATAAACTCTATTCCAAATTTAATAGTCTTATATTAAATTAACAGTTTATCTTACTTGGAAAATAAATATTTATTTGATAAAAATAGTTGAATCATTTATATAAAATTTAATATTTAATTTAGAAGATTTGGTATATTTTTATCATTATTTTTGGGACATAAATTAAGTTAATATTTTATAGAAAAAATTTAATTCATATCCTGTTTAAATTGAATGGAATATTCTTATAATTTGTTAACTTTTCTTGATTATTCTTATAAATTCATTCTCCTCTTCTAATATTTTTTCTTATGTTTAACTTACATATATATATATATATATAAATATATATATATATATATATATATATATATATATATATATATATATATATATATATATATATATATATATATATATATAATATATATATATATATATATATATATATATATATATATATATATATATATATATATATATATATATATATATATATATATATATATATATATATATGAATATATATATAAAACAAGATTAGAAACATCATAGGTAAAAAATGAAAGATACAAGAAAAGATATAAAATTCTTATGCTTAGTAATACATTCATCGAAAAAGCAGCTTAAATAGAATTACTAAAATATAATTAATTGTAATTTTTTCCTTTTTTAAAATAAAATTAATCAAAACCCATATGGAGAATAATAATAAATTTCTAAAATTAATCAAATACCAAATAGAGAATAATAATCAAATACTTAATGGTGAAAAATACAATGAAAATACAAAATATTGTAAACTGCTTCATAGGAAGAAAACCTGGTCATGTTGGTATTTCGTTCCCTTTTCCTTTTATTCTTTGAAGTTTTAAACTATCTACTGAACATATTTTCCATCTGTTTACTTTATTCTGTGTTTTCTAAGTATTTTCAATGTATTATTCTCCATTTCGTATTTGATTAATTTTATTAAAAAATACTTTTAATTATATATATATATATATATATCTATATAATCAGAAGAAAAGTATATATATATATATATATATATATATATATATATATATATATATATATATATATATATATATATATATATATATATATATATATATATATATATATATGTATATATATATATATATATATATATATATATATATATATATATATATATATATATATATATATATATATATATATATATATATATATATATATATATATATATATATATATATATATATATATATATATATATGTATATATATGTATATATATATATATATACATATATATATATATATATATATATATATATATATATATATATATATATATATATATATATATATATATATATATATACTTTTCTTCTGATTATCATAAATTCGTAAAATTTCTCTATCGGCTTGTGCTCCTATTATAAAGTTTTCTACAGTACTGTAACTCTTAAAATGTTCATCGTTGTAGCAAGCTTTTGAGACTTGACTTTCACATCACATTCGCATTTATGTCTGATTATTTCAATTTTAAGAAATTTGTGTAACTAGTTTTCTTCACAAGCCTTGTTACATCATATGCTTCTCCACATAATTTTTTGAATATGAGTAATTTATTAGTTAAATAAAATATTCGTGAATATATAACAAACGAAATTTATCGTATCACTTTAAACTCAAAATACGAAAAAGCATTTTTAAAGCAATTAAACAAATTATTTAATATATTGCAAAGGATTTTTGTATGGTGTTAATTCAGAAATAATTACTTAAAAATATGAAAAAATATTTTTATATTTTTAGTTAATTATTTCTGTAAAAACACTACACAATAATTTTTATTGTATGTATTTTTACTATAATTTTTTTTTTCTGGCTCTATCTGTCTGCAAGCAGAGCAACATTGTGCTAATTTTTGTGAAACATTTTAGTTGAAGAAAACATTTATCAAATTTCTTTCCATAAAATGAAATTGATTTGAGAATTGATGTTATTTCATTTTGCTCTGCTTTGTGAAGAAGTCGAGCGCATTCTCTCCCCCTAGATAGATACCCTCCCCCGCAGACATTAGGGCGTTGACTTGGAGACAACATTCTTAAAGCGGCTGGCAAAGATCCCATTTAAAGTCTCTCATTCAATTCACATAATTCTGAATTCCATAACATTGTTAAAATTCATATTCGTAAGCTTCAATATTGATAAAGAAAAATAAAAAGATAATTTTTAAGAAACAATGCAGATATCTGGGGAAAAGATTTAATGTACTCTTGATATTACGAAGCAAACAAATAAAAGACAAATTTTTCAGGTGTACAACTTCAATATTTTTAAAATTTCAAGAAAGTATAATATCGTATTTTATCCGATATAAAAGAATTTACATTGTATTTGTTATTATAAAGTTTTCGAAAAATTTTTGTATAAAAAAATTAAGTATGAATTTATTTTCTCTCTTGCTGGTGTGGTGTAATGAAACTATATAATATAAGAAACACTTTATTTTTTTAATAATACCATAATAATAAATATATATATAATAAAATTTTAAATATTTGATAAGAATAATTACGTCTGAATATTGAAATTTATTTTTATTATTTAAAACCTATATTAAAATTATTTATACACTTATTTGGTTACGTCTCAATAAATGTTTTACTATATTTCATGTGTTTTCCAATTTTTTTAAGCATAAAAATCATATATTTATATAATATTTTACTCATATGAGATTTTTATTTGCACTATTTCTAAATTATTTCTAACTTGAAATTTTACAAATTTTGACTATATATTTATTCAGAATTACAGTTTGTTAAATATACTATAAGTTATATAAGCAGTTGTTATAATGTTAACAATAACTATAGTTATTGTAGGTAGTTATGATAGTTAATTGATAAGCCATTAAATGATATTAATGAATATATAAAATGTAAGCTTGCAACATTGAAACTCTTTGTGTTTTTAAAGCCTTTACTTTGAGATTAAGAACAAAAAAGCTACGTTTTGTTAGAGACAGATTTTTTCCTTAAACTTCAAAGTACTTCATTAAATATTTCCTCTTAAAATTAAATTACATATATTCTTAGAATGATACTTCATTTGAATAAGATATATATTTTTCACTGATTAACAAACAATTAATATTATTGCACTGACTTTGATAAATGTTGTTTTTAAGAATATAAAGAACTGAAAATGTTTTGTTAATTTTTGAAATGGCTATGAATTTCAAAACATTTGCACAAATATACTACATTTAGAATTGTTTGTTTTAATGCTTTCATTGAAGAATAAAGTCGTAGTTTTTTTTAATAACTAGAGAATTTTGGTATTGATTTTTGAAGTAACTAAATTAATATCAGGTCTGCTTGAAAGTTTTATCTCTTTTTGGAATAAAACAAAATGCAATTTTTTTTCATAGTAAATAAACTTTATTAAATAATATAACTAAGATTATTATCAATGACTTTTTGCCAGCCTGAGAGTAATTTGTGTACTTCATTTTATGAAAAATAAGTCATCTTTTGATGTGAAAAATGGAACCAGTGCTAGTTTGGTATCTTCATTTTTGAATTCCTTACTCTTAAAATTCTTTACTCTTTTTTAGTTCTTTACTCTTTATGAGAGAAAAACGAGTGTTAATCAGAGTGTGATAAATTCAGAGAATATAATGGTTGGGACAGAATTTAATAACCTAGTTTTCCAGTTTTTGGAAGAACTCTATTTTTAGTTTCTCATGGGTTGATATGTTTTGGATAGTCGTCAGCCTCTTTTCTTGGACTGCTGATTTTAAATTATTCAATTGCTGACAATACTGAGATTTTAATTTGGAATTGAAAGCTCATAAAGTATTTTCTTTTACTGTACCACCATATATACAACATTCTCTTATTCTGTGTCAAAGGAAGGGGTAGCTTTTATTACGGGTTCATAATATCCCCTTTTCCATACGATATTTTCGTAATAATCTAATTTTCATCAAAAGTTATCATCTGGTTCCAGAAATGCTCGATTTTGTTGCAAGAAAGCAGAGCTATACTCGCCCATTCAACTTTCTTTTTGATTTAATACAAGTAGCAACCATATCTTGAATATTTCTACACCAATCCTATCAACAAATAATGGTTCAAAATGATTTTTTGAGCTGAATTATGCTTTTCTGTGAACTCCGATGCTGTCAGAAAAAGATCTTGCTCTTACATGGTTTCAACAGCCTCGTTGTCGATCAAAGATAGTCACTCAGGACGTGGCTTATTAGAAAGATAGAAATCACAACTGCTTCAAATGTTTTGAACCATCTTCTTCATGGTGCTGACAGAAACTGTACAAACACTTTAAATAAATTTCAACATACTTCTGTAACATTTCTTCCTTGTTGAAATTCGTATGAAATACAGTGGTGTAAATGAACTTTAATAGTATCCATAAGTACACAATCGCTTCTCACTTAAGAACGCGAATCAATTTTGTTTTAGGTAATTTGATACATCAATATGTTTACATTAAGTGATAAAATAAAGAGGCAAACATGAACCAAATAAACATATGCATACTTTTGAAAAATATTTGTTATAGAAACAAACAAAACTTTCTGGTACACGTGGTAAATATCACACAATGACATACAAAAAATCTGTTTAATTCGAATACATCTTTTCAGGAGTTTAATCTGCATTAAAATACTTAACCAGAATGGAAAAATGTTCACTTTTTTCTATGCTACATATGACACTATTTACATTTATATAATTTAAAGAAAAAATTTGCAAATTTATTGAGCAATTACAATTATACATAAATGGAGTATTTGCATTTGCATATGAATGGAAAAAGCTTTTAAAAATGTATGTAAAAGGCATTTTTAATTAAAAACCTTGTTGGTCTCTAAGTGACTCATCAAATACCCATGAAGATTAGTTCATTTATAAAAAATGTAATCATATAACTTAAAGAGTGAGAGAAAACCTTTTATTAATGGTCTTAATAAGCATTAAATTATTATGTTTATTTCATCTCTCAATATTTAAAATGTGCATTAAATATCATTAATACACAATGACTTTTATTACTTCGTTTATTTGATCCCTATGTAAAATACATTCAGGTATTCAAAGACATGAGAAGACAAAATTATAGAGAAAATTAAATGCAATAGATATTTCAGATAAAGTTTTTCTGCGAAATTCCCAGTCTACCATTTAATAATTATCATTAGTATGAGTCATTTATAAATTTATTTTGGAAATATTATTTATTTTACCTTAATTAAAATATTTTCCTGTTCAACGAACGTAAGTCCAATAAGTAAGAAGATGCTAGTAAAAATACTTGTATGAATATTTTCCATTAATATGCTTGATGTATTTAATACACGAAAATATTTATAAATAGGAAGTTCACAATGTATGAAAGAGAAAAAAAGTTTAATAAACTATATTTTTACGAACATTAATTATCTTATAAAAAGACTGTTTTTATATTAGAATTATAACAATATTTACGTCTATAATGAGCTACGTTTTTGAAATTATACTTGAGTTTTGTCCTTAAAATGAGATTTTTCGTATAAACATCAATTTTCTAAGTATTTTCACAATACTAATTAAGTAGCCAAAATTTTAATATTTTGAAATTAATTAATTAATAATTTGAAAAAGAATAGCATGAACAGTTACAAAAAAGGAACATTTTTTATATTTATATTTTTTATAAAATATTCCAAAAAATAGATGCTTATATCATGTATGAAATATTCATTTTTATAATTTCTTTTTTGTATGCTTTCCCAAATTTTGGATATAACTGTTAGACTAAGGGAAGTATAATTTTAGCTCTTGTAAGAAAAGTAATTTTAATTTTTATCAGTTTTCCTTTTCTTTGTTGCCTTAGTCCACTTGATCCACTGGCATCGATCAAATCCATAAAATTGATTGAAGATTGTGAGATGTAGTTACACTAGTACTACACCGAGATGTACCAAAAGTAGAAGTCTGACATTTGCCTGAATTTGGCTGAACAAGTGGGATCCATTGTTAAATAATGAAAATGTATTATTTCCAATATTTTTAATAATTATGATAGTATAAAGTTTCATCATGAGTTAGTTAAATACTATTTTCATAATTTATAAATATGAAACGCTTAAAAAATCAGTTTTTCATAATATATTTGAATATGTAATTTTATAACAAAAATATCTGAATAATTTCTAGACATATTGAAATTGAAAAATATTTAATTATATGAAATATTTAAGAAACATTTTATGTTGGGTATGTTTAAGAAACATTTTATGTCAAATTATTTACTTACCACACATAACTATTTATTAATGAAATGCATAACATTTAAAAATGTTTAATATGAGTTATACTATTTTAGTGAAACACGCAGAATATTTAATAAATTTTTAAATATATCTAAAATGCATGAAATTTTTTACATTTTTTAAAACTGAGTTTAAATTTGAGATAATCCCAGAATTATATAGTCAAAGTAATAAAAAAAATCACCAAATTTTCTAAAGAAAATTCATAACAAAATAAAAATATGCTTAATCAGCAAAATAATACAATAGCACTAACGCATACCTAAATGAATAAATAATGATTTCCCAGTTATAATTTCCTTTTTATCATACTATTGCCATGCAAATCTGAGGTTTTTTTAATAACTATTGAAAAAGAATAAGATCCTAAATTAAGATCAAGATGATATTAAAAGTAATACAAAATTTATATAAATAGCAAAAAATTTTAAATTTTCAATAAAAAGCATTTTTAACTTATATTTTGCAATATTTTTATTAATAACATTTCGCAGAAAACTTACTTGAAAATTTTAAATAATAGATAAACTTTTAATATTATAATTTTCATAACTGAACGCACTAATAAATCCATAAAACATTTTCATCAAATTAAAATAAGAAATTCAAGTTTATATTTGATTTTTTTCTTGATTATTTAAGATTTGATGGGGTGTAATTATTATCTGAAATAAATGGAAATATATTATGTTTTACATTACAAACCTTAAGTGAATACTGTTGGTTTTTTAAAGAATATATATATATATATATATATATATATATATATATATATATATATATATATATATATATATATATATATATATATATATATATATATATATATATATATATATATATATATATATATATATATATATATATATATATATATATATATATATATATATATATATATATATATATATATATATATATATATATATATATATGAGCTTAGGGATTTATATAGATACGAAATTCTTTTTCTTTTGTTACACAAAAATAACTTCAGAGGCATTTCAAATAGAAACATTAATTAAAAACAAGTTATATATATAAAAGAAGTCTGTCTTATCTCTAATAAGTAGATAAAAGACTCTTTACATTTCTTAAAGAAAAAAATGCTTAATGTTATGATAGCTTACGCATCAGTTTCATTATAAAAAGCTATTTATCGGCATTATTACTTAGTTTTGTTAGCTTATGGTATTCATTTAGATAACGGAGAAACGAAACAAATAATATTTTTTTCAGTTTTGATTCGAGTAAATTTTTAAGTTACTTTCTGCATTGTGTAAGAAATTTATCTATTTATTTTTTCTGCAAGAAAATTCAATTGGTATTAAATAAGTATTTTTGATTCAATTTAAAATATTGTGTTTCAATATAAACTGAAGAGCTTTAATATTAAAATTATGCTCCCGTAAAATAAGAATAGTTTTAAAACAATACGCGAGATGGTTAAGATTGTATTTTAAGCATAGATCTGGATTAAAGCTATTAAGAATTAAAATTCACGAATTGCTACTTTACAGTATTAAAATGGAAATCTAAAAGTTTTTAAAAGAAGTAGTCAGACATTTTATAATGTTATTTAAGTTCATTTGTACTTTTCCATTATACCATTTCTTAAGATCTTAAAGAAATAGCATTTTTTTAAGGAGAAATGAAAATGATACAATATAGATATGATGATTTTGATGGCTCAAATTTTAATTTTAATTCTGATATATACCAACTGATTCTTTTTGCCCAAAAATGATTAAAAAGTCATAAAGAATGATAAACAAGCTAAATGTTGAACAAAGCTAAATCTAGTTGGCGCAAAAGATGGCTTGGTGATATTGTTGGTTAAAAAGTGCATTACGATCACAAATAACCGAGCGAAAAAACTGCCAAACACATCAAAACTTATTTTTATTTAATTGAAAAAATAGTACTATTACGTTATGCTTACGATATCGATCACTGATGCGAGTGCTAAATAATCTCCACCAAAAATAAACTTTGGTATTTAAATATGTTTTTTCAATAAGTAATTATGATTCAGTTTATAAAATGTAAGTATAAAATGTTTTTATTATTTTTTTAATTGTTTATGAAAATGTAAACTTTTTTTAACAATACACGATGCACATTCAAATGGAATATTTACGTCAATAACTTACTATTTTTCTCTTCCCCGTTTTGGTGACTATCATACAGGAATGTAATGGAAATGTAACCATTCATTTTACCATTCAACTTAATATATTATCATTTGATCTAACATTCATTTGGTCATTTAAAATAATATTTTGTCATCATTTATCAATTACTTAAAAAAGAAAACTTTTTCATTTCTTCATATGAAAATTTATAGTACATTGTTTACTACAAGTACTCTTTATTAAAAAGGCAACATATTTTAAGACATAATATTACTGAATTATGAAATCCATATAGATTGAAATCTATATAGATTTGCCTATTTATTAAGTGTATATGATAAATGACATTTATTAGAACGCATTCGAGGATCACTAAATTTAACACCTTCTAAATATATCTTTAGTTAATAATTTTTGTATTTTTGAACAATTTTTTAATTGCTTGCTATCTAAATGTGTAAATGAAACACAAATAAAAGTCTTATTGACAGCATTGTTTCTAAAGTTATTATAAATACAACTTTTTAAAAGTAAAATATACAAGCTAAAGCTTTTAATTAAGTGTTTTATTGTCATGAAAATGTTTGGTAACGAATGACAACATAAAAATAATTTTCAAAACCAAAAATTATAATAATTTATGTTGAAGTGTTTCATGGTTATCTAAAAAATAAAAGTAGACCACATGAAAATTTATTAAGAAATAACTACACCATAAATCATAATGTATAAAAATTAAGCAATTAATTAACAAAACGTTATTTGATAATTATTTCTTAAAAGATAAGCTATTGAGCTTCTTTTCATTTTAAACCTTGAAAAAAAGTTATCAACCATACCAATATCCAATAACGGATCCATGAATTAGCTAGGATAAAAAAAACATTTTAAATTATTACACACGCACACACACATTAACTTGAAAATAAAATATATAACCAAAAACTAAGTTCTGTTAAAAATATTTAACATATAATTTAAATATTTGGTTATTATTTAAAGGAAGAGTATGAATAATAAATCTACAAAGTTGAGTATTGCAACTTAAAAATTATTATTCAAATCGCAAAGTCACGTGCACATGGCATTTTTATATATCTTTAACTACCTTTTAAACTTTTCATAACCAGTTTCTATAATTATTGAACTCATTTATGAAATAATATAAAACTAATTTGCTGAATTTTATGGATAATAATGTCGCTGATCAGTATTTCAGTAGTACTTTTAAGTTATTTGCATTATATAATTTAATTGATGAATATATATTTTCAAAGATAAATAATTTCAAAATTTTTTTCTCATTTATTAACTATTTAAAAGTACCCAATGTATTTCAGAAATTTGACACTGATAATTTTAATGCTTTTGAAATTACTCTTTTGACATCTATAAGAAATAAATTACCATTTAGAAAATTACGAAAGGAATTTTCAAATAATTTTAATTTACACCTGAGTTAAGATTAAGTTATGCTATTACATTTTGTCTTTTCAGGAAAGATTCAATAAAAACAAAGTTTATTTGTGAAAATTACTTATCGAAATTCTTAATACGCTCATAATTTAAAACTTTTAACATATCGAATAAATGAATGAATTCCTAAAACTTTAAGCAGAAACTTCAGGCCCTGTTTATTTTCATGTAAGAAACATATTACATTTTACAATAATGAATTATGATTTAAAAGAATATATGATTTCATTGTAGGTTGGGTTTCAAGTATTAATTATATTTGGTAGACATTTATTCAGTGGGAATACAAAACTATACTACAAAATAATAAAATAATATTACATTTAAAAACAGATTTAGTTACAAAAATGTTTGTTTCATTTCTTCGGTTATACTTTGGCTACATAATATATTATTCCAAATACTATATTATTTGCTCTTCATTTATATATTTTTTATATTTTTTGATTTTTTACTAGTCTTGCACTTTTGTGGTATCTCTTACATTTAGTCTTAGTCTACTTTTTTTTCTATATAATGGTTTATTTGTGTGTCAAAATATTATCTTTCATGTGACCAAGATGGAATTTAATACTCATAAACATAATGTTTCTGGTTTTTATAAAGTAATTCTATGTATTCAGAAACATCATTTTCTCCATCTTTGCACCTTATTTTATGCTTGTTATTCTTTTGCATCCTTTCCTTTACCTATTATTTGAAATTTCAAAGTCAAAACTCATATTAATAAATTATGAATAAGCAATAGTGAAATAATCAATTATTTTTTATGCTTAATATTATTTATATCGAATAGAAAATATTTGTTTATTGTTTATTTCATTCCATTAAAATATATTATAATATATATATATATATAATATAGCTTCTCTGCAATGTTCAAGTAAAAATACTCATAAGACTAAAGTATAAAGTTGAAAATAAACAATCAATAGATAATTAAAGTGAACGCATCAAGTAATACCAAAGTAACATTATTAAAATATTTTAACAATCTAACTTGTTTCCTAATGTTATTTAAATTATTGCATATTATATATATTCTATTTAATTAACTAAAAATTACGTTTTAAAATTTTTAATAGAAATATTAAAATTAAAATAATTAGCTTATTTAATTTAAAATTAAACTTATTTTTTATCATAAATATCAGTACTCAATGTTCTTTTACATTCATAAAAATACTCAAATTTCCAATTTCGAATAATTACAAATTTTTTGATTAAATTCCAATTCTCAAGATAAATGTCTTTATAAATTTTATAAAATTCTAGGAAACAAAAAATTATAAGATCATCAATATATCTGTGTATCTTAACTTCTAGTTTGGTTTTGTATACATTTTAATATTTTATTTTTTTATTTACAATAAGTATAATATTTAACTTTTGAGAATTATCGTTTGAAAGTTAAAATACTAACATTATTTTGAATTCTACGGGAAAAATGTTTTTATCATAGCTTTCTCTATTTTTTCTATATTAACAATTGTTTTAAAAAATATTTGGTACTTTTAACACAATTTTTAAATCAATATGTATAAGTAACAGAACCACGCCGAGTAAAAACTTTATAAGTAAACAATATTTAATAAAAATGAACGTAATTTTTCACTTTTCTTTTTGCAAATATTATGAAGAAAATTTAATATTTTCAAATAAACTTAAGATATTGCATTTTATGTTACTAAATGTAGAAATTATAATTCAAAGAGCAAAATTTTCTTTTAATCAACAATGGATCTTGTATCCATTTGTTGAGGAATTGAATTTTAAATAAGTAGATAAAATTTATTAAAATTGGATAGTAAAACACCTTCAATAAAAATTTCAAATTAGTTTTTCATTGTCAATTATATATAACACAAATATGCTTAAAACTGAAATATTAAATAAAAAGATACACCAAAATGGGTGTAAAATAACGTTTCTTACTTCTTTTTTATAAAATTAAAAAACATAAGCTTAACAACTTATGAAAACCTATTATCCTGAGCAAATATTAGTTGCAGAGTTATACAGAATCATTTCAATTATTTTTGCAGGATCTCAAATGTGAATTCAAGTTTCGTTTCTTCCATACTAAAATACCGGATTTTCCAAATGAAGTTTTCATGTGGACCTAATTGGGTTTCACAAGTTAAAAATCCTTATTATTCCCTGTATATATATATACTTTTGACATATCTTTATAGATTGCTTGCACATGTAAAGGATTCTGATAAAGTGTATCAAATAACAATAAGTCATGTAATCTGCGTGCCAAAACTATTTTTTTTCATGAATACTTGCCAATTTTCATGAATCGACTCGTTGATATTATCAGATATTACTAAAACGAATGAAATGAAGGTTCATGACTCTGATGCCAATTTTTGAATAAGATTATTGTTTTAAATTGAACTACTCAGGTTTTGATAGTAGATAGATGGGATACATTTTCTAAAGTTTTTGACAACTTCGAATTAATACCACTTAAGAAAATTCTCTTAAGTTAAAAATAAATCCAAACAATAATCAGTCCAAAGACGTGGATTTTGATATCTTCTTTCAACCACCTGAGCTTAAACTTAACATAAATTAAATTTAATGAATCAATAATAAGTTACATTTTATAATAATGTGATTATTTATAATTTTTACATGCATTATATGAGAATTTTTATAGAATTAGATTGTGTTTGTATAGCATACAATTAAGCTACATATTAAAAACTAAACATTCCTCTCTAAAGCTGGTTTTCAATAAAAATAATTCCTACCAAAACATTTCTTACTTTTAATTTTGAAAGGATATGATCAAAATCTGATCATAATTTTTCACACATTGAATTAATGATCTTATTTAAAAAAGTTGAGGAATTTAACTGAAAATGCAACTAAGCCGGAAGAATTGATTAATAAGTAAGCATAAGTAATCTGATATATTTTCAGAAAATAGTTTTTCAAACATTACAATTTACTGATTACAAATTAACTTCTTTCAAACATTTTTTCTTCGGATTCTGACTATCATGTTATGGAAAAAATTTAAATTATTATTTGAGTGAATAACATTATTTGTCTGGGACTTCTTTCTTATATATTTTATTTAAAACACTTAGTATAAAAAAATTTTATATTAAGAATCAAATAAAATATTTTTTCAAGAGCTATAGTGATTTCTCGAAAATTTCCAACTCCTTGTGAGTAAAAAAGTAGGGGCATAAATGTCAAATGATCTATATATTGCTCCTGATAACAATATTATGATTCTGATTTATACGAAAGCTCAGAATGTCATGGTCCATCAACCACATAAATTTATATAAATAGAAGCTTACATATATTCAAATAAATAAAATCACAAATTGTGATGAGTCAATTAGTCAAATTTTTGAAAATTGGTGGTCATTTTGTTTTTTGTTTCATCAGCTATGTATTTCATATTTTGCTTCAAAAGGATTGTAAATATTGAGAGCAAAAACCTTGCTTAGTAAACCGTACTTCTTTACTGTAACTTATTTTATCTAAATAAAATTGAATATTTCAAATGTGTTGATATGCAAAATTTACTTTAAAATATTTATTTCATAAAGAACGGAAATTTATTCAAGTAACTGCTTTCTATGTAGAAAAGGAATTCTCGAAGAATGATTAATCTAAATTTAATTCAAAAACAGGCACACACACACATATATATTGTAAAAATTGTTGTGTCTTAAAATTTGAACAATAAGTCATAAAATTCCTTAACTAATCCTAAATATTTTCTTCGCAAGTAAAAACATATAATTTTCCTCATTTAAAAATGCCTCAAATTTATGAATAAGTTATCATTTTATCTAATATGCATATATTTAACTGAAAAAAATCAAATGTAAATATACTATTAAAATTACTATAAGAGTATTTGTTTCTTGCATTCAATCACTTTTACATTGATTATTTTTTATGAAATTTAAGTTTCACCTTTAGATCACTTTAATCAAAACTTTAGAGAAAATATGCATCTTATAACAATGAATAGCAAAAAAAAATTATTAATTTTATCAGAAGTCAGAGTTTTGTAAATTTATTGTGAATGTTTTAGTCTTATATTAGTTTTATAAATCCTAATTCCTAATCGATGTAGTCTATATTAAGTAATCTATTATTAAAAGAATTAATCTTATTTATTGAAAGTTAATGCATGAAGTGCTCAAACCAGTTGCTATTTTCTAAATGAAAGATTTCTCTTGAATAATGGATAGTCAAATTTATGACACCGGTTATGGTAACACTATTGAAAAGAAAAAAAAATGAACGATTGACGGCTTTGATGATGGAAAGCATAATGGCTTCTTGCTCTAATCACATGACACTGTGTTCAGGTTGACAGTATTGACGTATTGGCTGTGATGTAAATGAAAAGTAGGTGAGGTTAAATAAGGGTAACAGCATTGACTCATGTGTCCATTATTTTCGAAAATGATTTATATGTTTTTTCTTGTCAATATTCTTGGATTTCTTCGTTAACCTTGCAAATACAGAAATAAATGAGAGGAAATAGGTTTTTTTCAAAAAAGAATGTTGTGTTAAAAGAGATTTTGCAAGTAACAAAAATGCATGGTCTTTTACTTTCTGTCCTTGATAAAGAAAGGTCTAAAAATGATATTGATTTACAAAGAAAAATTAACCAGATAAAGTTAATGGATTTATTACTTATATATGTTACTGTTCTGGTATGTGGGTGTAGAAGAAAAACATAGGAAACAGAGGAAATTATATAATAATTCTAAAATGAGACGAAATAATAATGAGTTATATTACATTGCATTGAAGAAATTTTTCAATAAATGCAGCATACTTTAAATGAATTCAGATATTTAAATTAATTATTTTCGAGCTTATTTTAATATCACTCGAAAGTAATTATGACTGATATTTGAGTGAGATTAAAAGTCAGATTATGCACATTTTCATGTTACGCATAAGATGACTAATAAACTAGAATAAAAATCGTAGCCTTGAACCAGTTTATTTAAGTCATATTATATGCAATGTATATATTTATATTAAGATGCTTACAACTAATGATTTTGACAATAAAAACGGAATTTTTGCAATAAATAATATAGCTAATAAAAATAAAAAACGAGAAATTTTTTATACAATTTTTTTCAGTTTGTTAAATTAAGTTAAGAATTTATGAATCATAATTATATTTCATTTTATAAGGAAAAAATAGTATACAAGCAAGTAAAAATAGAGAATTTAAATGATCTTTTGATTTGAAATGCAGTAATAGCTGTCTGCCTTTTTTGCTTTAACTGCTTATCTATAAGTCGTTGCGTCTTTTGATTAAAAATCAAAGTTCAACCACGTTACAATATAATCCTATAAGGATCAAAAATTATCTTTCAAAGAAATCGGTGATAGTTTATGACGAAATAAAGAAACGGTATACCGAATCTCTAATAGTCGAGTGCAGGATGAGATGGTGATTAGACGGGATCCATAACATCCACTTTTTTTCATCAATACACTTTGCGACAGGCATGTTATGCGTATGTTAACGGTGGATCTATGATTCCAATCACAAACTATAGCACAACAGATCCAGTCTGTCATAAATCATTGGCTGTTTGTTTGTACCATTCAACCTTGTTTACAGAGAAGTCGTATGGGATGAAGAAGAAGAACATGGAATACGAAGTAAAAAGATATTGTATTAACACACAAGTCTCACATTATAAAAACATCTTTATACATAAAATGGATTTACTTCTATGGATTGTTTGTTTTCACGAAATATCAAGAATTGAAAACACGTGATTTAAATTTGTACTATTGGTTCAGAATACTGTACTCATTGCTACATAAAATCAAATTTGTCATAAAGTGGAAGTCTCATTGATTGCTACACCTCAAATACACAGCCAAATCCTCATTGAAAAGCCCTATTTGGCATCAATCCAAATCATGAAGCGATAATAATGATTCTAATCATAAGTTATATATATATATATATATATATATATATATATATATATATATATATATATATATATATATGTGTGTGTGTGTGTGTGTGTGTGTGTGTGTGTGTGTGTGTGTGTGTGTGTGTGTGTGTGTGTGTGTGTGTGTGTGCATGCGTGTATGTGTGTGTGAATCATAACAGTAAAGTATTTTTTGTCTTCACTTTTGACTTCACAAGAGCAAAATATTAAAACAAAGTTGTAATTGAAATTAAATTAGAAAATATTTTGAAGAATATATGAACTTGTTAATGCGAGGCTATAGAGAATTGATTTTATAAAGGACTTTAATTTCTTCAATATTTCTAATTATTCACAGCAATTTCTTTTCTATCCCTAATAATTAGCTAATTATTTTTTAAGATTAATCATTTATAAATGAATGCAATGTGAAATTAGTAACAACGTTGTAACTAATTTTTAGATAAAATATGAAGTGCTTTAGCTTAAATAACTGATAAAAAAATAATTAGTTAATCTAACAGGAACATCCAAAAAAGGAAAATCCATACTACATGCTAAGAGGATTACCGTGAATGCTACTTATAAATTAATTTGCGTATATTTTTGTACATGTTCACATGTATTATGCATTATTGCGGGATCGTTAACTCGACTGATATTAATCTATTTCTGTCAACAAAAAATAGCTGCACTCATTAACTACTAAGCAACATTTCTCATTGTGTAATAAGATATTTAAGGAAGATTAAACTCAATTGATTTAAATCTTAACCTAGAAATATATCTATAAATGTTATAGATAATATAATTAATTAAATAATTATATAATTAAAAAATGTTTACCTGCATTTAAACTTTTGTATTCGACATTTTATTCAGTATTTTATGCTCCGGAATACATTCAAATTTAGTTCATATTAGAAAATCGCATTATTTTGAAATCATTTAGTATATATTTCTTTAAAATCTGTCCGACGATTAAAAAAATTATCTGCTGTTAGCCTTATCTGTCAACGAAAGGTATAATAATTTTACACTCATCAACGATAATATATCGCGATCTTTAATAGAAAAGTATATCGATCTTTAATCGATATAGCGATATAGCGATCTTTAATAGAAAAGTCTTCTTTTACTCAACATATATTTACTTGAATCACGTAATCAGTTTTAATCACATGGCTAAATCTAGAAATAAACAATTTAAATATTGATATATTGTGTATGTGTGTTGTGTGAATTGTTGATTATAGAAATTTATACATACATATATATATATATATATATATATATATATATATATATATATATATATATATATATATACATGTACTAAGCATAATTCCAAAATTAATGCATGGTGAATATGCTCGGAATAATATAAATTCATTAAGATAAAAATAATTTATGCAATAAATGTTTTACATCATTTATGCATTATAAAATGATTTATGTTATTTATAGAATGGAATATAAAATATTTAATAAATTTTTAATATTACTATAATCATGTATTCAGATACGAGAAAGTATTCTTTTTAAATTTCATTTTTTATATTGTTTGTATTTGGGTTCATTTCAACTCATTTTCGTTTAAAATCATTAGAGGAAATATGTAATTATGTTAGGTAATAAAGTAAAATTTTTAATGTTGCAAAGCTAATAAGTAATTAAATATTCTCCAATATTAGATAATCTCAAAAACAACAAACTGTCATGTAACCCAATACATTGTGTAACAATAAGACATTTTAAGTTGAAATATCTGTATAAAGAAGAAATCAATTCCTTGTTTTATACTTATTTATTAAAATTGAATGAATGGGCCATAATTCTTTTTTAATACATTGTCTTGAAACACGTTAGAAAATTATATTTGAAACATTCATCTAATATATATTTTAATAACCTTAAATTAGCAGTTATTACAAGTTCTTCACATAAAAGGTATTATGCTACTTTAAAAACTAAAAGTACTGTTCACTGAATTAACTCGTAAAAAAATTGCTTATGAGTCAACTATAAGAACTAATTCATTATTAAGACAAACTTGTTTATTACAAATGTGAAATATATTTATCAGTGTATTAATCTTATACTTTTTATTTTTAATACAGGGAAATCATTTGAACAACGTATATTTAATTTTATTAATTGAAAGTTTAAATAATTATTTAAAATGAAATTAAAAATTATTTAGTTGCTCTACTATACCAAAGCCATTTTGAATGAGAAATTTAGCTGAAACAAGTTAATGACACTTAAATAAAATTAAAAGAAGTTTATTTTGCTCTTATGCTCTTTTATGATGTCTGTTTCAGAAGAGTGCGCCATACTCATTATCATTTCTATACCAAACGTAACTGAAGAAGCTGGGGCCCATAAAATAAGTCAAGGTTGCAATGTTTTCTAAATTTAATAATACCTCAGTTGTAGCAGATCAAGCTTTCTGGTCTTCAGCTTATCTCTGACTTTAAATTATGAAAATAGAATCCTCTCGTATGTTTCGATTGATTGAAACAATGTGTAAAATATCTTCATTTGTCAGTGTGAGCTATTAGCATTTATCATAAAAATTCAAAAGTTTATTGTCCCTACCTAACTACGTTTTATGTAAGAGAAAAAAATATGATATAAGAAACATTAAAAATAGATTTTTACATTTTGATTTTCCATATTATATAAAGAGATTTTTGTACTTTGTACCGTATATTATATATCGATAATTTTGCTGTCTTTATTAACCAAAAAAATACACAACCAAAATACTTATATTTAATAGACAATAAATAATATCTATTATATAAGCGAATTGTAAATAATCGTGTGCCCAAAATTAATTAAGTTTCAACAGTTCAGGTACCTCAAGTATTTTTTTATTCCATATCCAGTTCTTGGTGTTTTATCCTATTCCTTTGAGTTTAAGCAATTTTATTACTTTTTAAAATAAGTTGCCTTTCATCAAATTGAAATAATTATATTTGTTTTTCAATAAATTTTCTATTGCAAATTTATTCAAGTATTCTTAAAATCCTTCCCATTGTCATTTCTAAATAAATAAAAATCTAATAATTATTTAAATGGAAGAAAATAAATATAATAGGAAATTTTTTCCCATAATATTTTATACGAAAGAAATATTTTTAATTTGATTTTAAATGCAATTTTAAATAATGTTATAAAACTGGTAATAGTAAAAATGCAAACATTTCTATTTCACAACATAAAAATAGCTTAAATTTATAACTAAAGAAGACACACGATAAAAAAAGAAAATTTTTAATATAAAATATTTATAGTAATTGAACATTTATTTCTATAAAAGCATTTTTAAACAATATTCAACACACGCTAACTTGATTTATCTTTTTAGGTATTTCTGCAACAATTATTTAATTTATGTACTAAATCATTCATAAATTATATAATTTAGAGATTTATTTTCCTTTTACATACAATTAGCTATTTTTTAGAATAATTGTTATTATCGTTCATTTCACTTGGTTGTAGTATCTTATGTCTTTATGAGTATTAGTTTTTCCTGATTACTAAATCAGCTTTTGTGTTGTATTTTTGTTCATTTTCAAAGTTTTCAATTTTTTTCACATTAATCATAGAAAATTTGATTAAACTATAACAATCAATATTAGGAATAGATAATTTAATAAAAAATATAAATATTAAAATACTCCTTATTTCCTTTCCTTGTGTCTTTATAGGAATTAGAGCAGTTTCTGGATCATCAATCATGCAATACCATGTTTAGCACCATACAAAACCTGTATGTGTCAATTTTAAGATGCATTCAAAAGTTTTCGATAATCAAAGGTACTCTCACACTAAAAAATTGTGGAAAACATTTACATTATTTAGAAAATATCCTTTATAAATCAATGGGCTGTCTTTCTGCTGTCTTTTTTTCCAGAATCTCGATAGTTATTTTATGCAAAAAATATTATCAGAATAAAGATTTTTCACCCAGATGAAGTAATAAGCATTAATTTAAACAATAATAATTATTTAAAAAATTACATCTGCTCGTAAGAAATACCTTACATTTTAAATTATAATCATGAAATATAAGCACTCAAGTTCATATGAAAGTTTAAAAGTAAAATTTTTAATATGTTTTTGATACATTATACTTTTTTAATATCTTTATCATCTCTGTTTAATAAAATATTGCTTAAAGTAATTTTTAAGCAATATTTTAATTTTTTAGCAATGAATATAGGCTGTTCTGATAGTATTGGTGGATTCGAACCCAGCTATATCTGAAAAGGAAGTTGATACCAGAAAGAAAGTTGACTAATACAGTATAGCAATTTTAAAACCCGTTTCTAAAATTTGTGAGATGAAAAGTGGATAAGTAATTAGTTTCAGTTTGATAAAATCTCATTAGAGTAATTCTCTATTCATACCTTCGAACGAAAGAAATTATTGCATATCAAATGAAAACTCAAACATTGATGAGATGAATGAAATTAGAGAATTACACATTTATCCTTGTAAAATGCCATGGCCAAACACATCTCAATGACTTCATTTGGCCACATACGTCCTACTGCGAGATTAATGGAAATAAATATGAAGTTTTATAGCATCCAGATTATTTTTCTTATGATCGACTTTTATTTCTCAGATAGGTTTTGCAGGCTAAAGAATATGTAAGTTAAGGCAGTGTAAAAAATTCCATACCAGAAGTCATTAATTATGAAGATCAAAATTTCTTTAAGATCTATTCATCTAAATCTAGTTGAAAAATTTTATTGAAAGAAATGGTGCATATTTTTATAAAATAAACAGCTTCCAAAGTTAGATTTTATGCATCGCTTTCAGAAATATTTGTAATCCGATATTTATATAAACTAACCTAATATTATAATGCACTATTTGAATCAGGATATGTACTTTTCCTATAGTAGTATTCATCATCATTGTCAAAAATAATTATAAAAATCTAAAAAAACTTATGATGGAGTTTCTAGTTTGAAGTTTTTATAGTGGGATCAAATTAAAATTCATGAGTATATTAAATAAGTATGTTAAATTAGTTATTTTTCTTTTTCAACAATAATAACAGAACTAACAATAATGTGCTAAGAAATTTTAATTTATATCCGTATTTTCAGATTATGAAGTAAAAACTAAGCTGTTGAAAAACTTTCTCTGTCGCTTAAGCATATTTAGAGAAAATTACAAATTTTTTCTGTATGATATTTCTTGCAAAGTTCTGTTATACTGTCCAAATTACTTCTGTATCTATAAATCATATTGCTATTATATCATATTTAAAATAAACTAATAATGAACAAATTAGGAATAGATCTGAAAATTTTAGCAGCCGTTCAACACATAGTGGGATAGTATAATACCAATTAATTAATGAAAATTTCAAATTATATTGCTCAATTTTTATTATAAAATATACCAATTACTTTATTTCGTTTTTAAGAGCTGTTTAATTTTTTAATTCTATATCAAACTCAGATATCTCATTATTAAATTAAATTCATTCATAATCGTTAAAATAACATTAATTTGATTATATTTCTGCCCTACATGGAAAATTTTCAAAAATTTTTAAAATGTGAGCAATCAGGTTATTGATTGTAAAATTTTAAAAACCTGTGTATAATATTGACTTGTTGCACAAGCTTATTTAATGCATGTGACGAAATTTAAATTTAATCAAGAACCCTTATTTTTAAATTTTTATTAATTCATTCATTTCAAGCAATTTAAGAAATTTCGGCTATCCATTCTTTTCAGAGTGTAACAAAACATTTGAACATGCATCTTGAATGATAGTTTATTACTATCCCAATTGAAAACAAGGAAATGTAATATGATACATGTAATATGTTTTTATATCAGTTATATCAACTAAAATATTTCTGATATTATTATTTGGTCTTATACACGTTAAATAAAAAATTACATTTTGATACTTTCACACTAGAGATTAAATGAAATACTTCTTGAAATTCGATTTAAATATTTAACATTCTTTAAATGAAGTTGAAAAGATATATTAAATGATAACAACATTTCAAACTGATATTTAAAAATTTACAATATTTATTTATTTATTACTTATGACATCAAAATTGTTCCTATAAAAGATGATAAATCTAATCTGTTAACAATAGCTAGAATAAAAAAGGTTTCACCTCTCAACAGACTGTAATGTTTTACAAAAATGCATTTTAATGATATCATATGTATATAATCCATATGTTTTACATTATATATTTTGATTATTTCACTTTAATTATATAACACAAAATAGTTGAAAGAGGATGATATTTATTTACAATCGTCTTTAGTAAAAAATTATTATATTCAAATGATAATTTTAAGTGTTTCAAACTATTAATTGATTCTTTCAATTTGAAATATCGGGATATTTTTCATTCCTCTTCTTAGATTGAACTTGATGCAGTATTTGAAAAACTAATTGTTCATTTAAATAATCTTAAAAATATTCTTTGAGCGAAAACTAGATAAATTAATAAGTTTCTGCAATAAATTATCAGAAGGAATATGTATAATATTTACATTTATACAGTATAAATTAATAAATGAAAAATAAGACAGTAATTCCAAAATTTAATCAATCTAGCTAATAATATAAATATCTTATTCATGTGTTTATTAAATTTCAGCATTTTTCTTAAAAATACATTTGAGTCGAGAAATGATCGTGGAAATCAAAATAATATTCCTATTTTTGAGAATTATTTATTTTACATTTTCTATTCATTTTAGTTTTAATTGATATCTTTTCCTACCTCTCATAAAATTTTAGCTTCGGAAATTTCTTTAATGTAAAATTTTTTTCCTGGCTCTAGAAAACAATGTAAGAAAGAAATTCCCTTTCATAAGAAAATCAGGCTTTGTATATTTTAGTTAATATAAAAGAAAGTAATCTGTAAGCAAATGTGGAAATAAAGGGAAAAGGAATTTCATCAAGTCTGAGAAAGATTCTTATAGAATCACAAAATAATGCTTTACATAATAATTATTTTCATAATATAGAAAACATACTTTTTTTTAACATATAATAAACATGAAAAATATTTGCTCCTAAATTGAAAGTGTATTGCCTCAAAACTGTCATCTATATGGAAATAAGAGATTAATAAATTTCTTTTTGCATGAGTTAATACAGTGCATTATAATGTAAATATTATGATGGAACTAATTTTTTTTATCTCTTTCAGGGAAACAATTAAATGCAGTGAATATAATAGAAATAATGCTAAGAGTTTCGTACAAAAAATTTAAATATTTCTTCAAATTGAATGATATTTAATAATTAATATGATATTTATCTTTAAGCAATTATTCCTATGCAATATGTAAAGAATTTCTATACATTTACAACAAATTATTTCTATTCCCTAATTTTAAAAAAATGATTTATTTATTTATGTTTTTTATAAATTTAAAATTATAATTTAAATTAATTATAGTAATTAATTTTTTATAAATTTAAAATTATAATTTGTGACTGATTTTTTATAAAAAATTTCGTATTAGAAACTAGTTTTTATATTCACTTTAATTTTAAGTTATTAAACTTATAAATAGTGCCTGTATTACAATGATGATTTCATTTTAACTTTATTAACAAAATGACTAGATCAAACAAGTAGAAAGATATACAGGCATTTTAAAAGGTAAAATTAGAAATAAATTACATTAGTTCATTTTTCAAATTTATTGCATACAATATGGATGTAAGCTATGTACATAATGTACTTATATTTATTTGAAATATCTTAAATTGTTTGCATTTTATTCCCATTTTAGCAAAATCATGCTTTTACATTATGATTAATTTAAAATAGAAATTATAATAGTGCTTTAATTCAAGTCTATTAAATAAGGAAAATATGTTAACTATTATGAATTTTACAAATCAGACAATAGCTAAAGTATTTTCAAAAAATAATTTGATATATAATTTATCTTTAATTTCCCAGTATACCTGCAATTTATCTATTTATGCATAAAATCAATGAAATGTTTATTTAATTGTTTATTTTGGCACATATTTTACTAATTATCTATCTATATTTTCCCTATATTTTTATTTAACAATTATTTTCTGAATACATTCTACGTATATAATAATAATAAATAAATATAATATATAAATATAATAAAACAAGTAGAAATATATTCTATGTGTATAATATAAATACATTCTTCGTATATAATACGAATAAGTTAATATTATTAAAGCAAAAACATCTATGCTGAGAAAAAACTTGAGTTTTAAGTGTAAAATAATATATTATGCAATATACAATGTAGAAAACCACATAAACAATACTTGAAAATTGTACAATCCTTTAGTATTAGTAAATTAAAGCTACTATTCTATGAATTTTCTATATTCATGAGATCTCATTAACTTGAAGTCCCAAGTTAAATATTTATTTAAAGCATGTATTGCAGAAGTGTGTTAACGCAAATTAAGGAGCTATTTTAAACAAGCAATATGATATATGTAGCAGTCTCATTTAATTAGCAAAGCATATTATCTTATTCAATAAAAATTATAAATGTATTTGAATCATATAGCCTTCTTCTTTTAAATGTTATTCAACTTTATCTTAAAAAATAAGCATATTTATAACATAATAGTTTTCTAAAAAATAACATTTTTACAATGTTCCAAATTTGTACAAATATTGAGTGATATTTTATAAAAATCAATAAATTAGCTATTTGAAGACTCGCTAATTTCTTACTCACATTAATATTTTAAATGAAACTAATTTTTGCCAGTATTTTTTGCGTTAAAGTATATATTAAGTATTCTAGAAAAGGAGTCAGAATAAAGAAAACAACAAAAATTGATTAGCAAGGAAAAAAACTCTGTGACTCAGTCATATTTTTAGTCACCGAGGAAATAGCCTCTGTGACTTCAAATACGAAACAATTATTTCTAAATGTTACGAGTGACAACTGAATGCAAGAGAAAATTTCCTTAATTTCTGAGAGAATAAGATAACTTAAAATTGTAACTTTTGATAAACTAATTTTTATTTTTTATTTGTGTAAGTGGTATAAATTTCAGTTAGAGTTAAGATTAAATATGGATCCTAAATGACTGCATACTTATGCAAACACATACTAATACAACAAGGTGATAATAGCAATTTTGTTGTCATTAATATTTCCTTAGAAATTTTACAATTAATACAAACCTTGGCCTACTTTTTCATGTAGCAGTCACTTGATTCAAACCTAGGGAATTCTAAGTTGGCAATTTACAATAAAATCATATCAGACATATTAAAATATAATCAAGAATTGGCAAAGATATCAGCTACTGTAAATAAACAAGCAAGATTTTTTATCAGATGAAAATTAGAAGATTTTACATTTGTATAACCTTTCAATGTACTATTTATATTGATTAAACTCTAAGCGGTTTTAATCAATATATTTAATATTTTGAAAAGACATGTTTCTTTATATGTAGTAAAAATAAAAGAAGGTTTGAATATTCTTTATTACTCAATGAAAATTTATTATGCAATTTATTTAATAAGATTCCCTAAAAAATTAATATGTTTAAATATCAATATAAAGTAACATAGTCTACACTTGTACTTTAATGAAGATAAAATTTTTTATTTTATATGGATAATTTATAGGTTAAGATTTTAATATGCCTTTTTTCTGTTCAAAAATATTCAAGAATATCTTTTAAAATGAAAATATTTAATAAAAAATTCTAAACTAATATATATATATATATATATATATATATATATATATATATATATATATATATATATATATATATATATATATATATATATATATATGTTATAATAACTTATGATTCTTTTTTCCGTAATAAACGAGATTAAAGAATCAAAATAATATTTGTATATTATAATCCTATATTTTCAGATAAAGATCATAAGAAAATAAATATATAATTTGGTTAGGAATCACTATGTAACGTTTTAATGAATATAAAAGGTAAAATGTGCTTTAACTGAAGAATATCCTGATAATCAAATAATAGAACCGGCGTTTTTTAAAAAGAAAAAAAAGATATATTGAAATCGTCTTATGAACTTATATTTTTAATTTTTGTATATTAGCATTTTTGAGTTAGAAATATCATAAAGAATAACAAATGAGCTTTTCGAAAGAAAATAAATCTGTAAATTCCATGTATAAATAGGTGTACAGGCAAATGTTAATCTGAAAAAATGAGTTTTGAAAGACATTCTAAAATACTTAAGGACACATAAATATGGAATATTCCTATTTTAACGTTTTTGTTTCATCTTTGTATATTTGATATATTTTCTATTGGAAATATATACTATTTATACAAAAATTCACTACTTAAAAATACAAAATCATTTGATTTTAATAAATTGAGAAAGATATATGGAAAATTTTTTACTATTTTTAACATAGTGTAACTTGCATTTTCTGCCATATTTTCTCTGTTTGCTTTCAAATTATTCATGTCTTTTGATTGAAAAATTGTGTTAATGTTAGAATTAAGCTAATAAATTTTAAAAGAAAATTTATTTAAAAAAATAATTCTTATCTCATTGATGTTTATAAAATAGTAATATAATTTAGTCAAAGAATTTTGAAAACTAATATAAAATTTATAACTAGAATTTAAGTTTGAAATAGCTGAAATATTACTTTGCACTTAATTGCATTTGTCTTAAATGTATTAATTATGTTTTTCTAATCATCTAAAGTTCCTGCTTAGATTCTGTTTTTTTAAAATTTTGCTTTCATGTCAGAAAATAATATGAAGAAAATATTTGAAAAGAAAATTTAAGTAAACTGACAGGATGAATAAACACAAAAAGAAAATAAGAGACAGCCAATAAATTGAAATAATCTTTGACTATTAAAGAATAATTTCCATGAGAAGAGTTAAAATTTCATCATCAAAGAATTATGAGGTTAATAACACAGATGGTTTTAGACTAAAAACTGCAGTTGCTTTAATGTTTTTACTTTTGTGTTTATTTCACAAATTAACGCAGTGTTATTTTAAGACATTATTGCTCATGAAATTTAACTGTTGGGTGCATTATAAGAAATTTGGAAATTTATTTTATTATATTGTGTTCACTGAAATATTATGGTTTAAAATAGTAAGATATATTCCAATAGTAAGAGTGTGCCAAAAGCAATTTTATTCATAACCATTTGAATGCCTATCAATTTCATGATGTCTCAATGCACATCAATTTGTAAAATTAGACTCAAAACAAATGATATTATAAAATTTTTATTTTATATTCTATCTGATAAGTATAGAATTATTAAAGGGATTCCTAAGTTTGTGTAAAAAATAGTATTACTTAAATTTCCTTTGCATTTATTATAGGATGTGATTAATTAATTAATGTTGATAATTAATTAGAATTAATATTTCAGATCAAAATTATGCAATAAATAATTGGAATTTTATGCAAATACTGATATAAATGCACATTGGTTCCAATGACAGATGTTATGCAATCTGAAGTACTTACGTTGCAACTTCAGTAAAAGTAATAAATATTTTTAACGTACTAATAAACAAATTACAAAAAGTATAATACATCATTTCACTTTTTAAATTTATCCATTAGCAAATACGCATTGTGTGTAGACTTAAATTTAATAAACTAAAAGACCAGGGGACTGATTGTAACTTAATTTCTCATTTCTGTTATCGGCTGAATAGGATTTAATACTGAAAGGCAATTGGTAATGTGTCAAACTCTTACGCATGTCATAAAAAGACAATAATGAGATTAAAAATACATCATCTATCATTGAAATTTTTAACATTTTTAAAATGACATATAAAATTAAAGCAAGGGGTAACATTTTATAATTAAAATAATTAAAAAGAATATCGTTATTTTATTAAATGCTTTAATAATAGTTTTTATTTTATGTTTTCGTTAAAAGTTATTTTCTTTGTTGGAGTTAATATTTGAGTATTTCTTTCAATGTTTTTATTTATGAAAACTTATTTCATAAGATTAGAAATAGCAAGTTATGAAAACATTTTTTACTCAAACCATTAACATTGAAATATATCTTGACACAACTCAAGCTTTCATTGCTTCACTAGGGATATGAAACAGTTTCTGCTGGTTTTTGCAAAATAGAGTCACTTCACCCACGTCAAAGATAATAAAAATAATGCTTAAGGAATGCTTTAGTGGCTTATTAATTTCAACAGGTGTTTAATCACCAAAACTGTGGGATTACATTTCCTGTTAGATTTTTCTTTTGTCGAGTCATTTCAAAGACAGATCTTCCATTGAAGTTCTGTAAACATCGATCAATTATGATAAATTAAAACTAAAGGAATTTCGTCAATAATTCCAACAATGTAGCAAAATATGTCAAAAGACTTTTTTTGAAGCTTTCATGCTTGATTTTAAAATAGTGGCTAATATTTACACCGTTTGATGTAAAGAGTGTGAAATAAATAATGATTTTCAAATATAAAATCGCAAGTTTAAAAAAGACTAAAAAAGATTTATCACTATTTCTGTTTCTCTGCACAAACTTGGTTGTAATAGACCAATGGTGTTTGAAATTTCTTTCACAAGTCCAAATCTTGAAAGGTCATTGTCCTGAAAAAGTTTAAACAATTATACTTCAATATTAGAACAGTTTCTCCATGATTCAGATTGAAAAATAATAAAAAACACCAACGGATACTCATATATGTGTGTATGTAACTGTTATATTTTCGAAAATGTGATTGATTGGACAAATTTTATATCCATTTTTGACTTTTATCATTTAAACGGTCAGTTTCAATGACTAAAACATTATTTTCACGTTGCATAATCTTAAACTCTTTCATAAGTTAATATTAACGAGGCAAAAAAGAGAACAATATTTTTCGCCAGTAAATTCATCAGAGAATTTTTCAAAATTTTAATAAAAATTGAATTTATATGTTAGTTTAACAAAAAGTTAAACAAATAAATTATTTTCTTCTTTGAATCTTTAACTGTCTTGAAAAAAAATCAAATTCTCTAATTAATTAAAATAATTGATTAGAAATAATAAATTGTAGTAAATTAATATTTATAAATTAATATTTTAAAATTAGAAATAATAAATTGTATCAGGTAATAAAATATTTTCAATTGCTTATGTGAATTGACAAATAAATATTTATGAATCTAGTTATCTTTCTATTTAAAAAATTGAACCTTTTAAATTAATTTTTGTTGGAATAAGCAAAAGCTCTTAATTGTAATGTTAATTGGAACGTATTCTTTGTATATAAAAATTTTATTTTTTGTTAATAAATCCAGCATTTGATGTTTTTAATAAAGAATCAAATACTAGATTGCTTTAATAAGCAATGATTATTTAAAAATGAATCATATTGAAAAATTAAAGTTTTTGTAAGTTTTGAAATTGTTTATGCTTTGAATTTATTTAAAGCATTAAATACATTTTATTTTCAAAATTTTTTAATATTTTTTCTATTAAATGTGTAATATATTAAGATTACTTTTTATTTAAATATACTTTATGTATGACATATTTAATATTTTTAAAACAAATAAATATCAATCAGTTGTGAAATTAAATAATTATTTTAGAGTTAGAATTGTATAACATATCTATTTAAAGTTTGCGTAAAAATAAAATTAAAAAGAAACGTTTTTAAACAAAAAATATAAAAAATTGGTTGTATTAAATTTAAAAATTCAATTATGTCATGAGAAAGCTGAAAATTTAAAAAAAAGCCAGTGAAAAAGTATAAATCAGATCGGAAAGCTTAAAAATGATTAAATATTTAAATAATTATTTTAAATAAATTTAAAAATGATTATGTTCCAAAATAATTTTGTTAGTAAATTTAAAATTAGTAGTAAAAATTTTTTGCGAAGTAAATCATTATTAAAATATAGTTTTGAGTATCAGTACTTATTTATTTTAGAATGTGTTTTGTGCAGCATTGTAAAATATAAATTTGAAAGGAAAACACGAATCTAAATATTTAATTTGTAAACATGCACTAAAATTTTAATTAAAATTTAATTTTACATCGTTAAAAATCAGAATAATTTTAGTGTAATAAATGTGCTAATTTATACTAGTTATATAAAATACGTTATTTTGTAATATATTTTAATTTATATATGTTAGTGACAAAAATATTACTGGATTGAATTGCTTAAAATTCAAATTACTGAAACTTAACTGTATAGCAAGAACATTATGTTTATTATTTCGAAAATATATCTCAAATTTTACTGATATTTTTAAGCATACAAAAATTATTTACGCATATTTAATATAGGCATTCTTAAATTACATGCATTTTTATAACAATTTCCTTTGTAAAACAACTATTTAATTGAAGGGAAGCTCTTTTGCATGCTTTTCACTATATGTTTTTTTTACAATTATCATTACAACTGAAGTATCCAAAATGAAAGCGTATGTAATGAGAGAAAAATATTGCAGGATTCTTCAAAGATTGTAATAAATACATTTCTAGTTAATTCTATCCTAAAACATGCGATTTTCTTAGCTCGAATCACTCTGTTTTGAGATATTAGATGTGAGCTTAAATATGGGATTCTGATTTAAAATAATAATTAGACTCTATGAAAACTGGCGAGAGTATCATGTGTTGTTATAGATCAATGATGTGAATAAATCATTAACATTAATGTTGTGAATAAATTATATGCAACCATTTCTTATGCAAAATTATGTTTAAGGATAATATATTGATATGTTGTTAACTCAACTCCTATCTCTCATTTACATGATTTTCGAACTGAAAATCAAATATGTTCAGTATATTCTATTGAGCAGAATTCAGGTGTTGAATAATTATCAAATAAGTTTGTTAGAATATATGAATACAAACATGAGGAAAATATTTTACTAAGGAAAATTATAGTTTATTTCCGAATTTCATCATACAAATGCTAAATTATATTTATGATTTGGACACGATGATCAAATATATTTGCTGAGCATATATATTTTATTTTATTTTCAGTTGTTGCTTTTATTTCATATTGATTAAATATTATATTTCATGCTATCATTGCCCTATAATATAATTGTAGAGATTAACTTTTTCATAAAAGGATAAGTATTTCAATGAAAAAATGTTTTTTTAAATCTAGGAATATGAAAATTGGATTTTATATTTGGATAATATTAGTAATACGATGCATATTATCCAAATATTAATTCCAATAAGCAGATATAAAATAACATATCATCTAAATATAATATGTATTCCCAAAATGTTTTTGTCAGTTATATTTAATTATTACAAGCAAATTTATCAAAAGTTTAATTTTGAATAAATTTAAATCCATATATAGAAGATAAAAAGATAAATGAAGTAAATTTTATTATTTTTACAAATTCTGTATATAATTATTACAAGTTACAAATTATACATCTTACTTATGAAAGCAGTTTGTTGCATACTGATATTTTTTTCTGATAAATAATATATTTTTTAAATTAAGTTAAAAAGCTGTGTTAAAATTTAAAAATCCGAAATAAGTCATAAACATTCCTTGATATTTAATACAGTTCTTCGAATAATAAAGACATATAATAGAAGAAATATTTGTACTTAAAGTTTTATAAAATGTTCTCAAAGATTATTAATGCAGTGATATAGAAGAATAAAAATTTTGCTTCAATTTTAATGAAATTCAATTAAAACATGAAAATTTATTTTTATAATATAAAATAACAATCACAATTTTTGGCTTGATGAATTTATTAATCATTTGAAAAAATAAGACGCTAATAAGTTTTATATAGAGATTATCATACACACAGGAAGGATGTGGTATAAGGATATAGTGACAAAACATTCAGTAATTACTTAAAAAACTATTAATTATTGCTGCGCATTTTGATCTCTGCAAATTGAAAAATAACTATTATTCAAAAACACTATAAATATATCTCGATGAGGATTAATTTTATGTACCAAGATAAAGGTAAATAATTTATATATTATGAAATTATAAAGATTTTTGAAAATATGTATAGTAATAAATATATGTTTCTCACATAGAAATCTATTCAAAGTTAATTAAAAACTTCTTACGATATTTTAAATATTTAAGTTATAATCATAAGTTAAACAGCTACAGCGTAATAAAATTGCATTAGATTTACAATGAATCGCTTTCAATATAGAATTATGTAAAAATACGTAGCTGTTTTATGATATTAAACTCAAACATATCAAGTTTCATTTATGTTATTTAAGAAATAGATCAAATTTGAATGAAAATATCAAAATCATATTTTATTAAATAAATTGTATTGAATACTTATATCTATTCCCTATACCCAAACAAGCTTAAAAGAATAAAATTGATAACACATTATTGCAAAATAGGACTATATTTATCTTTCCTTTCTAGGTAACGAAAATTATCGCATGATATCTACTTTATTTATAAAACACGAGATATTTTGAAGAGATAAAAATAGGGTAAAGTATGCATATGAAAACAAATTATTGTTTACAAGTCTGAATATTATTAGAATTAAAATAACATAATAAATCATAAGAATTGTAAATAAATTTTAAATTTGGAAACATCAATATTATTTTCTGAAAAATAGACGAAATGTTGACCTAGTCAAACTAAATTAACGATTCAAAAAATATTTTTAAATGTATATTTAGGGAATTTCTTTGACCAGATTCTGTTTATTAAATTTTTAAAATATATCTGATCCAATAAATACTTTGAATATGATAGTAACAGTTTAATAGCAAAGTTCAAAATTCCTTGATAACAAAAAGAAATTTAAAAATCATTTAAAATACAATCACTATCAAATAAATTTATAATATTAGCAATCAAATCAGAATTGAAATGTCTTGCCAAATATCTGATAAGAAATACAGAAAAGTATTTTACAAATTAGAAGATTTGTATTCAACATTGCTTTTTTTTTCAAATTTACAATATTATTCGAGAAAAGTTCACGTAATGTACAGTATGTCCACTAAAGTCCCTTGCCCCCCTCTTAACTTCGGAACGGCTGCTACTATATTTATAAAAGTGGTGTCTAAGTATATTAAAGTAGGCATGCGCTACTGACTGAAACAGACTACTGCGCCACCTGATGGAAAGCTGTGGAGTTAACATTCCTATCTCGAAAACGTAATGAGATATAAAAAGGGATTTATAAAGTTGTAAAGCATCCTCGATTTAGTTCGAAAAGATACCTTGTAGGCATTATTGTGAAGAATACAACGGTTAAACACGCATGTGTTTTTTCATGCTGTGACGTGACAAAACGGTCTAAGAAAGAAAAAAAAGACAAATAGTTATAACAATATAATTTGTTTAAGATGTTCAAACTTCTCACCGTCAGATGCAAAGCACATTTGGATCCTCGCTTGAAGATTACGTTGCACACGTTGGAGCATACAGCGTGTCACGTTGGAACACGCAACCATAATGCGTCGTTCAAGTTCCTGCAATTTTTGTGGAGGGGTAGCATACAACTGCTGTTTCAAGTATCCCACAGGAAGGAGTCACATCAGAAGAATGTGAAGGCCACTCTTCGAAACCACCATACCCTAGTGTTTGCCAAATTCCTTGACGAGGTACTGCTTCACTGGAGGTGTCTTGTGAGCAGACGTGCCGTCATATTGAAACCATAGATTCTTAAGATTAAACAACGGCAGGTTCTCCACAAATTCGGGTATTATCTTCTGTAGCAATTGTAAATATCGTGCACCTGTTAACTTGCCATTGTAAAATATTGGGCCTATCAGCTTGCTATTGTAAATTGTGCACCAAACGTAAATAGCATACCGCATTTGATGTCGAACGTCGACGAAACATTTAAGACTTTCCAGCGCCCAGTAATGGGTGCTTTGCCTATTGTACATGTCATTCCGTGAAAAGCATGCGTCATCCGTCCACATCATATCTGCCAAGAATGCTGGCTGGACTTGTATCTGATTCAGGATGAAGTTGCACCATACATAGCTTCACTCGGCATCCCCGTCCACTGAAACCTGTTCAGGCGTTGGTCGGTATAGATGACCACCTGATTCGCTTAGGATTTTCCAAACCTGACTTTTGGAGAGACCACAGTGTTGACTGATCTCTCTTACGCTGCATTTCGGATATGCGAGGGCATATGCTAATACCTCATCCGATTGAACTTGCCGTCCTACTTTAGCTGGTCTGCCAGATCAAAGTCGACTAGTAACGCAATCTGTCTCCCTTAAGCGTTTTACAACAGTTAGGATGGTTTAATGAGAAGGATGCGGGCCTGCAGGGAAACGTTGGCGGTACAATCTTGCTGCTGATCGTGCATTGCGTCGACATTCACCGTACAGTAAAACCATCTCACAATACTCAGCCTTGGAATATTCAGCCATAACCATGAGCATCAACATACTACAACCCCAAGAAGATGTCTCTTTTATAGCTGTCTCGGGTGAACATGCGTGACGTTTTCTTTCGTATTTGCATACTGCATACAAATTGTTTGAATTATTTATAATGCTTCCGTTCTTCCATTTCGAATAAAAATGAAAAATGTATTTACAAAAATGATTTTTTGTTTTTTCAAATATACACACGTACGATGTGCCATGTCACAGCACGATACAACAAATACGCGTTTTAACCGTTGTATTCTTCACATTAATGCCTACAAGGTATCTTTTCGTACTAAATCGAGGATGCTCTACAACTTTGTAAATCACTTTTTTTACCTATCTCGTTCCGTTTTCGAGATACGAATGCTAACTCCACAGTTTTCCACCAGGTGGAGCGGTAGGTGGTTTCATTCAGAGAGCATGGATACTTTACTATACCTAGACACCATTTTTATGAATATAGCAGCAGCCGTTCCGAAGTTAAGAAGGTGGCAAGGGACTTTAGTGGACATACTGTATATTGATAATATCTAATGTCAAAGAGTTATCAAAAAAACGCTTCATTTGAAGATTTTAATTCTTGCACTTGAAGAAGTTTAACTTGTAAATATGATACATTTGTCACACCTTACGAGTGTGTGTGTGTGTGTGTGTGTGTGTGTGTGTGTGTGTGTGTGTGTGTGTGTGTGTGTGTGTGTGTGTGTGTGTGTGTGTGTGTGTGTGTGTGTGTGTGTGTGTGTGTGTGTGTGTGTGTGTGTGTGTTATCGATCAAATTCTTATATATTCTAACAACTAATCAATTATGATTCTATAACTAATCACACTTGCAATTTTTAAATAATTTAGAATAACTTTTCATACCTAATTTAGATTATTGGAGAAAATATGAAAGGAAGAAAGTGATTGAAACAGAGACAAATGTTTTTTTTTTTCTTTTGATTAACACAAGAATTCACTGAATTCTTGGATATTATTTTGAAACTACATTTACTTAAGTTTTAAAATATATGGATTAATAAAACGATTGAAAAATGAAAATAAATTATTAAAATTATTTACTTAAGAATATTTTCATATTAGTCATTTCAGATTTTTATTGTATTTCTCGTAGTTGAAAGTATAAATGAAAGAATAAAGAGTTATGTGCAATTTTACCTCATATAAATAATCATAAAGCATAGAAATAATTTGTATCATCACGAATATTTATTAATTTAAAGCCTATTTTTTTAAAAATTAAGTACAAATATTTATGTAGGTTCGGAACCTCTGTTAAGGCATAAATTACTTTTTAGTTGCACTATATTTTTAATTATCATTTAAGAAGAACGTATTCACCATCCGAAAATAAATTTTATTTTTCCAATTTAATGTACTAAGTAATAATATTTAAGAAGAAATAAAAAATTTTCAATTGATTCAACAATGTTATAAAAATGTTAAGTGTACAAAAATTAAATATTAACTCTCTGAATTATTTGAGAGTAATATAAATTTTATTTGAGTTTTGAGCATTTTACTCATTTATACATCGCTGATATCAAAATGTTAACATCCAATTTTATGACGTACTAAGTATAAACTTTTCCAATAACTTCTTAATTGTAACTTGCTGTCAGTATTTCTTCATCGACTTGAACAGTGATTAAACACTCACAAGCACTGCCAAAAACATTTTTAACATTCCTTCATCAGTCTCCAAAATATTCCTTGTTCCATGCACTAATGTAAAATGTGTTTCAATTCATTAGATAAATTAAAATATTTACAAATCATGAAAGAACTACTCGTTTCTCATATTCATTTATTACTTCTATTCAATGACTAGACATTGTCAATTTTTAGAAACATAAAAAATTAAATTTTTTATAATTAAAAATAAATTCCTAATAAAATAGTAAGAAATATATTTTTTAAGAAAATTAATTTCAGAACTTGTAACCTCTGTAGCATCATTAAATTTAAACAAAATATTTTAATAAATGCATTTATAGTATAAATATGTACCGTTGATGAATTTACAATTTTAACTTTTTATTTATTAAGACTTTGTCTTATATTTTATAATAAAATTTAAATGAAATAAAATCAGATAAATTGCTTGACTCGTATTTAATAGTGAAACATAAACTAGAATATTATTTTCAAAAGTCATGTATAATAAAACTACTCGGAATTCTAGTTTCCTAACTCACAAATTATTTTAATCAAGCATTTTCTCTTACTACGGGTATTAAATATCAGAAAGTGATGCTGAATAATTTGAAAGAAAATTTTTCACTATAAATGCATATTATACAGACAACTTGATAGATCAAAATTTTATCAAATATATTTTAACATATCTCATCTGATAGTTAAATAGATTCATATGTATTATAAGGAAATAAATTACATAAAACTTAAAAAATTAAATTGTCATATTGCATATTATTTTTGATTCCAAATGATGATAACATTTTCAGTAATAATGATATTTATAGATGTATTGATTATAGTCTTGCAAGTTTAATCAAGTAATGGCTATTAACGATATAAAGTGTTATTTCAAGCTATTTTGTATAAATAGCAGGAATTCGTATTTTATAATTCTCTCAATAACCAATATATTAATTATTGACTTCCGCTCACTATAAATATTAAATAAATTTTAAATATTAGCCTTTATAGATTTTCTTTTATGAGGAGTTTCAGTCAATACTATTTACATGTTTTATCAAGTGAATATGTATATATATATATATATATATATATATATATATATATATATATATATATATATATATATATATATATATATATATATATGTATGTATGTATATATATATATATATATATATATATATATATATATATATATATATATATATATATATATATATATATATATATATATATATATATATATATATATATATACCCTATTGGCCATTAAAATTGCTACACCAGGAAAGCGGCACACCACACACGTGAAATTTGCATGACAGGTAGAACTTGCTGTGATATGCAACTGATTAGATTTTCAGTGCATTCACACAAAGCAGGCGACAGTAGCGACATCTACAATGTGTATAAAACCAGATATTTGACAGCAGTTTTCTTATACTCTATTTCCGTTTCAATTTTCGTTTTCGGCAATGAAAGTTGTTGTAATGCCTCGTGTAAGAAGAAGAATTGCCTATCAGAACGTGTCTGACTTTAAACGAGGAAGGATTATAGCCTACCGGGATTGCGGTTTATCGTACCGCAATATTGCTGCTCGCGTCGGTCGAGACCCCATGACTGTTAGCAGAATATGGAATCGATAGGTTCAGGACAATCATACGGAACGTCATGCAGGATCTTAGCGACCCCCATCACTAACAGCAGAGACGACAGACATTTTATCCGCATGGTCACAAGGGATCGTACAGCCACGTCACGAACCCTAAGTCGAGAAATTGAGTAATTTGTAAGGCAACAAGTTTCTGCTCGAACAGTTTGACGACGTTTGCAGCAGCATGGATTGTCTGCACGGCGACCAATGGCTTCGGCTACCATTGACGCTGCGTCACAGACAGGAGCGCCTTCAATGGTGTGATCAGCGACGAACCTGGACGCGGGAATGGCATCACGTCATCTTTACAGATGAATCTCGGTTCTGTATACAGAACCATGATGGCCGCATCCGTGTTTGGAGGTATCGTGGAGAACGCGCACTGCCAGCTTGCATTGGACATCGCCATACTGGCCCATCTGCTGGAGTGATGGTATGGGGTGCCATTGGATATACGTCTCGATCACCTCTTGTTCGCATTACCAGCACTTTGAACAGCAAGCGTTACATTTCCGATGTGTTAAGGCACGTGGCTCTGCCCTATCCTCTTGGCCTCCCTAATGCTTTGTTTCAGCAGGATAATGCGCGACTGCATGTTGCCCGTACTGTTCTGAACTTCCTTGATACAGAACAGGTTCGACTGTTACCCTGGCCACGGCCAACTAGACACACAAGGTCGTGTAAGCTTGGCGGTCACGTGATATGACGTCACATTGGTCGTCTTAAGGAGAAACGATCGAAGCTGTGCGAAACAAACATTGTTGTCATTTACGGCGTGTGTTCGAAGTTTAAGCAATTTAAAATGCCTGATCGTTGTTGTGTTCCTTATTGCAAGTCAAATTATGATGGTACTGGCTCATATGTATCCTGTTTCAGATTTCCTAAAGAAGAAGCGAAGAAAATTTTGTGGTTAAAAAAATTCCCCAGAATGATTTCTCCCCTAGCAAACGAAGCGTTGTTTGTGAAAAACATTTCGCTGATGATCAAATTATCAGATTTGATTATTTACCACAAAATGGAGAGGATATTAAAATACCTCGAGATTGTCCTAAATTAAAAGTTGGAGCTGTTCCTACAATATTTCCTGGCTGTCCAGCATATCTGTGTGGTTAAAAGAGTAAGCAGAAATGAAAAGTTACATGCTCTATCTGAAAAAGTTTTATCGGATTTTATGACTGCAGATAAAATTGATTCTTTTGAAGAATTAACGAAAATACCGGAAAAAGTTTCTCTTCCGGATAATATTATAGTACACAAAACTGAAACTGAAGCTCATATTTTATTTATGAATTTTCAATCTGTTCCCTCTCTTTTAATAAACATTGATTTTTCAGTTTTTGTTGAAGGTGTTGCTCAAGAAATAACAAAGTTTAATCATCTTTTGAGTGATGGTAAATTGGTGTTATGGAGCCAATTAGAAAATGTTATACGAATAACAAATTCACTTCCTCTATCTATTGAAAAAAGTTATGAAAGAGCTTTGAAAGCATAGAAAAATTATATGCAAGAAGATACTTCTGAAGATTATGACAGAAGAAATTTTATATTTAAGCAAATGACACTGTGTTCTAAAGTAAAATCTGCGAGAAGATACAGTTCCAATATTTATGAATTTGCTGCTTACTTATATATTATTTCACCTTCTTGTTATCGAGGTATTTTAAACTCTGATGTTTTAGCTTTCTCTAGTACTGATATGTTAAAGAAAGTTCTCAATGTTGAATGTTTAAATTCCTCTTGTAACAATGAAGAAAACATTGATTATATAAGACAAATATGCAAAAAGCTGAAAGATGAAGAGAAATTAGTGAATTTGCTAATTGATGAGAATCACATTAAGCAAAAAATAACCTACAAAGGTAATCAAATAACAGGTTTAGCGGAAAATTGTGAAACTCTTGCACAAGCTAATTCCATTCAAGCATTCATGATCTCATCTTGTTTTTCTTCATATAAAGAAGTTGTTTCTTTAGTGCCTGTATTGTCGATGACAGCCGAAGATTTGTTTAACTTGACAAGAAGAACTTTGAATATACTTCACAAATCAGAATTTGAAGTTCTATCTACTATTTCTGATAATAACTCTGTTAATAGACACATGTTTCAATTGATGTGTGATGGCCCTCTCTCTAGTAAAGCAGTAAAAAATCCAATTATAGGTAAAAATTTATATCTTGCTTTTGATGCTGTACATATCTTGAAATTCATCAGAAATAATTGGGTTTCTCAACTAGACTCAGAAAAGACTTTCACCTGTCCAAGTGTTGAAGGAATAGGGAATGTCATTCATCCTTCATTTGGACTGTTGAGAAAGGCTTTTGCTTTTGAACAAAGTTCTGTTGTGAAATATGCTTTTAAGTTAAATGTAAAATCATTATATCCAACAAATATTGAACGACAGAATGTATTGGCAGCTATAAATATTTTTCATGAAAGTAATCCAGTTGCCTTGCAATGCCTGGAAAAATATCATCCAAAAGATATATATAATGTCAAGGATACAGTATCTTTTTTGGTCTATATTAAAAGATGGTGGGATATAATGAATGTGTCTCATGAGTATAAAGCAAAGTTCACAAGAAATATTGATTCATTGCCTTTTTCATTAAATAATACTAAAAATGGGACATTTTTAAAATGTTTTGCTGCATAGGCAAAATCTTGAATGAATATGAAACAGCCTTCTCGAAATGGTTGTTTGAGCAAGGAAACTTTTATTGCTCTCATCTACACAAGTGAGGTTATAATAAACATTGCTATGACTTTGCTTTCAGATGGAGCAAAATATGTCTTGACTTTGAAGTTTCACACTGATGCTTTGGAGTTCAGATTTTCACAGTATCGACAAATGTCTGGCTGTAATTATCATGTATCCTTGCAACAAGTGTTGGAATCAGAAAGAAAATTAAGAATTAAATCTATTCTAACTTTGCATTCAGAAAGATGTGGGGACATTCCTGTTAGACTGTTTATCAATGATGTGTGCCAACCTAATAGAAATGATATCAGTCTTGACCTGTTTGCAGATATTATTGATGATTTGACAGTTGATATTTCTCCTGATGAAAATGAGATTCTTACATACATTACTGGATATTGTGTTTTTAAACTTAAACTTATGTGTGACAATTGTAAACTATTTTTTCATGGCTCATGAAATATTGATGTAGAAGTTGGTGCAGAAATGTTAATTTCTCCTCTCGAAATGATTGAACATTCTGTTTATTTAAATATGATTAATCGAGGGGGATTGAAAGCACCATCTGCGAATATGGTATTTACAATTTCTGTTTGTTATGTTATATTTTAAAAATTAATTTCTAAGGATTATGAAAAATTTTTTCTTAACCACAGTAAGCAACAAATAATATTAATTATTTTAACAGAAAACTATTTAAAAGAAAGTTGCCTGTTTGACTTTAACGAAATTTGTACTAATTGTTATTCATGTTTCTCTGTAAATATTTTAAAAGTTATTCTAATGTTTTCAAATGTATGTTTAAATAATTACTCAAACTTTGAAACAGATAAAAATGTTTTCAATAAAAATGTAATGAAAATTAACAAGTCTAACAATAAGGACATAAATTGTTCTGATAGGAAATTAAAAAAATTTAAGAAATTAAACCTTAAAAATTTATAAAGCTATATAAATTTTTTAATATACATTAATAATTTCAATGACCTTTTATATTTATTAAGAAAGCTTAAAATGCATAATTTTTATTGATTGATTTATGCAAAAATAGTGTTATGTTTTCCAAGATCTATTTACTTTTATAGATTTACTGCATCTAATATATTATCTTAATTTGATAAAAATGAGTTTGTTGTTTTTAAATGATCATTTTCTTGCAAGTATTCTTAAAACTTAATGTTTTTCCATCATAAATTGTTTTACATCACTATACAAAACTTATTTGGATTGTAATTTGTCATTGGTGATACTTATAAAGTTTTAAAAGTTAAAAACTGTATCATTTCATTAAAAATTATCCAAACAAACTATAAAACTGAACTGAAACATAAGGAAAATTCAAAAGTTATATTTTATTTCTAATATGGTTTTCTAATCAAAAGTCAATGATTGAAAAGAAATGCTTCTTTTTGTATTTTTTGAAAATATGTATAAACTATGTTTATATTTGATAATGAAATAAAATTTCATTAAAAAATATTTTGCTGTTAGTATTTTTATGTGAAAAAATTTTTTATTCAAGTTTATTGTTTAAAGCAGTATGATAAAAGTATTCCAAATATTTTTTTTAACAAGCATTAACAGTATTAACTTTTATTTGTGCAGAAGCCACTATAAAAGTTACATTTGTATTGATTAATATTTCAATGATTTGGTATCTGTAATTTATTTTAGTAGCACTTGCACATTGTAGTGTTTAATATATATAGTAAAAAAAGTGAGTCTTGGATTGAAAAATTATTTAATATACAAGGAAGATGTTTACTTTTAAAAATTCATAAGGGCAGCAACTTTTAAGTCTCATGATATATTATATGCCAACTTAAGAATTTCACATTTACAAGAAATTTAAAAATGAATTTTTAATGGTTAAGAAAAAAAATATAGCAATCATTTTGGATTATGCATTATAAATATATTTCACATATATTTTTATGTTAATTTTAAAAAGTTCATTTCATAGCTCAGAAATTTGCACTGTTTAAATAACATTCAACAATAGCTACATTAAAATATATTATTTGTATGTTAATGTGCTTGAAAGTATAATGTGCAGATGTTTGAATAAATTTAAACTTAATGGCTCAGAATTAGCAAACTTCAAATAACAATATAATAATTTAGTTTCTTTTATGACTCAATCAGAAAAATAATTTTATATTTACCGTATTGCATGATTACTTTTTGCTTAAAATGTACACAAGGCAAGAAATGATACATGTATATAAGAAAATAATTTTAGCTAAATATCTGAATTATTAATGTGTTTCTATAATAATAAGTACATCATTAAGATAAAAAGAAACTCCTTTTTTGTTTTTTAAATCAAAACTTGATGCATAAATTCGATTCCACCATTTTTATGATTTTTAAAAAAACAAAAAGTTGCTTTAGAAAATATTTTTATATTACAATTCAAAAATCAGCGGAGTGAAAATTTTGTTAATATTTTTATTAATTTGTTTGTTTTATAATTCTTTACTCAAAGTAAGGTAGTTATTTTAAAATATCAATTCACATCAATTTAGATGTCAACTGAAATTTTCTTATTCTTTTTTTAATTTCCCTTAGTTCATTTTTATCATAATATTAATAATATTTATGATTCATGTTTTGTACCAAAAATAGTGGAATATGTGTATCTGATTCATCCACTTACAGAATATGAACTGGAATGAAAACAAATATAACATTTCACTCAAAGTTACATTTAAAGAAGTAGTGAAATTATTTTGTATCATTACCTTCTATATATTTTTGATACTAATACTAATGAAATATAAAGGATACAATAGATTAAATTCTTAAAGTATTCACACAAATTATTTTTTAAGAATATATAAATAACACAGATTTAAAATGAAATGATAAAAAAACACTTATGAATTATTATATTTTAGATTCTGGACTTATATATTATGAATAAAATAATTCCAAACACTTAAATGAATACATGTTTTTTATGAAAGATACTTGAATATGTGTATTTAATTTATCAACTTACAGAATATGAATTAGAAGGAAAGTAAAGAAAAAATTTCACTCAAGAATGCACTGAAAGAAATAGTGAAATTATTTTGCAGTATTACTTTCTTTATATTTCTGATATTATTACAAGTGAAATATAAGGGCAGAATTGATTAAATTATGAAAATTGAAAATTGTTTTATAAGTGTAAATAAATTTCGGATTTTAAATAAAATGATAAACAAATAATTTTTCAAATTTTATTCATTTTTCAAATATTTCAGATTTTGGACTTATACTTTGAATAAATGAACTTTAAAAAAAACAGTATAAATATTAAATTCAAAATTTTTATTGCAAATAATTTAACCATGAAACTTTGAATGGTAATTCTAAATTAACGGGCTATAAGCAAACTATTCCCGGTTTCACTTCCAACGAAAGCTTTTGGGAGGAAAGACGGGCTCCGTGACGTCACGAAAAGCTTCCACGGCCTTGTGTGTCTAGTTGGCCGTGCACTGGCCAGCATGTTCTCCTGATCTATCACCAATTGAGAACGTTGGTCAATGGTTGCCGAGCGATTGGCACGTCATCACTCACCATACACTACTGTCGATGAACTGTGGCATAGTGTTGAAGCTGCATGGACTGAGATTCCCGTACATGCCATACAATCTCTGTTTGACTCCATGCCTAGGCGGATAAATGTTGTTATTGCAGCCAAAGGTGGCTGCTCTGGGTTCTGATTTCTCAAGATCTATACATCCTAATTTCCTGTAAATCTAATTACTTGTACTTTCCACTATAATGTATTTGTTCAATAAATATCGTTCTGGTTTATGTTTATAAATATATATAATATTGTTAATTTAAACGAATATAATTCTTTCTATCTTTAATTCACGGATATTTAATATGTAATTCCTTCTTGCTTTTAAGATAAACTTTGAAACTACCTTTAAACTGAAACTGATTCAAGTTATTAATTATTAGAACAGTCTTTCCTAATGTTGCACACATCAGTCAAAAAATAAGCATAGCTTATAAAATTAATGATAACAAATAATTCAAAGTTTTAGTTATGTCATAACCACTATAGTTCATATTTCGTATTCATATCACATTATATTTAAATAAAAATATTGAGACTAAAGTCTTATCTTTTTTTATATCTTTAGTAATTTTCTTTCCTTCATTAAATTAATATTAAATTTTAGTGGTTTTAAATAATTGTTTGAATATATATATTAAAACTTATAGCAATTTGTCTGATATAATTAAAGCATTGTTGTTTAACTTGAATAATGTATTATGGGAAATATATTAACATGTCTAATGAATATATTCGTTTCAAATACTATAAGCTTAATGAGTTTAAAATAAGAAAATATAGGAAAATTAAAAAAGCAACAATCTTATAACTTATTGAAAAATTATGTGATTTTGACTGTTATTTTTGACAAACATAGTAACTTAAAGTTTACAATTCAAGAGCATACTTATAATCCCAACATGAATTCATAAACTACATGAAACAGCTTTAAATATTAGAAAATACAGCAAATTTTTGTGTAACTAAACGTCTTTTGAAAAATTTCTAAATTTTCTTAATTTAATTGATATGTAGTAACCAAACAAATAAATTGTTAAATTTTAAATCCGAATTTTTAATGCAACTCATACATAAATAATATAATAAAAGGCTCAGAGAAAATTTTTAAAATTATATTTTTATTATTTTATAAAAAAAATTAAAATCACATATTATTTTGATTTTTCCAAACTTTTATTCATAAAAATATTCGGAAACCATGCATATATAATTTTTTTGAACTTCTTAACCATTCACATTTCCCCATTGTTGTAGACTACAGAAACGAAGCAATGAAATTCATTATTTTAATTCTAGCATGAATTTATATGCATTACTAAATTTTTGAGCCTAGAATGGAGGTTCTGGTAAAAGAAATAATTCCTTTAAGAGTGATAAAACTAATAAAAAGCCACCAAGAAAATTCTAATAAATGCATTACTTCCTCGGCAGAAGCTGTAAGCAAGTTGGGAATCAATATTCAAAAAAGGAACGATTCTTTTGGGATTCCTTAAACTAATTCAATGATATAACTCATTTAACATTGTGATTCACAATATATTAGTTATTTTTAAGTATACTTAGACTATTTATAACAAAAAAATCTTCTAACGTATAAGATATTGAAATCATTTCTTCAATATGCATTTGCACGTAGAAATTTTAAAAATTATTTATTGTTTTATTGACTCTATTTATTTATCTTTACCGAAGTAAGACAGGATCGTTGTTGGCTCTATCACATTTTATATTTGTAGTCTGAAACACATTATTTTTACATAAAAAATATGTATATAGATATAATTTTTTCAAAGTATATGATTAATACTATTAATAATCATTACAGAAGTATAACTTTAAAATATAAAGTCTTCGTAAATACAATCAACTCTCCTTCTAGTGAATAATACTTTAAAAGTAAATTCTTATTCCATCATTGTGAATATTTATTTAACAATAATCTATCTAAAAATTTATCAATACATTGAAAGTACCTTAAAGAGTTTGATTATGCAATTATATACTTAAATTAAGAACTTGAAAAAGTTATGGAATATAAGTTTTCATAATTTCATACAATATCTAATTTTATACAAAAAATAATGCAATTTTTAAAATATATATTTAATTCTAAATTACAAAGAAATTTTACTGCAGCAAAATTGTATAATTTACCTTCTATCTTCCTCTGGGTATCTTGCAGAATATCTTAGAGAAAGTTATTTCTCTTACATGCATTATTTCTTAGATTAGTTAATACTTAAGCCATCATAAGTACTTTGATTAGATCATGAAAACAATTTAAAATGCTAGTTTATTCTCGTTATAATTAATGATTTTTTTACGAAAAAAAAGAAAAATATTTTTAAAATATCAAATTTCTTCTAAACCTAGGATTTGTTCTTTTAAAATTAAATGTAAAACATGGTTTTGTTATTTGATAATTTCTAAAAATAATTAGAATTGATTATAATTGATAAAATAAAATTTTACCTTAAATTTTCATATGTAATGTTATTTTACGTGATATTATTTTTTTCATAATATATACACTTAAAATTATATTATTTTTTGATTATATTATTTTTTAAAATTTCTGTGGGTACAAGCATAAATGTTTCTTGAAGTCTGTGTTATTTTAATATTTATAAGCAATAAATAGTGATTATCATTTTAACGAAATATGCATGCTTTAATTTTAAGGATATGATTGACTATTGATAAATCTATACAAAAATGATCATTGAAGATAATCTAGTCACAGAAGAAGTCAAAACAAATCATTAATAGAAAAACATTACAGACCATCATTAAAATGAATCCAACATGGAAATAATTATTAGTATGTTACTTTGAAGTCAGGCATCTAGAATTTTAATAAAAATTTGCTTTGCTTTTCTCCTGAGAAGCTTAATTTACCATCTAATATGTGAATATCCTTGATAAATATTTATATAAAATATAAATGCCATCAATAATCAATTGCCTTTTAACAGCTAATTTAATACCCATGGCATTTTTGGGTTTTGTATATATTGTGTAGCAAATAAGTTTAACAAATGAATTAGTGAGTTTTTAAAATAAAAATACAATATATGCATATAACCTGTAGATTACAATTTACTTAATTTTTTGGCAATATGTTTTTATGTCTACAAAATTACATTCCTTAAGTATTATTGTCAAATAATAGTGCAGTGCAATGACTAAATTTCCTTAGTATAAACATCAATAATTATTTTACTGAAGAAAAATATTTCCAGATGATAATAATCAAAAAACTGTTTAAAACTTTATTTTCCTAAATTAAAATTTTTACAAAAGTTTAAAAATATTTACGAAAATACCATATAATAAATATAAAATTTAGCATTTAATTATGTTCAATCCAAAGTCTAATTTTACAAATATTAATTAATATTATTAAATAATTAATAAGTAAATTCTTAAAAATAACAAAAGTATTTCTTCCTAAAACTGTTCCCTCCTCGCATTTCACTATAGAATACAATATAATTTAATTTAAATACAGGTTTTCATTTCTCAGCAGTTTAACAATTATATATAATTTGTATAAAATTAAACGAATTCTTTATTATTTAATACGATATTTAAAACATGCAGTTTTGATTAAATAGTAAAATATTGGACTACACATTTTCATTTTATATGTTCACACTATTTTCCTGTACTTATGCAGTAAATCACCGGTATAAAATGAATAATTCTAAAAAAATTCATTACTAATGGGAAATAATTTCTAAATGCAATAAATCACATTTAATTTAATTAAAATATTCAATAATATTATTTTTTTCTACATAATTAAGTTGACACTAAATTAAATGATAAATTATTGGCCTTATCTCTATAAACGTTAAAGATATAAATCAATTTCTACTTCTTTTAAATTTCGAGACAAGAAATTTTTAATTATTTCTAGCGTATTTTCTATGAAATATTTAAATACTTGATAATCAATAACATAATTTTTATAATAGATTTCCCTCAGTACTATGCTGTGTTATCTTTTCTAAATTATGTTTATTTCAACAATAAAACTGTTATGGAAAGAAAGAAATTTCTTGATTCTATGGACAGTGTAAGATTCATATGACAGTATTGATCAGGTAATTCATCAATAAGTTATATTCTGTGCCAGAATGCTTGAACAGGATGCGCTAATGTAGTAGTGAATTATTCATAGAACTTTCAAACATTTGGAATATTATATATATTCATATGATCGCATTTATTTAGATTCATCCTGTAAATTATTGCGGGAAAGGTATATTTGAATAAGCAAATAATACGTTTTAAAATTAATGATTGGTATGAGAAAATTTTGACATATTTCACTATATTTTCATAAAACATCAAAATAATAAGATAGCTGAAAATTTCATAAATATAATTTTCAAAATATACTTAGATTAATTAATTTTGTGTACTACTGCTCAAAACCGCTAAGCAGTCTACCATAATCTAGTAACAAAGCTGGAATCTCTGGTAGAATTATTTTGAAAATATTTTACACAGTAATAATGAAAGGACATTTATTCTAATAAACAAATTGATTTATATGGTAAAAGTTTATGATATATATCTCATTAAAGATAATGCATTTCTTGAAAAATTGAAAATTACAATGATAAGCCAAAAATACTAAAATATTCTTCTCATTTTTGGCTGCAAACTTTTTTATTCCCATTTTGAAAATTTTAACTATATAAATTTATAAGTAGCTAATACTACACAAGAACTATACTTTAGTTATTTAACAATAAGATAAATCATTTTACCTTGAGAACATATTTTAAGTTATCAAACCTGATATATCTCTCACTCAGAACCTAATTACATTTTCACCGATTTTTAATCAGCGAAAATGTTTAAATTTTCCCTATTTAATCTTTTTTACTGAATATGATTATTCACAAATTTATATTTAAACACAACTGAATTGTTTGCTTTTCATTAATTTTACATTCAAATCGTAACCAAAATAATGGAGATTCCTGTAAATGAAAGTGACATATACACTTCCTAAATATAAATATTAAACTTATGTTACATTATTTTGACATAAAAAGGATACATCATTGTAATATGAATTATCATTAGAGAATCTATGTATTCTTGTTGTGGATTTTTATCAAATGCTTAAAATACCGGACATTATAGTTTAGAAAAGGCAAAACTATATTACCGGGATCAAAAGAAAAAACGATACGTGGGACATATCAGTTTTAAGTGTTTTTAAGTTTGCATTAACATAGGTCATGTTAGCATATACACAATAAGATAAGCAAAACAATTTATTAGCCGGAAGAACTGAGTGAAAGAGACCAATGGGTATATATTGCATTCCTTCAATGGAAATAAATTGCAGATTAAATATCCTTAAGGCTTTACCAATCTCTGGATTCCTTATTGTCAATAATTAAAGCTAGGATGTACCATTATGAGTAAAATATGTATACCTTTTAAAGCGAACAAGAAGAAATGTATCCAAGCCACTTCTCTTATATTTTTACCATAAGCGAAGTTCACACTGATTATACATACACAAAACCTTGTTGATTAAAAAATGAAAGACAGCTTTATGTTCAGATGAATCATTGTGGTATTTTGAAAAACACATGTGCTAGTGCATAATTATGATTGCAATTTTTTTCAAATACGTAGCATAGAGGTAGATCATTTATCGTACAGAAAGTCCTGTCTTGTATTTTTGCTGGTTAATTGTAATTTTAAAGTCTTACAAGGAAAACTATGGAGAGAAGATAAACTGATCAAGTGTACTCTATGGAGCTAATTTTGTTTTTTGCGAGAAGTAATTTTTTCCAAACTGATAACGCGTCTATTTATACAGCACAAGTTGTCATGACAGGGATTGATGAACATTAAAATAAAGTGAAACATCTGCCCTAATAAATATAGTAACAAAACTTCAATATAAGGAAAATATTATGGTCGATTTTAAAGCTCTCAATCTGTAATCTATACCCATCATGCAGCATTCGTTAAATTGTTGCAACGTTTCTTTGTTTAATTGTATGTTTAACCAATGGTATATCTATATAATTTTATTCTGAAATGAATGATGCAAGCAAGAAAATTGTTACGAAATATTTTCTTCTAATCGTAAGAGACAAAATTATTGATATTATTCTAATACAAACTCATCAAATATTCAAAACGAGAACTCTTGTTGGTGTAAACGAAAGAATAAACTTTGAAGGATAAAACAGTAAGGGATATAACAATACATCTTACGTATTTATAACGTACGTAAGATGTATTGATAAAGTTAATTCTTTTGAAAAAGATTATTCTGTAAATTGTTAATCAATACCTCTACCTTTAAAGAAATATATATAAGAAGTTAAAAAATTACTTTACTGCCTATAATGTATCACAAATGCCTATAATGTATCACAAAATATATAAAATTAAATAAAATACCAGTTGAAATGAAACATATTGTTTTGCATATAGGAATATTATATGATTTGAGCAGTGGCTGGAGAAATAGATTCAAAATGAGGATCTAGAAATATACTTCTTATGCATTGTGTTGTATACTAAGAAAATTTGGTAACTACAAAAATTTTTGCCTGTAATAAATTGAAGTTCTAAATTAAGTTATAAAGTGTATGAGTTTTATATTGATACTTGCTTTAAATGTGAATATATTTTCAAGTTATTTTATGAACCAAATGAAAGCTCTTTAATAGTTATACTTCGTACCGAAGTAATGTGTAATCTTTATAAAAAAAACGTATTGAGCATTCATGGAATTACATTACACCTTTAGGGGTTCTTTAATCAAAATTTCTGTTGCAAAATGATAGGTGCTGAAATTTTTTGAGCTATTTAGCTGATATATTTGGTAAATTTAATATATTGAATGAACAATTACCCAAAACAATTAAAACTCTTTTCTATGCAGAAATAAAAGATTAGCTCACTATCTGTATTAATTTATGCCAGACTCATGTTTTAAATTATATGGCTTAAAACAATTTTCAAAAGTTTTTCATACTAACTGATCTAATCTTTAGGTCTGTAAAAGACTTTCATAAAGTTTTAGACAATAGCAAAAATATCATAACTTTGTGAACAGCTTTCTTGATAATCTTCTTTTTGAATTTAAAAATAAGATTATATATCTTCAATTATTTCTTACTAAGCTATGCCAGAGTCATTTTGTACAGTTTGCACAAATTTTTATGAGAATTTATTCAAATGTTTATGTTTATTAAAAAATCAAAAAATGAAGCTTCATTTACTGAATTATTTTATGAAGCTTCACTTATTGAAATGTTTTACTGAAAACTTTATGATAAGACTTATTCAAACACTTATCAAGTTCATGTAAAATTTAACCACAAATGTAACGTTTTTAAAAACATCTTGATATAAAATTTTATGTACATGAATAATTCTTACTAAAGTAAGAAGTTGTATTATAAAGATAATGAATATAATATATAGATCAATGCTAAATACAGTTACATTATATATGTTAAAAGACAAACTCTAGAACAAATGGCTTCATTGTATAAATCTACCATAAATAGTTTAAATATTTCTAATAATTTATCGTTCACATTAGATTATCATTCTTTTAGACTTTTATAGAGTTTAGTCTTGAATCACATGTAATTGTATTAATTAAAATAGGTTATGGGGTAGGATAAGTTACTAGCCTTATGGTAATATTATACCAAAATAAATTTAATTTGGTATAATTTAGTCTTTAATTGAATTCACTAACTACTATTTCAAATTTCTCATAGCCATTAAATATCAAACTATAAGTTTGTAGTAATAATATGCAAGAAAATTCACTTATTTTTAATCTAAAAATTAATTATTATACGTATGAAATCATAGATCAGTGAAAGACAGATTTTTTGAATGATATCTCAATTCAACAATTCATTTCAATACCACAATTCATCAAAAATAAACAATCATTTTAAAAATAAAATATGGGTGAAGCATAAAACTTAAAATTCAGTTAATAATCTATAAAATTCCTTAATAATAAATTCTACTAATAAATTCTCTGTATAAAATTCAAAGCTTAAAAGAATATGTGTAAATTGTAAATCATTTATTGCACCATTTTTAACAGCAATCACAATAACATGTTAATAAAATTTGTAATAAAATTTTAAGGATATAAAAATCGAATAAAATCTATATATTAAGAAATCATTTAACAATATAATTATTTTCACATACATATAATTCCTTTATATAAAATAATCAACTTCTCAAAGGATAATTGAATAATAAAAAAATTTGAATATAGAATACATTATTATAAAAAATAAATATCTGCTCAAAATAAAAACATTAATCCACTTAATAAAGTAATGCTACAAATGCAAATTTATCAAAAAACATAAAAAAAATCTCTCAAACATATCAGTTAAAATGATCATAAGCTAAAATGTCCGTATAGAAAAAATAAAATATAGAAGGTTTAAAAACATAAAATAAACGAAAATGTTGTGCAGAAATTATAATTCTTTAATCAAAAAAAAGCTGGGGTTTATCTTAAAAACAAAAATACACCCCCACTAAAATAATATTCTAAATCAAATTATATATTTGACTTCTTGCAGTCTGACAGCTATATGCTACTGCAAGAGTTAGAAACCTTTTCTCAAAACATAAATAATAAAACCATTTTTACACCGAAAGGATCGATAAGATTCCTAAGAACAAATAAATATAATTGCAATAAAAAATAAAGAATGCAAAAGTCTATTTGTCTATGCACAATATATATATATATATATATATATATATATATATATATATATATATATATATATATATATATATATATATATATATATATTCTTATTTTTATGCGTGATGTACATATACAACAGAGAGTAATACGTATACCTCTTGAATGGTAATGATAATAAAAATAAATGGTAAACATTTTATGGTATCATAAATAATTGATGAGTAATATTTTTAAACATTTTGTTTGGTTTTTTCAATTCTTATTTTATATTTTCTTCCTACAGACAAACAAGAAATTTTTAGTTAAATTTTTAAAGTTAGAATTTGATTGAAACAACAATAATAATTTAAAATCTGAAGTTTGAAATATTTATTTTTAATTTAAAGAACATATTAATTGTATTGATATTTGTGATAAACTAATGAATTCACCTTTACAATAAAATAAATTTTCTGGAAATTGAATTATTCTTTTAAAATTTATAAAAACGTAATTTATAGTCAATTACAGCTTATAAAATTTGTAATAATTTTAAAAAAGTATTAGAAAACAAAACTAATGGAACTTTAAATATATGTTATTTAATAACATGCCATCAAAGTCACTATTCACTATTTGGCTAATAGAGAATTTCTTCTAAGTGTGAAGACTAAAGCAAAGCGTAAATATTAACTTCAAAAGTATCAACCAAATCTTGCGAAGTTTTTACATAAGCTTGAAATCGGCATTAGTGTTCACATTTAGTCAATTACTTTCTCTATTTACATATTCAATTTTGTTTGCTTTAGAAATACAATTTTAAAAAACTTTAAAAAAAATGTATGTTTGTATAGCAACATTTGATATATTTTTTACACTTGAATTTATAAACTATCTTATTGTTTATTATCTTCAATTTTATATTTGGGGTCTTGTATGGTTATTTCATTGTTTATGGATCTTATGGTTTTGGAAATGTATTGACCTAATTTTAACAATGATGATGAAAAACCATACATTTGATGTCAATGTTGTCTACACCCTCTGTGACGAAGCTGATATACATACATATACATCGAAATTAGTAATATATCCTTCAAAGACACTATTTGCATTTTATAAAATGGATTAAATAATTTCATGACGAATGAATTGAGCAGGTTGTTGAATAGTAATAAAGTCCAAACTACTCTTTTCCGAGTTATTTTTTCTTGAAATTTCAAAAAAACAATTACTTTTGATATAAAAGTAAAATTATGTGTGCATGTTTTGGAGTTTCATTTAATTTGTAAAAAATGACACATACAAGCATTATATCTTCTATATTTTATGCAACACTATATACTGTAAATGAAAAATTTCAATAATCACACAAAAAAATTATTAATCACAAACTAATTTTAAAATATCTGTGAGATAGTCTTAAATGAATATTATTGAATTAACAAACTCTTGGAAACCTTTTTATACCATGATTATTAATTATGTTGTATCAAATTAACATCATTCATCATATTTATTTTATAAACTGCAGAGTTATAATAAATATTTTTTTGAAGTTATTATTTTGTGCAACAATACTGCCTCTCTAATATTTTGTACCGACAGTTTCCTAGCTTTTAATTCCTGGTAGTATTAGTTCTATTAAATATGTAAAAATTAATTTATAAGTAATTTAATTGTAAAGTTTTGCTATCACTTCTCATTGTCCTTCAATGAATATACTTATATTTATTTATCAGATATCCTTTTATCAATTTGAAACATATGTTATACCTCAATAAATATTCACCCTGGCACATTTTTATCTTTTAAAAAATCTTTATTCATAAATTATTTTCTTTCCTTAAAAGCTGCTTTAACAATAACTAAAAAATTTTGCTGATCAATTTCATTTATTTCTTCTAATATTATTTGCTTTTGAAATGATACCTGATATAATAATCATGCACAATTTAAATTTTTATCACTATTCACATTCAGAAATCATTTAAATTTCGGAAAGTTTCTTTAACAAAAATTTATTGTTAATAATCAAATTATTATGGTGGTATATTTTTCCTTGAATAATAAGAAACTGATAAAATATATATAAGGTCAAATAAAAAATGCTTATGTTTTTCATTGCCCAAGAAAAACAATAATAATTTAAAACAGCTTCCAAATATTTATATTTTCAATTAAGCTTAAATTAATTGTCTGGTCGATATTTCTGCCCCTTTGATTTTTTAAAGTATTCATATTACTTTAAAAATAGCAACTGTTTCTATAAATATTTCTTCATCCTAACAAGAGCTATTTTCAAAGTATTATAAATATTTCCAATACAAATTGATAATTCAGGAACTAATCGAATAATGTGTTTCTAATTAATAAATTTGGTTAAGTAACTTTAGTATGCTGATTAATCATCGTAACTGGTTGCAGTTTTTCCAGAAGCGCTTTAATAATAAATTACAAATCTTTTGTCATTTAAGGTGAAATACTTTGTAAAGGGAAGCAGAAGATGAATGACTGACAATTCTAGTGTTCGGCAACTTAATGGCTTCTTGCTTTAATCATGAGGCAGTCTTCCTGTTTTGGTTGACCACTATGATTGAGTGGTAATCATGAAAATGGAAAAACAAGGTTAAAGAATGAAAGAATGTCTCTCGCTTATGGTATATTTGCATCAATGATTTATAATCTTTCTCTAGGTAATATTTATTGATTTCTGCTGAAACCTTACAATATACGAAAATCGATTTCCCTTAATAGCTTCATTTCTAAAAAAATACAAATCTTAGGAAAGATTAGAAGAATGAGATTTAGAAGGGCACAATATAACAATAACCATTTAAGTATGGCTTCTGTATTACTAACAGCACCATAATAAAAAAATAGCTAAAAACTATTGACATACATAATCAAACCTTATTGCTTCCCTTATTGAATTATATTTAAATAATGTTTTGTTAAGCTTGCACTATTCAAATATTTTAAAGTCATGCCAATAATACTTACTCGAAATGGCAAATTACTAAATGAAAAAAAAAATATCAAACGTTAGTAAATAAATTTTAAAGTAATTAGTAAGAAATGAATTTTCCTCAAGGATACAAAAAGGCTGGAAATTTTGAAAATAAACTTTTATTGAATAGCATAACTTATCTCAGATAAATTTGCCCTCAACGATATAAATAAATTCTTATAACTGATGGTGCATGTTTTTTTAATTTTTCAATCATACATATTTTTAATTAATATTTGCTTTCTGTATTATCGATTCTCAAATTGAAATTTTGTCACTTACAAATTTAATTTATGATGAAAACGCACTACCACATTCCTGTATAGAAGGAAGATAATTCATCTGAAAAAGACTACGAAAGGTATAATTGCAGATATAGCCCTTAAAAAGAACTGAAGTGGTATAGGAAAACAACATGATTCCGAAAGCAGGATACATCTTCAAGCATTTGCTAATGTTTTAACTTTCGCGGTTGCTGCAAAGAGTGAGAAAAAGTTGGGTAAAGAAGCAACAGAACCACTGGTTCATTTTAAAAAGTAGTCAGATGATAATTTTCTTCAAATTTCACTAGAAAAACCAAATATATTCTAATTGCAAAGCCTAAATGTGGTCCATAAATGTTTTGGGGAAACAACAAAGTGGTGAGAAAAGACACAATTAAGCTTCTGGGAGTAATAATCAAAAAAAAGTTAAACTTCATAGCATATCTAAAATCACAGGCCAATAGTGCTATGGCATTACAGCAAAAGCTTTTAAGGATAGCAGGAAATATTTCAAAAATTTCCCAACGACACCGAATCTTATTTTATCAAACTTTAAAGAAAAAGGATGAATTGGAATAGAAAGGATGTGTTGGCGCATGGGGCAGCAAATTTGGAAAATGTCATTAACAACAATGGCAAAACAATTACTTACTTCAATTCAAAAGAAATTTTTGCTAAATACTGTTGCTGCGTTTAGAGCGACTCCTACAGCAGTTCTTCAAGTTATAACTGGAATAACTTCTCTCCACCTAAAAATAGGAGCCGAGGCAAATTTTATAAGGCATGCAGGGCACAAATTCCTTGTGAAGTTGATCATATTCTTCCAGCACAAAACTTGATTGAGAAAGTTATAAAAGGAGAAACAATCCATCCTGGTGTCTTCAATATTGAGAACAAAGTAAAAATACAAAAGCAAAACCATATACCATGTTACACTAAATGCTACCTAACAATTTTCACAAATGGTTCAAAAATAGAAGAAAATGTTAGATCTGGAATGGTAGTATACTTTAAACTCGGCTTAAAAAGTATTTGGAGTACTGTGCTACAACCTGAGAACACAGTATACCAAGCTGAAGTCTATACTCTGTGAAAAGCCGTTCAAGTAGCTGCTTCACAACCTCTTCCAACAAACATTTGGTTAGATAGTCAAGCATGTCTTAAAACTTTATCCAATCCTCTTAACAAATGTTCAATGGTACGAGAAATGCAAGATCTCCTAACAACAGCATGTAACATCATGATCATGATTGGTTGTGTAAAGGCTTATCAAGACACAGAAGGAAATGAGGCAGCGGACAGACTTACAAAAGCGACTGTACTATCAAGTAATTCTTCTCAGGTCCTACCAATGCCACGTTGTCATACTAAATCCCTACTTGATAGTTGAATAATGGATCACTATCAGAAAGAAAGGAACATTGAAATAACTGGAAGAAATGTTCAAGAGATGATACCGAAAGTTACCAGGAAAATCTTTAACTGGACTAGGAATGAGGTCGGGACATGTACCATTTCCATCTTACTTCCTCAGGTTCCACATTTCTGATTCCAAAGATTGCACTTGTAGAAAAAAGAACAACCCATTCCATTTCTTGTGACTACCTGTTCTTTAACGTTATCCTGGCATTTAGCTGTACCCAGCGAAAACTGAAATATTATCTGGATGAAGAAAATTTTGAGAAATCGTACAGTGAGAGCGAAATTAAATAAAACAGTTGAATTCCTAATAAACAATGAAAAATTATTTTGTTGGATTGGGAACTCTTCTACAATTTAGCTAAGAACATGTTTTTGACTGAATTAAGGCTCTGTCTTTGTAAATATCAAAAACTTTTTTGGATATGATTAATAAATTTTAATTATAATCAAGAACTTTGCAGAATTACGATTATTACGTGTTACCTGTATATAATTCCCCATAAACTTCATTATGTTGTCATCTTGTTTTCATCCTTACAATTAACCGGAATTATGATTGTATATTTTAAGACATATTGTAAAATAATCATCGTAGTAGCTCCGATTAAACTGGTAAAGCTCTTTAGAGTTAGGTACAGGGGAGTTACCTGGTGTCTACTTTGAATTGCATTCCAATGGATTATTACCCTCCACTGTGACATTTTTGAAAACGAGAAAACTGATAGGCTTAGTAATGTGGGATCTCTCTTGTTACAACCTAACCTTCCTCTGCTTCTACATAGGGAATCAAAAGAATTCAGTAAATTAAAAATTTCATAGAGAATCCACCTATATTTATGTAGCTGTCTGTAAGAGGTGGAATATTTTGCTCAACAAAAGTAGTAGAGCTCTGTTGCAGTTCCTTGCTTTCCCTGCCTTAATCTGTTGCAGTTCCTTGCTTTTGTTTACTTATTAGACATGACTATTTGCAGAAGCATTTACATGTTACTGGAGTCAAGGATACTGCTTATTGCCTTGCCAACACAGGATGTGGATGGTGACATACTGAAGACATTTCTTATTGTCTTACAGTTTTATAAATACAACTTTTTCAATGCTAATTTAATTCTTTTTATACTTCAACATTACTTTTTTGGGCTGGTTGTCAACAAATGGCAAAAATGCTAAGGACTGGCGTCAAATAAAAATCGTAATCCCTATATTATTTTAATTTAGTAAAATTTTTTATTAAGTATTATTATTATTTTTACTTAATTTATCTTAGCTTTCTATGTATAGTATTGAGAACTTTCAGAATTGTGTGTTTTGTTTATTTTAACATCTTTGTTTAGCAAAATTTTAACCTGTGAGAAGTATAAGGATTGTTTTAAATGTTTCAAATTTGTCTTTTTATTAAATTTGAACTGCAGCCCATATAATTTATTGTCTAATTTCACAAATTCATAACCTTTTACTATGAAATAACAATCAGAGTCTAAAACCCAGAAGCATAACACAATGTAAATTAGAAAGTAAATATAGCTCCTTTTACATATATATTAAGTTTAAATAGCGTAAAAGACTTTTGTCAGAATTACGTTTCGAAAAATAAAATAGGATTATTATTAGAAAGTTAGAAATTCACGGGTATATATATATATATATATATATATATATATATATATATATATATATATATATATATATATATATATATATATATATATATATATATATATATATATATATATATATATATATATATATATATATATATATATATATATATATAAATACAAATAAATACAAATTGAAATTTTTATAAATCCCTGAAATAATCTGATAATCTGAAAATTATTTCTTTCTTGTTTTATAAGTTGAAACAGAGCAAATTACAATCTTTCAAAATTGCAGAAATGAAATCATAATAAATAGTTAGACATTTTTCATTTTTTTCTTTGAATTTTCTAATAAAACAAATATTTAAATGCAAATTAACAGAAAATTGATTTTTCGCATCCTGTTATTTTAAATATTGTTATAAATCAGAAGTAACTGAATAAAAATGTAGTTTTAAAATCAAATTAAAAAGAAACACTGAAATTTTTAAAAAAAGAGTTTAAATAATTGTAATGAAGTAATCAAATTTTTCAGGGTTGAATTAAATTCTACCTTCTTTTGTTTTCATAACCACAAATATTTTCTTTTAAGGTATTATTATTTTAAAATCTATAAAATATTTTAGTTAAAAATTGGGAGATAGCTGATCGCAATTCTACACACATTTTTCAATTTTTATATTAAAATTAAAATTCTGTTTTCTATGCTAATATTATGAATCACATCTGCATTTGATTTTCCACCAGCTAATGCAAGTTAATTTTTTGTTACAAATTGTAAACATCATTGCATTTGTCTTAAAATTTCTTAGACAGTTCTGAAATACTCAAGAAATGGGCAATTTAGACGTGTTGTACGTTAAAAACGAAATTTCTGATGGTTTGGTAACCATTTGACGAAATTCTTGGGGAGAAATGGTATATCTGGAAAAATCCCTCACACTGATAATCTAGAACCAACAATATTAAGCGAGAAAGCCTATAATTTTCCAGAAACTCGTAAATTTTGACGCAGTGTTGAGTATAAATACCACCTCTAGTCAGAGAAGAGTGAAGGTGATTCTATGAGGCCGAATAATACTATTCATAAACTTCAAAATGCGTTGATTAATATCGAAAACTGGGGCAGAAAATGGAGAATAAATATAAATGCTGATAAATCCCAACTTATAGTATTTAACAGGAAAAAGAGAAATAAAATTAAATTACTTCAACATAATAAACTCTATATATTCCTCTATTTTCAAGTTGAATAAAAATTTTCAACTCATTGCTCCGCCCCTCAGCTCTCTGCTGATTGGCCCTCACCGCCAAGACTCGGTTCCTCACGCTTCAAGTCCAGCGTTCTCTGTCAGTACCGCAATGTCTTCCTTCCAGGACTTATCACAGTTGAAGAAGTAAAGACCTACTCCGCAGGCCGACTCTTCGTAAATGAAAAGAGATCCGAAATCCAAGAAGAGTGAAAAAGACGCTGAAAGTGAAGACGGTCAGTGAAACTGCTGAATTAGTGAAGGCGATCAGTCTTGAATGCTAGTTTAGTGCGTAGAAGCTGTTGTCTTACTGAGGTATTAGAGACTTTTGTGATTAGAAGCTGTTTCTCCTGTTGTATTAGCTATATATAAGAGCGGTGTAAATGTAATTTCTACAGTTTGAATTTCCTCTATTTAGTTGAATTTGAATGCGAATAAAATGCTTGTGAATTTTAAGACATTATGTTATTGATATCAATAAACTCGAACCAGAAGCACTGCATATTATTATAAAAATTTTTATAATCGAAATTTATAAGTAAAAGATCAAATTTATGGACATTTTACCATGTGCTTTTTTAATAACATGCATATTATTTTTACAAATTCATAAGCCTGTTCAAATTGAATCTTTCAATCCAATTTCAGAAAAAGGAGCAATTATAACAGTATTGCAATCTTGATTAAATAATTTTTGCTCTTAATTTTTTTCTTACAGGGCACGCTTAAGGTTTTAATTCATTAATTTAATATTTATCCACAAAGTTTTCATTCAATACATTTTACGCTTTTAGTTGTTTCATTTACTTATGTTTTTGTTTCTAATTGTTGTTGTTGTTGTCGTGTGCCAGCCAGGCTTGCAATATGGGGTGCGCTGCTCCACTTTTCCAACTGAACCATATTATGGTGTGGAGTCCAACTTCCTCAGTACACACATGCTATAGGTACCCGTTTATAGGGTAGGCAACCAATCATTCCACATTCATACAAAGAAAGGACAAAGACAGGATAGATAGAGAGAGAAAGTACATCCATGCCTGAAACAGGATTCGAACCCAGGACTTCCCTATCTGCAGTCAGACGTGCTGATCACTAGACAAGTTAAGCGGCTTTGTTTCTATTTAAATTCTTAATTTAGCATATATATATATATATATATATATATATATATATATATATATATATATATATATATATATATATATATATATATATATATATATAGTATATATATATTTCAACATATTATAATATAATATTATATAATGTAATACATTTCAACATATCGTAGTGTTATAAATATAAGCATTTTCAAAACATCGCTTAACATTTTGGTAATTTATGCGTGTTCAATAAAATAAAGGCAATTTTTCGGACTTAAAATAAGCGAAAAAAGAGAAAATGAAGTCCTGGATTTCATACGTAATTTTTGATTTTGTATTTTTCTGCTAAGTTTATATTATAATTTTGCTTACACATATAATTATGTAAAATAAAAATAACGTAATTAATTTATAAATTATTACACTAAAAATTATAAAAAAGTAAAATTGGAATAGTTTTTATATTAAAGTCTCAGGTTGTTCCATAATTTTTATAAAAAATGAATAATTAAATAACGCATTTAATAATTTTAACCATTATTTTACTCAAGTAATTTACAAACTCATGTAAGAATCGATATGTAATTAGTTTTATTCCTGTTTTATATCTAATAATTATTAACCAGAATTTTAAAAATATAATTTAGTTAAGCTAAGAACCATTTTCTAATTTAAACTATGAATTTCTAACTGAAATTTTTAAAGGGTGTATAAAAATAAGTGATTCTAAATGAACCAAATATGTTATATTTTTCAAAGGAAATTAATATCATTATTCTGAATTGATATTATAACCAACACTTATTAAATGAAGTCAATTTTCAACCTTGTATTAAGCATGCATTTTCAAAAAGAAAAATCTATTTCCCATAAAATCAATATTGCCTAAAAATAATTAGGCTAGAATCAACATCATAATAATTTGAATCAATATCATAATAAGTTGAAATCTTGTTGAAAAATGAGTATTACAATTGAAAAATGCGACTGAAAAATACGATTGCGATATTGTCGATTTAACTACCAATTTTTCGAGAATTATATAAATATAATTTATAAAAAAATTTGAAAATTTAAAATAATTTCAAAGACATGAAAAATTTAACACATAAATATAAAGGAAGAGATAACAAATTAAGAATATAAAAAATAAATTAATGCTAAATTTAAATAATATATTTATTATATTTTAATAAACTATGTTTTTCTTTTTAGTTTGAAATAAATTTTAATTTTCTTTACTTAATTAATTTTTTTTACATATTAGAAAACTAGCGTGATGAAACTCTACTATTAATTACATTCACTTTATTTGGATTGTCTTAATGCATTTGCAATAAGTAACAATACATGATGACTTTTTTACCCTTAAACGACAAACATTCTTACGAACTAAAATCTTTCAAAATTAAAAATATTTTTCTTCTGTCTCAACCTTTTCTATTCCAAGAATGAAATCCTCTCCGTAATAATTGCAAGGTTCTCAAATCCCATTTACCGTTCTCGATAGTTGAATCTGAACTCTTATTTAGGCTAAGTTTCTTTGAAGTCCAAAAGGGAATTGAAAATGAAAATTGTAATCGACATCAAACAAGTATCAACTCCTAAGTAAATGACATTATTGTGTATCATATACTCGCTTGCGAAATTCGAATGGAATGAAAAGTATTAATGAAAAGATCTGAAGCAGATAAGAAGAGTTGAATGCATCGCTTTCAGAGCATACAATGCAGTCGTCTGTAATGAGAATTTATTAAGTAATTGGAAAATATTTCTGTTTGAAAAGGTACTTATTATTTTTAAAGTCACTTTGAATTAAGAAAGCTAGTAGCTTATTTAATTTAATGCAAAAGCTATGTCATTTTTTTTCAGAAATTCCTGTATTGAGCATGCATTTATTTAAATGTGAAGTAAAATCTCTCAAGAAACTTATTCAATAAACGCTTCGGTATATATTCTTTAAATGAAGTTTAAAAAATGTTTTTTTATCTTAGCTTATCTTTAGTTTTATTAAATTAATTCAATTAGAATGCGACGTTTTTTTAAAGAGTTGTCTAAAAAATAAAAAATAAAACATATTTTTATGTATCTATAAACACACACAAATATTTTATTTATAATATGTGATTTTCCTGATCGTAAAATTCAATTGGTATAAGTTTACTAAAAAAAATTCGGAAATCCCAACATTAATTTCATAATTATTTTATATTTCTTACTTTTTTAATGTTTTTAAAAAATAGTGTTCAATCACTTTGAGTAGTTTTTTGTAAATGTATTTCATTAAGTATAAATTATGAATACTTAATTGACTGTAAATTATTTGATAGTATTCCTTTTTAAAAAATACAACCTTTCGCTTTAGGAATAAGTTATGAGAATTTGAAGAGAGACTGCTAAATTTTACTTAAACAATATTTTAAGCATTTTTTTATAAAAAAAATTATTTCAATTTAGCTAACTTATACACAGTTATGTTCTAGCACAATATAAAAACATTTTTATAATTTTACTAAAAATAGAAACTTTGTTTCTTTTAAATTAAAATTTATTTTAAATTGGTCAATTTTAATGTATTATAATTTGGATTTTAGTTTGAGAATATATTTTAATATTTATATGTTAAACATATTTGAACTGAAATATTATGTTACAAAAAAAGTAACTCAAATTATTGAATTTAAAATTGTTCTTGCTAATAGGAGCGTGTTTTTCTATATAATCATTAAGTTATATTAACATATTTAAAATACATTTTCCAACAAACATTAAACCAACTTTAATTTAATGTAAATCTTTAATCACTGCATTGCGCTGAGCTAGGAAGGTTAAATAAAGTTAATTTCCATAAAAATAAAATTATATGATGCTGCTATCTAAATAAAAAAAGGATATTCGTGTAAATTTATCTTATTTCATAAAAACACTTAAGCCATAATAAATTAAAAATGAATATTTTATTTTCATTCATTTGTGAAAAATAAGCAAAAATAACAGCTGATTCAATATATGACAAATAACCCTCTAAGTTTACAGTAACTAAAGTACATTACCATATACAACCAAAGTAGTATATAACCAAAGTAAATATAATAAAGAAGTGTTTTCTTTTCAAGATATACAAAAATTGATGCAGGATAAACAGTACAATAATAAGTATCAAAATTCTAGGCATACATAATTTAAATGTTAGTAACATCATTTGAACCGAACATTGTATTAAATGCAATCTGAATTTTATGATCAAAAATTCAAAAACAAAATAATTTTTAATTTTTTATATTTGTAAAGATTAGCATATCAGAAATATGATTCTTGTTGATTAAAAAATTATTTTACACAGCACAGTCTTGGAAGTATAGTAATTACTAAGTTGATTAAAAATAATCTATTCATTAATTTCATTCAAATCTGTCCATTTTTTTAAAATTTAATGATGAAAAGGGGAACAAATCAACTGTACCGAATTTAAACAAATGTCTTTGTAAATCATTTTTATCAATGTGTATATATTTGATCCAACTTTAATAAAAAACATTTGCTTATAATATTTCTATTACCAAAATAAATAATTAAATATTCGTTTGAAAACAGAACATGGTTTCTTTTTATCTGAATAAAAAATAACTGTGATTAAGAAGTAAAGCAAAAACCTAATCGCTATTACTTATTGAAGCATATTACCATGCTAATTTCGAAATAGCCTCAATCGTGCTTTTCATCGGAAAAATTTTCGATGTTATTTAACACATTAAATATGTTCTGTTCTAACGCAGTTAAGTATTATATCATTGCTATATTTATGCCGATACTGTATTTAAAATAGCATGCAACAGTTATAAACGCAATCATCAAAATATCATTACATCTATAATTGATCCAATATTTCATCTTAAAGGTATTGTGTCAGAAATGACTAGTTCCAGACAGAAATGTTGAATATAATAATGAAATACATAATAACATTTGTTGCATCAATGCATTAATTTAACAAATGAGAGAAATTGCTTAGAATATTTTTAATTTCCAAGGAATTCTTAAGTTATCAATTAAGAACTGTTCCTTACATTAGAAACACTATATATTCATTATTTCTAACCTATTCCACATTATCTTACTTTATCACACGTGTTTGTATCACAATTAATTAAAATTAAATCGATTTCTAAATAAGTATTATTTAAGTGAAAAGCATATTTTTTTATTTTAATGAATAAACTGAAAACAAATAAGAGAAATTGCTAAAATTATGTTAAATAAACACTAATTGTGATAAATATTTTTCGACAACAAAGAGAATTGATAAAGTAATTGTGTATTGTACAGGATATTCATGACAAATTTTACTTAGAGATGCCAATTTTCATTCAATAGAAATATTATTAAAAATGTAATGACACAAAATATTTCTGTTTCATCTACTAACGTTTTACAATAGTGATCTTGATGTAAAAATATATTATGCTAAAGGAAATATTATTTAAAATATCAAATTGATTCATATGCATTATTTGACATGCATTACTTTTTGATTATATAAAAGAAAGAGAAAACGGAAATGAATTCAGTTACATATTTGAGAGTAATGCATTGAATAAGTCCTTATGTGTCTCAAAAATGTCTTTTTAAGCATGATATTCATTCGCAAATTTTGTACAGTGTAAATATTTACTTGAAAATGCTATGAAATTAAAATCTTTCAAAATTTATACTTTCATCTTTGTTCTAGTAACAAAGTTCTTTGAGAGTACAAGATTAGAAGACATTGAAGGAAAATTTTTCAACATAAATTAGTAGAGAATGTGCATGGAAATAAGCCTAATTTTGAAGCTAGAAAGATAAGGGAAATTAAATTTGGCATCAGACATGCATTATCTTTTCTGTGAAGGTTGAAATATTTGAAGTTCATTTTGAACTAAAAGCATTAATAACTGAAATTAAAAGCAACGTGAGTGCAGTAAATTTGTGAGAAGTTTTCTGCGAAATTCCTTTTAAAATCAAATATCTAAGTCAACAGAATAATAGCTTATTAGACATAAATATACTATATATAATATGAAAAAGTGAATGGGACACTTTGTTATAAATTGCAACATATATAAGTTATAAACTGCACAATGTATAATATATTTAAGATTTTTAAAGATATTTGATGATTATTTAGTTTTAAACAATATATATATATATATATATATATATATATATATATATATATATATATATATATATAAATATATATATATATATATTTATATATATATATATATATATATATATATATATATATATATATATATATATATATATATATATATATATATATATATATATATATATATATATATATATATATATATATATATATATATTATATATATATATATATATATATATATATATATATATATATATATATATATATATATATATATATATATATATATGAAGAAATTTTGATTTTCAAAAAAAAATCAAATATGCAAAAAAGAGCAAATGATATCAAAATTAAGTCTTGTGCTTTCTTAATATATATCCAAATAAAAACGAATTTGTTAAATATCAGGTAAAAATTCCTCTGATTGTTTGTTAAAATGGATATCTTTTGCATGAAATTAATATAAACATCAAGTACACACACACATTTGATTTATTCCTGCAAAAAAATTTTTATTTAAGTTTAACAATGATAAGTGAACATTATTAATTTGCTTTTAAATAAACAATTGTTTCTATTCAAGAATATAAAGTCTAATTAAAAATTTCTAGTATTAATTAAATTATTAGGTTGGTTACTTGTAATATTTTAATACTACATATTTTATCACAATTTAAAAGCATTCGTAAGTTGCAATTTAAGATTATATTTGAAAGAAACTATATATCAATACCTTTGCGCCTGTAATAGCATAGCACAAGATTATAGATATATCATTCGTATCCCAAAGCATAATTTTACAGATTTGTATCGAAAAATATGCAATTTATAAGTAAATAACTTAACATCTAAAGCTGTGCTTTAACTTCTAAGATTCTAAGCTCTTGGAAAACTTATAATATTTTAACCCACTGAAATCATATAATAACGTGCACATGTAAAGAAATTTCATCAAATAGCATCAACACTATGTTCAAAGATACTGCAAGATGTTTGATTTAAATTAAGTAAGATTTACCAATAAGTCAGGATTTCTTCCTCAACCCTAGGATTAGCATGTAAAAGCTTGAAATCCACGATTAATCTACCCTATAATACCTCTAAACATCACTCAGTTTGAGGTGGAAAAATCCTGATCTCAATATTGATTTCAATTGGACATCTCACCAACTGCAATTTCTGGTTATTAGGTTCTTTGTCAGTGTACTTTGTTAGTATATATGACCCCAATAAATTTAATATTGGGATATTGGTTGAGTACATTGTGAAACTCTGCTGCAGAAGTTGGTTAAATATTTATCATAAATACAACAATAATAACCATCTTAGAATTGTCATCATTGGCATTTAACTGAAATGTAAAATGAATGTGTGTAAAAAGTCGTCAGCATGATAGCAGGATTTTAATTTCACTAAAAACCTTCGACATCGTTGTTGTTGTTGTGGCTTACACTTCAAACGTCTGACGAAGTCAGACAAGGTCTATCAGACGGTTGACCCTAAGGAAATCGAGGACCAAAAGGGGGAATGTGTATATATCCTCTTTGGAAAGTCCCAAACAGTTTAGGATGTGGTTAGGACAAGCCTGTTCAGTTTTACATTTGGAACAGATCTCAAAGAGTTTCCTGCCTTTGAAATGCGTGAGACCCCTAGTGTGGCCACTTTCTAATCTGGAAATTGTGGTTCTAGAGGCTCTGTCACAATTAAGGTTGAATGAAGAGCCAGGCTATTTCCCCGCGTACCAGTGATGGCAGAGAGGAATACTTCTGTCTTTCTAAACTTCAGAATTAACTATAGATTGATGGTCTAAAAAGATAAGTGTTGAAGATGAAGGATTATCGCGGTAACAGCCCTTCTTGGCCAGTCTCTCTGCCTGCTCATTGCCGTATGTCTACATGAGAAGGAATCCATTGAAAAACCTCGACATCGTTGCGTGTGCCTGTGTCTCATCCGGAGTCATTCCCACAAATTTTGATATTTCTCTATACGTGAAATAAGATTCACTAAATTTTATAGAAACTGATCACATCGAATCAATGTCAGACACATAAATCACAAAATCGATAACAAATGTAAATGTAATGAGTGATTAAAAAATATATATTTTAACTAAATGAGATCATTAAATTCTTCATTGATGCTATATTTTGTTTTAAATGTGAGGAATTTTTCTATGATGACTCAAATCTTGCTCCATTTTAGCCAAAATGGTTGACTTTCAACTATTTGTGGATTCGAATCTGAAAGTTTGAGAAAATTCTCTGCATTACCAAAGTAATTGCAAAATTTTGAATGACCAGTTCTATTAAACACTTTCAATGAGCTCATTATAACTTTTAATATTTACTTATAGAGTAAATTTTACTTATTCGTAAGTGAAGACCAGTTTAATTAAATTGCTGTGATTTATCAATTAAATAATTAATTCAGATCTTTATGATATATTTTATCAACTATATATTACATAAAGAAAAAACACACAAATCTGTATGCCATTATTATGTTAACTTTATATATATATATATATATATATATATATATATATATATATATATATATATATATATATATATATATATATATATATATATATATATATATATATATATATATATATATATATATATATATATATATATATATATATATATATATATATATATATATATATATATATATATATATATATATATATATATATATATATATATATATATATATATATATATATATATATGATCATACTTCCAATTGATACGTACAAAAAAACAAGTTATGAGTGAAAAATGCTAAATAGAATCACCATTTTCCAAACTATTTTGCAGCAAGATATTATGAAAATCAATTTTATTTAATTAGAAGTTATTACTTGTTCTGAATTTAATTTTGACTCAGTATAAAATGAGCGAGAGTTGATTTTAAAACCAAATCTAATTCACATCTCTGATATTTCTTTTGACTGACAGCTAATGCAATTTGAAATTTCTGTGTCGCTATATTTTACATAATTCACAGTTGTCACTTTGTTGCGTTACATAAGAGATAATTTAATATTAATATTCTTGAGAAATCGAAAATAAGCTATGCTTATGTAGCAAGAACTGTAGAAAATTCTGATATATATATTTGCGAATCATTATTTTTTGATTTTTAAATGAATATTTTACATAATTATTTGAAACTTTTTAATCCAAACTTTGACAAATATTATTATTTGAAAATAATTTTGATAAATACTGAAGATATTAAGATTCTTTTCGTGTGCTTCTTGAATTAAAACAAATTTAAAAATAAAATTCTTATTCTTTACAGAGTGTTTACTTCAAATTATATCAAAGGTATTATCAAAGGTCGCTACAGATGACAAATTTATTTCGTGGATTTTTATTTTACTTATAGGTTTCATTTTTATATTTGAATTAATATTATTTTATGTTTTCACTTTAAAAAGAAGTTTTTTATCACTTATAACTTATATTAACAAGTTCAATTTTAAAGAAATATATGTCAAACAATATTAATTGAAAAGCAAATAAATATTGAGTTATATAAATATAAAGTTATTTCTATTTACATGATATAAAATTTAAGATGCCTTAATTATTCCAGTTTATATGTTTTTATAAAATAATGTTTATGAATTTATAATTTTCAAATAAGTATACATTATGTACATATACTCACACAGTATATATATATATATATATATATATATATATATATATATATATATATATATATATATATATATATATATATATATATATATATATATATATATATATATATATATATATATATATATATATATATATATATATATATATATATATATATATATATATATATATATATATATATATATATATATATATATATATATATATATATATATATATATATATATATATATATATATATATATATATATATATATATATATATATATATATATATATATATATATGCCTTTTCTAATAATACATTTTTACTGTTTCAGTAATATTAAAATTTTAATAAAGGAATAAATTATTTGTACATTTCCTCAATAATATATAATATAAGTATTTATTAGATACCATGCTACAATTTAAAAAGAAATATTAAGTACAAGCTAAGAATAAAATTTACGTTATAATGAGATACCGTAAATTTAGATACTATATAAAGGAATAATTTTATTTATTTGCAAAAAATGTTTATTAGTTTAATTGGTACTCATTTGATTAGTTATGGTTAATGTTTTTTATGGAATAAGCAATTCGCAGTTCATTATATAAATTAAAATTAAGTAAAGTTATCCACAGAAATTGTATAAAGCATAGTATAACTGATAGTTTAATTTTATAATAATTCAACGTCTCTGTGACTGGAAATTCGTCAAGAATAAATTCATTTTTTATTACTGAAAGTATAAAAATATATAAAGTCTAAATTTTTGTTGAGAAATTGATTTGTACAAATACGATTGTGATGTTTATTATTAAATATATGAAATCACTGAACAAATCCTATTTAAAAATGCAATAAATTGTGAATACCTAAATAAAAAATTGTAAAATGCTCTTTCAATTTTCGAGATCTTATGAATTATTAAATAAATTCATAAGATCTCTATAATTGAAAGTAAATTAAAGAACATTACATATTTTTAATAATGACGTAATCTGCTTAAAGTTATAAAACAAGAGAAAACAAAATAGTACATTTTCATTAATACACATGGTAATAGTTAAAAAAAATGTACCTTATGTAATTAATAAGTTGGCATTTATTTGATAAGTTTTATAAAATTGTTTTTAAATTTTATTTAATAAATCTCATACAATGATGCCATGCATCATCTGTTATGTTTAATTTAAATAATCTTTCATCTGGACAAAAACTCATCCAACTTACGGTACCTGTAAAATTACAAGTAATAATAAAAAAAAATTTATTAATAGAATTAAAATATTTTGTTTATGATTATAAAATTAATTTCTTCAATTTTTTATATATCTTAGATTAATTTTTTGATTTGTGAATAAATAAATGTGCAAATGTTAGCTTAAAATAAAATGTACGGATTACACATTAAATATTCAGATATAATAGTGTGGGTGGGCCCCAAAGTATAGGAATATTCTCCCATCCTACGGACTTAGAATACTCTCCCATCACCAGATGCTTCGTAACTATAACCACAGATAGGTGACAAGGTCACACCTGAGCTAGAAACATCCTCTCTTCACCCACGCTTAGTGATTTGTTAGTTGAAGCAGAAGTTTTGCTATTATTTTCAAATAAAAATTATTTTTTTCATTTATTTAATCCATAACATCGTATAAACTTTGTACCGCATGAGATGATCTACAATTCAAAGTAAAAATCAATTTTTCTCTTAGAAAATCATCAAATTTTCCTTTAAAATTTGCATGCAATAAAGAAATTTCTTGTTTTTTCAATTTTTTCTATTAATAATTTGTTAGCAACAAACGAAGCTCAGTAATTTTTAGCTTTCACATAATTTTAATTATCATTCATATATTATTGCTTAGTGAAAAAGCATTTTGTTTATTTACAAGTTAAGTTTTTTTATTTATAACTAGTATTTGTTTAAAAACTGACTGATATTCAGATTTTTGATAAAATATCAATGCCTGCATTTAAAAGAAAGATTAAAAATTATGTACTTAATTAATAAGGTACTAAAATGCTCAAACTAATGCAGTCTGAAATCAATAAATGTAACATTATCATAAAAGGATCACATATAAAATTCAGTGATAGATATTCTGGATCAGATAATATTATCATATGTGTAAGTTATTTAAGAGCTTTTTATAAGAAATATAACAAGTTGAAAAATTCACATTTTAGATGTAATAGCAAAGTCATAAAATTTGATGAAAACCACAAGTTAAATAATTTTTGACAACAACAACCAGACAATAAAATTAAACTGGACTCCTAATATGCACTTAACTAAACTAGTGTGAAATAATATAATCTATGGCGTTACAAGATTATATTATTTCAATTATATAAACAGAACGATGAGAGAGATTCATAACCTTGTAATTACATGATCAATGTAAAATAATAATTTTATTTAATTAATTTTTCAAAAATTCGAAATAGATATTTGGATTTTTAAAATAATAATGAGGAAAAATTTAAAAGCTTATAACTAGTATCACAAAAAAGATAAAACCCACATGAAATATTTAATTACCATAGATTTAAATAAAGAAATTAAAAAAATTAAAATTCTATTAATTCTCAAATATATAATAATCTAAATGGAATATTATGATAATCATTTATAAAAATATATAAATTAGATTTGAAAGAAATAATATAAATTATACATCTACCGCTTATCAAACTAATACATTGTTATTGAAAATTTAATGTGTTGAAAAAAATAATGTTTAAAGTAAATTTTCTCTTATATTACACGATTACGCGAGAAAGGAAATATTCATAAATTTTCATTTGTCAAACGCAAATCAGTCGCAAATAAAAAAAACATATTCGACAAGAAAAATTTTATTATTCAAATAATTTGTATTTCTAGAATAATAATTTAAACATAATCATGTTATTTGTTTTGTAAATACTAAACGTAAATACAGAAAATAAATAAATCCATATTTGACTTTAATTTATTCACTTTAAAGAAACTTTCTTTTTATTTCAATATTTTCAGCATTTAATATAACTTGAAGTGTAAGAAATCTGAAGTAAAATACTTTTTAATAATTTCTTGAAATTTTCCATGAAAATTCATTTTTTATAATAGCTTTTAAGAAAAGTGATGTTTATTTTAAAAAAAATGTTTCCAACAATTTACACAAATTCATTTAAATATATATCTTCCTGGTAAATGCGAATATATTAAAAAAGAAATTTTAAAATAGGTAAAGACAGATAAAAAAAACATGAATAGAAATTCAAGAATCATTTCTTAGATAATTTTCTTAATAAATTTTGAAAAAAAAATAGTTTTTTTCATCCCTGATAATCTTTTTTACTTAAAGATAACTTACTTGTTTTGAAATGAGTTAATTATCAATTAGTATTTTTGTATCAGAATTTTGCAAATAGTTCCGTATGTCTTACCTGTGTATCTTTAAATGAATATTAAATTATAAACCCTGCATTCAATTCTAATTCCTAAACTATAATTCTTCCTTAACTGCACTTCATTATCATCTGTGTCATTTTTGTAAATTTTTTTTATCTTTGCTGCATGAAACTTTTTCTGTGTTTAAACTATGCAAACCTCTAATTTGAAAGTGTAAAAATGAAAGTTTTTTTAAAATTTTTAAATATTATTTTTAAAAGATTATGCTAAAATTTTGCTTTTCCAAAACAATATTTAACTATAAGCTAAAAATAATTTTTTTTTTTTTTTTTGAAGAATAAGAAATTTTTTGATAATCACATTTTACCGTAAGTTTTGATATCGTTCTTAAATTCAAAATATATGAAAAAAATATTCAGTGGTATCCATTTATTCGATATTTTATAATATTCTTTAAAATACATCATTGAAATGGTTATTTAAAATCATATTATTTAAACCGTTTGTGAGCTCAAAATTTCTCAGATATAAGGATCAAAATTTTAAAAATTGTTTCTTTGCATGTGTTATATTTTGGACAAATTAATAAAATAAAAAATATCAATAAGTTTACTAAAAAATCACAATATTTTGTTCCCAATTATTAGAGAAAAATCTCGTACTTTCATCTTAAACACAGATTAAACTTTCTTTATAAAATTTAACTGAGAGAAATTGTCTGTTTATAATGAAGATTTTCTTACAATTCTCAACTTCTTCACTCAGATATTGGCAAAATACTCATTAATATCAAATTATTGATTACTCGAAAGTATTTATAAAGTTTTAGAAACACTACTTGTATTAAATAAAAAATATGTTTGTCTCGTATAAGGCTTTATTTACAGGTAATAAGAATGTTCACGAAAGAGATTATCTAAATATATATTACAACAAGTTTGTATATGAAAATAGAATGTTAATCCAAAGCACAAACAGTATTCATTTACTCTTTGTATCACATATTTCAATAGTACATGAATCCTGTCATATTTGTTATTTTAGACAACCTTAAAATTGAATGTGTTGAAATACTACTAATATTGTAAACATGAAAATCTTTACAATTTTAAATACTACTATTAAGTTGCGGTGTAATATTTGAAAACACTTTTATATTTTATTTGTGCATCCACGATCATAGTAAAAGTAATTCTTCATTTTTAAAATACTAACAAATAATTTCTTATAATAATTGATAAAGAAATCCTTAGATACATTAATACCATCCCTATATGGAAGAAACTTTACAGAGAAATCAATGAATAAGAATCAATCATAGAGTTAATTAAAGAATTTTGCAATATTATAGATAAGGGAAAAGTAAATACCACATTAATGTATTTTATATGTAGCTATTAAAGGTATATAGTAATTAGCAAAAAATAGTTGCCACAGGTGATAAATAATCGGGGATGCCAAATTCTAAGATTGGCGATATTTTGGCGGATTTTCTTACGTATCTGGCAACCTCATTTTTATTACGTCATATATATGGAAACTTATAAGAATTATGCAGAAAATTCTATTTTGGTAACCCTGGTATTTACGTCATCACACACGTCAGGATACGTCATTTTGGCAACATTTCTTCATCGCCAAAAAAAGTCAGAATTTTGAATCATGGATTATACAGCACCTGTGCCGAATAGGCATATTTTATTTACGTATTAAACTATTAGAACTCAGTGGGTTGGGGAAGTGTCTATGTAAATCTGTGAAGTTCAAAGTCCTTCCACTGGTGTGGTGTGTTTGTGGAGAGGAGGTGTGTCCTTGACACTTGACATTCGTTCAAAATAAACTCGGATTATACTTTGAGATAAATGGGGCACTTGGTGACCCATTAATCTTAAGGTATTTTTCTGGGCTTAACGGCGCCACTATATATATTAGTACAAAAGAGTTATAAGAAACAAACACGTCTTGCACACACTTGTGACATTAACTTTTAACACGATAAATACAACAAATTTTTAAACTCTTTTTCCCTGATTATAACTAAAACCCTCATTAATGAAAATAAAACTGCATTGAAAAATCCTATTCCACTCAATCTATCATATTAAACTTAATGAGGAAAATTTTTGGTTTTCTTCAAAACACAATATCTTTTATTCCAACTATTTATTTTAATATTATTATATACATATGTTTTCTTACGATTTTTTCATTTTTCAAAATATTCTCATGTTCTACGTTATTTCTTGATTAAACATTACAAATACTTACATTTATGAGAAATATCAGTGCATAATTTAACCATTAGAAATATAATTAATAAACATATAAGAGAGAGAAAGTTTCATTTGAATATAATGCGCTTAGTGATTTTAGTAGATAACACATTCATCAAAAATGATTGCAAAGGTATTTGTGTGATTAATTTATTGAGCATTTAGTAATTACACACAGAGGGAAGGAAAAATGTTTTTGAAAAGATTATATCTCGTACGAAGCAGCAATTATTAGCAATACCTTGAATGATTAATTACAAAGAATTTATTCCCTACTATACGCATATTGCAATTTTAATATTCAAAATATTAGAATTAAATTAAAGAGTCTCAGTTTAATTTGAATTTGATAAGCGTATCAGAGAGAAATTTGTATAAATAATCCTTTAAAATTGGTTAAATGCATAAATGTTAAATAAATAGACTTGAGTAAAATATCGTAAAATTTTTCAGCCTAAATTACTAATTTTATATAAACTTTATACTAAGTAATTATTAAAGCTAATATTATTAAACAATTCCCTGGTTAAGTATATTTTACATATTTTTGATTCATTACAGATCAGTATCCTTAATTAAATATATATTACATATTTTTGATTCATTAAAAGATCAGTATTATGAAATTTAATGTAAAAAGTATAATTTTTCAAAATAATCCTAGAAATCAACAGCTTTCTTAAGAAAAAAAAATTTTTTATCAGTAAAATCTTCTACTAAATAACTTATTTTTTAAACAGGTTGAAGTACAAAATGTAAGAATTAAAAATCATTTATGCTATATCAATGTATTTTGATTAAATAAAATAGTTTAATCGTTAAATTAGTATTATTTTAAAGACTGGCATTCTTATCTCCTTAATATTTTTGGTAAATCAAATTGAATCTAGGTTCATAAGAAACAAATATTATATTAAAATAATTAAATGAAAAATATTTCTCTCTCTCTCTCTCCTCTCTCTCTCTCTGTATATATATATATATATATATATATATATATATATATATATATATATATATATATATATATATATATATGCATGTCGATGAAATATGCCCTCCAACTTTTATATTACTAAAAGAGTTACAAAGAATTTCTCCAGAAAAATCAAAATCTTCAGATGTTCAGAGATACTAAGAAAATCATAAATGTGCTCATATTTTCTTTTTATGTGAATCTGCTCTTCTTTTTAATTAGCCAATTTATATTCTTTCTTCCATTTCATAGAAACTATATAAATTGTGCTAAAATTATTTTCAATGATTAATTATAGTCAAATGAAATGTATAATTTGCTTTGAAGTAAATTTTTATCTCGCATATATATATATATGTATATATATATATATATATATATATATATATATATATATATATATATATATTATATATATATATTATATTTATATATATATATATATATATATATATATATATATATATATATATATATATATATATATATATATATATATATATATATATATATATATATATATATATATATATATATATATATATATATATATATATATATATATATATATATATATATATATATATATATATATATATATATATATATATATATATATATATATATATATATATATTGTTATATCTACATTGTTATATCTTTCCGCAATTTTTATAAATAAAATCGCTATTCTATATCCCTACAAACATTTTGCCCATAGTTGCTCAGAGAATGCAGCACGGAATAGAATGAAGCTTACATTAGATACTAAACCTCTGATCAACATAAAATCTATAATCTTACATTTTATATTAATAGTTTGATTATGACTCATATAACTAAGTTAAATTGAAATCCATAAAAAAAACAAAATCCTTATTCTTTTTATGCACTTAATTTTTTTCCGGTATTGAATTGTTAAAGAGGGGACAAAATGGAATGAAAATAACAGCAGAATGTTAGTCTCTGGCTAATTTAAAAAAAGCAATGTTAGATTCTAAAATTTTTATTATATTGAAAATAATTAACTTTAATCTTATTTAACTTAGATTCAATTCTTTACAATGTATAAAATATCTGATCCTCTTTATAATTCTAATCTGTTACTATTTGACTTTAAATCAACATAATATATCTATTCTAGTTCAAGTTTAAAAAAAGAGCATAAAATCGAAATAAATCCACATTTTGACACAAAATCAATGTATGATATAAAATGATAAAAGTTGGGAAAGTAAAAAAAAAAAGCATTCCGAATCTCTCCGTAATCAAATAATAGTTTTTTTCAAGTTTTCGACTCTACATTGTTATACCCAACCAATGCTAAAATTAACTTGTAGACCCAATTCTTTCTTCTTTTCTTAACTTTTGGATAAAACTTTTTTGAAACAAAAGTAAAGTATTGATAAAAGTAAAGGAAGCAAAAGAAAAGGTAAAAAATTTCTTCGTCAAAGTGTCGGTGGGGAAAGGAATTTACTCCGAACACATATAATGCACATTATGTTAGTTTCCAGTGTCTTAAGAATATATATATATATATATATATATATATATATATATATATATATATATATATATATATATATATATATATATATATATATATATATATATATACATATATATATATATATATATATATATGCTTATTATTGATTATATGAAACATCAAAGATTTCTATATAGTTTTTGGCTTGTTTGTAATATTTTATCTTATTATAAGAAAATTGTTGTGAGTCATAATACTATACTTTTATAGTATATCTAAGAAAATATTACAAGAAATTATGACTAATGAATAAAGATGGGTGTTTATATATAATTTATATAAACATTTGTGTTAAACGTGTGAGACTAAATATATTCTTACATTTTTTAACTGAAACACAATTTTATAAAAGATAAGCCTCTGATATAATAGCATGAATATTAGCGTTTATTTACTTTTTGGATTAATAAATAAATAAAAGTATTTATTTCTTGTTTTTCTTTATGTTTTCTGAAATGAATTTATTTAAAAAATGCTAATATTACTACGAACATTTATGGCTATTATATACATCTATACTCTCAGAAATGTTGTAATAAATAACATAAACAACATAAATATATGGGCTTACTCAATTTATTATTGTAGTAATTTTATTTTTAACTTAACAGTCATTCCTTGAGTTTAAATATATTAGTACTAAGGAACACAATGGTATTACTATATTTTAAAGATGAGAAAGACAGAAGTATTTGCATCACACAAATTATGTAATGAAAAATTTCATTGAAGTGTACAATGTAATTTAAATTCCTTACATTTCACTGCCCTTCCATTGAAAGGAATTTAAATGCTTTTGAAATGTGTGATTCTTTCAATAAACTAATCTATATGAATAAAAAAATTTATAATTTTAAGAATTAATTATATACTTCTGTGTAAGTCGAATTCTTAATGTGATTTTATTAATGGCTTGGTACAACACATACAGTTTCATAACATAAACCAAATTTCTATATTCAAAACACAATCTGAAGCATTTGTACTTACAAATAAAAATGTATGCTTCTGTGAATAAAAGTGCATATTTTATGCAGTTTTCGAAATGAAAATTAATTCTCAGCATAAATTGTAAGTATCAGTTAGATATTTTACTTTAACATGTTGATAAGGATGTAATAAAATTTTATTATAAAATTTTTATCCATTTATACTAATATAATTAATACTACATAAATTAAAACGTTTAATATGTTATCTATGAATGAAAATAGATAGCATATTAAACATTTTGTATGAATGAAAATAGTTAAATCTAATCTTTCAGATACCCCTAGTATACATTGGACCTGAAACTGTCAAAGATGCTGCTCTGACATCAAATGTTTGGAGCCTAAATAATAGTAAAAAGAAAGAATAGAGCGCCATTTATTTTAGTATTTTGACAGGATAATCCAAGAAAGTTAGATAAGAAGGTTATAAATGTCAAGATCCAGTTTTAGTGAGGTTTCAATTATTTATCCTTGGAGGAATTTGGTCAGACTGAATTTCTTCAGGAATGTCTAACCAAAATTTTAGTATAAGTCATTTAACACATTATTAGCTTTCAAAAAATATTCATTTTCGTCTTTTAACAGCTAAATTTTTTAAATATAAAAGCAGGCACACCACATAAAAGGAATGCGCTTTACATGATAAAGATAACATATATAAACTAAAATGATATGGTTTGTTTATTTTGTTTGTCGCTCAACGGTCATTTTTTGCACACGAGGGCTAATTAGACCGGAACCTACGGATGTGTATGGTTGAAACAACTTGCGCATTTTTTAATGAATATAAAAAAGTGAACTAGAATTCTCAACAAGAATTTTCAACTTTATTAGAAAGAACTTTGTAAGAAAGTAATATTCGAATAACATTTTAGAATAACATTTTATTTTTAAGCAAAGGAAAGGATTTTTCTAAAATTTAAAGTAATGTATTTCTTAAAGTATATTTATTATGAAATAAACAACTCCTTTTGAAATTGTAGTTTGATATTTGTATAAAAATACAAATAAATGAAAAGTGTCATACATTTACCCTACTACCTAAATCCAAATATTTTGCTTTAATTCATCTTAAGAAAATAAATATCTTCATTAAAGTAATATTATTTCTCAATGTATTTATCCCTATTAAGAATTTACTAGAATGTTATTTTTGTAAACACATGTTATGTCCATGAAATATCAGCAAGACATTTTTTTTAAATCTTGTGAAAACAAATATATTTTACTGTGAATAAAATGTTTTTTTTTTCTGACGCTAAATTTCAGTGATATATATATATATATATATATATATATATATATATATATATATATATATATATATATATATATATATATATATATATATATATTAATCCTATAATCTTTAAAGATTATAAGATTTATGAATTTCAATGCATGAACATGTAAAATCAAAATCATGTGCCCATATATATTCTTAAATATTAACTAATCATGAATTTTGAATTTCAAATGCGGAAAGAATTTTCTTAATAAAAAAACTGCAATTATTTAAATTTTTTTTAATATTTTTATTTAATATTTTTTGGATACTTGGTATTTACACATATTTAGAATTTCTAATTTTCCTGTAGCCACAATTAGTGATATGGAGTAATATAGTAAGTTGGATCAAATTGTTTTTAGTTCGATCCAATTTACTCGATTACAACCAAATTATCAATTCGATCAATTACTCAGTAACGGAATCAAACTTTCGGTAATCTGCATCTGAAATAGCATATCCTTTCACTGAATCTAAACAGCATTCATTGTTACGATATCACAAAAGAGTGTTTAGAATATGGACTTTGTTGAACATAAATGTAAGCAAATCAAAATTTATAATTAAAACAATTTGTTTCTGGAATTAGAGAATTCTAAACTTAAATAATCCTTTGAAATTAATATGGTGAAATAATAAATATAAATCTCTTATCTGTTTCATTTTAATTTATTCAAGTAAGGTAAATTTACGATTTAGAATGAAGTGGCTCTCCAAATTTAAGAGAATAGGATCACCACCTTATGAAATTCTGAAAGACAATTTGTATATACAAAAAATATCCATTCAAATAGTATTTAATGACAGTTTTTAATCAAAACAGCAACATTTCATTATAAAGATAAATTCATATTTTTCAAATATTTTTGTAAGAAATATTTCAAGGAAAAAAGATTTTTTCATGTTTGCCTTTTTCTGTATACTGTAGGAAATTCCTGTATTGTTGGTTTACGTTGCATAAATATGTATGCATTTGTTTTAATCATGTTGAAAGACAAATTTATATTTCATAAGACTTAAATAGCATGCATGTGATATTCATTGATAACACAAAATCTTTCAAAATTTAGAAAAAAATAAGTTTTAGAGTAGTACAAGTATGAGAATAGTTCTGTTAAGAAGATAAGCATTAAGATTCTCATTTTATTCCTTCATGATGGCATTTTAAATTTAAGGATCAATTGATGAAATGTCACCTAAAAATTATTTCTTAAGTTTTAGTGGGGTTAAAGTTAAAGTGTTGTTTACAATATCTTAATAAGATTGGGCAATTCTTCGGCAATTTTCTTTTAAAGAATTTCGTCTGGTTATGTATATTCTGAAATATACATTACCAGACACATAGTATTCGATGGGTTAGAAGAAATGCACAAAATAATGTTTAACTATAGAAAATTTTCTTTATAAATAACATAAATAATATAAACTGGCATCTCTCTATGAGAACTTAGCAAAAATAAAATTGTATGACTTACAAAGTGGGAAATGCATAATAAATTTAGTTAAAATATTTTTAATTTGTGCAATGATTAGTGATAATATAATGTAGCTTTTAATACAGCACATTTTGTTATCAAAAGCCTTTTTTGTTATCATATGCCATGCTTAGCCGCTATTTACTTTAACTTGTTAACGTACATTTTCTGTAAAAAAATGTGACGTACATATTTTCATAAAATGACAGCAGCCCACAAATGAGACGAAAAATGAAATGTAATATTTTATCGAAATAAGAGTGAAATATGTACTATCCGATAAGGTAAGGTAAAAGAAAAAAGTAAACTCCAGTACCTATATTCCTTCTCAGGAGAAATGTCTGATATATTACGTACATCAAATAGTGTTATTCTCTTCAGATATACCGAAGGCTGTGACACACTTGGCGATAAATCAGATATTTTTGTCGTATTTTGTGTCCTCATATATTCATTTTTAATGGCTTTTAAGCTCTTATATGTGATGCATACAAATATTTTTCAAACTAAATCATTTCTAAACGTGGACTCCGGTTAAAAAAGCTTAATATATATGTATATATTCTTACCTTTCTAACTTCCAGATATTTAAATGATAAATTGCAATACTGCACGAAGTTATTTTAAATTTGCATTCTTCTTTGTGTAAGTAAAGTTTAAATTATTATATTTACATAAATATTGTCGTTAAAAGCAATTAGGATAATAATGGCTTCATAAAATATGTAATTGCTCTATTAATATCGTGATTTATTTTATTATCAAAAGAAGAAGAAGGAAACGTTCAAAATTAATTACCTCAACTGCGATTATTTTTCAGTAAAACTTTTGAAACTTCCTTTAGAATGAAGTTAATTTTCTTTAAAATGATATTTTTAAACTAATTTTGTTTTTTCTCTCTTCATTTTTAGTTTAAAATAAAACAAGTACATCTTTTTCAAAAAACATATTTTCTAATTTAACTCAAATACTTAGGTTATAATCTTACAATCGTTATGTTAATAGACATTCAAAATGATGATTTAATTTGAAATACGCCCATCAGTTTCAAACTTATCATGAAAATTTAAACTTTCCACTTCAATTATTCAATTAATAGCATAAAATAAAGTCATATTATTGTTCAGTCATGATATCTTAAATTATTTTTCGGGATTGTATAAAATTTCTCCTATCTTCCAAAATAGAAAGTATTTAAGCAATTTTGAAATTTTCACTCCATCTTAAATAAATAATTTTATTCTAGAGAAACGAAAATCAGAAGCAGCCTCTTTTAGTTAAGTTTATTTGTATACAGGTTATTATCTAATATGAATGGTATTTCTAGTTGTTTAAACAAAAAATATTGTCATCACAATTTCTTGTGCTAAATTTGTTAAATCTCTTAAATTGTTTCTTGTCAGAATAAGTCAATTTTTTTAACATGGTTACTAATGTATTTAAAAATCAAATTTTTCTTTTCCCGAAATTATTGTTTGTTTTAGTTTCTTGAGAACCATTTTAAATAAAAAGCATTTTTAATTTTAATAATATATAAAATAAGTTAAATTGTTGAAAATAATTATCAAAAAATAATATTTTTCATTAGCAATTATATTATAGCTTTTTCTATTATTCTTTGTAACAATAAATACATGAAACTATTCAATTTAAAAGAAAACTAATGATAACCTCGCAAAAAGTTCTCCAATCTAATTTAATGTATATAATATCATTAAATTTGAAAAGTCCCAGAAAATATTATGCAGAATTCTTCTTATTTATTCGCCTTCTTTAAATTTAATTATCAAAGATAAAAACAACAAGCGAATATTAAATTTTAAATGCAACAGTGTGTTATCTTTTCTTTTCTCATTTAGTCAAATTTTAAATCATAAAAAATTAAATTTTGTAAAAACTGTTTCAAACATCCAGTAATGTATGGAACTTTTTTTAATTTTCTCTTAACATAAGAATAGAATTATATCATCCATTATCCTTTAAATCCTTAATTACAAAAAACATTTTAGACTGACTTTATTAAGATATTTTCTAAAGATAATTGCATCATTTACTTTCTTATCACAAATGAATAATTCATGAGTTTAATATGTTACTCACAGGGATAAAGGAAGTTTATAGTGAAAAGATAATACAAGGCATGAATTAATATTTAAGAAAATGAGTACAAATTAGGGGAAAAAATGTTATTTTTAACGATTTGCTAGATGAAATCTAATTTCGAGCTGGAGTTATTTCTTATTTGTTTGACAATTTGCATTATAAAATGATATTAAGATACACATAAGAATTTGAATTTAAATTAGGCAGGATTGCAAATAAAAAAATAAACTATTTTATCTGATATGAATGAACTATAAGAAATTGCAATCATGATTTTAAACTCCACCAATTATTAGAATATTCGTATATGCGGGAACACAGAAGTATGAGAAAAGTCTTTTACACAGAAAATCATTTTCAGATGGTTAAGAATTTTTGTTTGAACAGAGAATTACTCCTTGATGATGAAGGTGACAGTTATCAGGTATACTACATAATTGCTTTAGCTTACATTATATGCTCATTTAATGTTTGTATAGCGGCCGTGGTAGCCTAATGGTTAGGGTATCGGCCTTCCATCCGGATGGGTTGGATTCGATTCTCAATGCCGCCAAAGACCCACCGAGTACATGCGATATACGTGCTCGTTAAGTCTGTGGAATCGAAAGTCCCATGGTCGGTCATTGAGCAGTTACCATAGGTACTATGGTCTGGAGAAATTTACTCCACCTTCAGATCAATGCCAAAATTGAGTGAGTAGATCCTCTGGTGCTGCAATCTATTGGAGGATTTGAAAAGCAAAAGTCGTACTTTCACCTTCATATTGCTCTGATTAAATGAAAGACGCTTCCAACTGACTTAAATTCGCATAGCCAAGGCATAGTGAGCTTGGCTTGTCCAAATGTCATTAGTAACAACAACAGTGTTTGCATACGTTAATAAATCTTTTTTGAGTACTTGAATCCATTATTAATCAAAATATGAAAAACGAATACTAGAAAATTAACCAAATTTTAATAGAATAACTTAATTGAAAACTTTTGAAATGCAAAATTATTGATTTTGACCTTCACCAAAACTATGAATTTTCTTATTCTTTGAAATTAATAATGATTTTTTAAATTAATGTATCGTTTATTAAGCCGTTGATTCAAGTCTCAATGATTCGATGTAGGTATACGAGGGTCACTCTGAAATTTTTGAGATACAACTAGGTTTTTAAAGTTATTCTTACAAAATTTTAGGTGTGTTCAAAGTAGTCTCCTCCAGCATCAATGCACTTTTGTAGACGAATTTTCCACAGATTAAATGCCTCAAGCCATTCATTTCTGCGAATAGATGAAAAAAATGCATTTATAGACACATCAATGTCTTCTTCTGAATGAAAACGACGTCCACGTAAGTTCTTTTTTAGATTAAAGAATAACATAGCCCCGCATCGCTAGATCAGATGAATACGGCGGATGTTCGATCACTTTAATTTGTTTTTGTTTAAGAAACTCAACTGTTAATCCCGCTGTATGTGAAGATGCATTGTCATGGTGAAGCATTAATCCCCTAACATTCAGTTCTTGTAGAATTTCTGGAAGACGTTTAGTGGTATACCAGTTTGCTGTTACTGTCTTCTGTCTTTCCAACTTGATGGCTTTGACCAATCCCGTGCTTCTGAAGAAAACGGTATACATCACTTTTTTCAGTGCGCGTTGTTTTTTCACCATTGTCGGCGTGGGATCATCTTCAAAGACCCATACTTTACTTTCTTGACTTGTTGGAACGTCAAAAAACGGTATGTACGTTTCATCACCTGTTACAATTTTAGAAATGATGCGGTGGCCACCATCATTCAGCATATTAAGAGTTTCTTTACTGATTCTGACACGCTCCTATTTTTGATGCTCAGTTAGATTATGGGGAACCCAACGGCAAACTACTTTTTCATATGTAATTCTTCATGAATGATTTTGTGTATGGCTACGGATCCAATGTTAAGTTCCTTCTGTATCATTTGATAGGTACAGCGATTATCATCCATTAACATTTTTCGTATGGCAGACACATTATCCGGGATTACTGCTGACGGCGGCCTTCCTGTGTGTTCTTCATCCTGAAGAAAATTGCGACCTCTTCTAAATTCTCTAAACCTTCTGAATACAGTAGCACGAGCTGGAGATTCATCAACAAATGCTAATTGCAACCGTTGAACGCATTCTTCTTGATTTAATCCTGCTTTGAAATCGTAGAAAATCATAGCGCGAAAATGTTCTCGCGTCAACTCCATTTTCTCTTCTGTTTAAAATTTATTCCATGCTACACAAGTTGAAATAAGTCAGTAAAAAATCGTCTTCTGTGTTAAAATACTTTGTACTTTAAAATTAAACAGTTATTTTTATTTTGTAAGTTCTTGTCTGCGCGTATCTCAAAAATTTCAGAGTAACCCTCGTATAAGGATTATAAAGTAAATCCTATCATTCAATTAGAAGTATATTTCTAAAAGTTTCCTCTGAAATATTTCTCCTAGTTAATAATCTAAAGCATTCTGAAGATGTAGCATAATTAAATCTTGTATAAAAAATTAAATAAAAACGTTTCAAATATTTTCTTTGTGATGAATAAAATAACTAATGAAATTTTTTAACATACATTAAAGATGATGTTGAACAGGAAATATTTGTGAGAATCAATCACAATATATTATGCAAATTTAAGCTCAGAAAATATGACATCGCTATTCATGAACGTGATGAATTACATAAAACTATTTGGCCAATGTAGAGAAATTCGCATATTTTTAATATTTCACCTACTTAAATAAGGATAACAGACACAAGGAAAATGCGATTTTATAGATTAGTTGAGAAAAGGATATTTCAGATATATGTGAAACAGTTTAATTCAGATATATGTGAAGCTGTTTCCTGACAAGTATGATGTTTGATAATAGTTAAAATACATATTTCTTTAATTTATTTGTGTTTTCGAAACAGATCATAATGTAACAAGTGGCTCTGATAATGTAACTCTAAGCTTAAACATAACATATCACTGTGCAAAGATATAAATAGTTGCAATGTTTAACAAATTCACTGATATTTCGAGAATAGTCAATACAATATGTATTAAACATTCTTTCAGTAGGTTTGGAAATCATCATCATTTAATGATATAATATAATATGTATGCTCTAATATGCATTATTGTGAGAATAGTATATTATTTTTTCAATTTTCCTTCATATGAACGACAGTTACATGATTTGAAAATATGAACAATTTCCTCAGTTAACTAATAACACCAATATACCTTAAAGCTGTCGCCCAGCTTCTAAACAACAATATTTAATAAACTGTCCCATTTTTTTAATCTTTAGATCACTACTCTGACTATTTTTGCAAATGTTACATCTGTTAACGGCTCAGTGACTGATGTAACATCTATGGGATACATATCAGTATCTAGTTTTTCTGTCTTCCCTCAATAAATACTGAATACATTAGATATTTGCTAAATAAAATGACATTTATTGCCTATGGGTGAAACTTAATGTATATAATTTCTCTTTCAAAATCTCTAATCCAAACAACAGATGAAAAACGATTCAGATAATAGTAAAAATATGTAAAAAAATCTCTTTCTCTGCCTGATAACATTGTATAGTCTATATTTCATAGATAATATTTTGAATTTTCAATATGAATATATTTTTATGATAAAATTTTTGATTATTAAAACACGTTATTCTAAATTATATATTTAAATAGAATATTTATTATATTTTCTTTTTAAACTATTAAATTCGTAATAAATTAGAATTTTGTTTTATAAAAATCTTCCTTTTAAAAGAAACATAACGTTGATTCAGAAACATTGAATTTTATTATTGTATATATATATATATATATATATATATATATATATATATATATATATATATATATATATATATATATATATATATATATATATATATATATATATATATATATATATATATATATATATATATATATATATATATATATATATATATATATATATAATGTAAGGCAAGTTTTATATAATCATGCATCTTAAATGTCTTATAAATACATCACAAATATTTATTTCCTTTCTTAGACACTAAATATTAGTATACGTTTTTATAGAAAAAATACTTTATTTTTTAAAATGTATTGTTTTACAGTGTACATATTCTTAAAAATTTATTAAATTTGTATAAAAAATGTAATAAAAACATAAAACATCGAAGTTTAGTGATAAAAATTTGTCCATTATATGTATATTAAAATTTTCAGAGCATATTTTGGCTTTTGTGAAGTAGAAAACAGTATTTCTTTTATATTTACTTTTCAAAACCTGCCTTTTAGAATACTCTTCTTTACAACACTTAAACATCAAAAGGTATTTCATCAAAAATGGAGCAGAAAGGAAATCCTCAATTTAATATAAACATTTATTTTAAATAAATCTATAACGTTTTTGGATATTTTATTTTATTATTGGATACGTTTTTTAATTAATTAACAAATAATTACATAATTTAAATAGACTTTTTGTAAAAGTCAAATTGATATTGATTTCATTTTGGCTACAAGAGAATTTATTATTTTACAAAAAGGGATTTAAAATATCTGAGACATTATTTAACAAGTTGAAATAATTCATTTTAAAATTATTTTAGACTTAGTTAATGGAATTGAGATACTTGTAAATTAGCTAAAAATCATATTTTTATCTTTTAATAATAATAATTGATTGAATGCAAGACTTTTATAACATTGTAATTGCTAAAAAAAATATTAAAACCTTAAATCTATTAAATATATTATCATTTATGTTTCATTAATGAAGTATTTCGACGTTTAATCTTAAGTCACATTGAATTTAAAATGTTGTATATATATGTGTGTATATAATTACATAAAGTGTGTATTCTTTTCGTAACTTAACTGAGGATATATGGATATATACTTAGGATATATCGGTATAAACTATTAAGAACGTTTATGAAGCATATTTCATAATCATCATAAAAATATCTAAATATTTTCTCTGAATTTGAATTTCTACTCAAGCATCATCAAAGTCCTATATTTTCTCAATATTCGCACTTCAAATACTCGTTGAGAGAAAATTGCATTACTCTTCAGCAATATTTATTGACCACAAAATGGATTAAAGGATATGATCGTCTTGGAACATCTCCAAATATGTTTCTTGAAATGTTTACTATAAGTATGAATAAAGAGAAGAATCTATTCTATAAAAATGAAGCAGCGAATTTTCCGTACGTATAATATTTATGTTTCAAGGAAAAGAAAAGACTTAATCATCTAAAAATTTTAGTACTTCTGCCTTCAAGATCATTTAACTTTTCTCGTTGAGATTATGTTTTATCTTTAAAGATGAGGTTAAGTTCATATTTTACGACTCTAAATACTTATTCTAATGAATGCTATTTCTTAATTTAGATAATCACGTTGCAATTTGTTAATAAATTCTGTATGGGATATCTGAATGGAGACTTTAACAGAAAATGTATCAACACTTGTAAACTTGAATATTTTGAAATTCATGAATAATAAACAAAATTTTAAACAGGGATTTTAATTTAAAATGACCTTGTAATTATTATCAAAACAGAGAATCTTTCAAAAAGCTTAAATTCGCCATGTGTATGAGTATAAAATTATAGGACGAATATACAATATTTCGATAAAATATTTGCCAAGTTCTTATAATTTCATTAAAATATATTTAGAGAATAAGAATTAGAATTAATGAATATTTAGAGAATAAGAATAAGTATTCTAGAAGAATTGTTAAATTATCATAATTTTATGAAAGTTAGGAACATCATTTTAATTATGAATATGCTTCATAAATAAAATAAAAATACTGAGATTCTCTAATGTTATTTCGTTTAACTCAATTCCTTCCTTTCGTGTATATGCTTAATTTTTTGTACATAAATGAGTAAAATATAACTCTTTTTACTACGATTTTTATACTAATTAAATTTAATTCATAAAATCCTGAAGTTTTCTATTTTGTAATTTTTAAAACAAAAGTTATAATAAAAGTTATTCTGTTGAAATTATTAAAATTTTTAAGAAGCTAACTTTTTAAAATGTATTTGAAATGCCAATAGGATTAATACTCAGTTTATATCAGAAACCCTAAAACAACTAATGTTAAATTCAATATAACTTTTCAAAGTTAACGAAAAGACAAATCTAAAAATTTAAAAAGGTACTATTATAAAATATAGAAAATTTTAAATTCTAATAAGATAATTAAGGACTAAAAATACTTTCAAATAATAGTTAGGGTATTAAACAATGCAAAAATAAACAGAAATACTAACAACTTTAAATATTGTAGAATAATATTAATTTTTTATTACACACTTTCTATTAGTAATTTTTCATGTAAACTATAATTTTTGTACTTTTTTTCATAGTATATAAGTTATATTTACCATAAAAATAGATAATTATAACCATAAGCATAATTATCTACACCATAATACAGAAAAATTATCCAATCCTCATTAAAAATTGAGTGAATAAAATTCAAAACAGACATTAACTGTAAGTTCAGTTAATTTGTTGACTCTTGTGAAATTTTCTAAGACTGGAAGGATTTTCAGACATGTTGGAATAAAATAGAAATGTATTATTATTAAATCAATCGTAAATTAATAGATGTCTTTGTTAGAAATGAACTCATAAAACTCCCCAGCAAAAATTATCTGCATAGGACTTAAGAAAAAAGTATTCTTAAATTACTTTTCAGTACAGTCTTTAACTAATTATAATGGTCGGGAGAAATGGGCTAATTTAAGTTTTCCTTTTCTGCTTCCCATAATACGGAACTTTAGAGATAATATGCTTACTAACGTGAAAAAAAAGAAGTTATATAATTAAATTCTTCCAAGAACTGTTCCAAAACCTGCAAATTCAGAAGCCGATTACTGTAACTTTATACATATTTTTATAAGTACATGTAAAAATTGCATAGAAATTAAACATGTATAGAAATTAGTATATAATAATAAGCCGGCAGAGTGAAATGAAACATTAATTTGCAATTGATTTAAATTGGATTTGTGTAGCATGATATAGTCATGTACTAAAAAGCTGAGAAGGTTAAATAGCAAATTGGTTATGATAACAATGCATTTCTGTAAAATATATTACTAATCGCAAATGCATTTCTGTAAAATATATTACTAATCACAAATGCATTTCTTGTATAAACTGTATGATAATGTACACGTTATAAACCCGAGAAAAGCAATCTTAAAAGGTATTCGCAACAAATACTGGAAAATATTTCTGCATTTGTAGATTATGAATCTATCATAGAGAATAATGTTTTAAAAGAGAATGATAACAACACATTTTGACAAACTCAGTACTGAAATTCTAAATTAAATTGAGAATAACATGAGAAATTAATTTCACTGTTCGATATAATCATATCATAACTGGGTGTCTTAACAGGATATAAACTATTTGTCAAGAATCTATCTATGCTCAGCAGCAATAAAGTGAATTTTTTAAGCTTATATAAATGGAAACTCTTTTCTTATAGTTATTAAGAAAATTTATTATCTTATCATGGATTCTCTTTTCTAAAAGTTTAAAATTTTATACGATTCAGTTTTGAAGGAGATTTTAAAATAATGATATCGATTTACAATAAGGCAATATGGTAATATATTGTAAAATTAATAATATATTATTTCAAAGTATTTTATTGGTTTACTGAAAATAAGATGTGTTAATACAGTTTATTTCATGGCATACGAAAAATCATGAAAATGAGAACAATCACATTGAATTCTTTGATTATAATATTAATGTTTATTATTATGAGCATACACATCATGTTAATTAGGTATATATCATGTGATTTTCAAAAATTTAAACTAGAGTGAAGCCGACATAAAAATAATATACTTTTCCAAATAAGTTTTTTCTGATGTCCATTTAACCAATTTAGAAAGGTTTGTTAGAAGACCTAGATTATAGAAATTAAGGAAATGTAAATCCATTTGAATAAAAATATTTTTTAATTAATCTATTACAGCTAACATTTTTATTCACATTTTACAAAGGATTTTAAAGGGTACGCAGATCAAACATTTTGCAATCATTTCTCCATCTAGTTGAACTTCATTAAAAAATCTTTCTAATGTATAATGTACAACATATTAATCCTTGACATCTTTTAACATAACATTAAATCATCTACTATGCTACAATTAAATCTATTTAATGTGAAATTGCAACTCGGTATGTTAGATCATCAAACAGACATATATTCATTTGAAATTCATATTAAGTTCCTTCAAAATTCTTGCTTGACTTGATTTGTTTTTTATTCTCATTGATTACTAAACAAGGGCTAATTCAAAAGTATTGCAATTTATAAATGACTACTCAATATATAAAATTATATTATTTAAAAAAAATAATTTCATATAAATTCTTAAATTTTAGTGTGTCATTACAATACACAATAATGCAGCTATATAAGTACTTCTCGTTCTGTCATCTTAAAATTAAACTTCTGTTCTAATGAGATAGAATATTATATATTTAAAGAGAAGAACTTAAACTTAATCTGATTATAACCTAAGTATTATAAACAGCTCTGATACCTGAAGTAGAGTATTTTTATATCAGAAATTAATGTGAATGCACTGAATTGGGGGAAATAATCTTGGTAAATTAATATAGCTCTAGTGATCCAATTTGTAACGATAATTATAGTATTTGCTTGTTGTAATAATTTATTTCAGACATTTTGGGAAGAAAAATTAAGTCTCCATTTACAACTGATAAAAATATTTGCTGTGATTTCAGACATTTACTGGCAAAGCTTCCGATTTTTTTTAATGTTAAAAAATTAGCTAGCAATTTTTTATAATTGTTTGATTTTTTTATAAAATTCCAAATAATAGCAATGTATAATCTAAAACTATTCCATAAAAATCTGTCGATTATTTTTTATTTAAATGAGTTCATGTTTAAATTGTATCTATTTTTACATCATAATTTGTCTTCCTTTTATGAATGTCAATTTGTTTTGTTTCAGGTTATAATATCAATTTTGGAGTTTAATAGAAAGAAATTTCTTGGAAATTACTATTAAAAATACTTATTTGAAATTAAATATCCTATATTAAAATTTTGAAAAGCAGGCTTAGTAAAAATTAAAAATGATTTTAACTTTTCACTAATTTTTTTTAATTAAATTCTATTAATATCTGTACAAAGATGATTTATTATTAACAAATACATCATTAATGAGACTAGGAGTAACATTTCTAATTATAAATTTAGAAATTTATGTATTCAAAGTTTTGTATTAGAAAAAATAATAACTGGATATTATATACCTCATGAAATACCAGGAAATAAAAATTTTAAAGATTTTTTTGGAAATACAAAAATATAATTAGATTGCATAGTAAGTATTCATACTCTATTTCACCAACACTTTTTTTATTATTTTTTGCAAGTATAGCATAAAGTTCTTTACTTTTTGTATTTAAAACATCAGAAATAATTTTTCCTTAAATAACTAAATGCATGATGATAATTATAGCATACATGAGATACAGAAAAGAACCAAGAAAAGTGTTTGAATAAATTATGTTATTCCATTTATTATTATATATACTCTCTTTCAACATTTATTTTCAATAAGAATCATTAATCCTTGAAAATTTATTAGGAAATTTATTTCTGATTTCAAAGAAATAATTAATTAGAAATTTATGTTATTTACATGTTAATAAAATGTTAAAAACTCATATTCATATATTTCATCGTTATTTCAGTTTATTTATATGTACCTCATTTTTATTTAATAAGTTTTTCTATAAAAAAATAATTAAAAATATTTATACGGGATTGAGATTTAAGACCACTAAATATGAAGTTGTTTGTAAACTTATATGCTGCTTCTATTTAAAAAATCTGTGACTATTAGGAATAACATAACAAAAATATAAATTTTATAAAATAATTTCTTTGAATCTGTAATCTTTTTGAAATATAATAAGATTTTTAAAATTTAATTTTATAATTAATTTAAAATTTAAATTTTTTTTTGGTTTTGATATATATATATATATATATATATATATATATATATATATATATATATATATATATATATATATATATATATATATATATATATATATATATATATATATATATATATATATATATATATATATATATATATATATATATATATATATATATATATATATATATATATATATATATATATATATATATATATATATATATATATAATACATATATAATACTAATCCACATATATCTAATTAAACTTAAAGAATGAAAATGAAATATAAATAAATGAATATTTCAAAACAAATAAGTATTTTCCTATGTCACCTAACATCACAACTTTTGAGCTCCTGAAACTTTAGTGTTCATAATACGCATCTGTGATTACAATTGAATGGAGAAAATTTCAAGGGTTTAATAGCAGTTAGTTTGGAAGAAATAAAAAGTATAAATAAATGTTGAATCAATGACTGAACAGTAACTTCTTCTAATTGGAGTTTTAAAAAGTTTGCCCATTTAGCACCGCAAAAATTGCCTCAAAAAGTAAATAAAAATAAAATCAAAATTGTGGTTAACTAAGAATATCCTAATACATATTGCATATAAATTTTTAATTACATAGTGGTATAAATTAACTAAAAGTTGCTGTAAGCAGAGTCAGACAATTATACAAACTTTGTGGCATCAGCAAATATGTGGATGTAAATTGGCTTAGTTTACAAATTAATCATATGATAACACACATCTCAAAATATTTAAAATAAAGCATATGATTTTCTACAATGAAAGTTACATTTGAATTTATGAAGTCATAAAAAAACCTTAAAATATTACCATAATTATTTTACTAAAATGTTGCAAAAAGATTTGTTTTATTTCATTATTCGTGAAATATTAATTACATATATAACAAAAATTTGATTTATGTTTATCCATTTATCAAATTAAATACATTATTTATTCACAACAGGGCTAAAATTCTAATTAATCATAAAATATTATCACTGTTCAATGAACGGGTACATGAAAATATTTCGTGCAATGTATACAATATTTCATATCTGTACAACAAATTACATTTAATGATAATTATCAAATAATTATGAAAAAAAGAATTACAAATCTAAATAAAAATTAACGAAGACTTAAATGTTTTGAAGTTCCCATACTTATTTTTCCATGATAATTTACATGTTTCTAAATTTTTACACTAAAATAACGCACTGGTTTTAATAAATATTGTTTTCTGTGTAAATTGATTAAATTACTTCTTATATTTGATATTAACGGTTCTTATATTTAAAATTAACGTCAAATTAATGTTTAAATACGTTATTTTAATTATATATTGCATTCAGCATAATAAAATTTCTTAATATACATATTATTTAAAAATGATTAAACAATTATTTTTAATATGATTAAATAAGTTATTTTTACTAAAACAACTCTTTGATCAAAAATTACTCAAAAATATGTAATAGATTTCTCGTAATTCTTAAACGCCACATTATTATTATTTAAAAAAATTAATATCTGATTTTTTACTACGAAATACGTTTTCATTAATTAAATTAATACTTTTTTTAATTCGGTAAGTTCTTTAATTCTTTTTTTATAACCATTACTTAATATTTGTCATTTCTATACATGGGCATTTAGAGATAAAGATAAGAACATTCCAGTAGACCGTTTACCACGAGCGCTGCTATTTCTCTGTAACTAATGTTCCATACCAACGCATTTAATAGCCAAAGAGGCTTAGCATTCCTAAATTTAGTGTTTGTGCCCAGCCCACTCGATCGGCACGCTATAAATTTCATCCTTTCCAATCGCGTACTCCCCGGTAACTGATTCTTCGTGTAGCAAGCAGAAAAGAACCATCTTATAGAGCTTGTTCGATTGAGGAACAGTACTGTAGAAACACTGTGAGCATGAAGGCAACAGTGTAAAAGTTTGCTAAAAATATAAGTGTGCATCAGATTCGTTTTGAAAATAATACATTAAAAAATTTTATACTACAGTTTTTTTTTCTGAAATTTTTTAGAGTATGTATTTAAGTTCATATTTTAAAGAATGTATTTAATTTTTTCAAGGAAGTATTTTTAAAGAATTAGCTTCGTAATTAATCTGATACATGCTTTTATAATGTGACTTTATAAAAATTTATGTTTTAATTGAATTTCATAATTTTAAAACTAATAATATACAGATTATTCCCTGTTTTTTTTTGTTTAAATATTCAGCAAATATTTTTAAAATATTCCATACTATTCTTAAAGAAAGAGAAGTTAAATAGTTCTATAGTGATTTAAGGAAAAATTGCCACTTAATGTTTTTTATATATCATTACCATTTATAAGTACTTATAATAAATATTTTTCAAAAATTAAACTATTGTAAATCTCTTGCATATGTAAGATTTTTAGGTTATTATACCCACTTAATTGAGAAGATTTGTTTTCCCTTGAAAACATTATAAAACATCTATCTCAAACTTCATAGAATTTAATATATAATATTTGTAAAAAACATATATATGTATATATATATTTCAGAAAAGATTTGTCACTGTGTGACACAAAACACAAAAAATTCAGCTGAAGTATTTGTATGACCAAACGAACATTATCCATTGCACTAAGCACCATTTCGTGTAACAACCTACTCCCAGCCTGATGTGCATCATTGCTCATTGCAAAACAAAACTATCCTTTAAAAACAAAAGTGAGTCACTTTCGTTTTAATTGCTTCATTATTTCGTCTGATTTGCATGTGATTGTCCAACTCACGGAACAAGTGATAATGCTCGCTTTGAAAAATATGTGGTGAATACTGAGGATGGGGAATAAGTTCCGATTTTAAGACAGTAATAGCATTCAGTGTCACATTTAAGATGCGTAGTTATGCAAGAACCGAACCATTTTCATGTTCACCAAAAGTGATCTTTTTTGACGTTAGGATTCTTGTACACGTTCTTGTTGTTACTTGTAGGCAGACACATTAAGGATTTGGCCAAGCGGAAGAAACTTCTGGTAGACAATGGCATCTGATGTCCACCATACATACAAAAGCAGCTTCTAGGTTTGGAGAGAAGTCTTTGCAGTCTCAGGAATTGGATCTGTTCTTGATAACAAATGATGTGAGCGCTTGTAGCTGGAATACTGGATCCATTTTTATCAAACACTAGTGAATGATCCGAAACGATCTTTTTATTTGGAAATAAGGAAATAATGAACAGATGGATAACCTCTGAAATTTACTGCATTCAGTAAGTCGTTGAGAGTATCATTTTCTTAGTTTCCATATCTTCAAAATTTGTGTAAAGGAGCTCGAATAGTTTTACCAGATACGGGGAACTTAATAATAAATACAAAAGTAAAACCAATATATAAGTAATTATGTAAAAGAATAGTTTGTTTGCAAAGTTATATGGAAAATAAATTGTTCATGTATAACAAAAATAATTCCTTTGAAAATAAATTATCAGAGTTTTATTTCTATTTAATTTTTTGTTTTCCTTTATCATTTTAATTTTCTAAAATATTTTGAGATATATTTTAATTATATTGAGACATTATAATTTTTAACGCATAAAATATTTTTTAAATATTTTGTCTATTCTTTTACCACATTGTTTTGTTCCTATTTGTAAAATTTTGAAGGAAATCTTTTACATTTGCTTATGAAAATATTGTTTTTACAAACAAATATCATACAATTTTTCATTGAAGTTGCGGTGGTCATGCCATGCATCACTGCAACTCCCTACTTGGCGTGCCAACCTGGCGACACGGAAAAACCAATTTTACTTAACGCAGCTTATGTACATTACTTAAGACTTGCTTGGAAACTGCACTTCTAACTATATTCTCACGATTATATAAGCTTCTTGTAACGTGTTCAGGTATTCCTGTAGTATGCCCTTCAGAACTTCTAATTAAAGATTGTTTAATTTTATGGAGTAATATTTATTCATTTTGACAATGTACAATATTTCGTTGGAGATAGTATTTAAGGCTTCCAACACCTAAATCTCCGCAAAGTAATCAATACATTTTACTCACTTAAGGATATTTTTATTTTATTTTATTAAGGAAAACATTTAGATTCATTTTTAAGGAAATCAATACCATAAATTTTATTTACAAAATTGTTAAAAAATATATTTTAAGCGGTTAAATTTAAATATTTAGGAAAAGTACTAAAATATATTGAAAATATTTTGCATTCTGTTAAACATTTACCGACATGATAACGATAAAAATTTATCTCTCGTACAAGAAATTTATTTTAGCAGTTTGTGGTTTTTATCAAAAAAATTTTCATTGTTAGACTACCTTTTTAAAAGCAATCCGATGATATATTAATAAATAAATAATCATAATATTTAATAGATAAACTATTTATGATTTGTATTTAAGAAGATACATCCAAAATATCCTTAAGTAGTTTGTTTAGTTTAGATATATTTGAAAGTGATAGACATCGTACATTGAAATAAGAAAAAAAAAGTTTTGTCAATTATCTTGAAATATAAGTATAATATTGGTTAAGTTTCAAAAAGTATATATTAACCAAATTCATTTTTATTTTGAAAAGCGATATTCTAGTAAATTTATTAAATTTAAAGCACATTGACAAGTAAAAATATCTTTCATTTCTAGTAAGAGCACATTACACTAAATATTCTTAAAATAATATAAGACGTAAGTATATAATTTGATAAATTAAAAATTGTATATATGTGTGATATGAGGAATAAAAAAAATCTGAAATATAGTTTTCTGTATAATAAATAATTATTTTAAGTGCTTTTTAAATAAAAAAATAAGTATAAAATCCCTAATTATAAAAGTAGGTAAATATAGGTTACTTAAAACCATATATTATTACTATACAGCACATTGTCAGCAACAAGATAATTTAAAGCGTGCAGTCAAAGAATGGTGGACAGCGATATTCTAAGAAAGAACAATCTAAGAAAGAGGCCAAGAAAAGAGTTCGTCAAAAAATCGCAAAACTAAGCTGCGAAATTAGATCCCATTCATCGTAATCCCCAGATTTATCATTCACAGGTAACACTTGTTTCTGTCTTTGAAAAACTTTTTGCAAGGCAAAACAATCAAGAATGAAAAAGATATCAGACAATCACTGGTTCAAATTTTGGCCTCTAGAGGTAAGACATTTTTTTAAAAATGGGACATACAAATTGCCATCAAGCTGGCGAGAAGTTAAAAATAATGATGGCAATTATATTATTTGATAAAGTTTATTCAATGTACGAGAATAACTTATTTTTATATATATATATATATATATATATATATATATATATATATATATATATATATATATATATATATATATATATATATATATATATATATATATATATATATATATATATATATATATAATGAATAAGTAAAATTTATGAATAGCTGTCTTTATTTATACGACACGTAAAAATTATTGTACTTAATAAAATTAAAGGAAAATAATGTTTTAGAATTCTTTAAAGTATTAAATGTGTTTCATTTAAAGTATAACCTGAGAGCTAATTTAAAAGCAATAAATAATTGCGCAGGAACTAGAAGTTTAATTCTTACAATGTATTGGAAAAATAAATTGTAATCCAAAAAAATCTAACTGGAAAAATACCAAGCTTAATATTTGAAACAATTTGCATTTTTCGGATATCATAAGTTTCTTTCTTTTTCTTCTGCCCCGCAACCAATACTTTAATTATAAGCACTCATTAATCATAATCATAGGAAAACTGGAAATCGATTTCTACTGCTTATTTTTTATTGAGAATTTACCAGGGCAGGTTTACGTTGCATAACAATTTTTTTCACTGAAAGACATGTATAAGAAAAATATTTTATTGTTATAATTTAAGCATATTATAAAAATGCATTTATCCGTTAATACAATATACATTTTTATTTTGTTTCTTTGTGTCCTGAAGTACAGTTACTTAAAGCACAAGACATGTTTACAATTTATTTACAATTTACTTCAACGAAAAGCAGCAAAATTTTTGTAGTATTATTCTATTAATTTTTTCTATTATCGCAGAATTCATGTAACAAAATGATTAATTCTAGATTTTTTTCGTTAAAATATTTTTAGTAAATGATTAAAATATGAAATAGAGGTAAACGTAATTGGTAAATTCAAATTTCCTACTTATCTTTAAAGAATTATATATTATTAATATTTATCAAATTGTGTATTATTTTTAAATTAAATTAAATTGGAAAAAATATAAAAAATATAGTTAAATACCTATATATTATTAGTATATATTTCATAAGAATTTAACTAATGAAAGAGAAATTTGCTTGTTCAAATCATACGATGATTAATTTAATTTCTAAGTCTGTATTTTCTACTAACTTATATACTGATTTCCGGCTGACCGATGGCTGAGTGGTTAGCGTTCCTGACTTCTGACCTGTGGGTCCCGAGTTAGAATCCCGTTTCGGGCATGGATGTTACTTTTTTCTCTGTTCTTTTTGTGTTTCTCTGCTCTTTCTTCTGTCATGATGTATGAATGTGGCCTACCCTATAAACGGGTTTGTGGTGGTACGGCGTGACTTGGTTCACAGGTACCCGTTGGGTAACGACAAATGTGTAGCAGTTTCTGACCTTATTGTGGCATAGGGTTCGTCACCCAAGTGCCCGTCGTTGGAAAAAAAAATACTGATTCCCAATTTGTCTAACAGTAATAAAATTGAAATATTTCTGGTTATATACTCTGGTTATTTACTAATTTATACTTGTAAAATTTAGATATTTTTAACTTTAGTAAAAAAAATTTAAGCATTTTATTTCACATTACAAGTATAAAATGAATAGTGGAGAGTTATATGACGAACTAAGATGTCTCAGGATTTTTAAGATAATTTTTTTCTTCATTGAATTTTGAAAAGCACCTTTAATATCAGATTAATTAAAAGGAAAATAAAGCAATGCTCTGTTGAGATGATTCATTCAAATGGAAAAAGTTTCAGGCATTTTTTCATAACTTGCTCTGAAAAGCAATCAATATTTTCGAAAATATATTACGCGTTTTTTGTATGATTAAAAATTATTTCCTTTGAAAAATCGAAAATCAGTTAATATTAGGGAAAGAACTTGACTCGTTCTTTGTATGATTAAAAATTATTTCGATAGACAAAAATATCTATCTTTTGTCTTGTTATTATATCTTGTTTTTTTCATTTTTAATGTGTATGCATACATTTTTCCAAACAGATTGCTAAAAATAATCTACTTGCTCAAGTTTCGATTAATCATTTCCATTTTAGTAGCCTAAGTATAATGGATTGCGAAGTTTTATATAATAATATTGTTTTTTATATAAATTAAAGTAATAAGATATGGATATTGAGAGGGAGAGAGATAAATAAAACATTTCGAGAAATTGTAAAATAACATAATTCATCATTCATGGCGCGCCAGCCCAGGATGGGCCAAGGCCTTCTGAACAAGTTTCTTCCAGCTACCCCTACTGGCAGCCAAACTCCTCCAATTTTTTATTCCAAGGACCCTACAGTCTTCTTTGACTGCATCCACCCATCTCAGCTTTGATCTTCCTCTTCTTCTTACGCTGATGGGTTTTGCAAAAAAAAATTTCCCTTAGTGTTTTATTGTCCTTCATTCTAATAACATGTCCAGCCCAATTGAGACGGCTTACTTTAATGTGATGTACAACGTCTGGCTCCTTGTACATTCGATAGATTTCTGTATTGTATCTTCTGCGCCAGTTATCTTCTGTATTGTCTCTTCTGCGCCGTTTTCCTTCGTACCTCCAAAGATACTTCTTAAAATCCTGCGTTCAAATAGGCCCAACATTAAAAATAACATAATTACAAGTTAAAATTATAAATCATATTAATATTACGTATAGGCTTTATCATAGTTAAATTTTTATTTTAACAGTATATCATTTATTAATAAAAACATCATTTGTTCAAAGCAATATGTATTTTCTTATTTTAATTTCAACACATTAATGTTTCTATTATATAAAAAAAATTCTTCATTTTCAAGTTTTATTCTATAATTGTAGTTTGCTTTTAACAATTTACCATTCAGCAAACAAAAAGACCGTATTCCTAATTTCTAAATAATGTGATGTACAACGTCTGGCTCTATGTACATTCGGTAGATTTCTGTATTGTATCTTCTGCGCCAGACACCGTTTTCCTTCGTATATACATCAAGACGAGAAAGTTAAGCACTATAAATTTCATCATTGATTAACTTATATGTTTGTTATTATGTAAACGCATGTATTAAATTTCAGGGATATAAATTAAATAATAGTAGGATTTGTTTACTTAATGACTAACTTCTATAAACATTCCATCTATTATTATTTTAAGCATTAAATTTATTATAAGCTTCGTAAATATTTGTTTTCTATTGAAGAAGAAACTTATTCATAAAAGAAAAATTTTCCAATTTCTTTAAAAGTATTTAACAAAACTGATACTACCATTTGGACTCTTTAAGTTCCAAAAAGAACATTCAATGGGGCTCAGGGGGACTTACCTCCTATCTTTGTTCGAAATCTGTGCATCGGTTATAGATAACGTTATCACGTGGCGTGACAAGATTGCTTGCTCAATATATTTTGTTATTATCTGCTTTTTCCCAAATAACATGCGACGCAGCACTACCACTCTACCAGGTTGCTGAATTCCCAGAAGTAAAACGACTCCTGGAAAGAGGAGAAAGATGACAAGTAATATGTCACAGCAGAGAGGAGTAAGAAAAAAGAAAAAGACTGGATAAGGTTGGAGCAAGAGAAAAAAATCGGGCAGAGCCCAGCAATATTATTTCATGCGTATGTTTACATGTATGAAATATATATCAAAAAAATCACATAAATCAAAAATTATTAATCTCTGTAGATATGCATGATATTGAAAGACTATTAGCAATAAATCTTGCTTTTTGGTAACGTTTTGTGTCTTCATATATTCATATTTAATAGCTCCGATGTACATAAAAAATATTCTACTGATTTAGACCATTTATTGTTTTTTTGAAGATTCAGGTAATATATTCATTTGTTTCATGATGTGATAATTATGTCAATATTCATTAAATAGTTAAAAATATGACTAGAGTGGAAGATATGTTTTCTACTAATCATATTTTAACTATGTTTTATATATACACATTTATGTATAAATAAACCTACATTATATAATTTGTTACATAACATACATTATATAACAGGCTATGATTATTATTTCTGAAATTTTAGAGCAAATTATTGCAGGTATATCAAATTAAAATAAAAGAAATGTCTTTTTAAATATCATTTTGCATCCTCTGACACAAATAGTATAAATAATATAAATTGTAATATCCGTTTGAAGGTATTGTTTAAAATTTAACAGGCAAGAATTTGTTTTATGATATTAAAATGATCTTTGTGTAAAACTTTTTTAACTACATACGAACATGTATCTAATAGGATTAAACTGTAGAGTCTAAAGAAAATTAATAGAAATATTAAAATCCGTAGTAAATTTTTATTTTTATTTTAAAATTCTTCTAAGTTTAGCTAAAGAGTTAAAAAAAAAGAAGGAAACAAGAAGATAATGAAAATTTAGAATATTTAATAGCTAAATTAACGTATTTCATTAAATTAAATATTTTTAAATACCATAATATTGTAACAAAAAGAATCGACTGTCATCCCATATGAAATAGTGACATAGAGTACATTGTATCACTGTGTAATTATTTTCTATAATGACTGGGTATATCAGGAAATATATTACTTGCAGTTATAATAAATACTTTATATAATGGGAATTTCTAACAATGATTAAATATTTTCGTAGTTTGGAATATATAGTTTTCTTTTTAAATGTGAAATATCATTACGGAAATTTAAAGAAAATCAATAATAAATTCAGATATATATATATATATATATATATATATATATATATATATATATATATATATATATATATATATATATATATATATATATATATATATATATATATATATAATGATAACATAGTCTACCATGTATGGAAAAAATTTTTTCTATTAATTTTCCTTTTTGACTTCAGAGAAAAGATAAACATCAATTTTGATCAAATAATAAAAATCCTTACATAACATTTTCTTCGGCGAAATGCCTTGTAAATTCCAAATGTAGGTACACATGTAGTAGGTGGCTGACGGGCTGCCATTTGTCGGCCACAAGCATGTCCCGCACAATCTTTGTTGGATTCAAGTCCGGGGAGAAAGCTGTCCATTCCACATTGGTGATAAATTCCAATTGAAAGCTTTTCTTGAAGATGTTTGAACAGTGAGGATGGTAGTTGTCATCCATACACACATATTAAACCTCTACCATGCTCCAAAGCAAATGAACTTGTTGTTCCAGAATATTCTCTCGATGAATTTGACTTGCCATGGAACTGATTTGAAAATGCAGATCTATTCTGGATCCTAGTATAATGCTTCTTTAAGCGAGAACCACAGCACTACAGTAAAATTCACGTTTAATGATGTTATTGTGGTATTACTGAGTACCTGTCGTTCTTCATATGAACTTCCGGCATGAATTGGACTACAAGCTGAACCTCAAATTATCAGAAAACATAATAAAAGACCATTGTGACGGTGCCCTTGACTTTTACATCATCTTGGAATCGTTTCCACAACTTAGAGATGAAACTTTGGTCTATTCCAAGTTATTCGGCTCTAATGCTAATACTGTACAATCATACTCCAGGTGGCCGATAATTCTAACATACCACGTAAAGCATCATCTACATTTTTCCTCTGTGTCATACCTCTGATTTTATGGCATTAAAGGTCTGATTTTATGGCATTAAAGGTCGTACGGACATGATGTAAAAATGTTTCCTTATGTGGCATACAGATTCTTATATATCCCTCTTTTAGGTTCTAATATTAGCGTTTGCTCGGGGATATCATGTGCCTTTCTGTAATTTACATATAATTCTGCATTACCCTAAATTTATGCACATGTGTGTATTTAAACTTATATGAATGTTTTAACAATTTAGCACTGAAATTACTTTTAACATTTATTTTATTATTCTTAGGAGAGCAATATAATTATCTTCAAACAACACATCAGAAATTTATTTTTTAACAAACATCATAAAACTGAATTTTACTTTATTCAGAAAAAATGTTAAATATATGGATCTGAATATGATACTTGATTTCATCTAATGTTAATTTTAAAAAAATTACTTATGAAATTTTAAATTGGAGAATTAGAGTTGATTTAGGCTCTACCAGTTAAATATAAGTAGCCTAGTGGAGTCTTCGTGATTTTATATCAGGGACCAAGCAGAAGACCCCCAATACTTGACCTGCCATCCCCACAGGTATTATTTCATTGAAGAACATTGCGACTACGTCCAGTTTTAACGTGCCCCAGTCGCCATTAGAGAACACGACGGATCATTGGTTAAGCCGGGATTCGAACTCACTACCTTCCCATAATGAGAACGATGATCTGACCAAGCTACCTTGGTCTCACCCATTGAGATAAGCATGCAGGATGCAAAAGTATAACATTTTATTGTAACATAACTTCTGTTGTTCTACAGTGGCTTAGAATCGAATTTGGGACCTTAAACTCCAAAGATCACTGTCTTAACTTAATGGCTTGGTGGGCCACCTCCCCCCAAAATGAATATTTAGTAAATAAAAACATTCTCATTCCACTCTTTTATTTTTTATTGATAGATTAAAAATTAGGTGCCATGTTAAATATTCTTTCCTATTCTATCGGATTAAACTTTAATCAGCAAAGCTTTTTATTAAACTAAGTATTGAATGTGAGTGTAATTATATCAAATTAATAAGCTATTCCTAAGACTTAAAAATTAAAGCAATAAGTACCAAACATAACTTGCACAAAACTATTATGAATGCTGAGATATGCATCAGTCATGACTCATTATAAATAAACTCAAAAAGTTAACCATGACAATATCCAACTGCAAAATTCAGTTTTGTAAAGCATTTTGTATTTTTCTTTTATGAAAATACTCTGAGGATCAAAATATTTCCCAATCTATTACTGTAAGCAAAATTCTAAATACGAGGTTAAAAAGAAAATTCATTGTGTTACAGCAACAAATACTAGTAAATACTAGTATTTGTTGCTATATGTATACAAATATAAGCATTGCATATATGTATACAAATATATATGGTAATATATATATATATATATATATATATATATATATATATATATATATATATATATATATATATATATATATATATATATATATATATATATATATATATATATATATATATATATATATATATATATATATATATATATATATATATATATATATATATATATATACATCTATCTAATTAATAACTTGATACATAAATGAAATTTGAATATAATAAATAAATAAGTACAACTGGAAAAGTGTTTTTTTGTAAATAATTTTAAACTATTATGCTTCAATTTTTTTACCGACCGAAACTACCTATCACTGACGTAATTGGAAGCATTTTAAAAGCAAACAGATCAAATAAAACTTTCTTCGTTGCCTATTTAAAGGTTCCTTTAAATTTCCTTTAATAAGAGCAAAAACGTTAATTATTCTGAGAACTGAAAAAAATGTGACGTATTCTGATGTTTTTAATTAAGTTGTTTAAATATTTTCTCTGCCCCACAAGAATTCAAGTAAATCCTTTATTTAAGGTGCTTTGGAAATATATTGTTTTTATCTCCTTCATATAAGATGGTTTTGGTTCTCTGTATTCCTTCAACTGAAATAATGCAATTCTGAGATTATGTATCAAATGAAAACTTTATCATCTATACCTATTTTTCTTAAAATTCAGCATGTTTCTTTTTTATTTTTTGAGTATTAATAAATATTTTTATTTGTAAGAAGTAAAGCAAAGTGTTAAAATAACATTATAAAACAATTCATATCTAAGTATTTGCATGGAATATCTATAAAATTACATTCCGATTGTAAAGAGAATCAATAGAACATTTCCCCTTTTCTGCCTGCTTATGTCTTTTCTAAAGGCATGCTGCCTTATAATTGTAGTTTGGATTTATATCTCCTTTTATGTAATCTTAAAAGATTTGTTAGAAATTTATTGTTGAATCATGATATATAGAGAAGGGGGTAAGAATAATGGTAAACTTTTTATATATATAATGGTAAGAAACTTTGCTCACCATTTTTTTTCTACTTGCGTATTTCTCTCATCTCTAGAATTCAATTTTCTTCCATCTTTGAATTTATTTTATCTTCTATACATGTACTTATCGTGAAAGATAACGATTGTTAAGAGCAATATATATTGTATGATATGTACATCTAAATTTCTGTGTGAAATTATTATACGTTTGTTTTCCATGATATTAATGATTTACTGTCACTGTTTGTATCAGATATAAAAATATGAGTGGAAGGGAAAATCTCATAAAAGTAAATCACTCATAAGATGATAATATTAAAAATATTTTTAAAATATATGAAAATATTGCAGAATGTATAAGAATATAAAGTTTAATATAATTTAAAATTGTTTATTGTAGATTCTTTTAAGATCTTTAAGTTTCATTCAGTAGCTGTTCAGTAGCATTTGTTTTATACAATGAAGCTTCATATAAGTCCCACATACAGAACTTCCGATTACATTTAACGTTATATTTACTAATTGGCACGTTGATTTCTATTTGAAAACGATTCTCAACTTAACAGATGAAACTTTCTCAATGATCTTACACAAATTTCCATACTTTCAGCTTTTTTAATTAATTTAATTAGAAGAAACTTGTAGTACTTTAATTCATTAATAAGGAAAGTCCTTTTGTTAAAATATTTGTGACAAGTATAACCTTATATGAATATAACGTTTCATATTGAAAATATTTATTATTAACAATAATTTTATGTTTATTAATTATTATTAATAATTTTATTTTTAAAGTATGACTCTCTCTCTCTCTCTCTCTTACATACCATCTTCATTTATTTTAACATTCTTAAATTAACTTTTAAACTTTTAGGTGTTTTTAAAATGAACAATAAAATGTATTTTAATTTGAGAACAATGCTCTTTTTACACATCTTAATTTTGATTTTTCTTGATAAATAAACAAGCTATAGTTACACTGCTTTGAATTTTTCTTTTGAGTTATGAAAAAAAATACTAGAATCAAATTAAGTACTTATAATATCAGGTTTCCTAAAAATTTTAAAGATTGTCTAATTTTTCATGCCTGTGAATAATATTTTCTACTAATTATTTAACTATAAAGAACATTATTTTAATGCAAAATTTCATAATTATTTCTAGATTAAAAGTAACAATAATTTCTACCCTACTTTTAGAAGTGTTTATGAAAAATTTTATTTATTATTAATTATATAAAGTTTTTCATAAAAATAATTTTTTAGAAATTTTAATTGATGTTAAATATTGTATGAAATGTAAAAAACGAGACAAAAATTTTATCATAAGAGAATGTTACTGTAAAATATTTTATTAAAATTACTTATTAATGCAATCGAACATGGACTACATGTATAGTCTATAAACAATTCAAAAGGTCTTTGTATATTTTCTTCCGATATATTCCGGAAAATGATGTCACGTTCTGTTAGATATTTTCTCCTTTGTCAAAAAGGAGACATTTTGAATGGCAACTTCAATTTCGGTAAAAGGACATATTCAACGGGAACAGATCATCAGAAAAATGTGTGTGGCTAAGAACACGCTTTTATTTTTTGACAAAAATGAAAATTGTGAGTGAACATTTGTATTATGTAACGCAGCTGAAACTTATAACCCTGATGAAGATGTCGTAAAAACTTAGAGTTTTCCTTTGTGCAGGAAATAATACTGGTTAGCCCTGAAAAACATTTCATTTCGATACATTCTATAATGAGATATAACATAAGAATAGTTACAAAGTTATAAAAAAAGATTAAACACAATAACTAAAATTTTAAATCGGAAACATAGGATTTCAATATTTCATCTCCTCACAACAGAAGTGTTAGTCAATATAACTTATTCTTGGAGTAAAGATAATAGCCGTTAAAATATTTACATTGATACCTTCTAATGCAGAGCACATAATGCTTACAAAATTATGTACAAAGATAGAACATAGCAGTTAACATTTCAACAGTGAACATATTATTTCAATACCTCACTCTATAGGAGCTTACAGGTTCATCGTTAGTTTTTCTGGTAGTCAATGAAATGCAATTGAATCTTTTTGCCATTAGAAGTTTAATAAAATAATTTTGTCATATATCTTTGTCAAAAAATATAATTTTGCATAAAAAACTAAATTGTTGTTGTGTGCCAGAAAGGCTGGCAACATGGGGTGCGCTGCTCCACTTTTTCAACTGAACCATATTTTTTGGTGTGGAGTCCGACTTCTTCAGTACACACATGCCATAGGGACCTGTTTATTGGGTAGGCAACCATTCACAACCCATTCATACAAAGAAAGGACAAAGACAAGATAGAGAGAGAAAGTACATCCATGCCCGAACCGGGATTCGAATCCAGGACCTCCTTGTCCGCAGTCAGGTACGCTGACCACTAGATAAATTGGGCAGACAAAAAACTAAGTAGATGGTAAATATGCATGCTCCTAAAATATAAAGACATTCAACTTTATCAATTCTAGAATAAGTATTTTTATAAACATCGTTTTTATATTTAGATTAAACCTTCTTTTAAAATTTAGCTATTGATAAGCACAGATACATAAAAGTATCTCTAATATATTTTAAACCACGAGAGAACATTAGAAATCAATTTAATTTTTCCACTATATTTGCAAGAGAAATTCATATTATCAAAATAGGATTACCAATGGGATTTCAAGATATCTTCTCCTATTTATTCTTCAGATTACAGCATTTTCCCACCCACATAACATCGCAGTTCCTGGAAAACACGTGCTCGGGAAATAATGGTGATTGGAAAAAGCAAAATTGTGCAATAGTGGAAAAAAACTGAAGAAATAGAGATCGATTTGGTTATTGCTCGCCTGGGAGTTGCTGCACACAAGAGTTGCATATATTCAATGGCTTTCCTCTATTTCTGCATTCTTTTCTTTTTTTATTTCTTTACAAATCAATTTGCGCAGTGGCTCTCGAAATGGGAAAACAATAGTTCGAATAATATGTTTTCCACCTTTAATTGCTGTTTTGTATAATCATTTCTTTGGATGGTTTAATGCAAGAATTTAATTTTTCAAATAGCTTCTTTTACTGTAGGAAAAAAACTTTAATATGATAATAATATTTTCTAATTAAGTATATCAAATTGAAGTATAGATAAGACTTTAAAATTTAAATAATTAAAATAAAAAATATTCCAATGTATTATTAGTTTTAATAAAATTAACAGATGAATACATAATTTAAAAATTACATAAATTAGGAGAGTTTACTTTTTTAAGAAAAAAATTTAATGTATTAAGTGAACTAAATATTTTAGATTAAAAGGACATTTAAGAGAAATTTAAAATAATTATTAGTAAAAAAATTTGCAGCATATAAAATATAATATTAAATTCAAAGAAGAAAATATGCCGAATTTATCTATTCGTTGCAATCATAGTATTTTTGTGAAAATTTATCCAATCATTTACTCATATTACTCAAGCAAATTATCATTTTTATTCTATTCATTTTCAAATCAAAAGTAACACAATGATTTGCAAACATCTTTCAAATTACAAGAATTCTTCCAAACTTCTCTAACTTTTACTCAGAAATAAAATAATAATTTTAATAGTATATAAAAGTTATATATAAATACACACACACACACACATATATATACATATATATATATATATATATATATATATATATATATATATATATATATATATATATATATATATATATATATATATATATATATATATTGCAATTTTTATAAACAACCTTTTACCTTCTCACTATATATATTTATAGTTATTTCTTTATAAAGCGCTAAATGGGGAAATTAATTGGTGTGTTATAGCCTGTTATAATTGCAAACATTTTATTAGACGTAATATAAAATAATCCATCAAAGAACGTACCTAGCTTTTACATTGTCACATTCGTATATCGTAAATACGTTTTTAGTTAACAGTTTCTATAAACTTTAAAAATAAGATTAGACAAATTATTAAAAAAACATCCAGAAGTTTTCCATTAATCATTAAATAACTGATTATTTCCGTTTTCAACTACTTTTTAATTTTCCTGAACATTTAATGAAGAGAAATAATATAAAATTATTTTTGTCATACAATTTTTAATACTTAATGTTAAATTGAAAATACATAATTAAATATACAAAACTACAATTCACTTTAGTTATAAAGTTTTTACATTTTTTTTTAATCTAGACCTACCTATTTTTTCAAAATACTGTAAAATTTCTAAAAATTTTAGATTATTAACAACTTATTTACTATTCTAATAAGCTTATTGAAGTACGTGTAAAAATATTAATTACAAAGAAACATGCATTGTAGACAACTCGCTGCATAAAGACCAGAAATAATTTTTTTTGCATTCTTAACAAGTTCTCTTTTGACGTATAAAAGAAATAATATTTAGTGCTATATACTGAGATTAAAGAGCATTGCACAATTTAAATGCAAAAATAATGTTAATTTCAAAATAAATGCTTGTTTCCTTGGAAAAACAATCGACATCTTATCTTCATGAAAAAAAATGGATTTTATGTTATAAATATGTTAAAAATGAATTATTAAAAATGGAAAATTGATAAGTATGTCCATAGAAATGCTTTCTTTAATCTGATTACCTCTTACCAAAACTTTTCAATGTTTTATGCAATTTTATCATTTGCATTTTATATAAATTCAAACATCGAAAATAATTCACTGGCTTTGTACCGAATTTGATTAAGAGTAAAAACGTTGCACTGTTCGCAATGATACTATAGTAGAGTTACGTTTTGTTACAGTTAAAAATGTTTGGTTGTTTTGGTAATATTCATTATATTTATATCATGACAAATATGATCCATTATTTTCAATATTTTAAATGTTTGATTTATGTATGTATTATTACATTACAGTTTACATAACGACATATGTTTTACCTTAAATAATAATATTTTTCTTACATTATAAACTTATCTAAAAAAAAGTATGAAGAATTTTTAAGATAATTCTCAATCTTGCACTTGCTTGAAATAGATTTTCACTCTATTTTTTCAACTTGATGCATAATGGAAATTGCTTTTTTTTTAATTTGATATTTTATGTATGAAATATTAAATATTTTAAGTAGATTTGTTATAGTACTAATGGAATATATTTATGTTTTATTGAAAATAAAAATATATACTTTTTGGGTCGAAAAATTTTGCATTCGATCCCATACATTTTGAACAACGGCAAATAATGTTGATTTTTGCATTCATATACAGCAGTTCGGATTCTTGGAATATTTAGTGTTTATCTATTTACAACACTAACTACTAGTTGTAATGTTATATTTGCCACGATCAAGACATCAAATATTTATTTTATTTTAATGATTTTTACTTAGATTAATATTTTATGATAAAATTATTCGTTACATTGCAGAAACCATAGATAAAGAATCAAAAACGTCAGGAAAAAAAAGCACACATTCTTAAATAAAAACTATTATAACAGTATCCTGCTCTACCTATGGAAGTGTGGTTGTGGAAAATACTGCATGATTTTTAGGAGCTTCCAGGTGAAAAATGATGGATGTTCCTTCTTTTTACACAAGCACATTTTTACAGACTTACAAAGAAGAGAAGTAAAATCTTATTTAATTTACAGTACAGAGTTATTTTGAAATCCAATGTTTATTATTTTTATACAGTTTACTCTTAAAAGGATTCTAAAGCTCAATTTTGAAACTTTTAATATTCTTAACATTCAACCTTTAAAAGATGAATAAATTATCTTTTATTGTGGTAAAATGAAATTCAACTTCTTTTTAATTGAACAAACCCCTTTACATAAAAGCAATTAAGATTAAACTCAAGAAGAATTATAGATATTGCAATACTACTTAAATATTAAAAAGTGAAGCTAAAAAAGTACGTGGGAATTACATTTAATATTAAAAGACTACATCTACTCAGATGATATATGAGGTACAATTATAAAGTCGTCGATTCAAGAACTAAAAAATTAATTTCCAAAATGTAAACGGAAAACAGATTTTAATCTCACAAAATCTGAAAGGATATATATCTAGCTTAATATTTCAAAACAATTTGCATTTTTGAATTATCTCATAATTTTCTTTTTTAGTTTTCCCTTACTTTTCCAGATATTTTAATTATAAATACTCATTAATCTTATTCATAAAAAACGAAAATCGATTTCTTCATCTTTCACCTTGGAAAGAATCGGGGAAATAAAGCCTGCAATTTATTATGTATTATTTTCTTTTACTCTGAACACACATACAAAAAGGCAATTTATTATAGTAACATATATCGATGTAAGCATTTAATTACCAATCGATTTAAAAGAATATTTTTTCTCGCATTTTTCTTTAGTTACTAGTATTATTTGCTAGGAATTATTTATTAATTCAGACTTTTTTGTTAATTCAATTTTTTAATAGTTTTCCTAAAAGTAACAATGTTAGTTTTCATATTTCTAAATATTTCCATTAATAAATTAATTTTTTTATCATTTAGTGAAAAATATGATTTCTGCGCATTGAAATTTCTAAGGATGACGCTTAATTAAAATGAAAATATATTTAGTGAGAGAGAAAAGCCGCCATGCAAGTTTGTAACTATTCATAAATTTCGAAAATTGGTATTTGAAATATTAAAATTTAGAATGTTCTCATTTGTAAATATTAAATAAAATAAAGAGAATTGGAATGTTCAATACCGTGTATCAAAAAGAATGTTTAGAGCAAAAAGAAACTCATTTCATGATTTTTTTAGATATCTAGGGAAACATTTTAATTTTCCAAAATGATTTTTCATGAAGATATTTTTAAAATTGTATATCACATTAATGTTTTTATTCAATTTCAATAAACATATTTTATCTCAATGATTTCTTTTGCAATTTTGCTACTTTATGTGTTATCTAACCATCAAAAGACTTGATTTCTATTTACAAAAATAACTTAAAATTAAATTTTTACTAAAATTTGCTTAAACATCTTATTTATGCATACAATTTTATCCATTCTTTTGATAGAGAAGAATGGTCAAAGAGTTTGCTTAAATAAGTTATCAATGAAATACTTCGTAAATACGATAGCTATGAGATATCTTGTAAATAAGATATCGATAAGACGGTAAATTTAATATTGTTACTGAGAAAGACATTTTACAAATACAATGCATGACTAATATGTTTTTTTCTCATGAAAAATCATCGATTAATTATTTTGTGAAAAATTATAATTAAATTATAACTTATAAATTTCACTTTCTTTTCGCTTAAAATTTTAGAAATAATATTATCTTCCGTTAAAAAAAAAGATGTATTTTTTATCTATATAAAAATGAATGAAAAAATCTTCCTATTTGCTTAGAAAAGGTAAGCCTCAATTGATTAAAGCTACATTTTAAAATAAATAAGTATACAATATAATAGTGGGAATAACTAAAATTAGTTTAATTATCCTTTAAAATTTAGAGATATATATATTGATCTTTAAATTTTAAAGAATAATTAAACTAATTATAATTATATATATATATATACATATATATATATATATATATATATATATATATATATATATATATATATATATATATATATATATATATATATACATATATATATATATATTACCTACACTTATCAACTTATCATTGGTTTAATTGAGAATATACTCTTCATAACACCAACAGATTTCTTAGAATACTTTTATAATTTGAAAGAAAATTGGCTTATTTAACAGATATTGACAATATCATCAAGACAAACTCTTCTAAATAAATATCTTTATGTAATTAATTAATTATGACACTTATTAACATAGAAAATATGGAATTTGCCAAATTTCAAAGCAAATCTTTTTCTGTTACATGACATTTACTGATTTGATTAAAGAAAAGAAAAATTGGTTAGATCCCCTTATAAAACATTTAAATAATCTATTGCTAAGGAGAATATTGTGTTGTTTATAATGCCTGCTTTTTAATTATTAAATTATTGTATTAAAATATTTTTTATCGATTAGTTTAATTTTAAATTTTTGAAAGGGATTAAAAATTCAAATTTAATCGAGAAATTTTAACAAAATGAAAAATAAACTTTAAAAAAATGTATGATGTTAGAGTGAATACATCTCATTTTATGATCCTATCTCAATTACTGTTAAAAAGCGACTTCAAATTTGAGGAAAAACTAAGAAATATTTAAATAAAACTTAAGTTTTTTGATGAAAACTTTTACTTGTTAACAAAAATTTTAAAGCGAATCTTTTTTTGTCTGAAATGTTAAGAAACATTTTCAGGTAATTCGTGACAACAAAAAAATCCTTTTTGTGTTTATGAAATAATTTTCATTTGAATTGAAAATCATTGTTAGTGTGATTTTAAATGTGTCTATAACTTTATAACTAAAACAGTTTAAATGGAAAAATATTGAGAATGTGTTCTTCAAGCTCTTGATTGTTAGATTAGTATTTACACTTTGTAATAAAACAAGTATTTACCACTTTGAAGACTAAACTGAAGTGAGAGAACTAAGAAAATTTTAAATTCATTATTAATTTTTAGGTTTGCTTTAGAGTTTAGGTCAGAGTGACCACAGGAGATATAAAAAATCTGTTATTTTATATTTTTAAATCATTTTAAATACAAGAGTATATACAAATGAGAAATAATCTCTTGACTAACAAACATTTCTTACTTTTATTAATGTGTACTTAAACAAAGAAATATTCTTAATGTTCCATAGATAGAATTCAACTACTTCATTCGATTATTTAATTTAACTAAAAAATTTAATACTCATTTCATAATCAAGTAGCATTTTCTATATAATTTGTCTTGTTTCAACTAAACATTAAAAAATATTATTTTTAAATTTAAATTTATTTATGAAATATTTATTATCTTGAATTTGTAATTTAAGAAAAAAGTAAATATTTTTCCAATTGAGTGCAATAAATACATTATTTCCTTTTTATTTTTATAATATATCATTTTTATAGGATTTAAATAACACTTTATTGCGCTGACATGTTCAAAATACAAATTAACATTAAATTAATTTTAATGATTTCTTAAACTTATAATCACTGTTAAATTAAAAGTCAAATTTCAAGAAAAAATGAGTAAATTATGATTTATCCCTAAAGTAACGAATGTATCATTTTTTATTCAAACAACAATTTATTGTGCTGACATGATAAAAACATAAGAACATTGAATTGTTTTTAATGATTTCATAAATTTATAATTTACTATTTCATTGTGCCGTGTAAATACTTAAAAAGTTATTTTTGCTCTAAATGCGTAAATACTGAAAAATCTTATCGAGATTTTATTATACTATTATTTGATTATAAAATAAATTTTCAATATTTCTTTATTTTTTTAAAAAACATTGTATATACCTTTTATCTTCTAAAACCTTATTCATAAATTATCAAAATTTTCTTTTAAGTCTTATTTATTATAGTATCTTTCTCTTAAAATATATTTTTGTATTTAGAAATTATGAATCACTAGCTTGTGACAACGCTGCAATTTTCAGATTTGTCATACTTCGAAGTATTGGTGATCTTTATGAAGATGGCGAAGGGTAAGAAGTTAACTGATCGTGAAAGAGGACAGATCGAAAATTTGTCTTCAATAGGAATGAGTAGTTGAGCTATTGCGATAAAGATAGGAAGATCAAAGACTGTAGTCAACAATTTTTTTTAAATTGAAAGACAATTATTGTAAAAAGAACACTGTGGGAAGACCTAAGCCTTTGTCCTCTCGTGATGAAAGAAGAGTTTGCAAACTTGCATCTACTGGAAAGTACTCAACCGGGAAACTGATTCCGACGACAGGTTTAAAAGTTTGTCAAAAAACGATTTATAACACAATTAAAAGGTCAGAATGGTACACTTATGCAGCAAAATTGATTAAGCTTCAGTTACTGCAGAGACGCAAAATAGAGCGTTTGAACTTTGGCCAGAAAGTCATGACCTGGGACAACCAATGGATAGAAATTATTTTTTTCTGACAAACAAAATGGAATTTGGATGGACCAGGTGGCTGAAATTTCTACTGGCATGATATAAGAAATGAAAAAGAAATATTCTCCAAGCACCAATTAGGTGGGAGGGTCTGCCTTGAATTGGGGCTGTTTTGCTTACAATGATGTGGGCTCAATTTTATTTATTCTCTGAGTAATATTTTGATATCAATCTAGATTTCAGTGAACTACAACACACACAAAAAATAAAAATAAGAATAACACTAAATAATATAATGAATATTTCGCTCAGATAAAATATAATCAAAAAGATATACTTTAAAAACATCACATATATCTGTGCGGGTCTTAAGATACACAGAAATAAATATCTATATCTTCGATTATTCTGGCTTTAAATATAACAGTAATCTTATAATAAAGATAATATAAGCTTATACACTAATTGTAACGCTAAAATTGTACTAAAAGGCCTAAGTCAATACAGAATCAGTTATATTGGAAAAATAGAAAAGTTCTGATGCACATATATCAGTATTAATAAGTGATATTAATATTTTGCTCATTATCCTTTATATATGTATATATGATATTATTTTAAAAACTGAAATACAAATTTTAATTTATTCAATTATTTTTTAAATGTAATTGATCATATATATATATATATATATATATATATATATATATATATATATATATATATATATATATATATATATATATATATAGTTATATTTGTTTGAGAAATTTGCTTTCATTTTCTGGATTGTATTAACAATATTTCCTTTTAAAATGTTTCATCCATAATGAATGATTTTTCACTGAGCAAATAAGAAATGAAATCAGTTTCATGTTTCAGTTTCATGGAATCAGTTTCATCAGAACAATGCATTTCTTAAAATGATAATCAATGAAAAAAGTAATCAAGCTTTATAAAAGGTAAAACACACACAATACATTTTATCTTTCGTTTAATTCATATTACATTTTAAACTAATGTAAAAAACTTTAACTTATGTCTCTGAAGCATTTAATGAGCTTAGATCATCACCTAAATGGAAGGGAAGATAAATATGTATCTAAAATATATTTTACGGAGAAAAATTCATTTGTTATATGGATAACTAAATCTTTTCTGTTATTATACGCTGACACAGCTAGGCAATTATCTCTTGAAATTATTTTGCTTAAATTTTACTTTCCATTAGCTTTTATTCATATGTGTTCATAGAAAAAGTTTCTAAAAAATTAATAGAATGCGAAGGAAATTGTAATGTTCCTCAAACACCGAATAATCTCTCTTCATTGAGATTTCATAAAATAGAAATTTTCTAACAAATAAAATTTTATTCATTGATATTTTCTGTATATTTTTTATCGTGACGTGAGTAAAAAAATATGATTAATAATACACATAATTGATTTGTTTAAATCATGGGTTCCCAAACTTTTTTTTTCTCGTGAACCACTTTCAAAGTTTTACTATTTTCGGTAGACCCCCTGCTGCTAACAAAAAGTACCTAGGTACTAACAAAAACTACTTAAACAAAAATGTACCTGGGTACCTAAAGTTTAATCTTCCCTGGCTTTTTGTTCTCTTTTATAGAAGTTTAGAATAATCTCTAGTATTTATAATTTTTACTACATAACTACCTACTGCCTTCAAGTAGTAAAACAAATTTAATATGATTGATAAATTACAATATACAATAAAATATGTATAAAAATTAGTCAGATACTTATTTTTTCCGGTTCTGCAAACGCCGACATCGATTCACTCACAGTCACTCTTTTATGTTTAAAATCCCGGAAACAAATGAGTAACCTTTTGTTCTTGGGGTCGCATTTCATCCCATTGCAGGTCTAAACAAGCATCCCAGATGAGCGGTAGTTAAATCCAAGCCAAAAGTTTTGTTCTTTATTCTGAAAACCAGAAAATTTTTCGTGGACCCCTGTTTTATTTTCACGTCTGCGTGGACTCCCATATGGTCTCCTATGCAACTTATGTCTCTTACCAAAGGGGTCCAGGTGGACCCCCAGGGGTCCACCTGGACCACTTTGGGAACCTATGGTTTAAATTATGTTCTAGAAGCCACTGGTGAGCCATTCAATATTTCATTTTAATTTTTAGGTTACAGGGATAGAGAATAACTTTGTATGGTATATTATAGTACAATTATTTCAGATACATATTATATTTAATAAACTTGATGAATTAATTAGGTGAAAATATTTCAGTAAAATAAAAGTGACAGCTAAAAATAAAAAATGAACATAAAACTTGAATTAAACAATATATTAAAATTTATCAAATTAAAATTTATCAAATCAAAATTTAGGTACAACAAATTAAAAAATATGTTTAATATAACATTAATTAGATTGAGTACTGATTCTTTACTACGAGCTGTTGGTGTCGCATGCTTCCGGGTGACAACTGGACAAGACTACCTGAAAAAGCATCAGCATCGAATAGGTGTAATGTACTCTGCTCTTTTTTCCATTGTGCAATCATGATGATATGGATGCCGCTCACCTCAAGAACTGCCCTGAAGTTCTACATTTTATGTCTGGCAACTCTTTTGAGGCTACTAAAGGATTTCACTCTTGTTTTTATACTCGTTCATCTTTTTTTTTTTTGGTTTGCTCGTCGATTAATGGCAAAGAGGACGAGGATGGGCGTAAAGTAAAAAAAAGATTGAGTATTCGTAATGAAAATTTAAATATGTAAATACAGCATCCGAAATTGCTGCATAAATAATTATACAGCTCAAAATAAATTTGATTTTTTTCATTAAGAATAATATAAAACTTGTTAATTTTTTAACAGATCACAGTAACAAGATTATATTTTTTCATCATATGAAACCTCCTTCATATACAGTCAAAATTGAAGAATTGGATCCTTTGGTGGTGCCATCTATCGCAGGAGTATTATAGCAACGTCATACTTTCATTTATGTGGTGCTCTAATTAAACGAAACACTCCCTCTTTTGACTTAATTTTACATAACCGTTGGCACATATGAGCTAAGCTTGTTTAAGTATCATAACTAACAACATTAGCCAGCCGTTCATTAAGATTTAAAGCATTAGCCATTCATTAAGATTTTAAAGTATAATACATTAAGATTTTAAAGCATATATATAGGAGTCTTACAGCAACGTCGTACTTTCATTTATGTGGTGCTCTAATTAAACGAAACACTCCCTCTTTTGACTTAATTTTACATAACCGTTGGCACATATGAGCTAAGCTTGTTTAAGTATCATAACTAACAACATTAGCCAGCCGTTCATTAAGATTTAAAGCATTAGCCATTCATTAAGATTTTAAAGTATAATACATTAAGATTTTAAAGCATATATATAGGAGTCTTACAGCAACGTCGTACTTTCATTTATGTGGTGCTCTAATTAAACGAAACACTCACTCTTTTGACTTAATTTTACATAACCGTTGGCACATATGAGCTAAGCTTGTTTAAGTATCATAACTAACAACATTAGCCAGCATATACATTAAGATTTTAAAGCATATTTTATGCATGAACTAAGCACTTATGTTAAATATTTGAATCAATTTTTAAGTTTTAATAAACAAAAGAATAATATAAAAAATATTTTTTGTATCTAAGGTTATATCTGGTATCCAAGGTTCTAAATTTAATTTCAATGATGTAAAATTAAAACATTTAAGCTTAATTGCAATATATAATTTAGATTATCCAAATATAAGTGATAGATTTGTATATACAATTATCTTCACTTAAGAATCTCACTAACCAGCTGCATTGTTTAAATAAATTATAGAGTTATAAACTTTAACTATATAAAATTTTTTATATGTTTGAAACACAGTTCTTTGCTCTACGTGAAATAGAATTTAGGATGTATATACTTCACAAAATGTGGTTTCACTATATCAGGTAAAAGAATTATAGTCTATTAGTTTTACTCAAAATATATCCAATTCAAAATTAGTAATCACACGACAAAGTTGTTAAAGGTAATAAGACATAATAAAGTTCACGTCAACATCCAGTCAGTATGAAGACGTAACAGTGTTTAAAAAACAAAAATAAATAATATTAGTCCCTCATGGTTTTTCACATGTTAGTATTTTAAGCATTTCTCATTTTGCATGAATTAAATTAAAATGATTTTAAATCAATGGTCAAATGTAAAAAATCAGTCTGTTTTGTCAAGTTACAAGAATTTTAAGAAGAAAAAAATTAATTTTTATGTTAGAATACATAAAACAGATGGAATGTGTTTATTTGCACTATTTTGTGAAAATTAAGTGTTCAATTAACTAAACGGTATTAACTTTATATAATGTTAAAAATGCAAATTTGAAACTAATTTAAAATATACAAAATAAAACTTATGCGTAGTCCTTGAATATAAAATTACTACAAATGTCATATTAATTTTACAATCAAATATAAAAGCTACATTCGTTATTTTTTAAATATTATAACAAAAAAAGTTATAATAAGTTGAAAAAAAAACTGATTTTCTTACGCAAGTAAATATTAATTTATTATGACACAATGTAAAATTGTGATTTCAAATTTGTAAAATCTAAACAGAATTTTAAAATTTCCATAATTTTTCTTCGTTCATTAAACTCTATTTCTGTATAAAAATATTAACATCTTTTTTCCGAGTTTTAATAAATTTATAATTAAAAAAGAAACGATGGTCAAAAGCTGTATTACATTTCCTAACACGGTACAGTATCATTTTAGCAGAAAATGATTGATTGTTATATATTAAAATAATTTGTTACTGATTAAAAAGAACAATGAACATAATATCAATAGAAAAATTAATTTTGATGATATAAAATCTGAAAAAAATATTTATCTTCTTTAGTATTCGGTAACTATTTGCGTTTTGGGAGTGACTAATAGATTTGTAATTTTGCCCCACAGTTCCAGAAACTTTAATTATAAACATTCATTAATCTTATTTATAAAACATAAAAATGGATTGCTTCATCTTTCAATTTTTAAAAGTAGAAGAATAAAACTGTAATTGAACTTCATTATACATTAAATTATTTTTGCTTAAAATGCTTGTGGAAAATATAATTTATTATTACATTTTTAATTGTATACGAATTTAAAAACCAACATTTAATATGTTATACAAATAACATTTTAAATGTTGTTTGTATTTAATATGTTATTTAATATGTTATACAAATAACATATTAAAATTACATTATGTTATACAAATAACATATTAAATGTTGGTTATTAAATTAACACCAAATCAAAGTTTAAGTTCAGTTTTTTTCTATCGAACATTTTGAAAGATCTTTGTTAATTTATCATGTTTTATTATAATTAAAAAAAATCCCTTGTTTTCTTTTTATTTATTAAAAACATCTTTATGAAATATTTTGCAAATTAATAGTAATCATATAAAACAAGCATGTTATTTAAATATTGAATGTTTTGCTATTATTTTCCTTAGATGAAAGCATTTTATTTTAAGCAGAAATTTTCTCCTAATATTTCAATAATTTTAAAATCATTTTAATGAAACAGTGAAACTGATGGATATTAGAGACATTTATTTCCTAATTGACTCTTTTTAAAAATGAATTTTGATTGTTAAAAGTAAGAATTTCTTACAAGCTGTGCCTTTCTGTATTAAATTTAAAATAACCGTGAAAATGTTAAAAATAAAATAAGAATAATAAGTAAAAATATAAAATATGATTTAAAGATACATTGTTTGGCATTACTGAAGGAAAAAGGGATTATTAATGTAACATATTTATTTTTAAAACCAAAAAATAAACTTCAACAGTAAATTTTCCATATTTTCCTAATTATATATTGAATTAAGCAAAATAAAATTACGACAACACAAAGAAAACTACAGTAAAAGAGAGATTTTTATTTAAAAAAGCATGAAATTGTTGTATTTTCATTAGTTTTTAATAAAATCGAGTATCAATAATCAAACAAAAAAATACTAATTTACTTTTTGGTTTGAAAAATATTATTTTTCTTTTAACTAAAATTTAAAACAAAAATAAAATAAGACATCTTTAAAAATTACATAATTCAAAAAACATTTTACCACATAAACGTCCTTTTCGCTTGAAAACTTTCAAACATCTGTCACCAAAGCATTGTTTACAGTGATTTTGACAGATTGGTACAAATAATTTTTATGAAAGTATGCTCATTTTTTTAAAAAATATTTTTCAATTATCCATCGTATAATTTTATTTCAAACCAAATTTTCTATATTTATTAATTTGTAATAAATTGTTTTCTATTGAGAAAATCGTTACATTGCATTTATGATATTTTACATAACACTTAAATACTGTGAATGTCACAAAATACGAGTATTGACGGAAATTCAGTTGCGGACATTTTAACTTGGAACAGATATAGGACAAAAAAAGATGTATTGCTTACATCTATTCAATAAAAAATAATTTAATGCTCACTTCTAAGAAAAAATGGATTCTTTATTAAATCTTAAGTAAGAAATATTATATTATTACCAATTTATATTCGTAGTTTGATGCCAAAAACAAGGAAAACAAGAAAGGTCTTGTCATTTTAATGAAACGAAAGAACAGACCTCAGAATTGGTTGCCTATTGTTAGTTCTCGAAGTAATCACCATCGGCATACAGCTGCTTCTGCCAACATGTCTCCAGTTGTGCAATCCCCTTGCTTTAAAACTCAAGAGCTGTAGACGCAAAGAAATCCGTGAGTGCTTGGTGCAAATCTCCTTCATTGGTGAAGAATTTTTTTACGAAGAAATTTGTTCAGGGAATGATAGAGGTGCTAAGCTGATGGTACAAGGTCAGGTGAGTAAGAAAGATGGCGCAAAGTCTCCTAAACAAGTCGTTGTATAGCATCCCTGGCCAACCGGTAGCCATGCGGTCTGGCATTATTAATCAGGAAAAGTACACCCTTGCGACTAATCAGTGCATCTTCCTTTTGTTGTAATATCTCTTGCAAACATTCAGTTCCAGCGAAACACGTCCGCAGTGACCATTTGGCCCATTAGTAGCGGTTCATAGTGAACTACTTGACAACTAGTCTACCAGACGCTAGCTTCATCACAAATGGGCAAATATCCTGATCGGAATTTATGAAACCAATGCCTTTCCGTACTTTCGTTCACAACACTATCCCTAAACGCTTGCCATACTAGGCGATTTGATGTAATAACTAATAAGTCCACCATTTTGAAGACTTCAAGAAAACATTTCCAAAGCTCTTTCGACACGTTCATTTCTCTCCTTTGCTGTACGAGTTATGATTGATGAAAATGCGCGGTAGACCTGCATTTATAACGACTGACATTCTTACTCTCGACTGATGGGTGTCTCAACCACGTCATCCACTAATTTTCATATTTATTCTCACTTCATTCAATGGGCAATGCGCAAACGGTAAGAACACTCTTATTTACCTTATAACATTCCAATTAGTAAATAGTAGAATATTTCCTAAAATTTTATTTTATCTTGTGAGAATTTATTAAGATTTTAAGATATTCGATCAAATGATTCAGACTTTAATTGGATTTAAATTTATTGCATTCTTGTAATGTGAATGAACATATTTTCTTTTTGTGTATATGTGGAATAACAATAATTTTTTTCCAACTTTTAAAATCTAAATTCAAAATTTTGTATCAAGAAAAATATTGATAATTTTATATTTTTATAATAAAATAATAAGAAATAAAAATACAAGAATAAGAATTTTTAGTCGCGTGTTTCTATCTGGTCTACATGAGAAAAGACAAGCATAAACAGAGAATATTTATTGACTAGGATAATGACTCCAGACAGAAATAATAGGGTGCGCTGCTATCTTTTTGAAGCGGGTATCAATTACAATCCGAAAGTTTGACTTCTTCTCCAGTTTTACATCGCGGCCTTATTCGGGAATGAAACCCGAGCTCATTCGGTTAGATCCGAGGGTCACAACCACCATACAATATGTTGTGCACACAAACACCATACAACAGGGTGACAAGAATAAGAACTAAAAAATGTTTTCAAATATAGTTATATAATATTTTTTAATATGCTCTACGAAAAGTATTTCTTAATTTTATTTAATTTTTGGTAAATATTATTTCAAAATAATTTTTATTAATTTTATTAAAACTATCAAAGTAAGAGAAAACTATAAATTGATAGTACAGTAATATTATTGATTTAAATAATTCTCTCCTAATTTTATGTATTTTTTGCGTCATTGATTGAAATTTACTTTCTTAACTTAACAAAATCCTTAATGAAGCTATGAAGGAAAGAATTAATATGAAGTTTCAAAAATAATTACATTAAATTACTGTCAGTCTCAAAATAATCTTATAATGAGATGGATGAATCAATGAAAACAATATAAGAATACTTCATATTTGTTTATTATAATCAATTTCATTTTGCTTTAAGTCTGAGGAAATTATATTTATTGAAAAATATCAACTTGATTTGGATACTTAACAGGCAAAATATACAATTTCAAACTTATAAATTTAATTTCAAAATTCAGTTGTTTCTAGTTTAAGTATATTGTAATTTTTGGGAGTTAAATATATTATTTTTATACACTTATTGCTTTTATTTCAAATAATATTATAACAAAACTTATAAATAATGAAAAATAGTTATATTTTCATATTGATTCACACACACAAACATTTTATTAAAATTCAACAATGATTAAAAAAATTATTTTTAATGTGTTTTCAGTTTATCCTGATTAAACTATAAAATATATTTCCAAAACTGAAGAATAAATTTGAATCAATTGCAAATATAAAAACCCATCAAATTTTTTTAATAAAATTGTCTCTCCTGTAATGATCTAAGAAAAGTATTGTAAACATTTATTACCTGATAAAAATTTCTTTCATGAATATGTATAATTTTAATACAATACATCTTCAAATGTAATGAAAAAAAATTTTTTTAACTGTTTGACCGATTTATTTCTATTAACGCTTAAGAGTTTTACTACCTATAGCATTTGGAGAAAAAGAAAAAGAAAAACGTTTCTTTTAGCTTTGAGTCATATTATTATGATAAAATTAATTTTGATTAAGGTAAACATAATATAAAAATTTAAACTGTCAAATTTATTTTTAAAATATTTTATTATAAATATTAAATTGTGCTATTATGTGTCTAAGAAATAAATTTATTAAAAATTTGTGTTTTCTTTTCTCCTCATAGAGGTCAATTTATGAAAATTTAAAGATACAAATATTACCAAAATTTTAATAATTATTGGAATTTGTTTTTAAAATTAATTTAAAATACATAAAAAAATACAAATGTAGTTATTATTATAATTTTTTTCAGTTTATAATAATAACTACATTTGTATTTTCATATGTACTTTATGATTTGTTCTACATTATATTGAATCATAAATTCTAAACGAAGAGATTTCAATAATAATAAAACGTTTCAACAATCATTTTTCTTTTTCTCTAATTTCTTTTCTAATTTATCTATTCACTTTTCCTCTGTCATTATTTCAAGAGACATTATTTCATCATTTAATATTATGTTTTAATACCTAATCTAGAAATAAAAATATTTTTTTAATAATTTATTAAAACTATTTTAAAATTTAGTTGTTTTATAAAGAATAATTTAAGAGTTATTTGAATAGCTAAAATTATATAAATAGATATTTTTTCAGTGATCACATAAGCAAACAGTTTTCTAATTTTTTATAAATTGTTTTTTGGGGGAATACACATTTTACGTTAAAAATATAAAATAGAAAATTAAGAATTTAATGGTGGAATAATTCCTATTTGTAAGATAATGTTTAAAAATTTTAATTATTACACATATTTACTCACATGTTAATATTTTATTATTTTAATCCCTATATAATTTAGTATACCTTTAACAATTTTGACTATTTAGTATTTTTTAAACTATTAATTATAGTAAAATATTACCACATTTTTATCAATACAATAGTTATTCAAAGCAAAGCATAATCTTACAAAATCACCAATTTTAAGCTTTCATTAACTTCTGAATTGCTAAAAATAAGTAATAATGAAACAAACTACTCTATAGCAATACAAATACAATGTTTTCTTACAATATAATTCAAATACTTATTATGAATATATGTTAGTTTTCTAATAATGAATTAATAACATTCTAAATATTGAAAACAATCTCAAAGTAATACACATTCATCAGCAGATCTTAAAAATAAAATTATATTTCATTTATTATTTTTCTGAAGTGTTTACAATAATTTTCTTATCATTTTTTCCAGATTTGAGTTTTTGAATACATTTTCTCTAAACAAAGCTTGTGAAAACAAATTTTCCCAAAACAAACTTTCTGTCTTCACTAATCTCAAGCAATGAAAAACATTTCGCATTTTATAAAGTAATTTTTCTATACGAAAAAATAAAGCCAATTTGTATGAAATTTTTTTGCAATACTGAAAAAATAAAATAGAGCAAAAAATCATATTTATACTTTAACTTCACGTACTGCAAAAGATACGCTTCTATAAAAGCTCCATGGTCATCAAAATGACAAATAATTGTTATACTGATTGTTGTATTATTATTTCCTACATTATATCATGTAATAGTAAATCACTTCAAATATTTATTACATAAGATATTTCATTTTATCTAAGACTCCTACAGATAAATGGAATAATTCTTGGAGCTAATGTCATTGTTTTGTCCTTCAGTAACATATAAATTACATTTACACCAATAATTATATCATTTTTAAATTTTGATTCACTTTCAAATTGAAGGAAAGGTATTTACAGCATTTCAAACATAAAGAATTGAACTCATAAAGAATTTTAAGCAAACTGTTGCTACTTTTAGATCAATATTAAATGTATTTATTATTTGATATTATCAAAAAAAATAAATTATTTTTTAAAATCCATAAATTGGTGATTAAATCTTCTTTTACTCAAAATTTAAGGCGAAAAATGCTCCTATTTCTATGGAAGTTAACTTATTCCTGTAAAGTACAACTTGGTCCAACAAGTCATTGTTACGAATAACTTTAGTTCTTTATTTTTGAAAAGTAAAAGCATTCTTTTGACTAAATGTAAAAATGATTCTCTTTGATCTGTACAAAAGACAGATTTAAATTTTAAGAATGCTAATGCGATAGTAATATATCATTCTCTGGGAATTTTAAACTCATGTTTTCTTAAATTTTATTTTTGTAAGTGTTCTTCAAAATTGAAAGAAAATAAATATAAAGATTTTAATTTTATCTATTGGGCTACATTAGTTTCTATTACCCATACGTCGTTGCTTCTGGATTTTGTAGAAAAAGACATCCCATCAATTCCTTAAGGATACTTAAATATATCATTATATATTTACTGGCTTATTTAAGAATATTTTTAAGGTACATTAAAATTCAAAAATTAATACCAGTAAATATAAAGTGACGCTAATGAGATAAATATATTCACATTAAATTATTATAAACTTATATAATTAAAAATAGCAGGTTGCAAACACATGCAAACAAATTTTATGAAACTGTTCAGTTGAATTTCTTAATGTGAAATATAACTTCAGTTTAAAAACTTCATGCATAATTTATATCAAAGAGAATGTATGAAGTAGTGAACTCGGGTATAAGCAAAAGGATGCATGAAGAAGGAACATATGAAAAGTTGATTAAATAAAATGTTAGGAAACAGAATTCAGCAATTGACCCATGAATTTCAAATCTATTATCTGAATACATCAAGTCATCAATGAAAAATATTCATTTTGGAAATTTATTTTTATAGAAATGCTGCGAATAGTGTTAAGTAATATTCTTATAAATATTACATAAATATATAAAAAATAATCATATTAGTACACAATTTTAAAGTTTTAGATGTATATTATTCTTCTTGGCATATCATTTTAATTTTTTGATTAATATTCTTAGATGAGTTATAAATCCTTCAGATGGTTGATGTGATCAACTTAATCCACTTGGAGAAATTAGTTCTCAATTTTATTTGCCCACCAGAATGAAGTAGAAATAAAGGAATTAATGGGAAATCTTCATATCTCTTTTAGATAATAGTATTTATTAATCCTGTTCGTAACAAAAACATTCTCGTAAAAGAAATAGTGTTAAGAGTGGAAAAATGAATCAAAGATCAATTTGGTTATTGCACTCGTGGGACATGGTTGGCATAAGACATTCATTGATTCAATGATTCTCTTTCATTTATGCGTTCGTTTCCCCCTTTTATACCAATCAATTTACACAATATCTCTAAATGGGAAAACAGTTATTCGAAAAATATATTTTCTATCTTTAAATGCTATTTTGTTGATTAACTTCCTACTAGACTGATCCTTTACGAATTAAATGCATGAAGCTATTATTTATACTTACAATTATACTTTATGTGTTGTATACTTTTATGTAATTAATATATTAAGCAAAATAAAATAAAAAATCTCAAGTTTTTCTAATTATATGATTAGATATAAAATCTACGACTTAAATAAATTACTTTTTAAGATAAATTAGTATTAATTATTAATTGAAATATAAAAGTTTAATTATTACAAATAATTTATCTGATAATTTGCTAATAATCATATATATTTCTCAATAAGAATTAGTATAACCCTTTATATAAAAAGATTAACATCGTTTAAATTATTTTAATAGTGCTTCATTAATATTTTAAAAAGTTTTGACATTATTTTTATAATACAAAGTAATTTAATATATATTTAAACATAATTCAAGTCAAATAAATTTCATTTTTATTAAATTTATGAGAAAACAGCATTAAATAATAAACATTAGAAATTCATGTATGATCGTTAAGCTTTTTCCAAAACTAATTTTCGACAAAATTTAAAAATGAAGAACATACAAATAAAAAGAACTATTTTCCCATTAATTTAATTACTTTGACCTTTTCGATTATACCCCGTATTATGTGGATTAATAATATATAATAATATGAAAAAATAATTGCGTATTATAATAGTTAGCATGTTTTTTAAACCCATTTATTTCAAAATATTATATTATTCAAAATTATTATTGTAAAAATATTATTTTATTTCAAAATATTATTTTGTATGAAAAGTATTGCAAGCTTTATTTTGGATCTACTAACCTGTAAAATAAAAGCTTTCAGAATGCATAAAAAAGATAAAACTTAACTTTAGTCAAATCCAGCTGATGACAAAATGGTTAGGGCTTTTGCCTTCGGTTTCAACAATTGGTGGGTTCGAGTCCCACCTTCGGCCTGGAGTTAGTAATGATTCGGAATCAACTTGAAACCGCAATTCCCAGTTTATAATTAGCCCTCGTGGACTAAAAATATATCACTGAATTTCGTGCTAAACTTTTTTACAAAAATTAAGGTTTATACGGATTCAGAAATATTCAATTAAAATTTTTTTTACTAAACATCAAGATTATTTAAGAGTGAAATTGCTATACTAGACATAACTGTATAAATGTTAAAATTTTAAATTATTATTAAAAGTATTCCATTAAATCCCTCACGTTGGAATCCTAAAAACTTTACAACGTTAAAGTTTTTATAAAGTATTAATATATATATATATATATATATATATATATATATATATATATATATATATATATATATATATATATATATATATATATATGTATATATATATATATATATATATATATATATATATATATATATATATATATATATATATATATATATATATATATATATATATATATATATATATATATATATATATATATATATATGTATATATATATATATATATATATATATATATATATGTATATATATATATATATATATATATATATATATATATATATATATATATATATATATATATATATGTATATATATATATATGTACATATATCGCTAAAATGGATATTCAGCAATTAAAAAAAGAGTGACATTTATATTTAAATTGAAAATAGCTTTTACACACACAGTTAGAAGAAATATCCTTTATTGTTGGATTGAGAAAAATTGCTTAGCGAAAATTTCTGAAGATATTATTATTTGTAAGCAAAAAAGATATGATTAATAAACCAATTATATAACAAATTTGACATTTAAATATCACTTAAAATATTTTCCAGAAATTTTTAAGGCCTGTAAATTACGAAGAATGTTTGACTTGATTTTTAATAAGCAAATGTAATTGTTAACTTGTATTACATTTTCGATATGATTTCAATTTTTATGTTTCTAAATGATACTTAGTTGAATTTTTTAATATAAAGAGCAGTGTAATTAGAGCCATATATATAAATTAAAATAAGAAATAAGCAATATAATTTCATAATACCTTTACTATACCTAATATTAATGGCATGTTGTAACAAACATCTAAAAACTGATATTGAATTAAATTGACAAAAATCTAAAATCAATATTTTTTAATTTTTAGTTATTCAAACTATTAAGATCTTGAGTTTAATTAAGATAAAAAAAAAGATTTTCAAATTGAGGTATTGATTCTTAATTTTAAATACTGTAAGACACCAACTATCCAAATCAATTGGGACGGGACCCAATATGAATAACTGGGGTTTCTTTTTCAAAAAAAGGTGTATATTTTAATTAATTATAATATATTAAAAAGGAATGTTTCAAGCAATTAAATTAAATGGCAATACTTTTACACGTTAAGGTGCTTACAAATGCTGTACATTTATACAGTATGTATGCACAGTACTGTAAATGGAAGTCATCACTTGCTGAATATCTCTGTCAGAAGAAGTATTTCATTGCTTTCATACGTTGTGGGGCAGCCAAGTCGTCCATCCGCTTGACAGTGATATTTTACAAGGACTTACACACTATTTACTTCAAAGCAGTATCAAAACCGGCTCGACTAGCTGATGGTCCCATGTCTGCTTCAACTAGGAAATGAAATCATCTGCTTCTTTATCACTTTCAAAAAGTTTACCATTATTTGCAATTTGAAATATAGGGTCTGATTCATAATTTATTCATCATCCATATCTTCAGCACTAACTTCTGAACATGTAGGAATTTGTAAAAGAATCTTTCTGGATTTCTCAAGTGACACGTCATTCTCATCTTTTCTCTTTTCATTTTTTTTCTCGTCTTCAGTATAATTTATTTTTCTAGAATTCTGAAAGCGATTTGGATAATTAGTGATTAGGATAAATGGAGTTATACTGTATTGTATTAATGAATATTCTCATAATATATATTACACACATAGGATTTCTAATAGTTAAATTATTAACTTAATTTCAAAACGCATTTGTAAAATCAAACAATAAATCAAGGAATTTTATATGGAACTCGATAAAATAAAACAGTTTCGAGTTATAATAATGTTAAAATTCACTTTAGAACGTAACGATGTACAGCACCATTAGCAGTAAAACTCGGTAATTAGAGACAGTATCTAAAAAAGTGAACGAGATAGGGGAAAAGGGCAATTTTACAAAGCTATGCAGCAAGGCCTATGTAAATAAAAACAAACCTGAAACGATATGAGAAGAAAATAATGCACATATCATGGATTTTTGCTTAGATGAATTTCAATATTTTTTTCTAGAATTTCTATCCATATTCATTAGAAATATTCTTTCTTCTAAGATTGTGTAGAATGCGTTTCTTTACACCTATAAGAACCAGATACAAAGTTTTATGCATGTTGTTGAATACATTTTTCTAGATCAGGAGATTATATCTGTTATATACACAACAATCACTGAGCAAACGAACATCATAAAACGTGTAGAAAAAATCACTAAATTTCATTATTCTCTCATTAGTTATCAGTGCTCATTCTGTTTTTCATCAATTATGATAAAGACCTGGATTCTAAACTAATCATCACTCTGCACATTTTGCAGCGTTTGCATTTTGAAGCATTTTACTCTACACAATTTGCTGTAATAACATAATACAAATATCCATTATAAGCTAACCAAGGTCTAGCAAAATAGTCTAAAGTGTCTCAGACACTCTGCATTTAAGATGTCCATACAAGAAGTCTGGTTTGGCTTGAACCAATAATAGTAAAGACCATTCGAGTACCATCACTGCCCCAATAATATTTATCGTATGCGCTAATATGCCGTCAAGCGTTTTTTTGGTGGGATAGCGTTGCCTTATCAAGTGAAAACCAAACATTCTGCAGCATCGAAGTGGTAACTTTTTCTGAAATGGTACATTTTCAATACCTGTTTACATTAGAAACACAAATCTGGTGCGGAAGTCATTGAGAAAACCACACCAAATGTTAATAAATAAATGCAATAGATGGTGAACTGGCAAACCACTAGAAGAATTTCAAAAGCTTTTATTAAAGCTTTTGTTCTTCCGGTCGCAGAAACTAAGCAATATTTTATCTATTTAAATGATATCATTACGAAGTATTTGCTGGAACTTATAGTTGGATTTATTTCACTCAAATCAATATCATTCTTAACATCATTGAGTGCTTTTAGCAGCAGTGTCTACAATTGAATTGATTGGTAAAGGCACTTGGCTCCCCCCCCTGTTATATGCTGCATCAGACAGGTTGTAGTCAAGGGAGACTGGAGGGTATTAGTTCTTCCTTGAAAAACTATCTCTATGTCCATAATATACTTCTGACATCAAGAGAACTACGGTTTTACTCGGTATTCTACATTTTCACTCTGTATAAATGTATTTCGTTCCTCATTCTATAATGTACAGCTCAGAAATTATATTCAACTCGATTATTACCAGTTTTATTGAGTTGTTTTAGTTACATTTAAGTAGACTGCTTTGTTTTTTGTCAATTTATTTTCCATTATTAATCTAATCAATATTGATTCAAAAATTGAATATTTCTTTTAATGTGCTTGTTATCGATGTAGATTGGGTAATTTCCGAACATGAAACATTCTTACAAGCTTCCAACAAAAGGTATTTGCCAACATTTAAGCCCAAGCCTCATCGCATGTGAGAGACACGCCTTTTTACTGAACAAATATTTTGAAAAACGATCCAAACATTCTATCTTCAATATATCTACAATCTTCTATCCACAAATATTCAAAATCTTCTATCTGTTGAAAGAAAAATATATCCTTTTTCCAGGGTTTCATGATGCAACACTATAGGAGTTCTAGCACAAGCTTATGTGTCTTGTACAAGTCCTTTCTTCCCATTTTTTTTACTTGGAGTAAGTTTTAAAACTTTGTATTTAACTGTTTCTCTTTCTCAATTAGTTCTTGAGATGAGACATTTAAACTTTGAATTTTACTGAAGAGTATTGGAAATCATTTCAACTTTCAGGCATTGCTACTTTTTCTAAGCTCGATAATTCTTCAGCGTTCTAAAACTAACAAATAAACAACATTTGGTTTGTTTGCGTACACATAAGAATTAATTATTACTATGATATACATAAAAAACTAATGATGATATTTTAAATTATTTACAGTGGAAAGTCTCAGATTTGATCTCAGAAACTGCAGAAAAGCAGGTATGGGTTTTCTTGTTGTCCAACAGTTGTCTGAGCTTCTATCTTCTGCATGCACATTTGTCTCGGTGAGTACTTGGGAGTTTACTTTTTCTCATTTCCAACATAAGAATATGTGCTTTCTTTTCTCAGTTCTAACACAATAATATGTCCTTTCTTTTCTCAGTTCCAACATAAGAGTATGTCCTTTCATTTCTCAGTTCCAACATAAGAGTATGTCCTTTCATTTTTCATTTCCAACATAAGAATATGCCCTTTCTTTTCTCAGTTCCAACATAAGAATATGGCCTTTTTTTTCTCAGTTTCAACATAAAAATATCGATGAAAAGTCCTTCCAGAAACTAAATAATTAGTTGGTGATTGAAAAACTTTATAAAATCTTTTAGCTATTAGATTGTCCATTTCACACGGAACCTAAAATTTCTTTTTTTAATAAAAAAAATTAAAAGGTTTTTATAATGCAGTTAAATCAGTTGTGATCTAAGGGCAAGAAATATTTCCTATATAACTTTTAATTCAGTTCACATCAACAGATCAACCTTTTAAAAAAATAATAATAATAAATATTTTTCCTTTCCAGAAATAAATATATTTTATTAATTTTTTAGTTCCCTTTCTTTTTAATATTACTCATAAATTAAGGATTTTTAAATCAAATCAACCAAATAATTGCAATCCCCTTGATACTTTTCTTCAACACCATGATTTTATTACCTGAAGAATCTCTCCAAGCATTACTTTTTCTTTCCTTCTTCAAACCATTTTCTACTTTGCATTGATTTCTATTCAGAATGTGAATTTATGTCTTCTTTAATACCATCTCCGAGGATTTGTTAGAGACTTGCAACAGAATCATCCATGATAAAAAAAATAAATTTTGAAAGTAAAATGCGTTTCGGATTTTATTTTTGTATCGATGCTAAGCATATTTTCAATATCCAGTGAATCTGCTTTGTCAAATTCTTTTTTCTATCAATATCGCATTTGAGATATAAGATGAGTGAATATTTTCAATGCACGTATTTTAATCATTTCTTCAAAGTCTTATTTTACTCGTAATTTTAAATCTTCGGAAAACTTATTATTTGTGGAAAAGAAAAGAAAAAGAAATGGTGATCATTTAATTAACGTTTTTAATTAAGTAATGATTAATCAATGTATAATTCACTCGTGTTTATTCGAATATAATAAAATTTATTATAAAATATATTAGAGCATTTATATAAGTTTTTAATAATTCCTTACTTTTTACTGGCGCACAATATAGTATTTTATTGAATTTTCATATGATTATACTTCTAATCTTTCTTTTTTAATCAAAGATGTTAGTAAAATTATTCTTATACATTTTATTTGTCTGATACCTATTTTGAATTCTTCTTACGTGTCCAAGTATTAACTCTCAATTTCAACCCAATTTGTGTTAAATAGTATACTTTACAAACCCTCTTTACTGTGTAAAAGTAATAATTTCTAGTGTCTCCATATGATTGCAAGCATAATTGTATTGTCTTGTATGTACTGTGTTCCGTTTTTTTTTTCTCTCTCCAGCGGGTCCATCAAATCTGGTAAAACCCTTTCAGGGTTAGGTACAGGGACCTTTGCTGGTGTTTACTTTACATTTTATTTGTGGGCCGTGAGGGCCTGTTTGGTTAGGGTCTTGTTCTGACTATTGAAAAGTAGTAAGTTCGATTACTATTTTAACCAAAGATCCATCGTGTTCATTAAAGGTGGCTGGGGCACGTTAAAACTGAGCGTAGTTGCATTGTCTTCCTAGTGAAATGATACTTCTAGGCGTGGCAGGTGTTGGGAATCTGCTCGATCCTTGCTTCAAAATAACGAAGGCTCCACCTGATTGCTTCTATCTAACTATTAGAGCCCGATTTAGGGCAAGTTACAGAGAAGCATGTTGGTGTAACAACATTTTATTTGTTACACATGAGATATTTGTTATATCCATAATTAGAATGCATCATTGGACCGTCAAGTTATACAATAAAAATAGCTGTTTTGTACTACTATTGACTAAGTCTTGCGCCTTTAAATATTAATTATTTATATGCATTTAACATGCAAATAGTGGTTAAAAATAGAAAACCGTAATTAAAAATGAACATCAACTGAATATTTTGAATCTGAACAAATTTTGCATCATAAATGCGAACAAAAATAACCTGTTGTATTTACTTTTACCAGTCTAAATAATTCAGACTGCTATTATTTTTATGATTACCAAACAAACTAAATAACACGATTCTAATATTGAAAACATTATATTTTACTATTAAATGTGAACTTATTACTCACTTCAAATTTATACTTCATTATTCTAATAATTTGCGAATTACATTAATATGATTTTTCACTAATTGTATTTTCAACATGAACTTGAAGAATACTTCAAAGATGTTTTATAATTGAGTAACATATTTTAAATAGATTGCATTTTGTTAAAAACAATATGTTATAAGTACACCATAAAGAACTGGGACATATATTGCATCTAAATCGAATCTACATGTATTTGAAAGTAAAAGAAATTACAATTCATAGTTCGAAAGAAATTAAAACTTTATTGACAGTATCAAAAAATCAATATCAAATAAAATAACAAGCTTCTGTTGCAATCGTCTGAGAGAATAAAATGATTTCTGCATCTTCAGATTAGCGTTTATTTTAAACTAATGTTTTAAAGTGTTTTGAAAAAATACAAACTAAAACCAATTAGCTTTAAGCAATTTAACAGTTTTAATTAATATTTAATATTTCTTTTAACATCTTGAGTAAGTATAGTGTTAAATAGTTCATTTTTAATTACGAAAATAGCTGTTAATAAAGCATATACATTTTGGTTAATCTGTGGTTTGAGTACCCTTTTTTTGCCAAATAAGCGATAGATGCGCCAAGCGTGGTAACCCTGGCTATTTCATCCTAAATGCACTCCTTGTGGCGCATGCTCATTAACAACTCTTTTGTTTCAGTATTCCTATTGGTCGCTAATTATTTTGATTTTGAAATAACCGTAGAAATTAAAATTTGATGCACGACATTTTATTACCGTTAAATTTGCCCTGAAGGTGGTACGTGAGTTATTTATTTGTTTCTGCGTATTTTTATTTATTAATTTTAAAAAATATGATAATTTTTCTCCATATTGTAGTGTATTTTTTGTTATAAAATTCGTAAAATAACCATTGTTTTTGTTTTCGTTGCCATACCAACGGTGAAATTCGTTAAAAACACGGATTTCGGTTCGTCGACATAGAAACGACGTTTTTTCGTAGTGTCTCTCGGAGCATTCAAATCCGTGAGACAACACGTAAAAACGCGCCAGTTAGCGACTTTTTGAAAATGCGCCAAGTAGGGATCCAAAGCACATTTTCACCTTCATTTTTATATAAAAACGATTATGAAACTTTTTCATATGTTATATTTGTGTTATTCCTTGTATTTTCCTTGCCATTGGAAATAAAAAACGTTTATGAAATTTTTTAAGAAGTTTTTAAAAAGAAAAATTTTTTAAGCAAATATTTGAAAAATACATTTTATTTCTTACGGTTCTTTTATATTATGAATTTACAGCCTTCAATATTTCATAATAAACAGCAGCAATAAGAAGATTAAAGTATTTTAACATACACAGTATTTGCAGCCAATAATGAATAATTATGAATGTTAATTAAAATTCTATTACTTCAGAAAGTCGGTTCAGAAGATCAGAACGTTGGTTCAGAACATTAAAACGTCGATTCAGAACATCGGTTTAGAACTTAAGAACATCACTCAGAATTTCAGAACATCGGTTCACTTAAGATAACTTTACACTTAAGATTTCTCTTTGTAAAGATAAAAATGGAGCCATTGTTAATGAAATAAATAAATCCTTGGATAGATGGATAAACATCTTGATTATCTACTTGCTTCTAATGTGTCAAGTGTCTTAAATTTTTGGGCAGGCAACAATAAAACAATACACAAATTAGCATTCGAACTCTGGAAGACGTTCAGCATGCTATTAATGACCTGAAATGTAATTAAGTGGCAGGATAAAATAATATCCCAGCTGAACTTCTAATATATGGGATGAAAACTATTGTGAATAGCATCTAGTAAATTATTCTCTCTATACATTTGGAAGAATGAAATATGGCCTATTAAATGAAAATTGAGTTATTATGTCTGGTATGCAAAAAGAAAGACTTACTGAACTCCCAAAAATAAAAAGGATAAGTTCATTACGCTGTAAAATAATTTATAAAATTTTCTCAAATATTCTATTTTTTGTCTATCTACCATTGTAGTCAGCATTATTGGGGATCACGAGTGGGGTTTTCGCAAATGAGAAGTTCCACAATTGACCATATCTTTATCTTAAAACAAACTTTAGAAATATTTAAATAATTTGAAATGAGACTCATCATCTGTTTCTGGATTTTTTAAGCAGCATATAATATAATAGAAATGAACTTTTAAAAACATTATTCGATTTTAATGTTCCATCAAAATTAATCAAACTTGTAATGCTTACTCGCTGAAACTATCTTAACGGATTAAATCTTTTAAAATAATTATCCCCCTCTCTTTTGAAATTTATAATAAGGTTAGACAGGACTATGCCTTGGTATATATTCTGTATAACATAGTTCTAGAGAAACTAATCATAAAGCTAATACAGATACTGCAGGGCTTATATTTAGTAAATTAAGTAAATGGTTCTTTAAATTTAGTAAATATTTTCGACTATGATGTGCACATTACATACGACTATGATGTGCACATTATTGCCAAATCTGGCTCTGAACTGGGTGAAAACGTTTCGACATAGAGAAAATTAGCTAAAAAATGAATAAATATGGAAAAACAAACGAATATATATTTTATTAAGTTGAAAACCATCCGTAAATTGCTTGAAACATATTCTTTTAAATTTGAATCTGTAAAAAATTCCACTTATCTAGGATCAGAAATCAACTACCAAAAAGACATAAATCCTGAAATCAGAAAATGATTTATCACAGCCAATCGCTGCTTCTTCGGCTTAAGAACATAATTGAAATCTCTTTTAATGAAAGAAACGACAAAGATCTTGCTGTATTAAGTACTGATCAAATCAGTTTCGATTTATACCTGAGAGATATTGACCTTAATAAAAAACGAAAAGATCTTAATGACCTTTGAAAGGAAGATTCTACAAGCCAACTTTAGCGCACTATCCTTGATAATAACAACTGATTTCGAAAAGATATAATTTCTAAATATATAAGACTTTTAATAAAAATGATATTATCAAGTACATAAAACTGAGTAAAAGGAGATGGATAGTGATTGTAGTAAGAATGAGATCGGAATGAGCAAAATTAATATTTAATGCAACCCCCTTCACTTTAATGAGAAAAGCCCAAGAAGAAATATGCGTAGCTGAAGACATTGCCCTCTTAAAAGTAAATAACTGGAAATCAGGGAGAAATTCAGAATGGAAAAATCTTCTAAAAATAGCCCAAGCCGACAAAGGGATGTCAGACAATGCTAATGATGATGAACAAAGTTTGTATTCATGACTTGCGATATATTCTATTAAGTATTATTAATTAATGTATCATACTTGAAATATTTTATAGTGTTGATGTTTAGTGGTCCTCTTTTGCTAATTCAAATTCTAGTTACTTTACTGAACAAGAAATAATAACAACAGTTTGATGAATTTTCAATTGATAATATACCAGATGAATAACTGATTCACATGATACAAAATTTTAATTTGCTTATAAACTGCCACATAAAGATGTACCATGAAAAGTTACCCAACTAGTCGCTAGATGTCATCATCACAACATTTGAGTTTTTTTATTTGTGCACTAGTTTACAAGCTGAAATATTTACCAGTCACTGACAACAGCACAAATTTTCCTTTCTTTATGCTATTCTTTTGAAAAAATTATTCTGCCAATAACCTTCTTACAATAAAGGGATTTGATGCCGTTTTAGCTTTGCTAACTAGATGCAGTTCTAAGGTTCAGCTTACTAGTTATCTTCAAATGTATATACTACTTATAAAACCGCATTCGAAAGCAGCAAATTTATTATAAGTCTTTTGGTTAATCATAAGAAAATTGTTTCTTATGGCTCCAAGGAATTATAGCTTTAACAAAGAGAAAAGAAATATAATCCGTAATTCCTCCTTGATGTAATTCCTCCTTAATCAAACTTAATCCTGTTTTAAAATTTCTTAAACGTTATTCCGACTTAATCAAAACTTAAATCCTGTATTGTATAGTTTTTGCATATACATTGTCTAAAGTAATTTGCATATGAAATTCTTAAGAAACAGGAATTCTTTTTATTTTTGTGCTGTTTTTAATAAATGTGTGCATCCAAAATAAAAGAGCAATATATTTTCTTCCATTAAGGAAAGAGATTTTTAAATAACACGCCTAATATATAACATTTGATCCAAGCAAATATACATGATATTTCCACTTGTTTTCTTGTGTCAAAAAAAATTCCTATTTATGTAATTCCTATGTAGCAACTAATTTTTACTTACAATTTCAATACTGATTTTCATAAAGGGAAGTACTCTAAGTGACTGAGTTATAAGCTCTTTTTATTTCGGTATCATGTATTTGTTATTTTTTAAAATTGAAAATCTTTAAAAACTTCTTCAAATTCTTAAATTTTTTTTCAATTATTTATATTTTCTCCTGTAAAATAAATTAATATATTTATAGAATTTTGCTACAAATATCTCATTAAAATAAATAATGCATTCAATATATCAACAAATAATCCACATTCCCTGAATAACACTCTAACTTAAAATAATTTGGTTCGAAATGGGGATGAATCTTTCTATTTACAAACATGAATTTGAATTACAAATTGCTGAACTTCTGGCGCAGCTTGTCCTCCTTAAACCTTGCACCAGAAAACTCAACCAACCAACCAAATAATTGAAGTTCATAATTTGATGCAATAATAAAATTTCATAAACATTTGAAATTGAAAAGTTCTGCTAAGATGATAAAAAGTTAAGAGAGAATAATTTTATTCAAATTATACTATTAGTAAATAGAGTTATTATTTAACAAAAACTGTTTAAATATTATGCTACTTTTTAAGAAAATATTTATTGAAAAACTGTAAAGTTTTAATCGACTAAACATTAATCTTATTTTTTTAATATTTTTATTAAAAACTCTCACACAATATAAGTTGGAAGAGTCATGTTATTTAAAGTTTTCAGCCATCTTAAAAAAATCCGTTAAAATTTTATACAAATTTTGTATAAAATGTATGTTATATGTGCCAAAAATTTAACTAAGAAATGTTTCTTTTTTGTTAAAGTTTTGCCATTTTATGTTTTTTGTTTAGTGTAGTATCATTGAAGTTTTCAAAAAATGTCTTATCGATAGTTTTAAGAACATTTCTTGCTATAATGAATTTACTATAACTGTTCGTATTGAATTAAAGAATTCTAAGAATGATTGTTAAATTTAAGTTCTCTACAATAAATAAAGCTTATAATTTTATGTTTGTAGAGTTACAATATCTATTATTTCTTAGTTAAATAATTAAAATAAAATGCAATATAGACACATACAATATTTTACTCTCCTAATAAATTTTCTGTAAGATGTCTTTGATTGACATTATTATGGAAAGTCTAAATTATTGAAAAATTGCATAGTAATTGAAATTTCTTTCACCTTTTTTTGATTTTGTGCCTTGGAAAGAGTATAAATTTGTGTATAGTATCATTTTCCCTTCACTGACATTTATAAGAAATTTAAGGAAATTTAGCATAAATTAAAATCTCTTTTAATAGGAAATAGTTATCTAAATTCTTAAAAGCACTAATTAGAAATATTGAAAGTGAAGGACTAAAGAAGGAGTAAAATATGTTTGCAATAATTTTGTTAATAGACTTTTTTCTCATCTTTAGTTTTATAACAAAAATTTTAATGAAAACTTTTCCCTTTTTTAAAGAATTTTAAGAAGCAAACTCATTTACATATCATTCATTAAAACGAAATATTTAAGATAAATATTACTACATTATAAGTTATAAAAATATTTGGTAAGTGTCATTTAAAAATGAATTATAAAAAAATATAACACATACGAAAAAGAAGATTCAAATACATTAGAGGACATACATGATCATGAGAAAAGGCTGGTAAAGTATATTTCATGTGAGTATACCTTTTTACTTTTTTTATTGATCATTTACTAACATAATTATTAATTTTTTTATTTATTATTTGTTTACTAATTTGATTGATGATTATTGTTAAGCAATTGTTTATTAATCCAGAAACTATTAACTCATGCTTCACGTACTTTGTCACATTTTACTTTTAATTTCCGAAAGAAACTTTTCCAATTTATTGAAAATTATAAATTTAATTTCAATAAATATGTGAAAAACTAATATAATCACATATATCATCTTGCTAAATAAAATTTTATCACGGTAATATTCCCCTTGATTAACTTTACATAACATTATTATCATCATATATTTGATTAATTTTGTTCATTTTTAATCAAGAACTGAAAAGTTTATAAAAATAATTATTAGATTAAAAGAATAATTTTTGTTTTAATTTCTAACTCCAATTTGCCTTAAGCTAGGGTCACTTATGGCAAAAATACCGATAATGAAATCCCATTTTTACTATTAATCACTGTCATCATTAGTATAAATTATTTCTGACATTATATAATTACAATTAGGGAACAAATATAATAAGTTCTGTGAATTAATTTCATGACTATCACTTTTTTCTCTTGGAAGCCTTATTAGTTGGTGATTGCGTTTTTTGTATTTTAAATCATATGATTACGATGAATATATAATTTGTAACTATTCTTTGCATTTCTCTGTCACTTCATCATTATCACAAGCAAAATAGATGATATTAAGGAAATAACTTTTTTATAAAGAAAGGTAAAATTAGTAAAAAACAGTTTTTCCCACATCAATTCTGATTTTAAATAAAATTTTCTGAAATATAAAATGATTTAATACAAAGATTTTATATATAATTGATAAATACACTATAAATTACGCTGAAAAGACTAAAATTGTCGAGATAATTTATGCTGAGTAAAATTTTTAATGGATTCCAATTCACATTTCAAACACAAAAATATTTTATGTGTAAATTTATGATTTTTTTTTTTTGAATAATCACCGTTTAAATTTTAAAAAGTCAGAAGCAAAAATCCAAAGGTTAAAAAATATACGTTCAAAAAATAAGCTGAAAATATAAGGGAAAACTACATTTATAGCAACAATGTTCTGTTGCGTATGATTATTAAAGCTTAATTCTATGTAATCTCATTTTTCTTACTCATTAATGCTAATTTACTGTCAGAACTAGAAAAAAGAGAAATTTGTTTTATTAATAAATGAAAATAAATAAAACTGTATTAGAGTAGTAAAGTAATATTTGAAAATAATTAAATCTCTGATTCCTCAAAAAATTAATTTGAATAATATCTTTATTTGAAAAGACTAAAATTAATTTGTTATTTAGTCTTTTCAAATAAAGATGCTACCAATTTCTTCAGAAGCATAAATAAAGGAAAAACTAGCCCTGTTTGCTTAAGCATAAAAAGTAAATTTTATGCTAAATCAAAATTTCACCAAATAAATTTAACACTTTATTATAAATTTTAATAATTTCTATCAGTAATTTTTCAAAAGTTATGTTTCAATTGAATGAGCTATTGTGTTAGCTACCTTATTTAGTATATTATCAAAATTCAAATGATAAAAGCTTTAAAGTATCATTAAAAAAACCTTGTTCTCATACATAATTGCTTTTCACTCAACCTCAACGCATTTTATATCAATATACATAAGTACGAAATGTGCATATACTTACTAGTAATACCCATAGTACCCATGTGAAAACTAATATTTCAATTAAATCCACATTTTTCAGTGAATATATGTTTTAACCAATTCACAAAGTCACTTATAACAATTTATGAAGTAATCACTCTTGCAAATTAATCCGAATAAAAATCCAAATTAATCTCTGATTTTTACTATTACGTTATATTTTATGCTTTTGTCTTATCATATTATAGTCGAACTGCCTCCTCAAGGAATTTATAAACATTCTTATCGTATTATAAATCAAATAAGTCAAAGAAAAAATAATTCTTTTTACATAGATTACTTGTAACAATGACTTTAAATTTTTTCTCATTATTCATATACTTTGCTTTTAATAGAATATATTTTAAACCCTTTTACGTAAATAACATTTCAAGTCAAGATTTACCTATTAATTTAAAAAGTCGCAATTTGTACAATTTATATAAAATCAAAATTCATGCATTTATGAAAAAAACTTAGAAGAGTTTTCTTAATCTCAAGAAATAAATATATTGCATTCATTAATCTCATCAAAAAAGTCATTAATTTCTTACAATAACATCACTTAAATAGTTATTTGTGATTTTTATTATATTTGATTAATAGTTAAGCATCGAAAATATCTTGTTAAAATTCCTTTCTTGAATAATTCAAAAAATACCTACCGAAAAGATAATACTTTTTTATGATCTAATTTTGATATTTTCAATTTTTTTAATTTTAAAAGGAATTCAAAAATTAAAATGACTTTAATCATTTGATGCTTAATAAACATGCTTCATATTTTTCAATATAATTAAACAAACTGAAATGTTTTTAAAGAAATTATTTCAATTATCAAAGCATTGTGAAATAAAATTACTTCTTTTATTGCATCGATAATATAAGTACATAAGACGCGCATTAAAATTTAAAGGATTTTTTATAAAGAAATTTAATACTACATGCATATTTTCATGCTATTTTATTACATCCGGAAAGAAATTTATAAATGCTTCTAAACTAGAAATGTCATCGGATATTAAAAACAGAAACTCTTTAACAGTAAATTCCTTAAGATAAAGATACTCTTTTTCGGATAACTACTTTTCAGAAGAAGTATTACATGACAGGAAAATCACATTTAGCAATTTCGATAACAAAATCTGAACTCTTTTAAATTTCATTTAAATCTAAAAGGAATTGAAAATGAAAATTACAATAGCTCCTATTATTAGATTCAAGGCAAATGGCATTATTATTTATTAGATTTGCTTACAAACTTTGAATTAAATAAGAGCTGTGGAAAAAATTAGATGAAATTATTTTGTTAAAATTGCTTTCTATCTAAAGATAGAATGTAATTTTAACACTGTGATCCGATAACACTCAAAGATGTGAGTTTTTCTCTTTTTATAGAAAAGCATAATTTTAAAGCTTGAAAATTTATGCAAATAGTAAATTCACTCGTTATTAAATAACATTAATGAAACTGCAGTTATCTTATAAAGGTAAAATATTTTAATCTCAAATTATTAATATTTATTAAAATTTATTATAATTTATTTTGATAATGAAATGTCAAAAAGATTCAATATCAAACAAATTGTATCTTATCACATTAAAACAATTATTTAGCAAACTTTTATCTGCAGTTGTTTATTTCTTTTTTTCGCATGCTTTCTTGAAATAAATTATGCATATATTTGATGAGAAAAACATGGAATCCGGGAATGTTGTTTAGAAAAATTTAATTCTTTCTTCATTTATTTTTATTGATATATTTAAAAAATAAATAATGTGATATTGAACGAGCAAATTAAATCAATGCCACTAAATGACCAACAGAAATGTAATCAATTAATTAGAAATTTAACAATCTCTAAAATTAAATAGTTGAGAAAGAGATGAGAAAACTCTATCATAATAATATAAAAATTAATAACCTAACAAAGATGATTTCAATTACCAAAACTTTAGCTCTTATACGAAGTTTTAGGAACAATATATATAAGTAAATATTGCTCAAATATTCTTAAAATTACACCTGACTTTTTTATATATACCTACGCAGAATGCTGCCTCTCCGATAAAATTCAACATTTCTCATTTCAAATAATCTAAGCCTTTGTTCTACAATTTTAAATCTATGTATTTGGCAAGCCTTTTCATGTTTTGGACTTTGTTACATTACTGTTTTTGAGGAATTATTTTTATGAATGTTAGAGAAATATTACATTGATAATCAAACATACATATCATTCCACTTATGCTTCATAAAATATTGAATGTTATTCATTACGAGAATGAATGGATCTTTTAATCGTGTTAAATTATATACATATACATTACATACAGCCTCATTAATCTTTGTAAATTTATGTAAAAAAAAATAAGTAGAATATTAAATGAGACTGCAGTTCAGATTCAGAACAGATGTGAAAGTTAAGAATAAAACCGTTGAAAATTACTTTGTTCTATTTTTGAAACTTCAGATAATAAAAAAGAAGTCTTAATCTCGCTTTAACGCATTGTTCAAGTCTATTAAAAACAAACTAAAACTTAATACAGATCTATAGAACTTGGTGACAACTTCTAATACTATATTTTTTACCATCAAACATACTTCATGCAAAATGAACTAATCTGTCATCGTCATATATTAAAAGAAAGTAATTACTAAAAGGAATAACTAAAATTAGGATTAAAGTTTTTTCAGAATCCCGCTTATATCTGTTTACATCCATGCCAACAACTTACTATTACGAATTTATTTAATTTTCTTCGTCCTATGTGGATTGCATGTATATAATCAAACCACATTTTGTGTAATGCTATCCGTACTGAACGAAAAAAATATCAGACTATTTTGAGAATACCCTTTTCTCTCTGCACTAAAAATCTACTGATCATGCACTCTAAATTGGATCGGAAGTATTCAATAAACAGCTTTGCATTTCAATATTTTAGCAACCAATTTCCATGTTAAATACCCTACTTTCTTCGATCTATACTGTATCTTGAATTCAACATACGGTCTTTGCTATGTCGGTAGTAGATGGCGTGTGAGGCAACAAGCATAGAGTCAACCTTGATGAAAATTATCAGACTAAAAATATTTCAGCCTGTTGGAACTGAAAGTGAGTTTTCATTTAATTAAGAGTTGTATTTTCTTCCTTGATGTTTAGTAAACAAAGAATATTGTTTATTATTTGTTGTGGTAACATAAAGACAACCTTGAAATAGACGATATCAAAATTTTCTGATTTCTTGGAATCAATCGCATAAATCTTGAAGTTATATTCTTGTAATAACTAAGCATCTTGTGTCTAAAAATGTCAGGTAAAATCCAAAAGAGTGTTGATTTTTTTAAAAATTACAAAAAATGAAATGGTTTATTGAAAGTTTCCTTCCATAAGAAATTGAAAATAGGTTTGACCGATGCTCTATTGCTTAGAAAATGGAGCAAGTTTTAAAGCAACAAAACAAATTTTTACTTCCAGAAAACAAGATGAAAGGTATAAAATTATATTGTTTGTAAATATCTAACCATTTGTTACATATTATTGCGTTGGATTCAAGTCTCCTAATAAAAAGCAAAATCATAAATTAGTATGAATTAAACTATCATAGCATCTTAAATGAAGTTTTTAGCAGAAACTGAAACGATTTATTTTACAATTTTCAGACTGACAAACGCTTTGGAGAAATTACATTTTCTACCCCCTTATATTTTTGCTGATTTTTTAACACATGAATGTTGATATGCATATGAAGTTTTCTCTTTTTAATCCCTATTCTTTGTAACATTGTTTTATTTTACTAGACGTTATATGCAAAATTTTTAATATTATTTTATTACAATTATTTGTGTTTCTCTTAATTTTAAAAGCAGTATAGATACATACATTATTAATATTATTATTATAGTTTATATTAATATATGCATAAATTTTTCTGAGCTTCATTATTTTTTTCTAGTTGTGTTTATTGATCATTATAAAATTATATTTATTTTTAATTATATCATATTATATATCTTATATTCATAAGAACTTAAAAAGAATATAAGGAATTGGAGTTATTTTATTTCCTTCAGATATGAAATTTACATACGTAATTTAATAAAACTATGCATAGTTTACTCATAAACATATTTTAAATAAAGATTATGTAAAACAGTTGTCACAAGCCAAGTGTTAAAAGATAAGCTTATAATTTTTATTTTAAAACAGTTGGTAATTTGTATTTAGTATTTTTATATTTGTGAATATTTAATTTAGTCTAATTTAATTACCATTTTGAGAATATTTTTTTATATTTACCTCAAAACACTGATTGATTTCTTCAAATGGATATTTTTCTGGATTATCTAAAGATAAAAACACCACTCATTTTTAAATAAAAAATCTAAATCGCAAAATATACATTTTAAAAATCACTTTTGCTTTCTGAAATGCATTTAGGTATATTCAGCTTAAGATTTTTCTTGAACATCAAGAAAATTGCTTACTTCCCAATGTTCAGAATCGTATTTAAGAAATTTAAAAGAAAAAACCAAAATGTTCAATAAGATAATTTGAGTAATGTTCAAAAGCTATGATGCTCGAATCCATGCCGTAATTCAAATATTCACACAAATATATTATTCTTAAATATATTTTGCTACTAGCTATACAATTCCTCTCAAAGAATACATATATTTTATGCCCTATGATGTTTTTCTACATTAGTTGAATAGTTATATTCTCCTTTAGAAATGAAGAGCTATTTCCCTGTATGAAAACAAAGAATCAAGGAATATGTCACGCACAGGAGAAAGTAAAAAGGATAAGACTAGAGAAAATAAGATATGTTTTCATGTAAGAAATATATGACAAATCGTTTACATCATAATATGTTATTCTCAGTAAACACGGATGATATCCAAGGATTATTAGAAATAAATCATAATTTCTTTGCTTAGGTAATAGCGTATTTATTTGTAATTCTTTTTATGCAATTTAGTGTATTTCAATAATACAAATTTATCCCTGATTGCTTTCTTGTATTGAATGTTAATGGAAATGTTTTTCTAATTTATGAATCTGTGTAATTAAATATTTTTCTATGAGAAAAATTTTTTATTCTACTTTTTCCTGGATGGTTGCAAGGGCATTTTTATTCTAAAAAAGATTGCTTTATGTACTGGAATTATTGGCGTTACTTCCTATATACACACTATTAAGAGATTTCATGTCTAAATATTTTCAAACGTTAAGTTCATTTTCCTGCTAAAAAGTATTACCATTGAAATGAATAATTATTGAACATATTTAAAATTTCATGTTTACATAGAAAACATTTTATTATCATTTTAAAATGAAGTTAATCTCAAAAATTTAAAACATAATATTTTAAAAAAAGTAAATTCATTTAGGGAAAGATAATTATAAAATGTAGAATATTTTTATTTTTGAGTATCAGAAACATAATGTGAATGTTATTATATTCAAACTACAGTTTTCATTCGATTAATTTAAAAGAATTTCTTCAAAACATAAAAAGAGATACAGGATGAGGAATTTCTTAAAAATAGTTCATTTCTATAATTTGTTGCAATCACTACATTTCCACCCAAAATCAGACGCAATATTTAATTCTGTGTCATGGTGTTATTATATACTCGCGCTTTCTATTTTTGATATTACCTAAGGTATCATAAATAACCCCAAATATTTGTTAGTGAATAAAAGTAAAACATCATATCGATAATTGTTACTACAAATTTTTCATTATGTAATTGTTGCTTTTATTAATTATTGTAAAGTAAAATTTAACATTATTTCATAAATATATCTATGAAGATTTAATTATCTTATATTTGCAATTTGTTGTAATAAAGATAATTAAAGCCTATTCTAACCTTTATAAATTAAATTTCTGAGTATCATTTCATTCTATAGATTTTAAAATGACTTTTATTTCTAATTATTATCTTCCGGTACTATTTTAGCTTTTGGAGCAAAAGTAAAAGCATTATAAGTCGTGAACCAAAGTCACTCCCAAAGTGGGTATTCCCTCTCAACGTTCAAGCTGGAATCGAACAAATGGGCCACCAGGCTTTACTTACTATCTGTAAAGATATCCTTTTATTTGGAATAAATTACGACCTCAACTTACTTTACAAGCATCAGCTGTCATTAAGAAGCACAATAAATCATCAACTGGATCGGGCACTGAAACCTATGCTTCCGATATTGAGAAAAGACATTTTTTTCAACTGAGAAACCCCTGCCACATATATTCAACTATTATTTCGAAGAATTATATGAACATAACTCAATATAATTTATATCTTTTGTATACAATCTCAAAATTTCTTTTCGATTCAACTATAATTTCTTCAATTAAAATCTAATATCGGCATTTTCAAACGTTCGCATAATTAATTTAGTTAATTTATGTCTGCTATGTTTAAAGTAATGAAACTTTAAATAACGTATAATTTTTTAACAGTATTTATTTCATTTTTATATTTGAATTTATTATACACAGAAAATTTTTATTTAATATGTATTATAATATAATTTGAATTAACTTAAAAAATTTTCTCAGCATTTGCAGCCAGTAAGCTTAAAACAGATAAATTTAAGGATATTGGAAAGAATGTAATTGCCTTCCAATGATTATCTTATTTAAAAATATTGCATTATTAATTGTTATTTTTTTCTGTGAAGAAATATAATTTTATTTTAATTTCAATAATGTATTATTATTACACTAATGAAAACAAAAAGGAAATTACCGATTTTATTTTTTAAAAAAACGAACAAAAGTAACGCTTAGTGTCAAATGATAGGTAAGCTTTTCGCGGTCACATCCTGTTACTCAGTGGCCTGTAATGTCGTAGAGCAGATTCATTTGCTCATCAAAGCTTGTAAAATAAGTAAGTTTTCAGCAATTGTAACATAATCCGATACTTGTTTGTTTAATTCCTTTGTTTACCAATCTTTTCAGTATGGCTAGTCACCAAAGTCTAAACGATAAAACAAGATGGCGAATAGTTGGCAGACTAGAGATTGGCCAATCACAGGCTTCCTTTTGTAGGAAACTCGGGGTTTTGAAAAATGCGTCCACTTTGTGGAAACAATTCATAGAGACAGGGAAAATGGTCCATCTACCTGTTCAAGGCTGCAAAAAGGAAATAACGGTGGTTAAATTCAGTTATTTGAGACTTCTAGCTAAAAGCAATAAATCTGCGATAGCAACACAACTGTCTCGCTACCTGTACAATGAAATTGGAACATAAATTTTGTGGGGAACTGTCATCTGAAGCTTTAATGAAAGTGGCTGGTATGAAAGGAGCCTTGTAGTCTGCATCACTTTGATTTTGAACCATATAAATGCCGTTTAGCATGATACCGATACCACCTGTCTTGGACCGAGAATGACTGAGAGATGATTCTCTTCATTGATGCTTCGTGATTCAGTTTAAACTGTGACTCAAATATCTTCTTATCTGACAAGAATATAGGAGTTGATTTCAACCCTCTAGCAATGTTGGAAAGGACCACTATGTTTAAAATAGCCTGGTGGCCTGGAAGGGAAACATGACAGACCGGCGTGCCGACTTTCATGTGTACGATATATGTACCCTAACTGGTCAGCTGTACAGGGATGAAATTTATACACCTTATGTGAGTCTATTTTCACTGATCAAATCAGCCAAGTTTCGCCTTTATTGACAAAAATGTTCTTCCACATATCACATATTTATAGGGATCAGTCGGTAGACAAATATCTTCATTCAGAAGGTAATCAATGATTGGAGTGATCTGAGAAGTCACTGAGATCCTTAATCTCCATCGAATACTTCTGGAACGCCCTTGAACTCTCAACTGCAGCTCGAAGACCAGCTCTAACAATATCATAGAACTCAAGATGCTTTGGTCCAAGAGTGGGTAGGTTTGTTATAGACATTGATTTGGACCCTGGTAAACTGTACGAATCTTCAGTACGAGAAATGTGTAACGGTTAGGTGCGATCCTATTAAATTCTGTTTTCTTGTTCACTTCTTTTTCTCTGTTTACCGGTTATTTGTATATTACTACAGCTAATCGACATTTTACTGAAGGGTAAGATGTTGGTTAGCTGTTATTATGAACAAATAACCAGTTTCCTTCTTTAGGATCCAAGTTGTGGACATTTTTGTTTTCCCATATACTGTTATATCGGAGGATATTTTTTGCCAGGTTAGGCTTTATTTGCTTTATTAGTTTTCATTAACTGCCAAATATATATGTATACTTATATATATATATATATATATATATATATATATATATATATATATATATATATATATATACGAGGGTCACTCTGAAATTTTTGAGATACAACTAGGTTTTTAAAGTATGTTTTAAAAATTAATACAACTAGGTTTTAAAAATTTTAGGTATGTTCAAAGTAGTCTCCACCAGCATCAATGCACTTTTGTAAACGAATTTTCCACAGATTAAATGCCAACCACAGACTCAAGCCATTCATTTCTTCGAATAGATGAAAAAAATGCATTTATAGCCTCATCAATCTCTTCTTCTGAATGAAAACGACGTCCACGTAAGTTCTTTTTTAGATTAAAGAATAACCAAAAGTCGCACATAGCTAGATCAGATACGGCGGATGTTCGATTACTTGAATTTGTTTTTGTTTAAGAAACTCAACTGTTAATCCGGCTGTATGTGAAGATGCATTGTCATGGTGAAGCATTAGTCCCCTAACATTCAGTTCTTGTAGAATTTCTGGAAGACATTTAGTGGTATACCAGTTTGCTGTTACTGTCTTCTGTCCTTCTAGCTTGATGGCTTTGACCAATCCCGTATTTCTGAAGAAAACGGCATACATCACTTTTTTCAGTGCGCGTTGTTTTTTCAACATTGTCGGCGTGGGATCATCTTCAAAGACCCATACTTTGCTTTCTTGACGTGTTGGAACGTCAAAAAACGGCATGTACATTTCATCACCTGTTACAATTTTAGAAATGATGCGGTGGCCACCATCATTCAGCATATTAAGAGTTTCTTTACTGATTCTGACACGCTCCTCTTTTTGATGCTCAGTTAGATTATGGGGAACCCAACGGCAAACTACTTTTTTCATATGTAATTCTTCATGAATGATTTTCTGTATGGCTGCGGATCCAATGTTAAGTTCCTTCTGTATCATTTGATAGGTACAGCGATTATCATCCATTAACATTTTTCGTATGGCAGACACATTATCCGGGATTACTGCTGACGGCGGCTTTCCTGTGTGTTCTTCATCCTGAAGAAAATTGCGACCTCTTGTAAATTCTCTAAACCATCTGAATACAGTAGCACGAGCTGGAGATTCATCACCAAATGCTAATTGCAACCGTTGAGTGCATTCTTCTTGATTTAATCCTGCTTTGAAATCGTAGAAAATCATAGCGCCAAAACGTTCTAGCGCCAACTCCATTTTCTCCTCTGTTTAAAATTTATTCCACGCTAAACAAGTTGAAGTAAGTCAGTAAAAAATCGTCTTCTGTGTTAAAATACTTTGTACTTTAAAATTAAACCGTTATTTTTATTTTGTAAATTCTCGTCTGCGCGTATCTCAAAAATTTCAGAGCAACCCTTGTATATATATATATATATATATATATATATATATATATATATATATATATATATATATATATATATATATATATATATGTAAATTTATTCCTTAATTTGTTTTCCTCAGTATAATGAGTAAATTAAATTACAAAATACATAGTAGTATATAGTAATTTCAAAATATATAGTAATCGAATGCATATTACTGAAACATTTTTTATAATAATTTGCTTTATAAAACAACAAAATTGATTTTTAAAATCATTTGGCATCGGAATTTCAAGCGAAAGGTACTTCTCACATATTGTCTTCAAAGGTGTTTAATAATCCCAGTTTATTTTTCCTCTCAAGCAATGTATTGTTTACGTTTACACCAGTGAACTTCCCTGTACCCAGCTCAAATGAGCTATACCAATATGATGGAAGCCAGTGGAAAGAAAAACGGAGCCGCTACAGAAGAACCCCAATTTTGCGACCCCGAACTCTCAAATACTACCACACTATGGACAATACAAGTAAAGCTAACAATTCATTACAAATAATTAGGGAAAATCAAGTATTTATAAAAAAAAATTTTAGAGTAATAAAACAATATTATACTAAATAAAAATTTAAAAATAAATTGGTTGGTGAATTACATGAATATTAACAAATGGTAATTGTGCTACAAACTTAGTGAGAAATAGAGGATAAATTACAAAATTTGTGTAAGATATGAAGAAGAGCCATACAAAGTAAGGCAGAGTTTTAGGTAAATGGGTGAGGCAACAGGATTGATACGACGCAGGGTTGGAGGAGTAGTTAATAGCTGGTGTCGTCATGGAACCAAGTAAAAAGGCCTTCCTGAGTAATTAGAAAATCCAAGAGTTGGTTCAACTTTCTCCTGGAAATCTTGTTATTTAGGATTGCTTTCTTCCACACCACAATCCATCTGGTGGCTGGACCTGACAGGTGCCAAGAAGCTGTTAATGGGCAAGGCGTGATGAAATGGAGAGGATCGCCAATATCTCCACAAGTGCAATTAGGTGAGACGGCCAGTTTCATTCGGTGAAAGTACGTAGGAAAAGGGCCATGGCCTGACATAAATAGAATTTCATTTCTTGTCCAGCTTAATGGTTTCATTGAGACAGTAGGTTCCATCTCATGAATAAGGCGCCCTGTATTCCTTCCAGCTTTGTTGCCAGTTAACAAGAATCCATATCTGACATTCTTGTTTAAGATGACAGCGTGGGAGTGGAACAATGAGAGGCTGGAGTGAGGATGAGGCTGCACTCTTCGCTTCCTTATCAGCTTCCTACTGTAACTAGCTTCGAACAGGAGGTAGGATTAATCATATCCATATCAAGAACACACACATTCATTAGATCTTAATCATCTAATTTTTCTTCCTAGAATGTATTTCTTTTTATGTTCAGAAATCTATTCTAAATATCACTCGATTATTATCTTTAGAGAGTTATATTTGACCCACCCCCTTATGCTAAAGGCCCACTACATCATACATTCATGTATTTTACATGTTAATTTATATTTGTAATTATTTATTAAACTTTCTCTCCAATACTGACTGTTATACTGTAAGGAATTACTGTTAAAACAATTAAAAATGGACTCACAAATATAGGCCATAAATTTTAAAAACATGAAAAATGGTCAAAAATTAGCACTGATACAAAATAATATCATTAATAAGCAGCTTAAAATTACTAGATAGACTTACATTCTTTATGTTTCTAAGTCTTAACGCTATAAGTGCTTATGAGTTTTTAATAAAATAATAAGAATGCCTCTAAAATTTCCTTACAAGTAAAAAAGTGTGTATGACTAATAGGAGTGAAATAAAATCCTTTCTTTTGACTTTCAAATTAAGAAAATAGAAGTACTTTTGCTTGAAAACAATAAAACAATAGTATTAGCATAAATTCGAAAATTGAAAATAAATATAAAAATGCAAGTTGCAAAAGATAATAAGTAAATTTAATTCCATTTATTATTCCCTGAAGAATTAGTAGTAATGAAATAGTAAAGAGTAATTAAAAATTGATAAACATACTGTAAAAAGTAAAAATGTTAAAATATTAAGATAGCTACTGTGCAAAGCAGGGATCAGAAAATCTAAAAATATTTTAGTTAAAGTAAAAATTAAAGAGCAACTAAATTAATTTTAAAGAAAAAAAGCAATGAAAAGCTTTTGAAATATTTAATAAAATAAAAGGAAATAATTACTAAAATATTTTAGTCTATAAGATAATAGAAATCATACCAAATATTCTTGTGTACATATTCCGAAAACGATCATTTGAACAATAGAATTCCTTAAAATAATTCTGTCTCTCACTAAATATAGTCATCGTATTTTTAAAAGCGATTCCTTTCAAAATTAAGTTAATTAGATTTTTAGACTTAAATTGGAGGATTTTTTAAGTATTTGTAAAAAAAAGAGTATAATAACCAGACATTTAACTTTATAATAATATAAATATTTATAATTAAAACAATGCTACAAACTTTCAACTTAAATATTTAAGCAATTGTTTTTCCTAATAATTTGTTTAACACAGCTGTAAAATAGTTTCCATTTTCTCTAGTCAAAATTAGGATGTAATTATATTAAAGACTTTTGAAATTAATTATATCATTTTCCATTATTAGACTATGAATGGCCCACCCTGTCTAGTGGTCAGAGTGCCTGATTGCTTAGAGGGAGGTCCTGGATTCGAATCCTGGTTTAGCCATGCATGTATTTTCTCTTTCTTGTCTTTGCCCTTTCCTTGTATGAATGGGTTGTGAATGATTGATTACCCTATAAACGGGTACCTACGACATGTGTGTACTCAGGAAGTCGGACTCCACATCAAATTAAATTTCAATAGGAAAAATGGAGCAGCGCACCCCCATATTGCCAGCTTAGCTGGCACAAGTCAACAACAGACTATGAAAAATGATTATTGTAAAATACATGTTTGTGTGAGACATATGTTAATAAAAATACTTTATTAAAAAGAGACAGAAATATATAAATATTTTAATTCATTCATAGCACTGTTTTATTAACCAATGTAGGATTTAAAAAACACAAAGACATTATCATATTAAACAATTAAAAAAGAAACAATAAAAGGAATAATTCAGAATAAGATTTGAGTAATCAGTTATTTTGCATCTGAAAACTTTATTTTCTACAAAGCGTGCTTAAAGAGTGTTGAATTTCAAATATTAAAAGGAATGTAAACCCAATTGAAATAAAATTCCAGATAAACTGAGAAATCATAAAAAATATGAATAAATGAAAAATCACTAAAACTGCTATATAAAATAACACTTTTAGTGAATTCTACATAGAATTAAGTTTGAAACTTGGTACTTTGTTAATTTAAATTACTTATTTTCATTAATTTGAACTACTTTTTTATTTATTTTTGATATAAAAGATGTTTTGAATTTCGGAAAAATGTAAAATAAAACACGCGTAAAATGTTGAAATGAAAATATAATAATCTTTGAAAAAAACTGATTGAATAATTATTAGATGCGGAATTTCAGTTCTAGAACTTCAGTTTCATACCTTGATGTGTGATAAGCTACATAAAACCAAGGATTTGAAGAAAGTTTCAAATGTTTTAGTTTTTTTATATAGTTTGTTTTACTCAAGACATGTAATTAGTTAGTATTACAAACTAATGCTATAAAAAAGGCTGAAGAAAATACTTTAATTTATTACAAAGTTAAATTATCAATTAAATTTACATTTTGGAGTAGCCAATCTTTTTTTGCTTTCTTAGAAATCACTAGTTAAAAGAAACAAATTCTGAAAAATCTTATTAAAAAATTCTTATTACACAATATTTTGCATAATAAAAATAAAATGTTTTTTTTCATCGATTTGCCTTTTTTCTCTTAGCATAAGTTGCTTACCTTTGGAAAATGAAAAATGAATCTCATTATTTCTTTTAATTGCATCGTATTGATTTTCCATCTTTATTATTACCTTATAGTTAGTTTCCAAGTATCCTTTCTACTATTTATACAATTACATATGCACTTGAATATGTAAATATTATCACATTTAATTCATATTTTTAATGACTGGTCTCATTATTTTGGGTACTATAATTTATGTCTGATTGTAGCAGAAATATGAAATTAAAATTGAAAATATGATAGATAAACTAATGAGTTCTTCCTTTAATCTTAAGAAAATGTTTCTTTCTTCAACTATACATTTTGTTTTTCTAATATGTATGTATGGAGAAATACTAAGGATTCTGATGTTATTTATACGTGAAACGACCTGCTTGGTTGGTTGTTTACCATGCCTTTATCAACTGAAGATTTATTATGTTCACCAATTGAGTCTCGATAAAATAAAAGTGATCAGTGACGCAATATCCACCACTCAAAATGATATTTTTGAGAGCGGTAAGTTGTGTCTGGATGTCTTCTATCCCTTTTTCAAAACATTCCTTTCCCAAAATTTGATAATCTACTCCAGTTTCAACAAAGAGTCAATGAAAATCTATAAATATAGCAAACAAACAATATAAATGGAACTGAGAGAACATTAGAATTAATGAATATTTGACTTAAAATGATACCTTAAAGTAGAATTGCCCTAAATTTTTATAGCTCAACCAATAAAAAAAGATGATTTGTAAATTATTAAAAGCAATTCTCTGAGAGTATTTTCTGTTCCTGTTTTTTGTACGTTTTGCACAAAATAAAAGTATTTTTTACTGGAAATACTGCATGAAACAGAGAACGTAATAAATATGTTTAAAATATTACAATATGTTTTTGTTTTATTCTAATGATTCAGAAAACAATTCAATCTATTTATTATAATCATATTGAATAGATGACGAAATCTCATGAAAATTTTATTGATTTTATCAGAGAAAAAATTTTTTTTGAATTTACCAATATCTTGATTAAATTTAGCACAGTAAATTAGAAGTACTTTTTTTATGATTTAAAATTATTTTCACTTTTAAACTCATTAAATGGTATTAATAAGAGATATACAAATAATTTGTAATGCTATATGAATTCCACAATTTTGATCAGAAAAACTGAGATTAATGCGCAAATAAAAATTAATTTTCTTATTATTCAAAATTAAAATATTTTTGAATAACATGATTTTTTTTATTTTCATATTATTCAAAATTATGTTTTGAATAACATGAAAATAAATTTTCCTTTGAAAGTAGAAACTGAGAGATTAGTAAATTTTCAGGTAAATTTTATTTTGTGAAAAGAGCTTATAGTAGGTATGAGTACTAACAGTAAGGAATTTCGCTTAGTACATAAAAGAAAAGGCAAAGCATACCTTTAAAAATATTGATTTTCAAATAAGTCAGTCAGTATAACTATATTTATATAAGTCATTCAATGTAACGTATGTTTGCATAAACATATTATTTACATCTAAATGTTTTTTAATATTAATAGAAAAATAACAATAATTGGGAAAATACTTTAAAAAAATTATGTCACACATTAAATTTACTGAAAGTTTGAATTAAAAAAATTATAGTTAAGAAATATCCTTGAGTCTATATTGTTTAAGAAAGAATAGACTGCATGATTTAATGAAATAAAGATCTACTTTGGTAATTAACGAAATTAACATAGTAAATTGTTTATTCTAATAAAAATAAAAATATATAACTTATGTTAATAAAGATATGAAATTTCAAAAATCAGAAAAACAAAGTTCGTGCAACGAGTGTTGTTACAAAATTAAATTGGTCTTTATATGTAGGAACGTTTTTTGTCATGTACAATTTAACTGATTCTTTTAGCAAATATTTCAAACCTCCTTCAATAGTTATACAAATAAATCACCTAAAATAAAAATTAAAAGAACACAAGTTATAGAAATATCTAGTGGTGGTTGGATAAAAGTTTAATCAGTTCTATCAAAAAACACACCCTTTCAAGTGCATTATACATTTGCTAATTAAAGGAGTTTTATAGAATCACATTTTGCTTAGGAAACCATATTGTAAATTATAAACTAATGAGAATAAAAAAATGCATAAAAAATTGAAGAAACTTAGAGAGTGAATAATAAATGCTAATTCAAGATTACATATGTTCCATTAAAATAATAAAGGATTAAGGCTGTACAAATTCGTCTCGCTTTTTTTAAGTCCTTATGTATTGCAAACAAAACAAATGAGAAACTAACATTATTTCTAATAGATAATAAGTGAAAGTATACCAAAAAACTAACAGAAATTAAATTTGATTTATTAGAATACGAAACTATCTATTGGATATGCCTTTTGAAGTTCCTGTTATTCTTAGTTTCCTTTAAAGTTTCAAGAAGAAAACAAACAAATTTTGTCTTTGTTTCAGAGAAAACTCGTGTTTTGTTTTAAATATTTTGAGCATAGTGTTATTTAGAATTTTAATGAATTGTTTTGCTTCTTCTAACTTTACTTTTGTATCTTTTGGAAAATGAAGGATTAATTTTATTGTTTAAATTAAATTATGTCTAAATATCTCCTATATTTTTTATTTAAATATGTACTTTCAAGTTAATGAAAACAAGAATCATGTACACGTCTCCTTCAAATGTATTTTTAATTTAATAATTGAGGATCAAAAATTGATACCGGACTAACTAAACAAATATGAATGCTCAAGTGGTTCAATGGCTTTACGACACTTTATGTAAGATAAACAAAGTGAGGCATCACTTTCAGTGGGCAGCGATTGATAGAGTGACCACATTCATCCTCATTGGGTTGTTGAAGTTGCGTGGGCTGAGAACGCGTCCATGTTAATCTGAGATATCCAAAATGCTTCTGCTGGTGAAGCATGGGTGTGGAAAATATATATACAACAAAGGTATGATGTCTTTCTCTGTCTAAGATTCAAAATTACGAAACGATCGTCGATTGATGATTATTTTAATCTCATTAACTTAAAGGTTCAATCTGGGGACCTCATGCATTGTATATATGTTTTAATCATGTGACACCCTTTTCCGGTGGACAGTCACTTTTAATTAGTAAGTATACATAAGAGACAAAGTTAAATAAGAGAAAAGATATAATTCCCACTTCCATAAGTTATAAGTGTGGCAACAATTCATACACCTTTCATTACAATATTCATTAATTTAAAACAGGAAAGCTCAGTTACGAAAAAGTAAATTTGAGATAAATTTTACACAAAACGAAGTTCGTGGGCTGACATTTTTAACTCAATATACGGTACGCAGAACTCAGCTGTGAGTGTTATAGTAAGGAAATAATTTAGTTTTCGAATTACCTTTACTATATATTTTCTTACATTTTTGTAAAAATCACGGTATAAAGATAGTTGTTAAAAAAATTTAATATTCTTTTTAAAAGCGCATCAGAAACTTGAGGAACCAAAAAGATTTTATAATTTTTGCTATCTATATGTTCTTCTTCTTAGAGTTGGGTTTGTATGTCATTGGGCACCTCTGCTTTTATCAGCATTTTGTACTGTTAACTCCAAACATATATATATATATATATATATATATATATATATATATATATATATATATATATATATATATATATATATATATATATATATATATATATATATATATATATATATATATATATATATATATATATATATATATATATATATATATATATATATATATATATATATATATATATATATATATATATATGTATATATATATATATATATATATATATATATATATATATATATATATATATATATATATATATATATATATATATATATATATATATATATATAATGGGAATCTTTTGGTTCTTCAAATTTTAAAAGCGCTTTTAAGTAATAAATGCGAAATTTGAAGAAAAATAAAACAATTTGAGGATATAATTTGCTAATTTGCTTGAAATGAAATAATTTATATCAACTTAAATATTTTATCATTATCTCATGAAACTTTGTATGACATGTAAATATTAAAAATATTTTAAAATTCATATATCACCTGTTAAGAACGATGTACATTTGCCCCTAAGCGAAAAACGTTGTAGATACTTATAAAAATTTCTAGTTGATAAGAAAACTAAATATTATAATAAATGCATTTTAGTAAATATGAGAAACAAGATTTAGAAAGATTTTGTGGATAATTTGTCATTTCTATAGTATTTATTATTGAGAATATATGAGAGATTCCAACAGAATTCTTACAATATAATCCACCAGTGTAATCCGCATAAGACTGTTAACATTATCATGTGCTAAAGTAATTGTAATCAATAATTAAACCAAACCCAAGAATCTTAGTTCCACTTTTTTATCAGCATTATTTTGTGATTAATCCAATAAAAACCGAAAATGCCTTGAAATCACATCAGCCCGTTTCTTTCTCCACCCCTCATCACGATTCAAGAGAATAAGGAGGAGGAGTATAAATGAGACAGAAGAACTCTAAGAGAGATGTGCAGAAAGACTTCTCTGCATAATTACAATATTCTGTTTAGGCGTCTTGAGCCATATTTTCAAAAATTATTATTTTGTTACAGATGTCAGTCTTATGATGAATAGTTATAAATTATTTAGGCTTCTTAAGCAATCATTTGAATAATTATTATGATATTAGAAACTTCAATCTCAAAATAAATGATCAAATAATTATTTAGTTTTTCTAAGACATTTTTTAAATAAATTTTGTAGCGTTAAAACTTCAGCATCGAAATTAACTAATAATTAATCACTTAGGTTTCTTAAGCCAGCTTTGCATGTAAATCATAAATGTTTGAGACTTCAATCTCACTAAAATATATTATCAGCTTTTAAACCCATATGTGATTTCGAATATTTTTTGCTTTGTGGTTCTTTGACAAACAGAATAAAATTATTATATTCAAATGTAATTATTAAGTAGTTAGTTAAATGATTAATTTTATTAATAATCAATTAAGTTAAATTTAATAAATTATCAAAATTAATAGCAAAAGTCGATTTTATTTATTCCTGTATTGCATTTTTTAATATATAATTTTGCTGACCAAATTTAAAATCAAATATCTTAGCCAATTTAAGCTATGTAGAAGCAAACTTTTCGTTCAATATTTCTTTTAATGAATTAAAATATTTGTAATAAATACAAATATATAATCCAGGAAACAATAAAAATTAGGAATTCCTAATTTTTGCTGTGTTAAATTTAGTCAATTTTAAAATACTATGACATGATTCCTCTTAGAAATAATTTTTGCAGTCGAAATTATAAATCTATGTTATTAAATATAAAATTTTACAATCGGGTACCTCTTGATTTTGGCGACTTTTTTACGCAAAGGTAATCGCCAAAATATGATTAATAAGATGGCCGCTGCCGTTACACAAGAACTAGACTAAGTATCAAGGTGGCACAGGTGTCGTATAATCCAAGATGCCAAATTCTGAGATTGGCGATTTTTTGACGGATTTCTTATGTATCTGGCAACTTTGCTTTTATTACGACATACATATGGAGACCTATCAGAATTATGCAAAAAATTCTATTTTGGTAGTATTAGTATTTAAAATATCGCACACGTCACGATACGTCTCATCTTGGCAACATTTTTTCATTCTCCAAAAAAATTCAGAATTTGGAATCATATATTATACGGCACCCTTGCCACCAAGGTTACTAAAAAGTAAATTTTATCGCCAAATTTATTGCCAAACCAAGAGGTACCCAATTCTATACCGAACCCATATTAAGATATAATCAAAGAACTCCACACCCTGTATACACATTACATTTTCATATACGTCAATATACATACTTGTGTACATAGTAATTTTGAAATTACAGTAAAACAATAAATTGTTCTGAATCTGACAAACTTAAGATGAAAAAACAGAGAACTACATAGATTCTGAAATATGATAACAATATTATCTTACCAATGATCATTTGCGAATCAGAGAGGACTAAAATGCACTACTTTCTTCTGACATCTAGAAAAATGAATAAGGTTCCAGGGAAAGTAAATAAGTGGAAAGATTAAAAAAACTAAGTGATGATGTTTTCAGAATATCTGAATTTAACTGTGGAAAAAAAGCATTGAAACACTGGTGAAATTCAAACCAGAACCGTCATAAAAATATGCAAAAACAATATCGCTATAGATTTTTAAATAGAACTGTCAAATTAAACAAAGCATTTTCTTTTTAAAGAATTAGCCAACAGTGAAATATTATTATAATTTAAAAATAAATTTATCTATTACATTTTTATTATTAATGAAATCATAAAAGTTTGTAGTAAACATTCAATGAATGCAATGTAATCGTATCGATGAGGAATAAAAGAAATATAGAAATGCAATAAATATTGATATAGAAACCCACTTTGTTTTAAAGAGTACTTTAACAATCTGTGTGGCGGACTTCCTTACTTTTGAAAATATGCATTAATCACAGGAAATGCATTACAAAGCAAATAAAAAAGTAAGAAATATAAGTAATATATATATATATACATATATATATATATATATATATATATATATATATATATATATATATATATATATATATATATATATATATATATATATATATATATATATATATATATATATATATATATATATATATATATATATATATATATAATAAATATCGTTAGCTCACTTTTACTTTTGTTATTAAATTTTCCTTTTTTCCTGAATTTTGATTAATTGATTAAGCTACTTTTTTTTAAAGTATCCTTCAAAAACAATTTAAGTCAAAACATGAAAAAAATATTTATGTAAAGATGAAACACATAAGAAAATACTGCTGAATATACTGTCTATTAAATAAAGCATAGAGAATACTGCATATAAAATTTCTTTTGAACCTTTAAATTATTTTATCTTTGAAAACTATTTTATCTAATTCAATTTAATACATTTCTTTATTGTTTGCAAAAATCTCTTCTTTTTTATACTAATACAAAGAAAAAATATTTTAAAATATAAAAAGGAAATAAAATTTCATAAAAGAATTATAACTGATAATTTTTATGTTTTTTGATATGTTCATATTCTTAAAATCTTATTCATATTCTTAAAATCTTAACTTTTTAAAATGAATTTGTTTGATCCCTAATTTTATTACTTAGATATTTTCGAGGAAAACATAAGGAACCCAGATTACTAATATTTGAAAAGTAATGAAGGATAAAAAAAAAGGCTATAAAAGAAGCTTATTCATTTCAAATTAATCTATTTATATACCTTTAGAATTTTTTACAGCTTCCTTTGCTTTATTAAGTACTTTAAAAGGTAGTAATAATTTCTGCTTTCATTACAGAAAAATTTATGTTTTATTTTCTGTAATTAAAATGAAGCTTTTTTTCAAATTTACTAATTTGTTTTTATTATTGAATGCAATTAAAATAGCTCTTTAAAGATACACTTTCTATATTTTAATTGCAGATTATTCTTAAATATTGCGTTTTTACTTTTTATAATTAAAAGTCACTTATTTTTTCACCAGAAGTTCGATTACTTTTTGAATTTCACAAGTGTTTGAAGTGTGATAAATCATAGTATAACAATCAATTCTCATTGTCTGAAATCTTTCTCTTAAGCAATTCATTATAAATTTTAAAATAGACAAAGAAACATAATTTAATACTAAAAATAGATAAATCTATGACAAATTTAATGTCAAAAATATAACTGAATTTTGTTTTAAACAGGCAACACCATGCTTCATTTAACTATCCATCAGCATCTATTTAAATAATGAGACAGGGAAAGAAATGATTCTGTATAGGATAAAAAAAAATTCTTTTAAAAAGTGATACTTGTGAAAATGATTGAATCTTTTTACCAGTGTTCATGGACTTAAAATCAAATTGGAAAATTTTGCAAATCAATTAGAGACCATAAAACTTTGCGAAACGAATTTAATGCATTATCCAATGTTTCACAAAATAATACAAATAGTGCTTTGCTAATAAACCAAAATCTTTCTACAATTTAATCCTCATAAACTCATAATAAAAATATTTTAACAGAGGTAAAATTTAACTCATATTTAAAGAAATAAATTAAAGTCATATATTAGGCAGAAAATTCATATGAACATAAAATTCAAGCTATCAAATTCAATTTGCATTTTCTCAATAACAAAACGAAAATCTTATGCGTATCACTCAATCATCTCAAATGTAATTCAAAAGTTAATAATCATAAAAAGTAATGTATTTTGTGAGATAAAAATTCCCTAAGAACCTTTTAAATAAAAGCCCTATTTCTGTCTCTGACTCGCATACTTCTAGATACTAAATCCTTTGTAAGAACTGCAAGAAGAAAAATCGCATTTATACTATTCCCGATAACTGAATGCAAACTCTTGTTTAGCGCAAATTTAATTGAAATTCGAAAGGGAATTGAAAATGAAAATTAGAATCGACGAGAGACACAAGTATAAGCTGCAAAGCAAATGACGTTACTTATTAGATTCACATGAAGACATTGAGTTGAATAAGAGAATGTTAAACAAAATGCGTTTGGATCAGTTTGGGAAAAGTTATACTCGTTCCCTTAAATTTCCCTGTTACAGTTCCTTCAACGAAAGAATTTATCGAATAAAAAAATCAAAGGAATTATTTCTATTTTTATAAACGACAAAGCATTAATGTCAAAATAAGTTTCAGTAATTGTGACACAATAATTCACTTATTCACACACACAGTATAATTAAATCACTCAGTAAGTCAGCTTTTAACATTCTTCTTTTCTTAAAGTTTATTCAGTCTCCCGCTTCAAATAAATTTTACTACTTTTCAATAACCATTAAACATTTTCTTAAGTCATTAAATTCTACTCGATGTTGAAGTTATGATTTGAATTAATTGAAAAAAGGAATAATGAAGGAGAAATCATGAGAAACTTTTCTAAAAGTTATTAGTGATCACATAAAACTTTGTTATATTTTAATAAATTTGAAAAAACATTTCTTTAAGAATTTTGGAAAGTTTTCATTTAATTAATTTCTTATGTGTTTTATATTAATAGTGAAAATCCTTTTTAAATATTTGATAAAAGAAAAGAAAAAAATGGAAAGAAAATTCAAAATATATACTTTTTACAAAAAAAACTTATAATGAAACTGTACTCAAATGTTAATTTTTCACATTTTTATCTTACTTTCTTGCGCAATTGTGTTGGAAAAATATATTAACTGATTGTTTCATTGATGGTAACAATATTTATTCACAAAAAATTATTTAATTTACGATTCTGAAATTTTTTCTAAATTCTACCTACCAATTACTACATGAAGAAGATACGTAAAATTGTAAAAATATGATAATAATAAATTGTAAAATTATCTCAGATTTTATTAATTTCATTCAAAAAGTAAATTTCTACAAATTTACAAATTTTTTAACTGTTATTTCTGCCATTCTCTTTAATTAAATCTAGATATCAAATCACTTTCTAATTTGAGATTATGATATGCTAACAAAATTTTTTATCATATCAAAATTATTTAATATTAAGTAAAACTTAATATTAAATTATAAAAAGGAAAGTAAATCATAATCAAATTATAAATGTTTTAATGTTTTTTTGTATCCTTTATCTACTTACACACACACACACACACACACACACACACACATATATATATATATATATATATATATATATATATATATATATATATATATATATATATATATATATATATATATATATACATATAGATACATAATATTCTATTTTTATTCTCTCAAATTCTTTGTAGAAGAAAATTAAATTATTAAATTATTATATAAAACTTTGAGAAGCATTAGATTATTTATACTCATTGAAATTTCACTATTATTTTCCTCGTGTGCTTCACGTCTTTCAATTATATGTCCAGAATAATAAAATCTTTTTTCTGGAACTCATTAGTGCCTTAAAAACAGATTTATAAATTTAATTCCTCTCATTTACTATTCTCAAAATATTACCAAATATTTCAAACTAAAACTTTTTATAATAATCTGTGTAAAAATGAACCTAACAAAAGTTATAGATAATTAGCATTACTACAAATGTATGAATGGAGCTACAGTAATCAAGATCATAATACCACCGCAAGAGTTTGATCTAATATTTCTAAGACATGCTTTATTCTCACAAAGGCACCTCATGAGGAATTAAAAAAAGGCTTTAAGGTTATATTTTTATTTGTTTTGTTATTTCCAAAAATAATTGTTTTATTAAATGCTTAAATCTTATGGGTAATTGAGTAAAATATTACACACACACACACACACACACACACACACACACACACACACACACACACACATATATATATATATATATATATATATATATATATATATATATATATATATATATATATATATATATATATATATATATATATATATATTATATAAAATATATATGTGTGTGTAATATCCTGTAGAATAGACCAAGAATAGTTTGATTAGAATGCATATACATATAATTAGACAAATGAAAGAAGAGTAGTAAAATCATGAACAAAAGATTTTTGCTTCTACTAACTAAATCCCTTAAAATTTACGAAATTAAACAATTTTAACATTTTCCTGAAATTTTTTCAAAAATAAAATACATAAGCATCATTTAAACTAGACTTTCAACATTGTGCGATGTTTCAATTGAAGTATCATTTATAATTAAATGCAGTCTTAATTTACAATTTAAAATGTTAATGAAAATAATTCTTCCTTCAACAAAATGCATTGATTAGAATGCTTACAATATTGCAAAAAACTTTATTGACGTAGAGAAGAATCACCGAAAAAAAATCGCATGATCATTCTAAATTATTTACTATAAAAATAGGAAATAATTTAGATTAATTATGCGATTTTTTTATGTTTGAATTGTATCTTCAGAAGTGTATTTTATTGCTTTGGTTAATTATAAATTTAACTTAATTTAATTTAAACGATTGCTACCCAACAGAAAAAAGCATAATATTTGCCTAAAGTACACTTATTTCACTGTTATCGTAAACCTAATCTCAATGTTTACAAAATTATTATAAGTCTGCTTTTTCGCATGCATAAGTGTCTATGCAGACTCACATGTGTTTAACATGTAAGACTGAACTAAAACAAATTTAAAAATATCAGAGCTTAAACTTAATATTTAGGTATTTATTCCTATTTTTTCAGAGGATGCAGTGAAATAGCCAATAAATATTTAGATAAGATCATTCCAGAAATAAATCTATTTTATACTAAATTACAGTAGTCATTTTATGATAACTTTAATTTAGATATGGTTTTATTAAGTCCTAATAGTGAATAATGATCGATTAAACACACTTTAATCGATTGAAATGGTTTTGTATTTCCATATGATTGATATAATAGTGCTTTTAATTTACTTTCAATGTTAAGTAGAACTAATAAAGACTAGATTTTAATGTTTTCATCAGTTTTTAATCTATTGTGGATAGATAAATTATATGATTGATGTCATAATTAGTTTGAATCATAAACAGCATCCAAAACTGATACCATCGTGCACACAATTCTTCAATACAGAATCCCCTGAATGTAATATGCACAACTTAGGTAAAACCGTATAAATTCAGATAGATTTGTTTAACTTTAATTAACAGATTTTCACCTTTTTTGGATTATTTCCATCTAAAAAACGGATTGCTTTACTATTCAATAAGAAAAGTTAACAATAGACATCTGATCATAAATAAATAAATGGCTTTTTCTAGAAATTTTGTTTTACCACCAGGAATGCTTAATTTGATGTTTAAAAGAAATCACCATCAAAGCTTTTAACATGAGTAGTAAATAAATATAAAATAAATGAACAAATGCATAAATATATAAATAAAAACTCTATACATTTTTATAGAATTGTAAGTGATCTGTATTTAAATTTATTTTCATCATTCTGCATCCCAATATTCAAAGTAATTTTTATATGCAAAGTAATTCCTACTTAATGTAATATACTTCTAAAACAAAGCGTTATAATTTGTTTATTATGATATTCAATTTTTTAAAATTTTCAAATATATACGAAAATTTCTTAACTATGTTTGTATTCTAGTCGAAACAGGATTTTAAATGTCAATAATCCTGTTAATTTTATATGTTGGAAAATAATCATGTTTCTTTTCTCAAGATTTATAAAATGATAAAACGATCCACTTTTAACAATTTATAAATTCATAAAAACACGTAAATTAGTTACAGGAAATTTTAATCTATGTTCAAATTCTATTTCACAGACTTCTAATAAATATAGTTTCGTCTAAACAGTCTACAGATTTCGATTTTTATTTCTGCAAAATTTACCTCCATCACTTTCTAATTCCCTAAGTATTTAACCAATGACTTAATGAGCTTTTAATGGCGATGAAAGAATAAAAAGTTTTCACAAAGGAACCCATGCGTGATCTTATGTCTTAAGGCTGAGCAGCAGTTATGAACAGTCCCCAGTGCTTAATATTACAACAGACTGCAGCATATGACCAAACACCGACCGCTGTCCAAATAGAAAAAAGATTCCATGCGTCTCAAATGAATTGGTTCTTAATGATCTCATCTAGCAAGATATACATTATAGCTCTTGCCTAACTTTTTGATTAGTCCAATTTGACTAATGACTCGTATTGATTTCTTAATTAGACTTTTGTTTTTGAATAGGAGAAGTGTTTCCATAATGAAGATTCTTTCAACTTAAGTATAAGATTGTGTGAGAAATATTGATAAAGTAAATGTTATTTTCTTTTATTTTAAGTGACCATAAAATAAAATTACGTCTTAATTTTTAAATTAAAATGTTTCAATTTATATATTATATAAGGATAGAAAATGATTAAAGAATTATGCAGAATATCGAAAAGAGGAACTATATTAAGTGGAAAAAAATAACACTTTATTAATTTTAATGCATTAAATTAATTTTAATGTATTAAAATCAAGTGAAACAAAATACATATTTCTACTATTTTAAAACGTTCGTAATTTAGAATTATAAATAAATTAATAAAATTAACTTAGAAAATAAATTAGTAATATATTAAATGAATTGTATGTGAATTGTCATTATGTAGTGTTTATTTGTGTAATTATTCAGTTTTCACAAAAATTCCAATAAGAAAATTTGATTCAATATTAAAATTGATTTATATAATTGTTGATGTAATTTCATGAGTATTTACCAAAAACATTTAAAATATATTCAAATAATTAGTACTTATTATTGATGTAATACTAAAAAAGGAAAAAAATCAATTCTAAGTATTGCAATGTAAAAATATTTTCCAGATAAAAAAATTATAATAGTGCAATATATTACAATAGTCAAACATTAATTGAAATATAAAAAATTAAACAAAAAGGACAATAATTACACAAATCAAAGAAATCAAATTAAAATGGAAGCAAAAAAAAAATAATATTTATTCCTTTTCATCCCTGAAATAAAATATCAAAAATTTAATAGATGAGAGTTAATAAAAATTCTTTTTAAGGGCTTATATAAACCAAATAAAAATAAATAAAAAATATAATAAAAATGTAACAACTTACATTAATTTAAATGTTTTTAAGCTTATATTTAAATGTTAAGCTACAATGTTCAATGTAAATTTAGAATGAAACGCAACCAAAAAATCATGAAATGTTTCACCTAAAACAAAATTAATTTTAGGTAAAACTAGAGCTTTTATATTAAAAATTTATTAAATATTATTTTTAAAACTAAATTAAATAATTGCAAAGAGATAATTAAAATTACTCATAAATAGAAAATTAATTTTATGTTTTTATTATTAGCATTGTATTAACTAACAATTATCATTGTTTTTATTTAAAGGAAGTTGGAAATAAAATATTTATTATAATTTTTGCCCTTTTTTCTTGAAGATTTAAACAGGAAAGATCTAATAATAAACAGGAAAGATCTAAACACGCGTACGCGAGTGCATAGTAACGAAATTCTAATTTTAAAAATAGCATATAAATTTATTAGAATTATGGAATCAGGAAAAAAATCAGATTTTTAATGTACATTTAATTTTTTAATTAAATGTAAATTTGAAACATATATTTTCTTTAAAAATTTCCTTCGTTTGTCAATCAAAACAAATATTTCCTTATTAGAATACATACATAGATATAAGTATTATTAAATCTCTGTATGTATTAAGTTCGGAATATATTATGTAATATGTTATTTTTAATTCCAAGTAATTATCCTTATTTTAGAATTTATCCAACCCCTTATATAATTCTCAAAATTTAATACATGGTTATGTGTGATTGAATTTAATAAAATATTTACACTGTGTTGGTAACGTAGTGGTGTGCCTTTTTCAAAAATACATACAATTTAAGGAATATTCAAATTGGTTAAAAACGTTGATATAAGCATTTAGTTAATACTGTATTTATTTCCTTATTCTTACATACAAATTTTTGTGCAAAAAATAATTTCACGAAAACTATGAGCTGCATTAAATATTATTTATTTTCTATTAAAATAAATTTAATTTAACATTAATTTTAATTTAAATATTGATATATATATTTATATATATGCTCTCAAATTTAAAGACAAGAACCCTCAAAACTTTTTTATTCTAGTCTGACCTGAAAGAAGACATCAGAGTAAAAATTGCGTGCATTTTTTTATGTTGATATCATAAAAGAACAATTCTAATATTTTCTAAACTTAGCTTTTTATTTTATATATTTTTATATACCAGCGGAATAATTTTTTATACTATTTAATACTTACTGAGAGCTTAAACCGGAAATTACTTTACAAAATTCCAAAGTAACTATCTTGACGAGTGAGTGAATCGTAAAAAACATTTCCTTTTTATCTCATGTCCCCAAAAATTTACTTCTGCAATACACACCGACATCCCAGACATAAAAACAAATATTGAAACCATAGGAACAATACAAAACATTTTTTTCCTATCCTTCCTTATGGATGATATAGTGATGCAGTTACAGGGAACTCCAAAAACCGACAAGACTCTTTTTTTTTCCATCTTGACCCACCACGTGATAGCTCTCACTTTCACACAGCTTCGGGGCTCTGGCTTTGTCCAACTGAAATACAATAGCCCTCCTTCCACTATAGTGAGGCTTTCCATGTAGTTTTTTTTCCCTTACTTCATTTTTTTGTCTTCATGCTACTAGACTTTTCCAAGATAGCCGCTGAGAATTCTAGAGAAATTCTTTTTTTTTTCATTTTTTTTACCTCTTTCTCCCGTCAATGAAGAGAACGTAATCCGTAGAATGAAATGGATGCCAGATAAGGCGGATAAAGAAGTGTAAGTTCCAGGAGGCAAAGAAATGTAATCACCCCCTGGTGGTGGAATTGATAAGGAAAAACTTTTATACACGGGGAGTATTTTCAAACTTTTTTTTTTCACTGATAATAGTTAATAGTATTTTTTTAATCCAACTAATATTGATTTATTTTATAACAAATGAAAAACTGAAATGGAAGGTTGCTTCGTTCACCATTATTCTTATGGTTGTTGTTCGGGGGCGTTTTTTTCTCCAAATTTTAACGAGCATTAGCGTTATAAGTGAATAAAGATCTTTACCATTTTACTTCACTTTTACGACTTTTCAAACTTTTCTGCCTCAAGAAAGAAAAATGACAGTTAAACACTTTATTAAACTGGTAACTTTAGTAATACGACCATCTGAAAATAAAAATATTTTGTTACAAGTTAAGTTACAAATGCTTCTTTCTTCTAAATGCTTCCGTAAACTTTTTCGCAACATTTTATTGGAGAAATATTTGAAGGTAAAAATTAAATGTAAAAGTCTTTTCAGAAGTTATATCTAATAAAAGATAACAAGTAAGATTTGAACATCTGTCTATTTAGATCCCAAGAATCATTTGAGAGTCAAGTCCCCATTATTCAATTTCATAATTTTTTCTTTTATTTATTTTTTTTAATCTTTATCTAAAAAAATGTTGAAAATATTAATTCAACTTTACTAAATTAGCTCATTTAGTAAATTCAACTACTTTTCCTCCAAAATTGAATAATTATCTGTAACCACCACTATTACATAATTTTATTCAGTAGAAAAACCTTTTATCTAGGTTAATTTTGATTATTATTTACTATCATAAAATGACTGTCATTTCCAAATGTTTACAAAATAAATTGATTACTTATGCAGTCAATTTTTAATTTTTGAAAGTTTAAGATTTATAAAAACTGGATAGAATCAAAGTTCATTTTACCTATTTATTTCATTCGTTTCTAACCAGAAATAACAATTTAGTTTTAAATTCTGTAAGTATAGGTTTTGAAAAACCATTACCAGAACAGCTATGATAGCAGTTACAGTACTACTAAGCATTAATTTAAATATAGATTGAAAGGCAGGTACAGGTGATAAAGCAACTCAACAAGACGCCACAGCTAAATGACCGAATAGTGAAGAGTCAATCTTTTAGCAACTATAACGTTTTATATTGTTTACAAAACTCTGTAATTTGATGGCCAGGACAGCAGCCATCAAATTCGAAAGATTTCTTAACAAATAATGAACTGAATAATTACTGTATCAATAGTAGTCTGTGCAAAACTACCATTTTGCGGTCGTCAATTATCTTTCTGTAACATAGCCTTAACTCAACATGAACCTAATAACCCTAATTTAGGGTCCCATTATTAGAAAAAAGAGGTGACCGACACGTCTATCATTCACACATTCGCTTCCCACTCCACCACACTAAATTATGGACTAGTATAATAAATTCTAATTCATACCAGTGACATACATTCTCTGCAATGACGACAAAAACTGGGGCCGTCATGATGATACTGAACCATGATTCATTTGAAAATATGACATCATACCATTCTCGCATCCTGATTCATCCTTCATCACCATGTTGAGGTCACTTCTGTCTGTGATTCAGCGTCAAGTAATTCACGGGAATCAGAAATCTCAGAATGCTGAAATCATCGTCGAGATGTTCGAGCACACTCTAGCAGTATTGTAAATTACCTTATTTTTTAATCATGACTCTCTGCAATGACTGTAAAGTCCATGAAGTCTATACAGATAACATATATGTTTACAAGACTTTTAGTAATCGTGGGCTATTGAAGTGCATCAGGGTATTCCGCAATGAGCTTCTTGAACCTATTGATTCTGCGGGCGTTCATGGGATCTCGATCATCTCCAGCAGTAAATACTGCATTATAATAAATTGCAAACGCTGTAGGTTGCATTTTGACCCCAATTAAATTAAGAAACCTCCTGGTAAGTATTTCTCTTTCTGTCATGAAACAACTCAATAATCTTTCAACGGGGTATATATTCCACTAGAACTATTTGTTGGATCCGAGCAAAGCCCATACCCTTTGCGCGAATTCTTTTGGTTGACGATAATAATGGTCTACACAAACCTTAGCAATTCTACTTCGAGACACTAGATATATTAAACCAAACTATTTCTGGAATTTTGTTCTAGCTTGGCGCTTTTCTTCAGTTTGTCGCCAAGGATGTGGGCTCTCCTAAGATTTTATCGAACTGTTTATGCGAAAACTTATAACAATTTTTTTTCATTTACACACTTTTTAGCAGTCCGTCTTCCTACTTATTTTATATTAATGTGTTGTAACTCTAATTATTTGCAAAGCATAGAATCTTGCCTTCCTGCCTTGCCAGTTTCACGTATGTAGCGTATCGTCTTCTTATGTAGCAATTTTATTGAGCAACAGTAAGTATTAAAACTTACTTTGTTTTCATCAATAAATTGGTATTTTTTGTTTTGGGATTATCAGGGATTGTCATTATTTATCCGGAATAGTCCAAATAATTATGACTCCAGTTTAATATTAATTCTTTAACTGAGCAATGTTCAGTTCAAATCAAATCAAAATTCTTCTTCTGATCATTTTAATTGGGTATTTTCTTCTTAAAATTGGTATAAAAAATAAAAATATACATAATTCTAAAAAATATTTTTGCAGGAATCACTGTGTAGTTTTACAAAATTAAATGCACCGAAATTTATCTTTTTTAATTGGAAAATAAATGTTCTCCTTGTAAGTTTATTTAAATTGTTTATTGATGCAATCAGAAAAATTGAAAAAGAATTAAAAGCGAAAAATTTTAAAAATTTTACGCAATTTTTATTAGTAAATCAGAGATTTTATTGTATTTTTTGCTTATAAAGAGAGACAAATGACAGACAAAAATGTATTTACGTAATATTAGAAAAATCCAAAAAGAAGTTGAAAAGCCCTTTATTTAAGTTTTTTCCGTAAGAATCAAAATATCTATTAAATCATGTAAATAATTATAACTAAGAAAAAAATATTTTAAAACGATTTGAATGCTTATCTCTTATATTACACATATTTATAATTGCACAAAGTATTTAAATAATTGAATTACGAAATATTTGTTTATCATTTTTGTTTTAAAATTTTTCTTTCTAATTAAGAAACATTTAGGATTCACCCTTCTTTAATGATAGAGATTCAGAAGCAAATTGTATGCAATTTTTTTATATATGAACAGAGTAATTAATATATCTCATGTAAAAATTCTTCATGCGTAAGTACTCAAACATATAAATAATATTTACAACTGAGTTTAAATATAAACCGAGTAAACGGAATATAATTAAAACTTCATATTATTATATGAATATAAACTGAATATAAAAAAATATTATAGTCATATAATTATTGATATGTACACAAAAATAAATCGTATGTAAATGTTATTTCAACTTTAAAAGGATTGCTTTTAAGAGAATATTTTTGAAGAAATCGATTTTTGGAAAATTAAATTCAGTAGTTCATATTACAAATGTTTTCCAGAAAAAGATAAGTTCTCTGAAGCTCAAACCCATTTAAAATGTTAATCAATCTATAAGCATGAAGCTAATTAGAAAAGTTATAAAAAAGGCACTTAATGTTCTAAAATCATTCTGGAAATGTTCAGCCAATAAAATATCTTTACGCATCAGTGCTTGGATATAATTGGCCCTTCATCACGAATCAGCGTACTTCAGGATTTGTACCCATACTCAATTTATTTGTTCCCGAAATCAAAATATTTTGAACATTCCTTAAGCTCAATTGCTCACATAACTGATGTATTCCTAAATGAAACAGGATTTTTTGTAGCGATTTAACACAAAAGCAAAAAAAATTATTTCAAAAACAAATAACTTTTTAGAATTCTTGAGTTCAATTTTCGTTTTACTGAAGAAAGTATTAACTTGAATTTTACAAAGAAAATAAAGTCTTAATGTGTGTGTTTTTTTTATAAAAATAGCTGTTTACATAAGTTAAAGAGAAATATTTTAATTTATTGATAAAAATCTTTATATATAATTTATTATAAGTCATAATACTGGTATAATATTTTTTAAATGCATCTATTTTTCTTTCGACAACTTTTGATTAATAACCACTTGTCGAACCTGTCTTAGCTTAGCACTTTCCAAAAATAATGGCCAGTATTCACATGTCACAAATAGCAAAAAGATTCCCAAATAAATTCCAAGCATTGAAAGAGCTCATAGAAAGCAAAAACACAACATCTGTCCTTTCATTATTAGTAGTGTTTGAAATTAAACCCATAACGCTTCTTTCTGAACAGGGCTGCTCTACCACTAAACCATGAGATGATTTCGAATAAGCAAATTTAAAACAAATTATTAGAATGGGGAATAAGTTCGTAGAGTTTTTACCAAAGACTTTTATTTAAACAAAATACAATAATTATATCAATAAGTTAATCAATTATATATTCGCCGTTGCTGTTTACAACCTTTTCCCACATCTCGACCAATTTGTTGATGCCGTTTCACCAAAAATCGCCATGTCAGGTGTCAAAGAAGTTGTTGAGCTAGTTTTTAAGGACCTCTTTGTTATCGAATGTAATGCCCTTCATATGGTTTGACAAGGAGCTGAAAAGATGGTAATCGGTCTGTGCAAGGTCCGGAGAATACGGTGGATGCTGTGTAGATGGTCAACGTAGAGCTCCTTGTTCACTGTGGCATTTATTCCGAGCATTTCTCAGTCCACCAAGAGGTCCTTAAAAACTGACTCAACAACTCTTTGACACCAGACCAGGCAATTTTTGGCGGAATGGCATAAACAAATTGGTCGTGTTGGGGGGAAAAGGTTGTAAACAGCAACGGCGAATATATAATTGACTGACTTATTGATATAATTGTTTTTTGTTTGAATAAAAGCATTTGGTAAAACGCTACGAACTTATTCCCCAATCTAATAGTTATTCTTTATTAATTCCTCTTTACTGAGAATTAGCACATGCAAAACACTGCATTATACTTAATGCGTAATTAATAATGCAAATAATAAAAATATCTTCATTCTGGAAGTAAATTTAATGGTTTTTGATATTTGGCGTTATATTTTTTTTTCGTTATATTACACTTTATAAGCTCAATCATAATCAAAGTATTCATGTCCTAACTTGTTTGATCTTTTTCAAATATGTATTGTTGATATATTCTTTTCTGGTATAAAATTATTATACTTATAATATTTGAGTAAACATTATTATTTATTCCCTCGTGCTATTATATTTAACGGATATTTTTAAACGAACTTCATAATTTTTATTAAAAAAAATATATGTCTACTATTAATGCATCTGAAAAATTTTTCTGAAGAATGGAAAAATATTTGTATTGTCAAATATTTTTCTAGATTAGTTTTTAGAATTATTTTAGTTTAAAATTTGTATTTCATATACAGGTTTTATTCTTCATTACACACTAAACCATCACCATAGATCAAGATAGGTGAACATTTTGCACTCTTTAACTACAATGAAATGATAAGAAAAAACACCCCTGAACTCTTACTGCTTTATTGTATCTTTACACTGCAGCGACAGTGTATAAAAATTTGTTTTGATTATTAAGTGCGAACAGACCTTACCAGCACAACAATCAAGCACTGTGTCAAAGATAGAGCCTATAAACTTTCTAACATAAGCGCAAACAGTTTACTAAAAAGCAACGTTATTCATAATTACTTGGCAAACTCAAAGTCTTAAAAATTCTTTTATTCTGTCAGCTTCATATTTTATTCTTTACATATTGGCTTAGGAAAAGTCATAAATTTAAACCTAAAACGCTGTTTACTTTATTCTATTAAAGACTGGAAATTTAAAAAAAAAACATACGTGAAATGGTAAATATTGGTAGAATGTTTAATTCCCTAATTTTTTAATTTATGCAGAATATCTTCGAAAAAATACATGAATAACAAAATATAAATAAATGCTGATTTTTCAAAGAGTCCTATATTTCAATTATTTTTACTTCGGTTACTAACGCTTTTATGAACCAAAATAAAGACTCACATACATAAAAATTAATAATATTTTTTATATATTACGTATATAAAAATTAACAATTGACAATCATTACGAACAAGAAATAAGTCTTTAAATTGTTTTATTGTAAAAAATACCTTAATTAAATATTTAATATCTATTAGTTAAAAATAAACTTTGAATTTCTTCTAATTCATACTTATTTTTTCCTTTATATATATTTTGTACTATGATTAAATATCAGTGATTATTTAAGACATTAACTTAATAATGCATATTTTTATATACATATAACCCAGATAGCAAATGGTAGTCCTTAGGACGTTCGGAGGACGTCCTTTCCGGACCAAATGGACGTAATTTGGACGTGAAAGAATGTCCGATGGAGGTCCGTCGACGTCCTACGGACATTCTTAGGACATCCCAATGACCGGAAGTAGTACGTACCTAGGACGTCCCACGTACCTCCGAAACTGACGTTATTTGGACGTGATTTGGCGTATATTTGGACATTCAGATAACAGCCATAAAGTTCTTTATATATTTTTAATATTAATTAAATGAGCGTTATCATTGTTTTTAAACAATATTGCAGTTAACTTTATTATATTATATTGTTATATTATATATAAAATGAAGCTTACATACTTTATTTACAAGTAATTTATGTATTTTAGTTTATGACATTTTTCACATAAAGTTCTTTTCAATTATTTGTGTAGTAATTTCATTAAAGAAATTCGCTGTTTTTTTCAGTGAATGAATTTCTCGTTTTTCCTTAAGGAGAGGAATTTTTAAATTTCCTTAATTTTTCGCTACATTGTTCTGAATTTAAATTAATAATGTTCTGAAAAATAAATTATTGCAATAAAATTGAAGTATTAACTAAAAATGTCCTTCAAATGAAAAAGAAATTTATACTTCTGAATAAAAGAATTCTTACTTTTTTAAGGTAGGATGAATTTAAATGCAAGACTTTAAAATAATGTAGCACTTTTTTTAGCTTCTTTTCATTTTGAAGTGTGACATACCTAAGCATTAATAACTCCAAAATATACATGAAAAGTAATTTAACTTACGAATTCAAAAGTATTTAAATTTTCTTGAATACAGTTCAAAAGATGTTTATACATACAAAAGTCAAATAAATTTCTTGGGTGTAACTATAAATTATTGTAGACAAATTTTAAAAGATGTTATATATATAATGTTATATAAAGTTCTTTGAAGCAAAAAGTCACATAGAAGGTTTATAATCTATGTTCTGGATAGCTAAGATTATTTAATGAAATGGTTTTGAGATCACTTGTTTTTTGAGAATAGGAATTATGCATGTTAATGTAAAAGTACTTGATTTCTCTGTTTTCTAAGAACATCTGTTACATCTAGAAACATATTTTGGTACCTTTGAAATATTAAAAATATTCAGATTTAAAAGTGCCCAGCTACAAGTATAAATTAAATGAATATGTGGGTATAAATGGAATTAAATGAAACATTAGTATACAGTTTCCTATTTGTTTATTTTACAATTTATACATAAGTTCTAACTACAAATTATTTTTTTTGTTTCTCTGCCCTTTCTTTAGCATGGCGCAGCCAATTTGATATGCTCTTTGCCAGTTCCGCTTTTGCTACTTGTGGCACTTGACTTTGGACCGCATCTATTATTGAAAAAGAAGGCAGCAGCACGTCTCCGAAATTGACGATCAGACAAGGAACTGATTTTTCGTTTATAAATTAAACTACTCATGATGTAAAGAATTAAAAGTACCTTATGCCTTACCTTGTAATAAGGATGCAAAGGTTTTAAATGTGATATTACTCAAATGCAAAAACCTAACAACTATATTGCAATAAGCCGATTTATAAAAAATGCACGCACGTTTAATAATTCGAATTTCGCACCGTATGCCGAAATATCAACATCAACTAAAGAGCTATTGCCACAAAAACTTTCTGAAAATTTCATTGAAATTCTGATTAAAAAATTATTTAAAGTTAATTCATAAAAATTGTCTTTTATATACAAATAATATAATCTATAAATTATCTTTATACTCATAAATAAAACTTACCTCGAAAAAATGGCGGATTGTTCTAAATTGCGAAATACGTAAATTTTGAACTCTGTTTATTTTGTCATTATTTAATGTTTTCGTTGATTTTTTTTCTCCTTTTTCGTGTTGAAATTATCGTCTGACTTTGGCTTAGTGTTTGATTGACTAAGATTGAGTATTTTTGTTTTTATTTTTACTATTTAAATTTTTAATTTTTTAAATTTTTTTTATTTTTTTCATTATTATGGATTTCAAATGATTGAAGCAGAGACTGAAATGATTTACACGGATTGCTATTTGCACATTCCAAAAATAAACACTTCAAGATTATTGACTTTCGAAGATTCTATTCCACAACTAATCCAGTTAGCTGCGGAAAATGGTATTACTAAGTTCTTCATTTTCCTGCCTCCCACTGATGGTACTGCATCTATTCCAAATAAACCTTACAATTTAAATCAAGAAATAATTCAACTTGTAAAGAATCACAAGAAAATAATACAAATTCAATACACCCGTCAAGGTAAGCTTCTATTCGAAACTAATTGTCCAGATGCTGCTGTAGAAATAAGCAAGATAAACAATATTCTTGGAGTTTGTTAACTCCAGTTTTCAGCCTGAATACATTTCTTCAAGATTTCTTTTAAAAGAAATAAATGTGTAGATTTACCTTCATATCTTGTTGTTGTTGAAGAAATTGCGTAAAATGGCTTAACGATATTAAGCTTACAAAGATTTACAAAAAAGAATTCTGAAGAACTGAGCGAAAATATTTTCTCCCTCCAACTATATCATATTATCTGACTCCTTATCCTGTCTAAGCAGTCTGAAAACTCTCTCAACCTCTTCCCCAATCATCATTCAACACATCGGATCAGCTTTAGGAAATGCAACTAAGATTTGCGAATCTATTAAATTAGTTTGGATTCCAGGTCATTCCGGAATTGCTGGGAACGTAAAAGTAGATGCTCTTGCAAAATCGGCCATTAATAAAAGTTATATTCTGCACTCGATTTCACCTGAAGACCTTATCCATAATATAAGAAACATTTTTATCAATTATGACAACGATTGGAAAAATAGTAAATATGCCTCAAGCTTTTCACACATGTCTTCTATCACGAAAATTCACCGTAAATATATTAATTCTCACCTTGAAGAAGTGTGGCTAGTTAGAACTAGATCCTTTCCAACAAATGCTAAATTACATAAATTCAGGCTTTCTTCAACGGATAAATGCTCTTGTGGAGAAAGAGAAACCATGGATTACATAATGCTATCGTGTCCTCGATATGATCAAGCAAGAAATTCCTTAAGAAAAAAACTTGATATTGGAGCTCTTTCTTTCTCTTGGATTTTAAATTTGTCAACGAGTTCTAAAAAAACTGACGCAACAATTTCTTTTTTGAAACAAATGAATAGATTCTAAATTTTTTCTCGTCTTTGTATTTCCAAGCGGCCTAATTTCCCCTTCATTTGTCAATCAAACGCCGTGCTAATCTTCGTTTTGATTGTCTTTTTTTCAAAATCATCAATCCATCAATTTTTGTTTAGGTTTCAAATAAAAACTCAATCTTACTCAATGCGAGCTATAAGCTTATGAGCATAAGCTCCAAAACTTTTTTGCCGTATTCTAACCTAACCTAACTTACCTCTAGAATATCAACTATATTTTCTTATTTGGATTCGTAATTCATGAAAATCCCTTTTAAATTCATGTTGTATTCTAAAGAATATACTTTTGTCAAATTCTGAAATATAGCTTCGTTTAATTATGATGTATTTAAAGACATTTGATTTTAAAAAGAGCACAATTTTTAAGCAAATTATAACATTGGATTATTTTTCAACTTTAATTATAATCAGAAGACGTTTTCAGAACATTTGTTTCAAGACAGACCATAAAAGGATGTAAAAGTACCTTCCCAGGAGGTTTATTAACAGATTGTCCAAACCAGGTCCTTAAAAGACGTACTCACGACGTCCTTACTAGGAAGTCCCAAGCACTTCCTCAAATGACATCCTGGGGACGTCCAAAACACATCCAAGACGTCCGAGAATCAAAAATGGATTTTCCGGACGTCCGAGGGTTGGAAGTTGTTTGCTATCTGGGAATACATATTATGTTTAGTATAAAAACGACGTATATATACAGGCACAAATATATACTGCATCACATAACTCCCTTACTGATTAAAGTAAGTGATGTGAATAATAAACTAATGCTTTCAAACTTTATACAACGCTCACTAAGAAACACTGTAAAACTACAGTATAGTTAATTTTTAATTTTACAGAGGTTGCAATTTGATTTTGTTACATTTTTAAGGTTCGGTACTGATGAGGGTACTTCTTGGTTTAGTTAATTATTTGGCGATAAAATTTAATTACTGGTAATTCTGGTATTTTCAAAGCTATTACTAACATAATTTTTTAGGGTTGCCATTTTGTTGCTCACATTTTGGCATAAAATAGTCACAAAAAAAGGGGTATCCATTTGTAAACTTTTACTCATTTTTAATAAATCTAGTTTTTCCTAATCAGTCAGTGAAGTTCAAATAAAATTTAAAATTCGACACTTACACCACTCGGCTAAAAGCAATTTCAATGTACATTTAGATAAGTATTATATTAATAATTCTTTCGGGGTTTTATCATTTTTAAAACTTTCTAATGTTTGCAAAATTGCTCCACAGTCAAATAACAAAATATTTTTGCTTTATTTTATGAATAAATATTAAATGAATATTTCTGAATAAAGTATATTCATTTAACTATCATGATAAATCAATATGTTAATATTTAGAAATAAGGAAAATATAAATATTCAAAAATTTAGATATGTTGTGAGTGTATTTAATTCATTAAGATTATGTCTACGCAGTAAAAATTATTGCGAGATAGAAATCAACCGATTTTAAAAACTAATTGTAACTTGAATTTAAAATATTCTATTTATAAATAGTTATATAGATTCTTTTTGTTCCAATCCAAATATAGTATAAAGTACATACCGAAAAAGCATGTTTTAAAGCATTATATTCGATCTTGTATAACAATGCGTTTTATTAAGATTCTGACCAATGATTGAGTCGGTTATTAAACTTATTTTCCTTAGTGCTAACACAGATAACCAATGAAGAAATAACACCAACAACATTTAATAACAGATGCTAAACACCGTCTGACAATATGGACAGAGCATGAACTTTATAGGGTGAAGGAATGTGATAATAAAAGGTCATTTCCAGTGCATTTCTTAAGGTGAATCAACGAAGACAACGCTATGGTGGACTCTTGAATATTTCATCTACCCCTTTAAATAACTGGAAAAAATTTCTCTTTACTTAGACAAATTACGATTTTAGTTTATGTGCTTTAATAAAACGTTTGAATGTGGCTTCCGAAGTCTTAACAGGGTTACTGGCAAAAAATTCTTATAAAACTGGAAGTGAATTTAGTTGTCGCTCTATAATAGTGTGTGCTTTATTTATGGTGCATAGATTGGATTCTATAGTTTCATTAAACTAATAACTTACTGAAAAGAATTTTTCATTAATACTTGGAAACCATTTGAAACGTCTCACAGAATTTATATAGTTACGAAAAAGCTAAATAGTGTTAATATTTGCATGATTATCTTATATTTCTGTTTAATTACCTGTTTTATTCTGTCATTATAATTTAATTTGATAAATTATTGTTCAAGCCGGTGCTATTTTTTGAAAATAATAGTTTTTAAAAAGTGATTTGAAAGTAGTGGTTTTCAGAACCTGAGAAATAAGTCTGTAGGATGTAAGAAAACAAAGAAATATTATTGGTGATTCCATGATATTTTTATCATCTAAGCATGTTAACATCCTCGAAATTCCAAAAGAGAGAAGCTAAGTTATATCATAGGTTTACCATTTGAATGTTGTAGTAACGTTCAGAGTCTATACCGAAGAAGCATAAATATAGGTACCAAACAAGTGGTGAGTTAGTTGAAAACGAAGCCAGGAGTCAGATAGACGCTTGAGTCATCAGCTCTGGAAATTGATGTGTTTAGCTTTTGTTTTTTGGCCCATGTAGAAGCTTTAATTTGAGTTCATTGTAATCATTTATGACCGAAAGAACAGTCAATAAAGAGTATCTTTAGAAGAAAACTAATCTTTATTTCTTTATCGCCTCCTCGTTGTCTTCAAGAAAATTGTGACAATATACTCTAACAATAAAATATTTACCAAAATGATAATGTCTTACGACAATGAGCCATGCCTGAAATAACTCCATTGACTTAGTGAACAGCATGGCATTAAATATATATGAACTATCACAAAAAGATTAATTTGTGCTCAAAATAACGCCTTGAGTATCCTTTTTCACAATCATGCACTACATAAGGAATAAAAAAGCTGATTATATTTTTCAAAAAAACTCCGTCTTACCGAATTCCATTTTGTTGTTGTTGCATACCCCCGAGGTCAGCAGCGCTAGACCAGGTCAATGAGCGCGTACACCTTCAAAAAGTCCAGCACCATAAGTGAATTCTCCATCAGATCTTTCCCGGAGAGACCAAGGTATGTAAGAATATATTCAGGTGAGGCCTGTTCATTTAAGCACTTGGAGCGAATTTCAAGTTACTAAGATGGCCACTTCTGAAACTGGCAATAGCCCTTTGTTCTTGTCTATTAAGACTAGTAGCCAGGGCAGCACCTGGATGCGCGCAGCCGTACCAATGATGCTCAGGAGGGACAATATAAGTGATTTTATTCTCATATTTAATCTTTGAATGAATCTCCTGAAATGTGAGAGGTGACGACGGCACACCGTTCTCAGACACACCAGCTTTGGCCAAAGTGTCTGCAATCTCATTCCCCACGAGATCCACGCGAAATTCCATTTTGCATTCCTATACTGCATCCCAGTTAGCAAAATATGAACTCGCTCTGTAGTAGGAGATATCTCACTGTTATTTTTATTTTAATTTTTTTTTTGTCTATGATAGTCGTATAAAATAAAGTCGTGAATTCTTATAACAGTTTCTGCAATTTCTTCAATGTTTTCGGCACATAAATATACCGATAATGGCAAAACTCCTATTCTCCTTGAGTCAGCACTTTTAGCTGGGCAGTTGAAAACGTGGTCTGGTTGGTCTGGCAGTCTGGCCAGTTATCACAGTTCCTGTAGACTATCACAGTTCCTGTTCCTGCTCTCTTTGTGGGTCTTTATCCTTTATGATGCTTGGTTCTAAGTCTGATAATGATTTTCGTGGTTAATCTATCATTGTCTATACTACAAAGCTGCTGATTTGTTAAAATTAATTATTCCTTTACGTTAGCTTTAATTATTGCATTAGCATCTTGTAGAGTAACTTTATTATTGCTGAGCTTAAGATTTCTGGTTTTTTATCTCACTGTTATTGCGTAATTTGTTTAACAGAAATGCATCTGAATTACATCATAAAACTACAATATGATAATGCCGTCCAAAAGGAGATTTAAAATATATGAATTGAATAACATAGAAATATTTGATCTTTAAAGAACAATAAATATTAGCAATATTTAAAATATTTGCCTTAATATTTCAAAAGTACTTATATTTTATAACCCATATATTTACTTTAATAATATGGATATATTCTGATAAAATTTTATTTTTTAATCCTCTATTACAAACTCAACAGTCATCAACAGTGATCTGCAATACATTTTAAATACGCAACATATATTGCATAATTTATCCATGCTGTAGCCGTCCAACTTGTCTAGTGGTCAGTGTGCCTTACGGCAGATAATGAGGTCCTTGGTTCGAATCCCGGTTCGGGCATGGATGTACTTTCTTTCTCTATCTATCCTGTCTTTGTCCCTTCCTTGTATGAATGAGGTGTGAATGGTTGCCCACCCTATAAACGGGTACCTATGGCTTGTGTGTACTCGGACTCCACACCAAATATGGTTCAGTTGGAAAAGTGAAGCAGCGCACCCCATATTGCCAGCCTAGCTGGCACCCGACAACAACAACATCCATGCTGTAATTTAACTCCCTTTTTGCTTTTATTTCACATTTTTTATTCTCTCTACTGTATTTTATTATTTTTATTTTTATTTTATTTTCTTTCATCTCATGATTTATCTTTATTTGTTACATAGTACATTAGTTGTACCTTCCGGCCCTGTGTGGTATTCCTTGGCGCACAGGAAGATATTTTTTGTTCTCACGAATAAAAAAAAACGTATATTGCAATACATATTAAAAAAATACAGATTATGACATTCATAATTTTTTTTCATTACTTTTTAGATGCACAATTTCTAAAATAAAATGCTTAGTTAAACTCTTAAATTTTACATCATCATTTCCTAATGATGTAAAAATTAAAATATCAATTTCTCAATAAATCAGTTTTTCAATCAGTGTAACAAAATTAATTAAATTAGCTATTGTCATCTACTGAAATAAAATATTCCGAGAATAAAATCCAAATGATAGTCAACTTTGACAAAACTTATAAAAATTATTACCTAACTTCCAAAAAAAACTAGAATAAATACTAAAAAAATATGCGAATATAAAGAATCTTTTGAAAGAAAACAATGATAAATGAAGGAATAAATTTGCTAAGCAATATTTTAATAAGTAAACAACATTGCATGCAAAAGAAATATGTATTTAAGGAATAAAGTATGCAGTATAAAAAACGTCTTATTTGCATTTTTTCAATTTGACACAGCTAATTTCCAATATCCTTACAAGTTCATCAGCATAATTATTTTCTTGTCTCAGAAAAAGTGAAGTTTAATCAATTCTTTTTCCATTTTCTCAACTATTTACTAAGATTTTCATCAAAAAAATAATAAAAATAACCATTCAATAAGCTTACTTGAGTAATAACAAAATGAATTAATACCTAAAGTATATTATTTGAGTTGCTGAAGAAAAAAAATGAAAATGAATGTACATTTTTAAGTTTGCAGTTATTTTAAGTAATGTATACAGCGGGAAATGTGTTCAAATGTAAAAATGTGCATCACACGCTTCTTTTAAAGTTGCTTCATTTAAGATAATTTTTTTTTATTAAAGCGTTGCAAATTTTTATGAAGCATTAATAAAATCTCTCATCTTCTAGAGTTTAGAAGTTTTTTATTATAAAAAAATAAATAACAAATAAAATTTGAATTCACCACTTGACAATATGTAGTCACTAATTTTTTTATATGATTTACTTATTAAATTCACTCACGCTATTTATTAAATTCATTCAATTTAGAAGAATCTGAGCAAATTTGCAAGAAGATATATCAAGGTAATTTTAAACATCCTGAAATAAAATTTTAAATTTATAATCGAGATTGATTTCATGCAATTTATAAAAACTTTTCATGACATGAAGCTAAATATTAATCATCCATAACTAACCACGCCTATGGAAAATAGATGTCGCACAAAATAAAATAAGAAATAATCATAAGCGATAGTCAAAACTATAAAAAGTTGTGCAAAATAACTGCTATAGAAAATAGATATCTCCCAAGATAAAATAATAAATAGTCATAAGTGATAGTCAAAATTATAAACGGCTATGGGAATATACATTTCTTCATAATTTAAAAATGGCGTGATACTTTAATACGTGAGACAAATAACGTGATACTTTAAAATATTTAACCAGTTTCTCATCTAATATAAGTCCTAATAATTCAAAACATTGACTGATATCCAATGAAGAGATCTTTTCAATTCCTCAAGTGAAACTAAAGATAAAGAATCAAATATTTTTTATTAAAATAAAAATAGCATAGGACTCTGAATTTAGATGCTTTTTAGTTTATCCAGCCTTGAAATGGAATATAATAATGACTGTGAACGATGTTCAAACTGCGAAACTTCTGTAAAAATTATAAAATATCAAATTCTAGACATTTTATTGTTACTACATATTCTCGGAAATTAATCAGTAGGTCATCTATGGCTGGTGACAATAACCCCAACCACATTAACAAATATCATATACACTATTTTTTTGTACTTCATGAAAATTGAAAAATAGATTGGTCAGATTTGGAAAATGAAATTTTTTACTTAAAATAAATGTTTTTCCTTGTATTTGGATAATTTTAGTTGATTCCATCTTGAAATGAAACTTTAAATTATTTGAATACACTGACATCAATTTTTCGCAGTAAAAACACGTATAAAACTTTTCCCGAAAATATCTCCTCCTAATACACTTTAAAAGCTAAGATGTAATACACTAGAACTCCAATTATCCATATTACTGATCAACCGAATAGTTTTCAGAATTTCAGAAAAATAAATTAAACTGAAGAGGAGAAAGAAAAAAATGAGAAAATGGAAAAAGTTCAAGAAAAAGAAAAGTAGAGTAGGAAGAAGAGAAAAATGATGAGTCACTTGAGGAATTCACACAAAAGCAGTCTTTTGAAAATTTCTGGATGTTCAGAATTTTGTACTGAAGATATAGGCGAATAGATTATCAGTCACACCCTGGATTTCAAACTGCAAATGATGTTTAATAAATGAAAAGTGTCGAGGAAGAAGACCTTAACATCCAAGTTGAAAAAGACACGGGACCATCAGCTAGTGATACATTTGCCGGCTTTGAAACTGGTGGTAGAAGTAGATGGAGACTCAGACCGACTGGGACCACTTGCAAACTTTCACACGGGACCATCAGCTAGTGATACATTTGCCGGCTTTGAAACTGGTGGTGGAAGTAGGTGGATCCTCAGACCGACTGGGACCACTTGCAAATCCTTACTGTCAAGTGGATGGGAGACTTGACAGCACGAAAACGGATGAAAGTGATGAAAAAGCTTTTTCTGACCAAGATGTTCAGCAATCAAAAACTTACATTTGCAGCACTATACATAAATACCGTTTTAATGAACAGCACTTGTAAGTACCTTAGCATGTAAAAGTGTTGCTTTTTCATTTAATTGATTAGAAATATGCAGTTTTTTCTCCTGTTTTTCAACAAACAGTAGTTAATTAAAATAGATCCTTTTTTCGAAAAACTCCAATTATCGGAATTTTTAACAATCCGAAAGTGGTCCGATTCCAATGATTCGGATAATTGGAGTTCTACTATATCTATAAATAAGACAGCAATTGTTAGTATACAAAGATAAATGAAAGATGCTCATCCATAATTTATTACAAATTTTAAACAAACATAAACTCTTCGCTTTATGTATTGTAATAAAAATGTCGCCTAACTGATATAAGAATATTTTGAAGAAGTGTTTCAAAGATCTAATGGGTCCATAGTGATGCTTAACCATATGGAAAAATAAAATATACATGGAGAAAGAAATTGATAGCTTGTTTTATGGGAAAAATTTTATAGGGAGAAAGTGTTGGTGACATTCTTGCATGTATAGTTCTATCTTGTAACCAAACCTTTTTAATCAATCTCTGAAAAACTTTTATTCTTTTCTAAGCCAAAATTTTCTGTTATCTGAATAGTAGATTTTATAATGAATTTTAAATAAAAATCTCTCTCATTTCCGCATAAATATTTTATTAAATACTTTAATCTTCACAGAATATCAAAAAGAAACAGCAATTTATATAACTTATTTCATTGCAGAAGTTAATGATTGTACTATATAATTTCAAATATTTTTCTCTAAAATTTACGAGAACAGTCGAAAATTTATAATTTTTTTAGAAAAGAATATAAATTTTTTTATGAAAGTTTGAAGAAAATATAAATTGAAGGCGCTTTATATATACATTATTAAGAATAATTTGAATTCTACTCGTTAAATATGTAAAAATGATGCCTCTATTTTCAAAGAAAAATGTGTGGAAATTTTTCACATCTCTGTTGATGGCCTTATCACATTTTCCCCCGCCAGATGGCACTGCGGCTAGTGATTGAATTACTGCACCATTAGGATTGCTGGACGACTCGTGGGGCTCAATGATTTAATTGCGCCACTTCGCTAGATTTAATGTTCCAAACATCCAACTGATAAACAGACTCTCGAATTTTAATTGGTGCACCCCCGTTCTCATTTAATGAAGTAGAACATCGTTTGTTTATGGTCCTGATTTCGGGGAACATTTCCGGCATTCAATTGAGGGGAAAATTAAGTTGCACAGGGAATACGTCGGGAAGACTGACTTTAACGGATGTAGATGGAGGGGGAAATAAAACTTTCCATAATTTTGTTGATATAAATTGTCCTTATACACATACGATTTTTTCCCTTTTATTAATCCTAAATGATGAATTTCCCATCGTCAAATATTTTCCCACACATAGATATTCATACAATAAAAGCGATTTATTCCTATTATAGTTATATATCTTGATTAGCTTTTAACATGATGATTATTTTACACGATACATTTTCTTTACTCATTTTAACTAATTAATAACTGTTTCCCTGTATTGCGTTTAGTAACTTAATGTTATCATTGAAAAAATTCTTAAGTACGAAAATTGTAATATATAATTAAAAATAGATATATACTTAAAAATAAATATATTATAAAAATAAATATATTAAAATGCAACTATGAAAAACAACAAAACTAAATTCAAATAAACGTAAGTTATTTTCTAAAGAATAAATGTTTTTATAACCTGGAAAAGAGTTATATAATGATTTAAGAAAAACGTAGGAAATGTGATACAAATAGATTTCAAAATATTTTTCAAATTAATTTACATAAAGCACTAACTTACACTTTTCGTAAGAAAATATTAAAATGAAGCTTTAGTTAACTCCAATATATGTGCACTTTGAGTTTAGAGGTTTCTAGTGATTCCTAGGGTTCTTCAAATTATATTATAATAAAATTCTAATTAAATTTAAGGTTTTTAAGTTTTTTCGGGTTAATTCAGGATATTTTGATGATGATTGTTTTTAAATTCTTAATTTATTATTAACTTGGAAGTTTTCCCGGTTTCCTCCCTTGTGACACGCTAATACAGCCCACAATCTATCAATTTGCCCCTACATAGAAATAGAATCCGTTACAATATCTTCAGGTTATTAGGCTGTCGACTGTGTTAAGCGACTGTGTCTAAAGGATTAGTTGTGATTCTCCCTTAGACAGCTTGTGATTGTACCTAATACCTATACTACCAATAGCTTCAGGTTCTTAGGTTGTTCATTGTGTTAGGCCATAGTTATCAAAGGGATTAGTTGTGATTATCCCTTAGACAGCATGTGATTTTGCATGAAACATGTACTACCAATGCTCTTTATTAGCTAACAAAAACATTTCTTAAAACATATTTTTCCTATAACAGATTTATAATATTAGTAAAAAATTTGCAACAAAAGTATGGTTACCTATCTGCAAAGTACAAACACCCTTGCTCAATATTTGTGAATATTCATTGTCGTTCGTGGTATATATTTTTTACAAAAATGAATGATAACATCAACAGCAATCTAAGACAAGAGCATAAATGTTCTCTCTCTCTCTCTCTCTCTCTCATATCGAAATTTTTTACATTTTTTTTTTCAAATGAATGAAATTTCTCGCATTCAACTTAATGTTGTTGTTAGGAGTAAAAATTTTTCTTGAAACGTAAAAAGATGTTTTAAAGAATAATGTACACGCTCACATTCAAACAGCAGTTTTGATCTAAATTTCTTAAAATGGAAATTTAAAATGATTCTAATCTTAAAAAATCCCATCCACTTCTTTATTTAATAATAGGCAATATATTTTGATCGACAAAATGTAACACTAATTTGAGTTTTTCTAAAACTAGAATAATTCTAATGCCTTTTTTTAAAAAATAATTTTCGGAAAATTTTAATAAAGGCAAAAATTATAGTAAAAACTAGTGACATAATTTATAACATTGAGTAAAAGAATTTCACTTGACAAAATAAATGTTTTATTTAAAAAATTTAAGTCCCTTTTGAAATAAATAGTAAAACTTGAAAAATCCAATAGATTTTTCAAAAATAGTTTTGCATATCTTGTTTCATTTTTGCATAGAATGATTTCTGTTTAATGTTTAAGTATAAAACATCAAGTAACTATAGCATAGAATATAACAGTATGCATTATGATCAAACGTGTGGCTGATTTGCAAATATGTACTACAGCTTTAATAGGTTTACAATGAAAATTATTAAACATTTCTCTCATATTCAAGTCAGTAAGTATTCAATTCAATACGTATTACAGTCAGGCAATTCAATACGTATTACAGTCAGGCAATTCAATACGTATTACATTTCTTGATTTTTTATTGGAAAAACCTGATCTCAACCCCTTCACGAGTATTTCTATCGCTTAAATATTTTCTTACAAGAAGTTCCTCGGTATAACCGTCAGTATTTCTTCATAAATCACAAAAGTAGAAATAAAATTTTGAGATATATCAAACAACAAATAATGCATGCTACTAACAAATACGTATAATTTGTAGCTTAAAGTTACAAGGTTTTGTTGCTGCAAGGGAAATTTTAGATTTGCATTTAATGTAAAAATAAATGAAAAATCATGAGGATTTTAGAAAATTTTGTTTTAATGGAAATGATATTTTCTTTGAGATTTTATTAATTACTGTTTATTTTACTTCTAATGTTTAAAATTATTCCCATTGTTTTCATAACTTGAGAGACAAGTAATAAGTTTTTAAGTAATTTTATTTATTACAAAAGTATGTAGTAAGATTTTATCATACAATGTAGCATCTATTTTCAGTACAATTTATTACAGTACTCTTTAAACATGTATATAAAATTTCTCATTCAAGATGAAAATAAAAAATAGCACGAGAAGATAGTTGACATTTTCATGTTCAATACTGACAGATATTACTTGGACTTAACTTGTTTCTACCGCAGTTGTTCATTAGATAATTTGTTACCACAGTTGTTCATTACCTAACTTGTTTCAACCGCAGTTGTTCATATGCTAATTTCTTTCTATCACACAGTTTTGTTCATTATCTATCTTATTTCAACCACAATTACTTATTACCTAACATCTTTCAACCAGAGTTGTTTATTACCTATCATGTTTCTACCACAGTTGTTCATCTCCTAACTTGTATCTACCACAATTGTTCATTACCTAACTTGTGTCTTTCACAGCAATCTTCAAATTAAGATTTAAACCTAAATAATAATTAAATTTTTCTTTTATTAAGCCACATTGCATTTGTAGGGTAACAAATACATCTGTACACAGTTTGAAATTATTATTATCATCAGAAGTCTGAAATATTTTAAATACACAATAAAACTTATAAGCAAAATCCTACTATAAATACAATTTACAGTGAAGAAAATAACTTTGCTAAATTGTTTTTGCTAAGCTGGTAACAGAATGATTTGCGCTTTGGCTTACATTTCAATAAATCGTGAATTTCGTTTCTCTTATATAAATGTGTGTAAAGTTAATTTAAACTCAATGCTTTTTCTAACTACCTTCGTGGGCACACACAAACACACACACAAAATATATTTATCCATTAACTTATAATGTTTCCTTGCATGATGGGGAGTATAATTATGATTTGGAAAACGACATTATTTATTAAAACACAAAAGAAACTTTCCCAAATTAAATATTACATTTGCTGTATGCTTAAAAAAATTTCGTGGTTAAAATTACATACATAAATATTGTTAATGAACTTTACCACACAAAAATTTAGAAATTCATATTTGTTTGTATAATGCTAAATAATTCATTAGATAAATTACAAGAAATAATTCGGTTCATATTACTAAGCAGTAAATAATGATTAGATATTACAATAGTAATAAACCATTTACTTTCATATTAGTTTTTTTTTTTTTTTTTTTTTTTGTTATTTTCTAGAATTACTAAACTTTAGGACAGGATAGCTCAAGTGGACCAAGGCCTACAGTTTATGTTTATTTTACATAATAGTTATAGCTGTAGAATAAAAAATCACTCTAATATATTAATATGAATTATAAAAACAATAATATTCTATTCTAGTGTACAGAAATGCATTGCACATTATTATTTGTTTTGAAAATTTCAAATGAAAATTTTACTTAAATATTTTAAGATGTAGGATTATATATGCTTAATTTTTTATATGAAATTTTAAAAATTTAAGTAATTTATCAATACTAAATTTTAGTAATTATTTATTAATAATGTATATTTACTTTTAGAAAAAAATCAGGCAAAATAATGTAATGAATAAAGATTTTTAAATATAATACATTTAACTTAATAGTTTTATAATGTATTGAACGATAATTCTCAAGACTAAACTCTATGCCACGATTACCGATGTAAGTCATACAGTGACCATCTCTGTTTTCTTGACCAAAGGGCCCTCGATTATGAAGCATATTTCCAGATTAGGTGGTCAGCCTAACGTGAAAGTCCCAGTGTTTAGTTCCCAAGCACATACTTGATACTCAGTTTATCGACACAATGAACGGAGTAAAGGCTGAGTTCGACCTTGCTCAACCCGAGGATTGAACTTTGGACCTGTGCCTTTGGAGCTTGAAACGCTACCACTGAGCCACCGGGCCACTAATTTCTTAACATTCTTTGAAATTTACATTTTATTTTATGGCAATATCAAATAAAGGATTTTTAACTTTCTATTAAATTTTCTACAACATATGTTTTAAATCTTTCTGGATATATTTACTATTATATAAATGTTTTACATATTTAAAATTCCTATTCGAAATGTCCCTAATATGCTTATTTATACGATCGCCTCAATAAATTTCATTAACAACCCGAAAATTACTCAAACTGGACTTCATCACTTTTGAAAACTTTCGATTATTCCCACAAATTCATCTTTCCTAATCGATTTCTGAAACAGTCGAATTGAACTGATCAATTCCCATTTCACTTTTAGCAACTATTTGATAAGGAAATTAAATAACTCTAAAATTCGTAACAGAATAACATCGACGCTTGTTCGAACTTTGGGAAATGCATTTGTCATTAAAAGATGTAATTTCATATTCAAAAGCGATGATTTTCAGAGTGAACTTGTTTTCAGTTGTGTTCCAGTGATTCACATTAGAATTAGAATTACAGTTTGGAATGATTTTACTGTAAACAAACATTCGAACTGGAAACAATTTACAAAGTAAATTTATTAGCGAAATAGACCACAAATGATTTATGAATTTGCATTTTCGCAAACAATTCATAATTTCTATCATTTATTAATTTTATTCAGTTAGAAGAAAATAATTTCTATTAACTACATTCCAGATTTTCGAAATATTAATTTGTTAATTGCATGCTAAATTATCAGTTCGAAAAAATGATTTTGATAATATTCATCAAATAATTTATATTATACTTTTTAAAATTGCATATTTTTCTTTCACAATTATTCTCATTTGAGATAATAAAAATTAGCTTTCAATTTTTTAATTTTTTGATGTGTAGTTTCCTTTTTGTTTTATTGTTATTAATATAATTATTACCATATTCTCTAATGTCTCTTTTTATATTGAAGAAGCATAAGATATATCTTAAAAAGAAGAAACTATAGTATAATTTTTTATTTTTATAATTTATACCTTAATTCAGTCATTATGCCATTTGACAAACTACTTAAATATTTTTTGATAAATAGTATGTTATATTCAATTTAGTAATAAATTCTATGAAATGCCGACTTTATATATAAGTTACACAAATTAAATTCTTAGACTCACTGCATTTCTAGCCACCAAACCTGACTACTGGTCAGCGTGCTTGACTGCGGATAGGGAGGTGCAAGGTTTGAATCTCGGTTCGGGCATGGATGTACTTTATCTCTCTTTCCTGTCTTTGTCCTTTCCTTGAATAAATGGGTTGTGAATAGTTCCCTACCCTACATACGGGTACCTATGGCATGTGTGTACTGAGGGAAGTCGGACTCCACACTAAAATATGATTTAATTGGAAAAGTGGGGAGCAGCACACCCCCTATTGTCAGCCTAGCTGGCACAAGACGACAACAACTGTGTTTGTCGGATTACAAATTTATTTAAAGGAAAAACAAACAAATGAATATTTCCAAAATATAAGAGAAATAGCAGAAGAAATAACATAAAAATCCAATTAGTGTAATAAAGTTTCGTAATATATATGAGTCTATATTGTAAATAACACAAATTCTTTTGCTGTTATATTCTCAAATGTACCATAACCATATTACTTGTATTAGCTGCCGTTGTAGCCAAGTGGTTATGGTGTCGGCTTTCCGTCTGGAATGACTGAATTCGATTCCCACTGCCGCCAAAAACCCACAGAGTACATGCGATATACTTGCGAGTTAAATATGTGAAATCGAAAGTCCTGTGAGCACTGGTTGAGCCGTTACCGTGGGTGTAATAGTCTGGGAAATTTCCTCCCCCTCAAGACCAAAGTCAAAATTGAGGACTTCTGGTGGTACCATCTATCGGAGGAGTCTTAGAGCAAAGACTTACTTTCACCTTTGTGGGTTCTAGTTTAACAAAAGACACACCCTTCTGACTTAATTTCGAATTCCCGTCGGCTAGTAAGCTTGGCTTGCCCAAGGATCATAATTGACAAAATAACTTGTATTTGGATATGAGACTTAAATGTTCAACGCGAACTATTTATTTGTCGCACCATGTGTAATGTGACAATTTTTAAAACAATCTATGTGAATTTATTTCTTATATTAATTTCATTTTTCCTTTGTCATTTCTTCAAATAGGGATGAGCCAGATATTATAAATAAAACATTTTAATTTAAATCGTATTTATTAACTAATTTCTTATTCTTAAGGATATCGAGAGAAATATAAAAATAACTATAAAATCTGTTACTCTTGTTGTTTATGAACTTTGTTGATTTTAAATCCGGCAACTGCCATTCTATTTTAAATAAGAATAATGTGTTCATATTACGAGCTGTACTACGAGTAAAAACACTTTATTTTTAAGTTTAAAAATTACTTTTTTATTATCAGTTTAGACTTTTGTCGATTAGGCAGTTATTTAGATTTTTTAAGTATTTAGTGACAGGTAATTTGCCATGTACATATTCCTTTATGCATAGCAAATTGTTTCTACTGCTATGTACAATTTGCTATATATATATATATATATATATATATATATATATATATATATATATATATATATATATATATATATATATATATATATATATATATATATATATATATATATATATATATATAATTCTGAGCATTAAAATTTTTTCATAGATCAAAATACTTGAGATCTCTTTTTTCGCTCTATTTATCCTAACTCTTTATCAAGCTCAAAATGGGCTTTTTGAACTTAAATTCAATGAAGCATAACACATTGATCTATTGTAAATTATTCATTTAGTTTCACTGACATAAGCGAAACATAGCTCAAAATTTATATTCATTTTCCAAATTATTATATTACTTTAATAAAATTTATTAATTACAACACAGTTTCCGATCCCAATTTCAATAACATAAAATGGAAATTCATATTTTATGCTCACTTCCTGAAATTCTAATATTACTTCTGTCTTCCATAAGCTAACATCCCTTACAAAACAACTTATGCAATTATCTTATAAAAATAATTTCTATATGTTTTAATATTCAAATTTTGTGAGTTTGAAGAATATTATTTAAATACTATGAACAAATGGAATTATAACAGCGTTGTAATCAAAATCTTCCTGAAAGAATGGTTAGATATGTTAAATAATTTATTTACCGACATTAATATATAAGTATTTTTTAATGTCATGCGTATGATATTTAAGTTAATAATTTCAAGAATCGAAACTAAAAATATCGATCACATATTCATTATTTAAAAGTGATAAATCAGTTTTATGCAATATCTGCAATTTATCATAGAGGAAGTATAATATTGTTTGGAATTAAATTTAATCATAGCGAACTAGTAGGACAACGTTGTTCAAACTAAAATATCTCGAGTTCGATTCCAGATACTGCTAAAGAAAGGGAAATGAGTGCTGCATTTCTGCTTTCATCATATATTGCTGCAAGGATGAATGCTTGAAAATATTACAATTTTCCCCATTGCAACTTGTGAATACACACCAATATCTGTGAAAAAGTCCACGAACGAGACATAAAGGACAATTAATATTACAACAACCATTCATTTCTATTAACTAACATTATTAGTTATGATTATTTAAACGTATTTGCATTTTAACAACTGAAATCGATACATCAAACTCATAATTATTATTTAAATTATTTAATTGTTATTTCTGCCGCCCAACTTGTCTAGCGGTCAGCGTGTCTGACTGCGGATAAGGAGGTCCTGGGTTCGAATCCTGGTTCGGACATGGCTGTACTCTCTCTCTCTCTCTATCTATCCTGTCTTTGTCCTTTCCTTGTATGAATGTGGAGTGAATGATTGCCTACCCTATAAACGGGTACCTATAGCATGTGTGTACTAAGGAAGTCGGACTCCACACCAAAATAGGGTTCAGTTGGAAAAGTGTAGCAGCGCACTCCATATTGCCAGCCTGGCTGGCACACGATGACAACAACAACAGCAACAACAACAATTGTTATTTATCTTTACGGTCCTATTTATGATTCTAAAAATGTATGTAAGTGCTACATTCGAACTAATTAATAGACGCTACAATATAAGTAATTTATGATTTTTCGATATGACATAGTTTTATTTAAATATAATAATTAAAGAGAAAAAAATTCCTAAATTAAAAACATATTCTTTTTTAAAATTTAGATAAAATCACTAATATTATTGTAACATACTACATAACTCGTTAAAATAAAAATACATTTTTACTTAATAAAACTATTTATATTGAAAATTAATTAGTAAGACAATTTACTTATTTTCACTGATATAATTATATTAAAACAACAATTGTGATAATGATTCAGAAAGAGATATTTAAAGTATTGTTCGCCAAACCCCAAAAATAAATGCGATTAACGAGGAACACGTGAATTATTTTATGAAGCATAATAAAGTAAGAATTGTATAGTTGAAGTAACATCACACACAAATTATACTCTAACTTCGTAAAAAAAAATATTTTTCCCCAACATAAATCGTCGATTTGCGTGTTACGTTACTTCAGATAAGCAAAAAATGGCGCTGAAAGATTCATTTTTTGTGTTATCTGTGTACTATAATCATAAAAATAAAAGGTTAACGTTTCTCAAACAGGAAACGCATACATTTCATATTTTATGCTACGTTGTAAAATGAAATAAGATTTTACACGGCATTATTATTTGGTAAAAGAATTTTAAATACCCTTTATGATTTCAATTTTTCATGTAATATTAAACTAATTTTAATATTCATATCACAAATTCATTTTAAAGTAAATTTAATGTTTCGTGTAAAAAATTAATTTTAGTAATATATTAACTAAAAGTTTTATCTAAAGCATAAAATTATCCCATTAGTGACCGAATAGAAATCTCCATGAAAATTAAAAATATAAAGAAAGTCTTTTTTAAGATAAATAATATTTATATCTTTTTTAGTGAAATATGCAGTTACTATAACCAACCTTCAACCTTTAAAAATTATTAAGATTAGTTTTTTTGTTGTGAGTTTTCTTTAAAAAAATATATTTTACGATTTGTAATTGATTGCAACCAACTACATATTGTAATTAAATCTTCATGTAACCATATAAAAATTAATTAAAGAAGAATACAATTAAGCAAAATCACATAAAAATAAATTTAAAAAGTTCGTTTTATATATTTTTGGAAAGATTTATTTGAAAACATTACTACACATTATACTACTGTCCCTTGAATATTTTTTTAAATAAATTTTTACAAAATATCATTAATGTATTTAGTTTTATACAAGAATTAAAATAATAAAGAATTTGTTTAAAATTTTTTTTAACATCATTTCTGATTGCAACTTTATATCTCACAAAATAAAATGTAAAAATAAATAAAGAAACATCAACTCTGATTTTTTAATTTTTAGCATTATAGGATTTAAAATATAAATAGCGCTATAAATATATAAACTATTTCTTTATAGTAAGTGCTGAATGAATTAGATTTCACTAAGTAGAAAATAGGATACAATTTTTTGCGAAAAATTTAAATTTAAAGAATATTTTCTTTCTTCGAAAGAATCTTTTTTACAGTTTTAGAAAATAACTTAAAAAAGGACCTTAAAATAAAATATATTAGTGAATATTATATGCGTAGATATTTAAAAGATTTTTTTAAAGTTTTTATCTCTTTCTCTATGTGTGTATGTCAATCTAAATGAGAGCCGAAAAGCTTGGAGATAAAAATCGGACTGACAGCGCCATCTGTTAACATAGTACCGAGTTTTATATTATTAATCATTTTATCTTCAGCTTCCATTGAAAAATTGCGAGTTTATTTATAAAATAAATTTTATTGACTTAAGATTTATTTAGATTACTTGTAGTCAGTTACTTTTAATAATAATTATTGTATAAATTTAAGCATTATTTATTTATTAAATAAACTTATGTGGAAATTAAAAATAACTAAATAATTGTCAATCGTATATAAATTTCTTATGAGTTCATAATTTAAATTTTTTATACAAACTAATCGCTTCATAATTCGAATTTTTTCCATAGAAATCTTATAATTTATCCAGAATAACTTATTTAAAGGAATTTTAAACTGAATTTGCATAGTTATGCATCGATGATGACCCGATGCAAAAATATAGTATCAAATTTTTATTGCGATATAATGTGTGTGTGTGTGTGTGTGTGTGTGTGTGTGTGTGTGTGTGTGTGTGTGTGTGTGTGTGTGTGTGTGTGTGTGTGTGTGTGTGTGTGTGTGTGTGTGTGTGTGTGTGTGTGTGTGTGTGTGTGTGTGTGTGTGTGTGTGTGTGTGTGTGTGTGTGTGTGTGTGTGTGTGTGTGTAAAATATAAATAAAAATATAAATTTAAAGTTATGCATTTTTGGTTGCACCTTGACTCTAAAATTATGAATGCATTCATAACACAGTAAATTAATATTGCAAAACTGAGATGAAACGGAAAAATGTAATCACAAATGCGAAAGTGGAGGTTAAAGTAATTAATCATTCTTCTCATAAGAATATTTCGATTATCAATATAATCAATGAACTCACCATGTAAGATACCTAGTTATAGGACAGCCCTCTTCAAAAACATAAGGTACTGGGTTCGATACCTGTATACCCATCAAAAGTACTTCCGGAAGGTAATACGCACGGTGTTTATTAAAATGTCTTACAAAAGCCTTCGGCTATTAGACTGTCAACTAAGTAATATCAAATACAATTGATATCACATAATAACCTTATGGCTGATATTAATTATTTTAACATACCATCCAAAATGTCTTTTGTGGACAGTGGGCAATATTCTCGCACTGCTTTGAAGGAAATCTGGAAACTCGCCAGCAATACTTAGAAAGTCTTTCCCAACAAGTATGAATGCAAAAAGCTTATTTCCACTATTTAACTAGAGCTGGAATCAAACCTGGAAACTTTCACTCTGTTAAGTGTAGTATAGCATAAGTATATGTAAATGTATTCACATTATTTTACTTATATCAATGAAAACAAATGTTTCTCGTTAAATGTGATAAAATATTTCTCATTAACTACACTGGATTACAGTTAGAGACTGCAGTTTGCTAGTCTATAAAAATACTTTGTGTTTGTGATTATCTTAGTCACATTTTTCGAGATTTCTTGTAAAATAAATTCGTGGCTGCTATGAGAAATCATGCAAAGATCAGATTTCCTCGCAGCTATCCATATTACCTTTATAACAATTAAATTAATTATTATTCACTCATTTTACTATCAAACTTTATTACAATGGTCGTATTTCAGTATTTTTCAACATTAAGAGAGTAATCTTAATAATACAATACACTGATTATTTCAAATATTTATGTCTTTATATAAATAAATAATAGTAAATTATGGTTAAAAAAATAATTAGTACATTGTATTATATTACATAAGACTTTCTGAAAAATAATTAATAACAGAACATGAAATGTAATGTAGAAGATATTTCTACACCTCAGATGTATAATTTGATTTATCATAAATATGTGTATTAAAATATTCCTGTTTGTCTTTTAAACAAAATCGGGTAGATGAAGAATAACTCTTATATAAATTTAAAAATACTATTTAAAACGTGAGCTGGTTAATAGGAAACTCCTGAAAGTTAAACCTGTTAGTCAATCTGAACTGTATCGTAACGTATGCACTCCTTTTTAACATTAAAATCAGGCCTAAGGATAATTTTCAAAAATCATATCAATAAACCATGTTATATAAAGGAAGCTTTTTAAGAAATTAGTCTTCATAAAAATTTTGAAGCCATAAATAAATTATAGGAAATATAGTATTATTTAACATAAGACAGTGAAGATAAAATTTCTATTATTTTAAAATTTTAATAAGATTTTGAATAAAGCAAATTGATGTGTAAACAATTACGTGCTGATTCAAATTGCTAAATTACATTTGTACTATTAGTTGATGTACATTTGTACTATTTAGCTGCTTATCTTGAAGTTAATGAGTTTCCATAATAAATAATCTTTCAGAACAACACAGAGTTCGAAGATCAAAAAGGCTATTTAAAATATTTGGAATTCATGTGTAGTAAAAAATAAAAATTTCGAAATCCAATACTTCTCACAATTCAAAAGACAATAATGATTGTACAGTGATGACAGAGTCTAACTCGTGCCTTTTGTTTTGAAGAAAGGTAGTTTAATCGGGTGTCTAAATAAGCAGATGAAGGCTTAAAAATAAATATCATTCTTAATAATTTAAAAATATTTTTAATCAAATATATAATTCTATAATATATAACTACCGACATAAATATTTTTATCTGTCTTTATTTTTAAAATATATAACAAATAGCTATTAAACTATTTTCTATAAAATATAGTTTCTCTATTAATTGCGTTATTGGAAACAGATCTCAAGTCTTATTAATATGCTATATAACCCGATGCTTACTTAAACAAATTAACAAATCTATAAAGGAAAACTATTAAATACAGAAACAGAGAAGTGAAAAATAAAGTAATACACTTATAGTAATCGGAAAAGACAAACAGAAAGAGGGCATCTTAAAGAGACAAAGATATTCTTCCCACTTCAGCCTATCGGAAAAACTGGTGAACAAAAGAGGTAAAACTCTTTCAATTTGCATTTTAAGACCTTTTTTGCAATATTTAGCTTAGAGCAAAACGAGATTTCTAGGTAAATGTCACCATGGCAACAACCACAGCCTCCTTCGGATATGCGTTGGAATCTTTAATGATATTGCTGAAAGTAATCACGGCCCATGTGCACAGAAAAGTATTATTTCAAAGTAGTATATATATATATATATATATATATATATATATATATATATATATATATATATATATATATATATATATATATATATATATATATATATATATATATATATATATATATATATATATATATATATATATATATATATATATTTAAATGTTTCTTAATATGAGATATAAAGAGAAAAGAGAGAAAATTTTATTCATTTAGTTACTTAGAGAAATTTAGAAATAAGTATTCATTCCTATTTCAAATTGAATCGCAAAATGTCGGAAAATATTTTCATGATTGAAAAGAAATTCACGAAAACGTTCGGGAATAATTTTTAATAATATCTGAGAAAGCTTTTGAAAATACACAAATAAATGTTTGACGCAATTTCAATCACAAACATTAATTTTGCATATCCTTTTAGCAAGCCTTTGGAATAGGTCTTGTTAAATAGACTTGACATGAAGCAAATTATCGTTATCTAATTTTTTGAGATTTCTTTTGAACTAAAAGAAATTATTGATGCTTATTTTGGTAAAATTATTTCAAGTTATTTGATAGATAAATATTTACAAGTAAATAAAAAGCAATTTTTCTTATTTCAGATAATCATTTTTAAATACGTTTAGTGAACAGCTTATAAACAAAGTAAATAAGGAATAATAATTTTATATAATTAGAAATACATATCTGGATGAAAAATAAAATATAATAAAGTGAATAAGTATCAACGTAAGGATGAATTTGAAATTTTATGAGTGTCAAAACGATTTATTAATCACTGGAATATTTCATATTCCTCATAAATGAATTATAAAATAAAATTTAATCTTCTCACTACATTAAGAATATCCAAAGAAATCTCGATATAACTTGTAATCAATAATTATTGCTTATGCGTTTTCTATTCATATTTATGAGCAAATAATATGCAGGATTTTCACTGGTGACAAAGAAGAAAACTTTAAAAATGAACTTAGTTACTCTTTCCAACATATGTGTCAGTAACTATCATCCATTGTTACACAGTAAAATTTAATACTCACTTTTTTCATAAAAAAAACTGGTTCTTAACAATCAAGAAAATAATTAATTTTGACAATACTAATCTTAAAAATTATATTAAAAGAGAATAATCAATTTAATGATAAAATTTTCAAAAATCTAAATTAATGTATTGAAAAAATTATCAAATTAAAGTAGAATTTTTTTAGCTAAGTATAACACTCCATCAATATTTTGGTTTTAAATGGAGAAATAATGTGTTAATTTATTAATTTGAAATTATATTAATAGGTTAGATCGTAGTTACAGGTTTACCGTAAAGCTCTGTCCGTTTTTAGAATAAAACAAAAGAATAAATTTGTTAAATAATATAATTGACACCATTGCCAAAGTGATGGCAGTTTGTATATCGCATTTTTAAAAAATGGCTTATCTCTAGTTGCTAACCATTGAGCCAATGCTTGTTTGATATCTTCTTCTTTCTTGAATTTTCTTTACTGCAAAACTTTTTGCAAGAACATAAGCAAGTGATGCTTGGAGAATCCTAAGTCCGGGTAATATGATGTATGGGATAGAATTTCCCAGCCAAGGCAATTTTTTCATGAACTCTTTTCTTGGTCCCTATCTTAATGGTCGTTTTCTTGGACTGCTCCCTTCAAATTATCCTATTGCTGAAAATATTTTTCCGAATCAAGCTTTTAGTTCAATTTTTAATGCTCATAATGTATTGGTCCTGAAATGTCTCGACATAAAACATTCTTTTATTAAGAGCCAAATTTGTTTTAGCGTTTAAAGGGTTAGGTTTTCCACACAATATATCCTTTTTCTTACCATGTTTTCATAGGTAATCCACTTTTCTTCCCCAGTTATCATCCGGTTCAAGAAGGGCTCAATTTTGTTCCGAACAAGAAGAGATGCTGTCCACTCTGTCTAGTGGTCAGCGTGCCTGACAGCGGATAGGAAGGCCCTGGGATTGAATCCCAGTTCGGGCATGGATGTACTTTATTTCTCTGTCTGTCCTATTTTTGTCCTTTCCTTGTCTGAATGGATTGTGAATGGTTTACTACCCTATAAACAAGACCTATGGCATATGTGTACTGAGGAAGTAGGACTCCACACCAAAATATGGTTCAGTTGGAAAAGTGGAGCAGCGTACCCCATATTGTCAGCAGAGCTGGCACAAGACAACTACAACAAGAAAAGATAGACATATGATGACTCGATCAACAAAATTCTTTTAGCTAAACTCATGTGGAAACTATTTTGAATATTTCCACACCAATCATATCTTCCGATTATATATGAAATAGTTTTCTGAACTGAATTAAACTTTCTGCGATCTCCGATGTTGTCAGAAAAAGAGCTTGCTCAAACATCGTTTTAATAACATTTTCATCCATCAACAGACGGAACTTACTGATAGACATAATACAATAAAACTAATTCTATATGTTTCATGATTAAATAAGTTTTAATTTGTTATATATTTAACTTATAGCTTAGTTGTGATGTAAGATTAATTCGATTGCATGAATTTGAATGATGTGACTAACGATAAAAAAAGAAAAAAATTAGTCAAATATTTAACTGTTCAAAATTCATTTATTCGAATATTTCACATCCATTGAATATGTTAACATATTTTATATTGAATGTTCTTCTCTATTACTATACCTTACAGGGAGTTTGCCTTCTTTATGTAAACATGGGTGTCACAATCCCGAGGTACCCTAGTGATCTGTCCTCTCCTTTTATTTCTTTTCTCCTCTACTCTTCTGCTTTCCCTTCCTCTTCTCCCTCGTTGTGGTTGCCTCGTAGGCAGTTGAGGGCTCCCCTTGAGTAGCTTTCGCCGCTCTGTTGCTATTAGCTACTCTTGAGGACTAAATCACCCACGTGTTTGCCATGCTTGGAAACCCGTGTCCCTGGAAAGAAAGATCCTACTAATTGAGGCCCCCAGAGACCAACACATTACTTTGGCCTCTGCTTCAGGTAAAAGGGAGGTTTGTTGTGGTCCTCAGCACATCAATCGGCTTTATGGATCAAGCGATCAGTACATCTACTGGATGACTTGTTAAGGGTGGAGGTCATCTCAGGAAAGTACTGTGAGCGTACAGGATCTGACTAGCACTGGTGTAGCTGGTCTGCATCCCTTTGTTGGACTCAGTGGTGGGTGGTGCGGTCAGGTCCCGAAATTTTAAAAATTATGTATGGAAAAAAATCTTTTCTCCCGCTAAAGCACAATTTTGATTCAAATTATACAATTTTTTTTTGGTAAAAATAAATGAAGGCACCTTTTCTTCGGTGTCTCTTGTTTTCTAATATATAAGGGAATATCAAACTTTGTTGGAGAAGTGAGAAAATACAGAAAATGCGCTCTAGTGACCTTCTAGTGGAGGTTGCATCAGAAAAACAAGCTGCAGTAATTCAAAACAGGAAATTACTGACCAATATAGAAGTAACTGTCTCGCCTCATGAAAGTTTGAATTTTTGTCATGGTGTTGTGTCATCCAGTGACTTGTTAAGTACGCTGACGAATGAGATTCTTTAGAACCTGCTGAATCGAAAGGTCTGTGGTGTTGAACGCATCACAGTCAGAAGAGATGGAAAGTATATCGAAACTAAACATCTCATTCTGACTTTTGCGACCCCAGACCTCCCACAGCATATTAAAGCTGCCTTCATGAATCTATCCGTACGGCCATACATTCCAAATCCACTGAGATGCTTCCAGTGCCAGCGCTTTGGACACTCGAAGAGTCCATGCAGAGGCAAAATCACCTGTGCACGTTGTGCGGTGATAGGTCATGATAGTTCAAACTGCACAGCAAAGGAGAGGTGTGTCAACTGTCATGGTGACCACCCCTCCTTCTCTCGAAGCTGTCCGCAATGGCATGTGGAGAAAGAGATAGCCATGATTAAAATGAATAACAAATGTTCATATCCTGAGGCTAGACGTATAGTTACTTCTCGCCCTCCAAAAGCTGCAGTCAGCTATGCAATCGTCGCTAGAAAGGAATATAAATCCAGTAGCACGTAAACAGATGCATTTTCACTTCCCCTTGTAAGATTAACCCAATCTACTACGCAAAGACCAATGTCGTAGTGTAAAACGACATAACCAAACCCTGAGAAAATAGATGTGTATATTTTTATTGCACTTTAAATTTAAAAGTTTCTTCTTTTCCTTTCAAACTAAGCTGTAATAATATAAAGGAAGGATATAATAAAAATTGGCACAATAAGACAAGTGCAATAAAAGAATAAATTCTTCCTTCCGGAATGGATGGATGATCATGAGAAAATTGCAAGGAAAGTTTATGTTTTATTATGTGTTTTATTTGTAAATCTGACCAGTCGGGATTGAGGGAAAGAGATTTCTGACCTATCCCATAGAAGTATAGGAGGTACAATGGAGCTTTGGAAAACCAATGGTGTAAAGAGGAGGAGCTAAGACGAGAATTATGAAGGATTAAAAAAGGCATCCAAGAAAAGAGAGAACACACAGAAGCCCCAGAGAATCCCGACATAGAAAAGGAGTCCACGATTGAGGACTGGGTCCTCATTGAGCATAATGAGAAGCTAAAAAGATGTTAGTTGAAAACAGAGTATAACTGCCCTGTCCAGTAGGAGCCCTGCCTCGACTTTCCTGAATAGAGCTGCAGATGTCCGACAAATAGATGAGAATAAGAAGAGACGACAAAGTCTGAAAAGAGGTAACAGTGAGAAAGGAGAAAGCTCATGAGGAATGAGCAAGCCAAGCGAGATGTGGAGATATCAGCGGATGGAAATGCAAAGCGAAGATGCCGAGTAGAGGATGGGAAGTGGATGAGAGAAGATAATTATCATCATAAAATATGGTAACATATTAATAGAAGTGAGATATTTGAATTAATGAATTTTGAAAAATCAAATGTTCGATAGATAATAATCAAATGTTCGATTGATAATTATCAAATGTTCGATAGATAATAATCAAATGTTCGATTGATAATTATCAATCAAAATTGAATTTTAATATTCTTCTCTTTGATGATAAAACATTGCATACACATATTTTTTTTCAGTATGTATATGGAAAATATGCTTTTACGAGGAAGCATAATTTTATTAATAAAAGGCATGAAATGTATACCTATAAAATACCATCCAAATATGTTTTTGTTTATATACGATTTATGTATTTTATTTCATGAAAAATATTTTAAATATCAAAAATCCTCTGCAAAATGTAAAATATAGGTTTAAAACAGAAATAATAGATATAATTGTTAGATTATTTTTGTGAAATGAAGCACATATTTTCCAATTATTATTTGTGAACATCAATATTGGTTGAAAAGTGTTAAGTATTTATAAAATTTTTGACTAGCATTTATTACAAATTTGTATATCAATATCTGTAAGTAAAAATATTTAAACCATATCATTTCTATTTTTAATATAATAAAATATAATAATAAATTTTATTCATCGTGAGATTAATGCGAAATAAATTATATTACTCAATAAGAACATCGATTTAAATATAATTATATCGTAAAACTATGTTCGAAAATTGAAAACCGGTAAAACCCTTCAGAGTATTCTCCTGATTTATTTAAGTAATGATCAAATAGGAATTTCTAAAGAGATTCCAGAGCAAGAGGAACTGGAAGAGGAAGGTTTTAAAGTTTGTTGAATACGTTTCCTATTCAAATCCAAGAAGACGAAGTTAATTCCAATCACTTAAACTGCTGTAAGATATATTGTCTCCCAGTGACTTATCCAAAGAGTATGTAATTAGATTTTCTTTCATTTTGTCACTTATACTGATTAACAGTCTCCATTAAATCAAATGAAAGAGCGGCAAGACATTCTTCGTCGGTAGTGTATACATTATTCACCGGCCTTAAAAGAGATATATTACTAGAACACCCATAAATACAGAATTAATCCAGCTACCACACACAATTTTAAATTATGTGGATATTTTAAACGATGCTGCGTTGTATTGTTTATCAGAATTTCTAAATGTATTCAGTTGTTCAGTAATAATAAGATTTTAACTATTTAATTTACATACGATATTTTAACTTGCATACATTTAACAATCGATAAAATTTTGCATTTGTAAATAGTTGTCTGCAGACTGACATGCAGAACATATAATCCGACAAATATTTATAATATCACGTTTATTTTATAACTTGAGTTGGTGGTAAGAAATTTATAGAGTTTTATTTACATTCCTTTCCAGAATAATTTATTAAGCTATGAGCTATTTTATTAGTTATGAGCAATGTTTTAACGTGCATACATTTAACAATCGTTAAAATTTTGCATTTGTAAATAGTTGTCTGCAGACTGACATGCAGAACATATAATCCGACAAATATTTATAATATCACGTTTATTTTATAACTTGAGTTGGTGGTAAGAAATTTATAGAGTTTTATTTACATTCCATTAGAATAAAATATTGATCTATGAGCAGTGTGTGTGTGTGTTGAGATAATAACAAATAATAATTATCTGAATCAATACCTTTTGTTTTGAACTGGTAATGGACTTAAGTTGTTTGATCATCAAACATTGTTTTGTTATGGCGAGTCAGTAAAAAGGTTTTACTGAAATTACTATGTTACAAAATTACCATCAAAAGCCAAAAAATGAAAACTGAATATTTTTACCTATTTTTTTGATTACCGAATAATATTATATTTGTCATTCAGAATGTAACATATTTATAATTGTCATTCAGAATGTTTTTTAAAGGTGCAACGCACAATGCGATTGTCCCAGTTCATTTATCTGGAGACTTATGAATACACATGGAAAATAAATATTCAAAACACAGGAAATTTCACTTCGTATTTACAATTTCCTTAATTGCTTTACATTTAATGTTATTAATAAGTCTTAAAATATCTTCCCGTGTACATCAAAAGTTTTTTAATTTGATATCTTAGTTATTTTAAGATATTTAGTGCTGATAGCTATAGAAAAGTATGCATAATTTCTTACAAAAAATTTGCATGTAAAAGAAGGTAAATGAGAGAAAAATAATTGGTAATACTTAACAAAATATTTTCAGAATTAAAATATGCTTTATCACCAATAAGCAAATAAATATAATCTGAATTTTTTTTATAAAATCTTTAGTTTTATTTATAAACAAAACAGTAAATTAGCATGTTTAATTCCATTTGTCTAATATTCATTTTAAACAATGAATTGACCTTTGAAATGTAGATAGAGTTAAGCTAAGAAATAAGATAAATGAAAAATGTTTTGCTTAAGAATTTAATGTGTACGATAATAATTAAAATTAATTAATACAATATTATATTACCAATTTTCTGCAAGAAGAATATGATTTTTTAATAAATATTAATTTCTCAAAATATATACCATATGACAAATTTGTAGCAAAAAAATATTCAGAATCAGAACTGATAATAAGAATAATCACATAATGAACAATAAAATGGATCACATAACTCACATAGAATTCTGTATTTACTACAACATTCTGTCATTTGATATTCAGTGTATACTTGCAAAACTTCCGTCATTTTTCTGTAAAAAAAATCTAAACTCAATGGCATGACAGCCCATAAGGGGCCAAAGCATACAGTCCACATATATGTTTTCGTGACCTAGAGTCCTAGGGTGAGATACGTAGTCCTGCTTAAGTGACCAGCCTAACGCGAAACCTTTATTATGACCCAGTATGCACTCAAGCATGCATGGTACTCAGTTTTATCGACTCACTGAAAAAATATTAAACATTTTTCTATAATAACGCTATTTTTATCTTGTTTTGATTATTTTAGCAAATTGTATTGAATCTATGTAGCACAGTTTTTATTTTCTGCTTTAAAACAGAACGATCTTACTCCTCAAGCCTTCAAGAAGTAAAATACCACAATTAATAGCACTTCCAAATTATAATTATGTATATTAAGTTTTTCCAAAGTTTAACCAGTTTTTGAAAGTTATTTAACTAAATTATATTATTATCCTTTTAGAAAAACGAACTATTTTAAACATTTTAATAGCTAACAAATAATGTAGCTAAAGTCCACTAAAAGTGATCACGATATTTCATAAAATCTAATTCAAATAGAAATTATCAAATTCTATCCAAATAGACAATCCTAGGAATAAGATATCATGATCTCAGATTTACTTGAAAATTCCTTCATTTCACCCTCATTCTCTTATTTTACCACCTTTGAGAATAATAACTTGTTAGCAAAAATTTTCAATTTTGATATATTTTTGAAAAGAATAATTAAGGAAAGATCTTTGTTTCTGGTATTTATTTCATAAAAGAACTACGTGGCAAATAATTTTTTTTAGAATTTATATTTTCAAATCATTAGCTATTGCTGCAAAATTTAACTAATTCATACTTCAAAGTCTTGGTGATACATATTAACCAATCACAGTGTATATTAATTATAATCAACTTTGAAACATCAGTAAAACAAATTGATGAACTTCTCATATTGTATCATTTCATGCCGTACATTGTTATACAGCTTTGTTTTAATTCATAAAATGATTAGGATAAAAAAGGAATCGCCTTGTCAATTATTAATCTGCAAATTTCGTTGATCAACTTCTGCTCACAAATGTTAACTCAATAATGTTAAATTTACAAAGAGAGTGATTTCTCTCTTGGATTGACTTCTTTTCATACTCATTCAAATATTGCTCTGACTAAAATAACTTACTGGTTGAAATTAAAATTTATTTATTGAAATTTTCTAAGAATTAATTGAAATGCATCTGGTTTAAATGGATGTTTTGATTAGAAAAAATATATTTAACTAAGATTATATTAATTTTCAGTGAGAATTATATTGTCACTTGTTGATAAAAGCTCGACCATTGATTTAAAAATCAAAAAATATTTTTTTTAGAAAGTTGAGAAAAGAATTAGGGATTTACATTAATGCCAATTTACTAATTCTCCACCCAAACAAATTAATTATGTGCTTAATAAAGAAATAAAACTAAGATCAACATATAAGGGAAGCTTTGATTTCTCATGTTTCAATATATATATATATATATATATATATATATATATATATATATATATATATATATATATATATATATATATATATATATATATATATATATATATATATATATATATATATATATATATATATATATATATATATATATTCTTTTTTGAATAATATTTGGTAAGGTAAAATTTCAGTAAATCCACCTTAGGAATGTGATTTGTCATGTTAAGAAACGCTAATTTATGGAGGATATTGAAGAATATCAGCATCTTATAGTATATATATAGCTTATGTTTTCCATTCCAAAATCCATTCTTTTATTTTTCCCACTAATTTTCTTAAGTAAATCAGAAATATGTTCCTTCCTCTAGTTATTAAATAGTGTCAACATATAATCACACAGTTGTATTGTACTATTATTTGTGATAAATAAAATAAACATGAGAAAAAGTTATGAATTTCCAATATTGTTTATGTTTATTTCTAATAAATCAAAAAATAGCATATTTTTCAAATATCTTTTATTCCGTCTTAATGGCAACAACTAATATAATTCAGGGAAATAAATAATTGAATTTCGAATCACATTCAAACTAATTTTTGTAATCATTTATATAGCACGAGCGTTTTAGAATTCTTAGTAATATAAATAATAAATATAAAATTCATCAAGTATATATATTGTGTTGACTGTATTGTGCATTTAGTAGCATAAGCAAAATTGTGTTTGATGGTAGTACCCCTAAAATAAATGAAAAAATCCTGATAGTTTTCAGATAATTTTATATTTTGTGTCAAATTAAAAGGAAAATAACTTAGATCGATTATTACCTTTCAAACTGCTCAAATTTCATACCATTTCGCTTAAAATATTAACGACATAATGGCTTAAATTTAAATATATAAAGCTGCCAAACTATGCCGTTTTAGCAATTTAATCCTTTTAGAACAATATATTCAGCTCAATAGCTTTCTAATTATAAAATTTACTTCAGTTAAGGTCTACATTAAGCAAATACAGTTTCTAAAATGTTATTTTAATGACTAAATCTCCGATGCAAGCTCTGAAATTGTTTTACCTTTTAAAAAATATCCAGAATTAATCGATAGAGATTTATTACCCAACCATTTACAACGTAAATCACATTAAAATAATTTCCAAAACAAAGTACTTTTTACCACAAATGATCTACTCGGTGTATGCATAAACCATTAAAGGAACTTTTTTTTCTCTATGAGGAAACGATTACTATGGCAGCACGCCATTCTCGATATCTAGTTTTAAAATGGCTTGTTTTAGCGAAGGGGATAAAAATGAAAATGTGAATTTAATCTCAATAAGAGGAAAATTTTACCGGCGCATAAAGGAAGACATTTGTGGGCTATTTGCATCACTCCATATGTGGAAGCTGGAGTCCAATGGCAGCGAAGTGGAGCTGTTTTGAGTTGTATAAATGCGGAATAATTCATAGATCTTTCCAGAAAAGAATTTCTCTATTTGCATGTATTTCAAAGCGTCACGGAACTCCTCTGTATTTATAACAAAATCTATTTAATCTTCATAGTCAATAGAAATGATAATATAATTCATAGTTGTTAATGCACGAAAATGAAGGAAATATTCCATATAAATGGTTATTCCATTTCAGCAATCGTTGAAATGCATGTCGTACTTTTTTTTGCGGGGAAAGCATACAATGAAATGAAGCTTTCAGAACAAATTTTTAAGCTTTATGAACTACTTTTAGAGCACTTCTAACATTTTTTCTAAACTAAAGAAGCTCATTTGAATATAAAAGAGTTTTCGAATTGAGTTTTGAGTAGCTCTCAGACTTTATCTTTGAATTCTAATGTCTGATATGGTAACACGAAAAGAAAGAAAAGAACTAAAACGGTATAGGACAATAAAATATTTTGGATGCGTGAAGCTATTAAGAAAGCTTTCAAAAGCCAAAGAAATATAGTCGAAATCTTAAAATAAAACATCTTTGGCAAAAAAAGATCATATCAAATAGTTTATGCATTTTTATTTCCCTAAATTTGAATGGTATATTATATTAAGATGATTTATATTTTTGAAGCTTTTTTGAAACATTAAATTCTAAGAAAATTCATGTAAATCTCGTCATACAGTCCTTAAAAATTGTTCTTGCGAAAATGCCTATTTTCATAACATTATTCTTATACCTAAAATATATATACAATGCTGTTAAGAAATCAAGGTTTAAGTTATTTTCTTTTTAAATTTTAGAAAATTAATTTCTGAAAAATTTTAACTTCTAAAATTTTATATCTTTCATAAATTACTGAATAATAATTTGGTAAGAATGATTTTATTAACAGTAAATGGAATATATTCTCTCTTAAATTACATAGATATTTTTGTTTTGAAAAAACTATATAATACAACTTATTAATTGAGTTAAATAATTCAAATAAACTTTATAGTTGAGTTAAATTAATTTTAAATTTTTCAATATTATTTTTAAAAATTGTTGAATTGGCATTAATATTTGCTAAGAAAGATGCGTTAGTTCTGAAAATACATTCACAAACTAATTACAAGCAATCTATCGTTTTCGTAAAATCCATAAAAAAAAGTGTAAAAGGAATAAACCATTGAAATTCTTGCTATTAGCTACGACATCAGGTGAAAGAATATATAATTACGGAAATCATCATCTATGGAAGATATAATGGATTTCAGATACAATGCATTTTAGTCCCCTGATGTGCTTCGCAATGCAATTAATTTGCGTATTTCCTTTCCGAAATTTATTGTGAAAATTTTACATGATTTGCATGCTTCCTTCAATTGCATGCAAATCAAGTAAAATTAGATGTGGATGAATGCTGCATTTTGGAAGCCCACTGGCTAATATGGTTTATCAATACATTCTGTCCTCAGTATGAATATGACTTTACTTACATTTTAGAGTGAATTTTGAATGAAACTACAAACACCGCAATCCAATATTATGAATGAGTTTCAAAAATAATGTCTGTGGATGAATCTTGGCACAGCATGTCCATTTATGAACCTTGCGCCATAAGACCCAACCAAATGTGGAAATGAAAGTTGAAAAAGTTAATTAATGTTTTTCTGTAATTAAAATTGCTTTAATGATGAAATCGTCATTTATTACAATGAATTTTCGTTGCAGCAATGATGACTATGTGTATAGTGGCCCTAAAACTAATATTATTGAGACAGAATCCATTAAGAGATAACAAAAAACTTGAAAATTCCATAATTGAAATAAGATTTAAAACTATCTACAAGCACTGTTTAAAAAAAGAGTTTTGTAAGAGGACTAGTTTATTCAGAATACAACACCTTTGTACCTATATTTGTGATAATGAAAAAATGTGTGATATATTATCTTAAACTTTATAAAGATTGGATAAATAAGGAACGCATCAAAGTATTCCCATTTTATAATATCTTTTATAATTTCACAAAAATTCTAAGTGTAATATTCTAATATGTGAAAAAGATTAAAATTTTTTGTTTTCTTTTTCACTGATCAAAGTACTTTTATGAGCTATATGATTTATAAACCTGTATAAAGTTTAAAAATTTAGAGCAGTTAATTTCTTTATTATTAAGGGACCTAACTGTACATTTCACAATAACCAGACATTCAGATTTGCAAACAGAAACATTGTGGGTTAGCAATATTGGCAGCTATTTGATCATCAAGGGCTTCACAAATGGAGAAAGCATCTGTTATATGGATAGAATTAATGTTATTAATTTTAAATTTGATGTATTAAAGAAAGAACCAAACTGCAATTAAAGTGATATTAGAAGATTTTGAGGCATCAGATACATTATGATATTTTTACTGGTAATAAATGAATTCACACATTAAACATGGCTTCATTTCATTAAAAATGTAATTATCGATCTTGAAAATGAAGATATTCACTGTTAAAAAAATTCAAAAGCAACTGAGATTGGAAAAATATGCAAATTGAGTAAAATGTTCTGGATTGACTTTAATTTCTTTAAATGTGTACAGTAAAGATACTATATGTGAAAATTCAGCCATTTAACGACACCTTTCATCAGCAATGTATAAATACAAGGTGCCGAACATTTTAAAAAAATTATTTTTATCCTAGAAATTAAAGTTGCTAGTTTGGAATTCATTGAAAATAGAAATGACTTTGGTTCTTCTCCTTAATACAGAGTTAGGCATTCATTTAGAAATATTAAGTGAGAAATTCTGAGGACTGAGATCTGACATACCTCCAAAGTTTGAAGATAAGATTTATGAGAAGTATATATATATATATATATATATATATATATATATATATATATATATATATATATATATATATATATATATATATATATATATATATATATATATATATATATATATATATATATATATATATATATATATATATATATATATATATATATATATATATATATATATATATATATATATATATATATATATAGGTATAAAAGAGCTATACCATGTCTCTGAAAAGACTACATATTGATGAACTAACTTATTGCAAAAAATAATGTGATAGTGCTTAATATTTCTTGTTTGAGAGGAATTTTAAGATATTTTGAAATTCATGTGCTTTATTTCTTAACTAAACTAAAACTAAACCAGTGATATTATAGCCCAATGTCAACCAAGGCCTACAGTGCTCATATCTGTTTTCCTGACCGAGGGCTCTGAAGTGCGAAGTATATGTCCCGGTTGGGTAGTCAGCATAATTTGAAACACATCAGCGTTTAGTTTTCAAGTAAGTTTGGTTCTTAGTTAATCAAACCCACTGAAGGGATGAAAGGCTGAGTCGACCTTGCCCAGCCCTAGGATCGAACCACGGACCTGTGCCTTGGAATCATAAGGCAATACCACTAAGCCACCTGGATTTCAATTTCTTAACAGTCTTTGAAATTTAGCGTTTTATTTTATGGTGATACTGAGTAAAGTGTATTTAACTTTCTATTAAACACTTCCTCCATAAATGGTGAAATATCAATTCATATCTCTTTTCTGCTTAGAAACATTAATAGCAGATTATATTTTATATGACAGATACCTAATATTCACTATAAACACTTCAAATATTATAAATGGTACTAAAAAGTTTAGTTTTTATATATTCGAAGTTTGCATGAATACCATTTATAAATATTTCATGCGATATAAGCCTTTAATCCCTCGAGAAATAGTCTCAAATAAATCAGATATAAAAATCGAAATAATATAAGAGACATAATGACAAGACCTGTGAAACTCCTCTTTTCAAATAAAATGTATAAGATAAACATTTTCGTCATTCAAAATTGAAAGGTCTACCTATCTTGAAAAAAGTCGTGTTTCCACATTGCATTGTTGCCATTGATACCTAATATTTGAACAGTAGAGAATTAAATGTAAATTTAACTATAAAGGGATTGAATATCACGAGAGATTTCAAAATATGTTTTTTTATTTCATTTTATTTATTTACGTACTTTTCTGAGACAATATCTCTAAGGAATGCCATAATGGTAAACTAGCACTCCAGCACATTACAGTAGCGAACACAAAAAAATTCTCGAATTTTCAATTTATATTTCACAAAAATACTGTGACGAAAAAAATAGAAATTTGTAAATGTAGTGTTTAATATTTAAATTTATATAATATTTTTATGCAAAACTGTATTTATTTGAAAGTCATGTGGTAACGCTTGAAAATAAAGTCTTTTGTTAAACAAAAAAAAGTTTTTAATTTGAACTTGAGTTTATATATTTGGTTATTTGCTAAAATGTTGCACTCTAAAATTATATGATTAAAATTAGTGATTTTATAAAATACTTAATTGAATTTTCTTATACAAACTGTCTCTTGGCGAATACTCTTTGTTTAAAAATTATTGAATTGTAGAATATATATTGGGAATATAAATGATGAGATATTAAAAAAGGAAAAGCAAGGATTCAATTCCATTAAAAATATTTTAATCTTAAAGGAAATTAAATAGTATCATTAATAATTGATTCAAATTAATATTTGATCCAATGTACAAGGTGTCAGCAAAATTCCAATGTCACTTTCATTTTTTAAACTATTAAATAATGATACATATTATTACTGCCAAGAAACATTTCTCATAGATTTGAAATATTTATTCCTGAAGTTAGTTTTATATCGAGAAATACCTTTGGGTGAGAAACGCTAACTTAGTATTTTTTACTTTCGCTATAACTTTATAATGATATGTAGAAATTATTTATTTCTTGTTATGATAAAAAGCATTTTTTTATTAAACTTTAATACAAGACAATACATCATTTGACTTACGCTGCTTTTTATACCTATTTTCTATTGATAATTTTTTTATCAATCCAACAAAAGTCAGTTTTAAATTAGATTAATAAATATAATTTTTCCCAATTTCTTTTATATTTTTAAATTTTATTTCAGAGATTTTCTAGCAGTTATTGATTTTTTAATTAATAGTTTAATTTCACCACACATAGAGATGAATAACATCTCTCTCAGTTGCATGTAAAATAAAAATTTATATCTTATAAAATTTAAAATCTTTTTATTCTAATTAACGATGGTTATAGACGATATAACTAATTTAACATGATTCGAGAACTGGATAGTGGAAATAAGACACAAAATTTCAGTGGAATTTTCAGCTTATAAATCATGCTGATTGAAGTTTATAAACCGCAAAATAATCATCATTACCATTCGTGGAGCGTCAGCCCAAGATGGATCAAGGTCTATTGAACAAGTTTAATTCCAACTCTGCTGGCAGCCACTCTCCTCCAATTTCTAGTTCCAAGAACCCTTCAGTCTTCCTCGACTGCATCCACCCATCTCAACTTGGGTCTTCCAATTCTTCTTGTGCTGATGGGTTTTGCTTAGAAACTTTCCTTAAAGGCTTATCTCTTTCATTCTGATAACATGCCCAACCCAATTACGGCGACCTATTTTAATGTGATGTACAACGTCTGGCTCCTTGTAAAATCGGCAGATTTCTGTGTATCTTCTGCGTCAGACACCGTGTTCTTTCGTAACTCTGGAGACACTTCTTATGGTCCTGTGCTCAAACAGGCCCTACAGCCTATCCTCTTTTACTGTCAATGTCCAGGTCTCCGAAGCATAGGTCAAAACCAAATAGGATGTGCACCAGTTATTTTCTTGTTCAGACTTCGAAACTGTTTTTTGAACTGTAGATTTTTTACAGGGTGGGGGAATTAACCCCACGCAAAACCTCCAACCTGGTGGACAAATCCCCAGATATAAATCGTAAAATAATAGTTAATTTTAAAATTTGTTATAACTTTATAAGTACTATTCATGTAAGTATCTACAACTTGAATCAAACTACTTTTTATACATTGATATCAAAAAGGCAGTATAATTGTGCTAATTTTTTTGTTAGAATTTTCTTAATAATAACTATTTTTATTTTGGTAATTTATTTGCAAATTAATTCGCTTCTTTATGTTTTTAATGTTGTAATTTTCTTACATTGAAACATATAAACATATTTTTTCTGTATATTAAAAATAGGCACGGATTGATAAAATGTTTGAAGTAAGCACCTTCATTTCATATCAGAATAAAACAACTATATATTTATACTAAATTTTGCTGGAATTTAAGAAACTTGTATGTTTCATGCGCCCGTAAAATAAGATGCCTAATGCAAATCATGAAACACATGTATTCTCCTATTCATTATTAGTAAATTTAAACTATCAAACAGAAAATATTTGAAATTAAAAGCCTTCAAATATTTTAAAATTTAAGAATTTTCCACTATCATAAATTATAAAAGTATAATTTTTTTTCAAATTTTTTTATGAATCTAAAATAAAGTTCCTTAAAAGCCTACTTTTTGTTTCCTTACAATGGTAAATTATTTAATTTCTTCTAAATTTAAAACTAAAATGGCTATATATTTTACTAAAAGTTTTAGGTGGTGGGCAAAATGCAAAAAATGATTTGAGATTTTTTTCTCAAATATTTTGGAGAAAAATGAAGAGACTTGTTCAATTTGTGAGCATTAATATTAATCAAATGACAACAACCAATTCTGACAACATTTAAATTTTTGACAATGATTTAGCTTCTATTAAATTTTTAAGAAATCCTCAAAAGTATTAATGCAAAATTTTTCACTTTGTAAACTCAGCAAAGCATGTTTTCTAATTCCATTTGATTCATTTTTCTAATCTAAAATGCACTTCTAAAACTAATATAGATGATATTAACTATATTTTCCTTCTAATCCAGTTTACTGTTAGAAACATTCCTATATTGTATAACTACTTAAAAATAAATTTCATTTTTTCATGTTCGATAAAACTTTTTGAGAATTTCTTATAATAAAAGAAAATGTAAAAATATGCTGCAATTTTTATTTTTATTTCAGATAAGAAAATGTCCTCAGTATATTTTCATGTACACTACATAAATTATTCATATATATTGGAAGAAAAGTTTGAAATTAGCAAGCATTAAATTTTTAATGGACAAATCAAACATTTCTTTTTGTTTTCTAATTTTTCCAAACACTAATTTTTTTATTATTTCCTACAAATCTAAAATAATTATTTAAATACCTGGCATAATCGTTCCAAAATAAAATCATGGCATTCATTTTTAAACTAATAAAGCATTACATTTTAAACAAATATGTGCATAGTTACTCGTTAAACTATGTTTATATAAGAACTATCTTTTATGGTTGAAATCAACTATTTCCCACCTATGATTTTTCTAAACTTTAATTAATATCTGATTGAAATTATTCTACAAATAAAATACATTGTTTCAATGTAACCTTACAACCGCACTTAAGCGAAATTAGTAATATAAAAGTCTAATATGTATCTAAAATCCTTCTTGAAACTATCAAATAAAAGCTAAATGTCATATATAGAAAATAAAATATACAGTAAATAGGTTTATTATCAAAAATTCATTTAATAAAATTGTAATATCTTAATTTTAGCTAATAATAAAATTGGGTATTTAAATTTAAACTAATTTTATATTTTAAATAACGATAAAGAACTAGAGAGCAAGTCATAGTATTAAAATTTTCATTTCGTGATAAAAATGAAGAAGATATTCAAACATAAATCCAAATATTTTTGATGAAATGTAAAATAGAAAACATAATTATTTATACTGTAAATAATATTTTAAAAAAAAATTATTGAAAAATTATCCAGCATCCATTACATAATTTCTCATATTATTAATATTTTAAATTAGTTATATTTGTATGATTTAAAAAATTCAAACTACATTCGATCCCTTAAATGCTTAATTTGTTACTTCTGTTAACCTGATATCGATACACCAAATCCAGTTCTGTCAAAAGCATACAATGTCTAGCTATTAGTAAACATGTTGACAATGCACTTTAATCTAACTCTTTGGAAAAAGTACAAAGTGAACGTTACTTGAGACAATATATTTTCTCATTTTATGTATGCTTGAACAAAGCATAACTTTAAGCGAAAAATTGTGTTTCAGATTTTATAGCTTTAAAACAATATTCATCCCGTAATTATAATTGAAATAATCCAAAGTAATTAATCTTTACACTTTTGATAAATCTGATAAATAAAAATATCATACCTTTTTTAATTTTTATTTACTGAGAATCCGTTCAATTTTTAATAGTAAAAATATTTTCCATCCCAGTTTGTTTTTTGTGTTGTATTTGTACACCAATATTTCAAATGAATATTAATTTAACAATCTAAAGGCATGACTAATGAATTCATTATCTTGATGAAGACGCACTAGCTGAGAGACAGTTGAGTTATAATTGGAAAAATCACGCAACAGGCATATTTTTCAACATATGTTAATTCTGTTGCATAATACCATTTAAAATCTTACTAAAGCTAGAACAGAAATAAGCTTACATTACGCTTGGAGCAGTAAAACCAAGCTCTCCGTCTCTGGCTAAACCTTCATTAAGCTTTCCTTCTCTCTCTAAATTACTCTCCAGTTTTCGATGTTTCCCAACAGCCCCAGGGTCTCGGGGAAAACGCAAATGAAATTTCACAAAATTTTCCTTTATTCTTAGCAATAACCGATCGCGATTCGATCCTTTCAAAACACTCGAAGCTAATTTCAATTTTAGTCAAGGAGAGGAAGCTTATTACTCTCAAAACCGATTTCTTCACCGCATCAAAAAAATAAAACCTTTTTTTTTCAGAAAAAGTGCACAGATACATATATGCGCGTGTAAAGATGAAAAGGATAACTCACGAAGAAACCAAACAACCGAATAGACCGGATTTAATGAAAAGCCCTTTTGTCACTCCCTTCCTTTCATTAAAGAATAAATATGGGGTTTTTTTTTCTGCTGTATATTAAAGACAGAAAAAAATTTTCTTCTTCACAATTTGTTTTTGATTTTAAGGTAGTTAAGTATGAATTTTGTTTCAAATGTCAAGTTTTTCATTTTAAAATAAAATAAAAAAAATAAATATAAAATTTTAAAGAGGGCTATTGAAAAATAAATTAAATTAACATTTCTTTTAAAGTGAAATTTTAAAGATTTTAAATTTTTGAATTCCTTGAAGAATTTAGAAATTTGCTTTAAAAATTTTAATTAAAATAATTTAAAATTGGAAGTCAAATTATTATCAGTAACAATAATATTTGTTATAATAACAAAATACATCGTTATTTTAATATCTGAAAGAGATCATAATACATATTTATACTATATTATTTATAAGTTTATCCAGATATAATAATAAAAGGACAGTATAATTTATGTTGTTGTCGTGTCCATAAAGGTGCAAAGTGCAAATGAATTTTATATTCCTCCAAAAGTCCTGGTGACGAGGTCTGCCAATTCTGGGGTCCTGAGGCCATGAAGGATCTCGACTGAGGATCGAGAGGATTGTGGCTTGACAATTAGTATCATTTATGAAACTTCATATATATTTTATATACCATACGTTTAAATGAATTGGAAGCCGACATTATGATTTCCGTAACATTTTTTTTAAAATGCACGATGAATAGCACAGCTTTGAATTTTATGTTGATTTGATGACTTTAAACATCTTAATAAACTATTTATCTATCATATTTAAAATAAAATTTATTTATAAAGCAAGTCTAAGCTTAAACATCTAGAAATTTTTTGAAGCTGTTAAGCCAATAAAGGCAATCAATATTATTTCGTCATATTTCCAAAAATCTGAATCAACCTAAGAAATGACCAAAGTAATACATTAAAATTTATGAAAATATAGCTTTAAAATTCTTAAATAGGCAAATAAATTTATTGATTGCTGAATGTAGATATTTTCAGAAATTTTATATAAAATTTAAACTGAATAATGAAACATATGTGCAATTTTAAAATTGGTAACAGAAATGAAAGCAATATTAAAAAATTATATTATAGATTCTATTCTCTATTTCCAGTAAGTTTTAAATAAAATTTTAGAAACCTAATTTCAGAATCTTGGAAAAAAATCATCCTGTGCTTTTATGAGTTTTTTTTATTGATTAAAGTAACATTTATTGTTTTAATACTAATATTTTCTGACATCATAATAAACCAGCATTACATCATAAAACTTTACAATATTTTATTTTATCTTTACTTTAATATTTCTTCACTTCATTTTTACTTATAAATGCTAATAGAAAGCTAAAGAAGTGCATTATCTAATTATTTCGATAATGTTTATTTATGCAAAATGTCACACACACATACACACAAACATAAAATAATTTAAAACATTTATTATTTAAACACCGCAAAACTCTTCTTAGAGTAAAGAAGCTGTGCTGAAAATTAACTTTCAATACTTTTATTTGTGGATTATATTTGTCAGTAACACCTGACTCATGTTACTAAGCATTTTTTTCAATTTTTTAATTACAGTTCCATTTACCCAAACTAATACGTAAGCTCAAAAAATTATGTAATTTTGTTCACACCTTATTTTTCAAAAATTATAAAACAATATCGAAATATTATTTTGTAAGAAAATTTTTAATTTTTTTAGTAATTATATATATTGAATTCAGTTAAAAACAATTTTATTATCTAAAATATTTAATCCATAATACAAAACAATTACGTATCTCAGCTTATCCTTGTTCAAAATATTTTGATTAAGCATTGAATTAATTTATATTGCAAAAATTTTAGTTATTTTTTATCTTTCTTTATCTCTTTTTTTTATTTCTAAATACTTTATGTTTTGATTGTAAATTCATAGTTAAATAAGCATTACAACTAAATATATTTTGTTTTATACATTTTGACATATGTTAAATGTATTCATTTAGAATAAAACAATTTTATTTGTTTCGTTTCAGATTTTCTATACATGTTTTTATTTATTCATCTATAAAATGCTTTTGTCTAAAAATATTTAAACTACTATGAAGTTTAGCAATTATATTTTTCTTTTCATTAGCATACAAAATTAACATCAAATTCTTAGTGAATATAATAAATATTTGTTTCTTCTTTTGTTTGGCTTAGAATTTATGTAAACACCTGATCACATGATTCATCACTTTTTTAAATTTTGTTTTTTATTTACATGCATATATAATTTATATATTTAAATAAAAAATGTACCTAATCAGCCCTAGCACTATAGAAAGTATTTATAATTGAATAAAAAAACTGGCATAGTTAAATAAAAAATCTGTCATTAATTTCATTTCTACTTTCTCGTTTTCTGTGTATTTTTCTTCAAGTATCTCATAAAAAAACAGACATGTGTGTTTTTTATTTCATTTATAAAATTTTAAAACCCACTTAATGAAATTTCCAGTAGAGATAATTCTGTGTAAGTGATTTTTGACAAAATATGATCAATTTTTTTAAACAACGAACAAAAATTATATTGTAGAATAAATTGTCACTTAAACCAGACAGTGTTAATTAAATATCCTAAATCAACATGTGCTATAGATATATACCATTTCTGTAATTAATTAATAGGCGTAGATGCCCTATAATCCAGGATGACAAATTCTGAATTTTTTTGGTGATAAAGAAATGTTGCCAAGATGACGTATTGTGACCTGAGCTATGACGTAATAAGAGCCAGGTTGCCAAGTTCACCAAAATTCTGCCAAAAAACCCACAAACTCAGGATTCGGCATCGTGAATTATACGGCATCTATGCCAAATAATGTCACTGATTGTTGCTAAATGCCCAAAAGAATGGTATTTAACTCAGAAGAAGTACGTCTTTTAGCATCCCTCAAAAATTATATTATTATTATAAATCTAAAATTGTATGTCTACGGTCATTAAGTGAGAATTTATCCTTTAAATGTATGATTTAGGCTACATAATTACGATAAATTAGAATAATAAATTTTAAATAAATTGAAAAAAATAGTTTTTTTAATCAATTATATTTTTAACCATTTATATATATATATATTATACATACTTGAAAAGTATATTTTTCAGGTTTAAACAAACAACAAACTCAGTCACTGTCAGATATTAAATAAAAAAACAAAAATGAGTGTCTTTAATTATCAAATTTGCTAAAAGATAACTGTTTCGTATAAATTTTAAAAAAATTAGAAAATGCGCAAATTTATTTGTCTTCTATTAAATTCTACTTATGGAATAAGTCCATAGTAAAATATTATAAGCAATTAATTAAAAAATATTTTATCCCTACAAAATAATAAAACCTAGGAAAAAACAAATTAAAGCAAATATATTTTCTTGTTTACTATTTTATGGTAGAAAACATCTTCCAATAAGTTTCATGAATCAATTATGTTGCACCAGTGTTCAAATAAAGATTCTTTTTTAGTAATATAGAGGAAAATATAGCTGTAAAAGAATAAAGATTATAATAACCAATAAAAAATGTAATGGATAGAAATAAAGTTATTTAGTACTTATTTAAGGAAGGATTCATTTTTCAATTTCTTTTGTTGAAAGTTTTAAAAGTTATTTTAAACTATACTTCTTATTTGTGAACTGTAATAATGAAAAAAATATTTAAGGAATTTGTCATCTGTTCCTTCTTTAAAATCTAATGATATTGATCCAAATAATTCTTATTTAATTTTAATTCATTTTTATAATATTTCTACTCGTAGCTGTATTGTTTGTATGTTTGTCAATTATCTTCAATGATGTCACAGTTATCTTTAATGATTTTAGACTTCAGCGGTAATGATAAAGTAAAAAAATGTAGCAGCAAAATTAAAAGAGGAAATGCATAATAAAAAGCCTCATTTGGCAAAATTAATGGTAAAATAATTTTTGACATAGATTGCGTATAATTCAGCATGCCAAATTCTGAATTTGGTGATTTTTTGGAGGATTTTCTTGTTAGCTTTATTAGGACTTTCTAGCAACCTGGTTTTTATTACGTCAAAGAGATGGAGACCAATAAGAATTATGAAGTTCTAGTTTGGCAACCCTAATATTAACTTTGTCGCAAGAAATCACTATACATCATCTTGGCAACATTTCTTCGTCGCCAAAAAAATTCAGAGTGCTGCATGCTGGATTATACGGCATCTGTGCCAATGTTTTCATAAAATCTATACCACGCATATTACTTACACTGACCCTGATTCAGGGGTTTAATATTTCAGCATACCAGTAGGTAAAAAATGTCTAGAAAATGAATCACATCATTTTTAATGTATCAAATTTTATTAACAAAGGAGATCAAAAAAGATTGTTAAAAGTATGGTCATGTTTACCAATAATAGAACATTTAAATAATGATTTGAAGTGATAGCAGATAATTATTCAAATAAAATTTTTCTAAAATTCTTCAATTATTCAAAATAATGTAAAATTTTATTGAAGAATAGGAATATTTCTGTTAAAAATTTCAGAAATGAACAAGCAACTAAAACAGCATGTTGAAAAAAAATAAACTCGTTTCATGTTTGAAATTATTCTTTTTTACAATAATAAATATTGTGAGCAAAAATGCTAAAGCATTTACTATTTATGTATAATTATTTTTATTTTGTTTAGATAAGCTATTAATATGATACTCAGTTATTAAAATTATTAAAATTTAAATTTTTTAAAAAAAGAAACTTTTCTCTTATAAATTGGACTGCTTTAGTAACTGTTTTTTTAATCATACATCCATGATTTGATGTTAAATTTATATTCTTATGTGACAATAAATAAATAAAAAAACATACAGTGCAAGAAACTGAAAAAGGTTTTTTTCCAAAGTGTTATGTGAAAAGTTGGCTAACTGGTATATTTAAAATTTAGTCGAAATTGCAACTTTTGCATTCTTTTCCTAAGCCATTGAAAAATATGATTCATTTTTTTAATAAAATTAAAATATTTTTATTGAAGTTTCAGCTTTCGCTTGGTATAATTAAAAATCATTAATATTTCTGAAAATTACTGATCAATTTCATTTTGTTTGCAGTAATGCAGTAAACGAAATAATGCAATTTTCCTTCTTAATCAGCGTATTAAAACAATCCATTTTTGACAGATAAAAAGAAAATGAATTTTTTTCTGAATAAATTCGTTTCACTAAGAAGATTAAAAGAAAATTTCATGCAATTAAGTTATACAGCTGAGTGTTAAAAGAGGTTAAAGAATCATGCATCAAATAAACCTTCAATTAAATAAAGAGACAGTGTAAAAACACAAATCTTCAACGTGGTAATTTAAGTAGCGCAATTTTTATTCGAAAATCTTTAAAATGGGTTTGTCTGAAATAGAAGCAATTTTACCCTCAAGATATCTAAACTAACTTTTTTACCCGAAGTTATTCTATTCCAGACTTTAAAGTTTTGTTTTAATCAAATTTATTTACAATATCGATCTGTGATTTCATCAAAATTATTTAGCTTTTTTATTTCATTTTAACCATTGCATATGTATTGCATTTACGTTTATTTAAAACCAAATTTTAAGAAACTTTTTTCCAAATTTTTAATTTTATTTTCTATATTTATTTCTATACCAACTATTTTTATTAGTTTCTTCTTAAATTTCAATAAAAATATAATTTTTACTTTATATAACTAAGAATTACACTAAGATTATAAAGAAAAATGAAATCATAAAGTACTTGAAAAAATTTGCTTTTGAAAGCAAAACAGAATTAAAATAAATGAGATTATATTTTGTTTATGTTAAGAGTTTAAATAAAAATCAAGAATAAATTGTTATCGATTATATTGAATCTCTAACAATTTATTATTGATTTTTAATAAATCTCCAAAAAAATATAATTTAATCTTTCAAATTGGAATTTCAAAAAAAGTTGCAGATTTAAAAATCAATACTCAACTTTTTAAGATAATTCTCCATAATATATTATAGGAAGAAATGATATGGATAGTGGTTCTTAAAAAGGCTATTTTCAATATCTAATGTGTAATAATTTATTAATTGATTTAACATTGATAATAAGCCGTATAGTTATCTTCAACAAGGAAGAAATCTATATCTCTGAGTACAAAAACCAAAAACTGTGAATTAGTATTTTCCTTAATTCAGTAATGGTTAAAATCCAAATTGGAACCTTTTATATTAAAAAATTCAGTTCTCTTACTAAGCTTTGGTGAATTGCTATTTCAATTCCATACATCGGTTGGATCCGAATAGCTGAAAGCTGTTGTAAGGTGCTTATATACCGCGGCGCCTTGCCTTCCAAAAGTACTCATTTATGAATAATGGAGCGTATTCCCATGTCACAAAAAGAAACTTAGTAAGAGATATTTTGGTAAATATCCTTACAAAGAGCAGAAGTGCAACATCCATCAGCCTAAGGTTATCGTAAGGCATTTTAATGTACACCTGTAAATCTCTTTCTGTGAAAAATTGTCGTTGACAGAAGGCGATGTTCATTTGTAGCAAGGGATGAAACTTGAAAACTTCCATGCAGCCAGTCCGACAGACATGCATCCAGAAAGCAGAAGCACAAAATCCAAATTCCGTTGTTTGACTGTGTGTGGGATTGTCTCGAAGCATTTGTTTTGAAGAACGGTATTTTAACCTAGCCCTGGTGAGCCTACATAGCATACTTTTAAATTACGCACTGTAGACTAACTGAATAGCTAATGTCTGTTTTAAGATATGTTGTTACTTATGACAAGCCAGGCTCGTTAGGTGACAACTATGAAATTAAGTCAGAAGGGTACATCTTTCGTTTTAATCAGAGCACCATGAAGTTGAAAGTCGACTGCACACTAATATCCCTCCAATAGATGGCACCACTAGAGGATCCACTGCCTTAATATTTACTTTGATCTGGAGGGGAAGGAAATTTTCTCCAGACCATTACAACCATGGTAACTACTCAACGGTTTTAAGGTATTACAGTATTCACTGTATAAGTTGATTTCCGGGTGGACTTTTCATAGATAATGCTGTATACAAGTATCTATATAAAAAGAAAACGGGAAAATATGTTTAGCACTTACTTCAACAGAAGTGCGTGCATATGAAATAAAAAAATACAGCTTTCATTTCTCGTTGCTCAGCAGTGGCTGGAACCAAAAGCAAGATATCTCATTCTGATGAGCGGTGACGTTAGGGATTTTTGTGCTTACCATGTAAATTAATTTCCGGAAGGACTCATCATAGATAATGGGCAGTATTCACGTGTACCAAGTAAGGAAACCTTGAAACATCCCATCCCAGGAAGATCCCAAAGCACCCACCCCGACGGACATGCGCACAGAAGCATAAAATCCATCTCCAGTTGTTCAACAGCAGTTAAGATCAAACTCGGGACCTTTTGCCCTAAAGAGCGCTCACTGTTCGACCATTAGGCCTGCATGAGCCCAAAATAGTATGAACTTCAAATTTTCGTCAGGACTTAAAACCATGCAATGAAAAATCCTGTATAATTTGTAATTTTTTTTTAAATTATAAGAAATGAACATCGGCTTTAAAGAGTAAAATAAAAAATAAAAAGAGTTTTCATTCTTATTAAATTTTTCCATTTTTCATTTCTTACAATTATTACAATCTTTGTAATCATAAAATAGTCAGTTTTTAACACATAAAGCCAAACATTTCTGTTTCCTTCAGATTATATTTTGTTTTATAGTATAATTTATATAGTAATTATAATTTATCCATTTAAATAACAAAAATGTTAATAAAAGTTTTCATGAATTGCTAGTTTAAACTGATTTTATTGAGCTTTAATTGTTAAAATCTAAAGATTACTCTGTGTTTGCAAAGAGTGTCATTGTTTACGTTATTAAGGATGATTTCTTGTAAATGTTAATCAATTAAATAATAACAATTAATAAATAACTTTAAAAAATTAAGATACGAAATAAAATGGCATTTCATTACAAGAGATTTTCAAAGTTCCCTCTATCCCAAATGATCTAGCACAAATTACGCTTCATTATGCTAAGATTATATTAAACACTAGGAAAATTAGTGAGATTGTTTACCAATAAATTTACATGTGAGCTTTTATTTTATATTAGAAAAATTATTTGCCCGTGAAATTTTGATGTATTCATTCAGATTTGTTGAGTTATTCGTTTGTGAGCATGTACACAACTTCAAGATCAAAGCAAATTAATTGATTCAACCTAATAACTCATGTGTAACTTTATATAATGGATTGGTATGACATAAAGTACACACAGAATAGAAAGGAAATAGTACACACAGAATAGAATAAAAAGCCTAACCTATGTCCTTATATGGGAAATCTACAGTCACGATTCTATTAACATTTTTATAAAAGATGCAAATTAGCATGCTAAAATTTTGAATAATAGGAAAAACAATTTTGAGAATTATTATAACACAATTGAAAGTTATTCAAAATATTCAAAATAAAATTATTGAAAATACAAGAGTTATTAGGAAAGAATTCAATAATCATATTATTCCTAAAGGGTATTAATTCTGCTTAAAATGCAAAGATTCGTCAGTTGCACTGTATGATCTTGAAATGTCTACTCCTGCCTGTAAATCAGTTAAATAGGTTAATCACTAAGTACAAGAAAACAATGCAAATAAATTTATTATAGACTCATTATAAAATTTTGATTATAATATAAAGTGTTTTCTTTTTTTTTCAATATTTTTAACTCCACCGATTTTGTGAAGCCAAAATTTTAAATTTTACTACAAAACGTGACATAAATTTCCATTAAAGCTATGAATGTGTGGGTTCAAAGCTCCAGAATTAGTAGCCAATATATTTTAAAATTCTAGCACATTTCTTTATAATATTTATCGTTTAATTTCTTTATAATATTTTTTTGATTCTTTGTTTTACAAAAGAATGGAAAATTCTCTTTTAAAAGACAAACCAACCTAATATTTTATTTATTAATATACTAAATATGTTAAAGATTGGAAGATTCATTTAAAGGGTTAATATTCAACAAATAATGTTTTTAAAAAGCACAGCTAAATAAATAAAAAGCCTAATCTGTGCCTTTATTGAGAACGATAAAAAATTGTCTTAATTATTTATCCAATTTATTTCAAGACTTTATTGATTCCTTGACAATGCAGTTAATACAATATCAGATGTGCCGTATGAATATAAGAAATAACTTACAAGATCTTTAATTTACGCATTTTTACATTTTGCGTCAGTGTGATACGTAATATTGAGATAAAAAAAATTCTTAATCTGACGAGGTATTCTTATTTTCATTATACAAAATTTTTAATCAGAACTATTTAGTCAAACATAAACTTCCTGAATCTATGTTTTTTCGCAATTTATTTTAGCAAAATGTTATTTCGAAGAACATGTCAATAGAGAAAATGTTGAGAAATATTAGAATTTGAAGGATATTTTATATCAATACCATTTTTCTTCATAATGTGATTTGTGAACACTCCTCTATAATCTGACAATACGTGATTCACTTTATGCATATAAATCTCATAAAACCAAATCACATTCTGTTAATATTTATTCATCAGAAAAATATTGAAAGAGATTTTTTTCATTTTGAGAAAGATTTTTACTTCTTCAGGCAAGTTACATGATCTAAGGATTTCCCTTTTTAAGTTGAGAAAAAAAATCCTGTAAATAAAACATATTTGATTTAACCTTACTTTTTAACTGCACCCTTACGAATACCCGAATTAAATAAGCCATCACACGGCCTCAATACATTAATTATTTTCTGTTGAGTTTTTGAGTGTGGCAATTTTTGAGTGACTTCTTTAATAACACTTAAATTGTTTTACATGATGTACAAAATAAACCCAGAAACCTATCTTTAAGCACCAAAATCAATCCCCATCCATGATTTTCAAGGTTACCACCTTATTAATCCATATTATAGATACCAGAAGAGCATTAAACTAAGCATTTGTATTTTGTAACGTATAACGCTTCCATTTCACATCCATTTTTTTCTTCACAAGCAAAACTTACTATTTGTTGAAATTTGTGGAGATATGTGAGAAAAGTAAACCATTTTTTAAACTATCTGCAAATCTTTCTAAATTTTCTAAATTGGAGAAATTAAATGACTGACGAATTCATTTTTGGGTTAAATTGGTCCTAAGTGTAAGAGAGCAACAATAAAGAAATTTTAATTTAATTAGAAGGAAACAGATCGAAAATAGTTCTTTACATTATAATATTCCTTTTTTTTTCAAATAAACAAGATCCCATTACATGGAATTTATATTTTTCCCATTCGAGTTTGTGTCATTTATTGAAATCACTATTTCCCTAAAATATTTGTTTATCATAATTTTTGCATATAATGTATGCATAAACTGTAACTATGCATAATTGTGCATGTACATGTAATGTATACACAGTTAAGTTGTTATGAAAATCATTGCCTTTATTTTTCTTCAAGAAATTTATTCATTTCCAAGACTTTAAGTTTTAAATTTCAAAAATCATCGATGCTATTTTTATGTGCTTTTCTAACTTTATTTACAAACCTTAATATTATATTTATCTAGACTCTCTGACAGTAAATCTTAACATGTATAATACATTCTTATATAATATATTCCATACTTTATACGAAATATATAAATTACAAGTAATTACTATTTTCTTCATAAATATTTTACTAAAATAAATATTATAATATATAATCATGTCTATGAATGATTTTTTTTTTACAACAATATAAATGCATACATAACAGTATTTATAAACTTGCTCACTTATATTTATAATTATTTCTAACTTTAACAAAATTTGTCAGCAATAATTATTTTTCCTATCTGTAACTTCAATCGAAATCACTCAATTTATACGAAATATATAAATTAAAAGTAATTACTATTTTCTTCATAAATATTTTACTAAAATAAATATTATAATATATAATCATGTCTATACATGATTTTGTATATTTTTTACAACAATATAAATGTATACATAACAGTATTTATAAACTTGCTCACTTATATTTATAATTATTTCTAACTTTAACAAAATTTGTCAGCAATAATTATTTTTCTTATCTGTAACTTCAATCGAAATCACTTAATTTATATGAAATATATAAATTAAAAGTAATTACTATTTTCTTCATAAATATTTTACTAAAATAAATATTATAATATATAATCATGTCTATGAATGATTTTGGTTTATTTTTTACAACAATATAAATGTATACATAACAGTATTTATAAACTTGCTTACTTATATTTATAATTATTTCTAACTTCAACAAAATTTGTCTGCAATAATTATGTTTCTTATCTGTAACTTCAATCTAAATCACTCAATTTAACTTCCTAATACATGCTTATAAAACAAAAGAAATTTAAGCTTCCTGCAAAACGAAGCCACTTGACATTTCTAAAGCCAAACTTTTGCTTCATATCAAAGAACCTAAAATAAATCGTTAAGGAAAGGAAAATACTCCTCTCTTTAATATGCAGAAGAAAACATCATATTTATGTTGTAATGAAAAGAAACAGAATACAAGAAAAGGGCTTCATTAAATGCAGTCTGGCCCGGTTATTTAGTTTTCTCCCGTTATTTTCTCTTCATCTCTCTCTATATATATATATAAATATATGTATGTATGCATATTTTTTTCTTGAAAAACTCTTATTTTTTAATGCGGTGAGGTTTCGAGCATAATAAGCGTGCTCTCCTCGACTAAAATTGAAATTAGCTTCGAGTGTTTTGAAAGGATCGAAATATGAATGGCTCGAGCAAGGAGTAAACTGAAGAATTTTGGGAAATTTCATTTGCGTTTTCCTGTAAGACCCTCAGGCGGATGAAAAACAGCTCCCCTTCCAAGACTGGGGAATAATTTGGATGGAGAGGGAAATTTTAATGAAGATTTAGCTAGAGACCGAGCGCTTAGTTTCTTAGCTTCAGGCATAATAGGGAGTTATTTCTGTCCTAGCTTTAGTAGGTTTTGAAATGGTATTATGCGATAGACTTAACTACTCCGTTGATAAATTTGCTTTGTTGCTTGTTTCTCTCTCAATTAGGATATCGTTGTCTCTGGGCCATTGGATCTTCATCAGTATTGAATTTATTAGACGAGTTTTAAACTTGTTATAAAATTATTAGTTTACCTTCTCTTTCACGCAAAAAAAAGTTTTGAATATTAATTGCAAATGAAGTTTTACAAAGAAAAATTATTATTATTACATAAAAGCGCCTGGGAATACAATTCTGTAACTTAGAAAAAATAATTTTGGAATTTAACTAATCGAATCATAATAGAGAATGATGATGAAAATATTTAGAATATGCTTTTGTAAAAAATGTAACTTGAATATGTTTTCAAAAGTTGTATTCTTTTTGTGCATGAAAAGAATTTAAAGTTTCTTATACAAGTATAAATTCCTCTACTTTGTAAACAAATTATGGGACCAAATTAACATCAAAATACTAAAAAATAGTTAGAAATTACATAGATGCAAACGTGATTAGATTATTTTTTGTAAATGTAGCAATTAATAAAATTGTCGAATTAAATTAACTTGTTGAATATATTGTGTTAAATTGAGATTTGCTTTTCCTTATGTATTCCTTATTTTGTGCATATAAAAAATATAAATAAGATATATTTTAAGCAATTTTTACCATTAAGTCTCAGATGTGTCAATAATTTGACACTTATTGGATGAAACAAATAACAACATGGAGAAAACAAATAACAGGAACTTGCTTGTTCATTGTCTTACAAGACCCAAATATGAGCATCCAAACCAGCAGAAGTTTAACAAATTTGGAAGCCATTTCATCGTTGCAAATCCATTGTTAGTTGCTTTATATTCGATTATTGTGGAATGTATATTATGTTGTATTTAATAGATATTGAACACTTTATAACTCACTAATATATTTACAGTGTATATGATGTACTCTGTAATTATATCCTTTTATTGCTAAGATATATGAATGAAACAAAGGTTACTACTGTATACACATTCGAAGTATTGCTCTAATTTATTCTACATATAGAAAAATTATATTTGGTGCATTTTTTTCTACAAATAATATTTTTTTCTTTTTATGAATAATGGCATTTCTAATTTCTATAATTTTGTAAACATTTTAGAAATTCTATATTTTTGTAAGCATTTCTATATTTTTCTTTATTCTTGTAAACATTTTTGTAAACATGATAATGCTAATATACATTTATCCGTTCCCTCTGTGCTTTTAACTAGCATAAGTTGATTAACTACCTATTTTTCTTTAAAATTTGAACCATTCTAGACAAACATTTTAATCCTTTATATTTAAGAAAAATGCATTGATTGTTTTTCTTTTGTTAAAATGTGTTTTTAACAAAATTAAAACTCAATCAACTTAATTGCTTTACTTTTGTTAAATTACTTTGTAAAAGAGTTTATACACCCGTTTCTCAATAACTTACTTTATTTAATTGCAATTATTGGATTATAAATGAAGCGCAGAATATTATTTAAAAATAATTTTAACTAGATATAAAATGTTCAAAGTATAAAATGTTTTTAATAAAAAATTATGTTCATAAGAATAAAAAAAGTTACTTACTCAATTGGGAATTATTATTTTTATTCTTTAATCCATAATTACACATGTTTTTATCAAACAATTATGCAAACTATTATAAATTATTTTTATTTGAAAAATTTGAAAGCTGTTTGAATTAATATAATTTTTTTATTCTAAATATTAAAGTATTTGAACAATTTATAATATTTAACATAAAAGACCTGCAGAAATATTTAAATTTGTCAAACAAAAATATTTTATAAGTCTTACCATTTAAAAAATTTGTATCTTTTTTACTTCTGAATTTATTATCAGAATGCAATTTATTATAAGTAAATTTGTGTAAGTTACATGAAAAAAGATTTGAATAAACATTGATAAAATAATTTTACTCTAAAATAAAAGGACAGTAAATTTTGTATTTCCTTTTTTTCCACCAACATATTTTTATTTATTGTTTATGATTTAATATAAAAGCATGTTTTTTAAAAAACGTATTTAAACGTAAAGAATGAATACTTATAAAGTTGCGGCTTGATTTCTTTCATTGCAATAAAATTTTAGTAGTAAAATATTTTTTAAGGTTCTAAATTGCAATTATAAAGTTGAAATACTGCATTGCAACACCTTATATAAAGAAAAGTATTACTTCTATATAATAAATATAACTGTAATAAGTAAATATTGTTTATTCAAATTAAACAATAAAATAAAAATAATGAAAAAATAATTAGAAATAGTGGTTTTTAAGAATAAGATTTCATTGAGAAAATTTAATTATAAAATTTAAATATCCTTTCATTTTTTTAAAAATACCATTATGATAGACTTTGTCAATCGAAAATTTAAAATCTTATAGTTTAATAATCATAATATGATATGATAAATAGTTTAAATAACATGTATTTTGAATACAGTAAATAAATGAAGTTGAATAAATTTTTAACTAAATATTTTCAATTTTCATAATTCAAAAATATTCCGAGAATAACTGTAGATAATAATACAATTCGGATTAATTTAAGGATATAAAGGGTAATTAAATTAGTAAAAAGTATTTCGATGAACATAATTCATCAGGTTCATTAGAAAAAATTCTTTTCTCCGGAAGTCATGTAAGGCTTTAAATAAGTTTAATTCACTTTGTAAATATTATTGATTTATCAATTCGTCAAGTGAACTGAATGGTTTTATAAATTTTCTTATAAGTAATATAAAAGTTAATCATTTTATTAAAAAAAGCTGCTTGTACTTACATTTTACTATTTTTTCCAATGATCTTTTGGTAATTTTTCCAATAATGTCATGGTAATTAGATGTCACCTTTTTCTATCTAGTGGGATTGAACATCGGATTAAAAGCGGCTATTTTAAAGATCCTTACACTTTTTAAAGGAGTAATGTAGTTTCACAAATTCATTCAACATATTTCCTTTTTTTGGATCTAAAAATTTAATTAGATCTGAAAATTTTCAAAATTTGGAGAATACAATAATATTTTAGATCAGGAATAGCATCAATAACAGAGAATACAATAACAGTTTAAAATAGCATATAAATTCAATTAATTATTATAAACAAGATTACAGTAGCAGGAAAGTGGGTTTTCAATTTCAATACCTCTTTATAAAGGTTAATTACAGTAACTATATAAATTTTTAAAAAAATTATTGAAAACACCTGAATTCATACGATATATTCTGTTTTATTTATTTTTTTATCTAAATTAATTAAATCTTTGAAAATACCAAAGAATTTCTCGTCAATATTAAATTTGTAAAATGGATTAATTATTATAAATAACACTCCAGTAACAGGAAATTATTTTTTAAATTTTATTTATAATAAAAAACAAAATAATTAAAAATATAATGACAAAAGAAATATAACGATATCGTTTGCTTCCTGAACTTTTGCAACAATACCTTAAAAACATTTTTAAAAATGTGACGTCAGAAATTAAAAAATTACAGTTATGAGTAAATATACTAAACTTTTGTATTTATCTAAAAATTATTATTTAACAATGAATGGAAAATTTACTATCTATAGTGTACAAAACATTAATATTTTGTTGGCGAATTGTTATCATTTTCATTGCTGGCTATATTAAATTAACAATACTCGAAAATATTAATCTGATGAACGTCAAAATTACATGAAAAGTTTAGAATATATAAATGATTTGCATTTCAGAGTATTTTTGAATGATGCAACAAAGACAAGTGACGTCTGGAGCACTCCATAAAACAAAGATGCGCAGTGGATTCCTCAGGTGGAAATCGCATTTAAGATCAACGTTATCTTCGAATATCGAGTTATGTCTTGAGTAAAAAGAAGAAATGCTTACCAGCCAATGTCGAATTTTGATAAAGACAAGGTCATTGTTCATCAAGAGTGTGGATTATCATTCTGCGATATCGCTACTTTCGCTGATCGAAATCCAATCAGTGTCGTGCTAATACGAAATCTATGATGTTCCGAGAGTCATTTCGAAATCATTTAAGAAATCAACATCCACCAAGGATTAACTCCCGAGATGATCGATATATTGAGCAATGTGCAGTGCAAAACACAAAGTCGGTCTCTTTTCGTCTGTAAAGCTGCAGTCTTCTTAGTCGTCCGCAAATTTTACACCAATCATCTGCAGCGCTTCCTTCTGATTGGTGGTTGTGTTCAAGGCGTCCGAAATCTATAAATACACCATGTTCTGTTCTCTTAGTTTAGTATATGTATAATTTCTTTCTTTGTAACTTGCTTCATTAAATATTCTTTTAACGATTCATGGACTCTTGTTTGTTTAACGAATTTCAACACAGTATCCTCTTGTATAGCGATGGCGTTTTGAACACAATGTAGTGGACAACCAAACAACCAAAGGTTGTTGAAAGTTATTTTAATATCCTCTGCGGCAGATAGTGTGCCGCATTTAGGCTTCACAAGGGAAAAAATGGAAAACTTGTAAGCCAAACTGATAAGCAAGCACTTAAAAAGCGGAAATGCAAATCCCATTTCCTTTTTTTCCACAGGGGCTGAGATCAAACTGAGGAAATGTTGCTCAAGAACATTGCCCTGTCATAGGGAAGCAAGCAAGCCTCTTGGGATGTCGTTAGGTGAATCATGGCTGTCAGCATGGCGACAATTACTTCGGCTTCCTTTGACAATGCAGCAAAGAGACAAATGATAACTCTGGTGGACCCAGCAACACAACTAGATACAAAACTAGCCCAATGTCCTCTTTATAGACAAGTCCCAATTCTAAGTGCGTCAATTTGATGGACAAATACGTGTCTGGAAGCTCCCATAAGAAAGAGAATTCATCATCCATTTACATTAGATATAACCATACATACATAGCGGTCCAGGCGAGCACCAAGTTGTCCCTTAAGGTAACGGGTTTGGAATCTCTCCAAGTATCGTGTAATTTTGAACCACGGTCAGGTTAGTCCTGAACTGGAACCCTTTCATCTCCATCCAAGCCACAACAGCGGAAGGACTTGGACGTCATATATAAACGTGGATATATCCCTCAACAAGAATTCTAAGAAAACATTTTCCGGACATAATCTCTAGCCTGGACCATTCTGGTAATAGTTGCAAAGTGTTTTCTTTCTGAGGTTTCACGTCATTGTTGCTGTTACACCAGCATTCTTCTCTCTGCCTAGCTCTGAGTTTGGCCCTATTTATTAGATAGAAGCAGTCAGATGGAGTCTTCGTGATTTTGAAGCAGGGACTATGCAGAACCCCCCAAATGCTTGGCCTGCCACTCACAAAAGTATTATTTCACATGGAAGACATTGCAACCTCGGCCTATTTAATTTGACCTAGTCACTTTTAGTGAATACGATGGATCTTCAGTTAAGCCAGTGTTCGAACTTACTACTATAATTAGAATAACGCTCTTATCAACTAGGCCACCGAACTAGGTTTTATGTCGTAAACGCCAACCTCCATTTGTTCGATGCAGCATAAAAACGTCATTCATAGAAAAACGCTACCTATTACCACTCAATGGACGTATAATTGCAGTACTCGCTTGCAAATTCTAGATATCGTCACCGATGAATAACTGTCACCATCAGTGCATGAACAAGACTTCTACTTCGGAGGTCCAGATGCAACAAAGATCGCTGAACAGTAGTTTGGGAGACATTGGTAGCCCCTTGGTTCATCTTGGGAATCAGTTGCTCAACGGTAGCATGTCTATTCACTTTCACGTATCTCCACAGTCATCGTTCACATCTGTTATCTACGACCCGTGATGTACCCAATTTGTCACGTAGCTGATTTTGGACAATCCCATTTTTCAATACACTTTATACTTTTACCACAGCAGTACGTGAACAGTTCACAAACTTATTCATATAGGAAATGCTTCCACTCTTGGACCGAAAGCCAATGATCATGCCCTTTTAGACTACATCTCCGTTTCTGCATTGTGCCAAAAATTGAAATATTTTCTGAAGCCTTCAAGCACCCATTTTATAGGCTCAGTCGCTCAATTGTACTGTACTGCCCCCTGTCTTCTGTGATTGGTTATTTAACTTCAAAGTCGAAAGTGATTGGACTGTATAAGAAAGTTTTGGAGAAAATATCATAATATAGAAATCCATAAAAGGGAGATGAACTGCTTAAGTGGATGAGTTAAAACAAATTCAGATTTTTAAATGCTTTGTATAGAAATGAAAGCTTAAAGAAACATTAATAAACTTTTGTATATCTGAATATTAAAAAACATTAATAAAGTTGCATCTTTTATATTTTCGGCTGTGATCGAAATAAGCTATGTTTCTGACTTTTAATATGAATAAAAAAGTTTTTGTTCTTTTTTTATGGCTTTACGGATAAGACTAAAAATTTTGTTATCTTTTAAAACGTAACTAGTCCCCGTATTTTTATTACATAACAGAAGGTTCCAAATAACACCAAAATGGCTGAACCTTAACTTTAAGCTGGAAAAATATTTTCGGACTGTAAATTGCTTTTGCTGTAAGAAATTAAATAAATGTCGGCTTATAAATACATATTAAAAGTTTTTTCTTTGCATGAAAAATTTATGAAATATGGATTCTGTAATCCGTTATTTGGATAAAAATGGGAAGAGATAGTTTAAACTATATAATGATTATACGTAATTTTTTATGAAGAAAATATAGAATTTTAAAAACAATTCAACACAATTACAAAATTTGAATCTCCTAAATTTTTAAACTAATAACCGCATTTAAATAATTTCGGCAAAATAAATTTTAATGAATTTTAAGAAATAAATTAGCATACTTCTTTTCGTGTAATTTTACACTTTTATATTGATTTTAAAATTTCAAAATATTTTGCAATAATCTTTTGCTGAAACTAATACAATAATAAACATTTAATTTATAACCTGTGTGTGAATGAACGAAATTTTTAAAACGAACTATTTCTAAATTTTCTTAATTTTCTATCATTTATGATAATTTATTTTAATCAGAATATGATAATCCTTTAAGAAATATAACATTTTTAATGATAATATTTATAATAAAGAAATATAAAATGTAAGATTCCATAACCTAATATGGAAAATAAAGCAACTGTTATCATGTAAATATTGCAATACAATTAATTTTTTTAACATTTTATGTTTATTACATGAAAACTATATTATTTTTGTAACAGTTCTATTAAAATTTCATTGATTTTTCTACTCTTATTAACAAAAATACTTCTATATTTTGTAATAACTTGTTACTAAAATTTTTATCTACCACTAGCAATTTATTACGCGCAAAATATTTTCTTAGTTAAAATTATTAGGAAATAACAGAATTATAGTTTCTTTGCAATTTTTTATAATAATTTTTCTGCATTAGTATAAGACAATTAATATCTTTTAACTGGAATGCACTTTTGCCATTTAATAATAAGTAGTATAATGAAATTTGGCTTAAAAATCTTTTGATATTAATGGTAAGTATTCTAATGAAATTAGATTCTCATTTTTATATTTCTTTCTATAAAACAGAATATAAAGTTTGAAAACAAAAATTAATTTTTTCCTACTTTTAAGAAAATTTTAGTTTATTGTGAATTATGTGTCAACCATCATTTTCAAAGTTTTTACGACTTATGAATAATAAGTTTATTCAGCGATAGATTTGTGATTATCTAAAGTTAAAAGAAAATATGTATCATTTTATAAAATGTAACACTCAGAAATTATTATGAAAGATAATTTTATGTTATTTTGTTGATTATATAATCAAAGCTTAATATATCTAGCTCAAAAATAATCTTAAAGCACATATATATTAAAATTTTAAAAAAATTGTCATTAAGCGCATTTTTAATTTTGAAAAATCTTTGAAGTTTACATAATGCATGTACATGTATATATATATATATATATATATATATATATATATATATATATATATATATATATATATATATATATATATATATATATATATATATATATATATATATATATATATATATATATATATATATATATATATATATATATATATATATATATATATATATATATATATATATATATATATATATATATATATATATATATATATATATATATATATATATATATATATATATATATATATATATTAAACAGCTATTTATAAGCAAATTAATTTTGCTTTTTACGCCCAAAATTAATAGTATTTCATCACTGTCTGTTAATGAATGAAATAATTAATAAGCTGTTAAAACATATTTATCAAAAAGAGACTTCTAAACAAAGTCTCTCTACTCATTTCCTTAAAATTAGAATAAAAATACGCAAACTCTGCATTCTTTTTGTTACACACTGAAAAATAAGGAAATGGGTTTTTTGAAGAAAATACATCTTCATTCAAGTTATACGTTTTCTGCTGAATAGAATTTAGAAAATGTTTTTATTATTTAGAAAAGAATAGAGCAATTTTATTTTACTTTAAATAACACGATAAATGAGAATTTTTTCTCAAATTTCCCATTCTCTTTGTTTATTATAACATTTCATTTCCGAAAGACAAAAAAAAATACATTTTCTGAATAAATTTATTTTTTTGAGTTAAAAAAAATAAAATACAGCAGTAAATTCCATGCTATTAAGTTACTGTTGAATGTTAAAAAAAATAATTATGGGTCAAAAAAAACTTTACTCGAAAAGAAAATTTATAGGAATGTATATCAAATTTCGAATAGTTTGAATTTATAAGGTGACACCTTTTTTGTTCTAAAAATCAGCAATGAAAATAATTCTATAAATAAACCTTTATGCATTAAAAAGTCATACATTCTAACGAAAACATTCGTATAATATCGATCTAATTGAAACATAATTTCCCCAAAATATATTAAGAAAGTCTTTTAGGTTTCAAGTTTAATTAGTTTATGAAAAGTATTGATATTTTTTAAAAATGAAATGTTTTGTTTTGTTTTGTATTTTTTGTTTATTTTGTATTTGAACCTTAATAAAAATATAATATTTGTTTTGAATAAAGTACGATGATGTTCTGCAAAATAATAAATTTTTAGTTAAATGCTCTAGAAATATTTTTACAAGTATAATAAAATTCATAATTATTTCTGTGATCAAAGAATCAATATAACTATTAAGGAAGTTTTCTTATATAAAAAGCGGATTCTTCGTAAGAAATATTTAAAAATTAAGCATTAAGGAAATTATCAAATTTAATTGGTTAGGTTTTCAGATCTTATTATAATAAAAATTACTAATGTACAAATTCCTTATGTTTTGAAGGCCCTTTATTCGCTGCTTATTCTATTTGCAAAATTTAAAAAAATCATTTAAACATATTTTTTAATATAACACCATTAATTATTTTTATGAAGTGGAAATCAATGAGAGATAATTAATTAGCAAATGTAATGACTTTAACTAAGAAGTAAGTCGTTAATTTCTTATTTGAGTTTGACAGTTTAATTTTGCTACAATGCTTTGACAGGTATGGTTTATTTTATCTATCAAGCTGTTCTCTTTGAATTTAAATAAATTCAGAAGTCTTAACACTCCTATCAATTTACATAAAAGTATATTTCTCATTTCAAAAAGATCATACACAAATTTTACTTTCAAGAAAATCTTATATACTTTAGATTTTAAATCATAAAAATAATTTAATTAGAATATTAAATAAAAATCACATTAGATCTCATTTCGCCGCCCAACTTGTCTAGTGGTCAGCGTGACTGACTGCTGATAAGGAGGTCCTGGGTTCGAATCCCGGTTCGGGCATGGATGTACTTTCGCTCTCTATCTATCCTGTCTATGTCCTTTAATTTGTGAATGGTTGCCTACCCTATAAACGGGCCCCTATGGCATGTGTGTAGAGCAAAGTCGTACTTTCACCTTCGTGGTGCTCTGATTAAAAACGAAAAACGTTCCCAATTGACTTAAATTCACATAGCCAATGCATAGCAAGCTTGGCTTGTCCAAGTGTCATTAGTAACAACAACAACAACAGATCCCATTTGTAATACGAATAAAATTGAATACAAAATCTAATGAGTCATGTCCAAAAACTGCATGGCATGCAAACAAATGCAATTGCAAAATTTGTCACATAAAAGAACACATATTGGAAAAAAAATTTTCTGGGTATGAAAACTCTAAAATGCACAATAATAAGGAATCCTACTTAAATGATGAGGATTTTTTTAAAAAAAATAAAATATAGAGGTTTTTCTTGATATATGTTAGAAATATTTATACAAATTATTTCAATATATTTACTAAAAATATTCACATGACATTATTTATAATCCCACAAAAATTATTATGATTTATGAATTAATGGAAAACAATGTTGTGTCACACTCAGCTTTGCAGGAAAACTAATGATTCTTTTGGATTTCCAAATTCATTGCAGGAAAGGCAAAGACTCTTAAGAGTTTCAAATTAAATAAATGTCACATGATACTAATCTGTTCGCAATCTCTTTTTCACCACAAAAAAAATGTAGTGATTCTGGATTAAAGGATGAAATACTAACATACAAGACATACAAATGTTAACATCACTGGTTGTTAAGGGGAGATCTGATTCCATTAGCCTTTGTTTTTGGAACTTTAACCAAAGTTAGTTGGCAACAGGTGCGATCAGACAACTCTCGCGAGATTTCGAAGTGGACACAGTCGTGTACGGCAGGCAGCAAACCTGTGCACCGCGTTGCTTGTGGATGGTGTTTCATTGGTGTCTGTTTTGTGGATCCCTGGTGTCTGGTATACTAGCCAAACACGAAACAATCACGTCATCAATAACGTCACTCCAAATATTAACCAATAAAAGTTTATTTACTGATAACTTGCATTATTATTGTATTGTATATTTGTTAATATTTTCATGTTTGAAAACATAATTATGCCCAAAACGCGATGAAATATTGAATGTAATACTTTTGATTTAAATATCAGCAGCAAATATTATTGCTGAAGTATGTTTGGAAGAGAAAAAAAATGGGAGAACAAAATTTAAATAACATAAAACTTATTTCAATTGCTCATGCAACTTATTTAAAATAAAGTTAACAATATTTCTTTGAAATGAATTTTTATAAACTATAAATAAAAACTAAATTGAAAAATCATTTTATAAAAATTTTTTTTGCTACAAATACTTATGCATTTGCATTATATTAAAAATCCTAATTTAAAAAATAATTGCATTTTATTTCAGAGTCTGTTTCATAATATTTAAATAAAAAATACAAATAAATTTATTTATCATATTAAAGTTCATGTATTGAATGCATTCATAAAAGTAATAATAAATAAAAAATTATTATTTAAATTAGAGTTTCTGCTGTGTTTTAATTGTAGTTTAAATTAAAAACGCTTTATTCAGTAGTTAATTTTTATTAAAAACTAAAAATACTCAAAATATTTTTTTAATTTTAAAAGGCAATTTCAATGAGGAAGACTTAAATATAATGAAAATAGTTTTTAAAAATCTTGTGAAATTTTACCAGAGAATTGTTTTTTGAAATTATTATTAATTATTCAAATAAGATCTTTATATAGTTGATTTTTTTAAAATTTTTATTAAAATAATTATCATCTCGTAGGTTTTACAAGCACTTGTTATCTATTAAAAAATATATAATCGAATAAATAAGTATATATTATAAAACAAAAAACTGAAATTCTAAAACAAAGTGACCAATTAAATTTAACTTGCTTTTAAAATATTCAATGATAAATTCTTCAATGTCTATTGAAATTTTGAATTCCATGCTCTTATATAAACAGCGCGAATCAAGTAAATATACACTTGTCGCTCGGTTGTGGATGAAAAAAAATTAAACATGCTGTAAGCTTCGTTTGGTGGAAAGCTCCGCCTCAATTTGGTCATATGTGACGTCATTTCGTGGATGGCTGATGGATGGTTGGTGGACGGTTTGTGGACAGCTAGTAGTCATCCACCGTGTCCGGTTGACGGTGACCAGGTTTGCTGCCTGCCTACAACGTCATGTGACGGAATCCCCTGTGTCCAAAATACAATGCTACTCAAGCTGCTCCTGCCCACATTTTGGCCTGCATCAGTTTAAATAAATTCCAGTAATTCCAGCGAGCCCTGAGGCTGTGCTCCAATGTTTGAAAGCGTTCGGGCTCATGGACCTGGTTTGATGTTGCCAACCATTTAGGATAAGCCCCAACAACAACCCAATGTTAAAAAGCTAATGGACATCGACTGCCTTTAAACCATGATTTTCTTTAGACTAGCCAGAATGTTACACAATATACAACATTTTAAGTACTTTTATAATTCAATGAATTAATATTATTGGTTACAAATTTAAATTCCACTAAATGTTTAAAAAGAAAGAGTAATATTTAATCATTTAAATATAGCTTTTAAAGGAAACATTTTTTTTATTTTTACATAGTACACAAATAATAATAATAATATTCATTTTAATATATATTTAAATAGAGATTTATTAAATGGGGGTACAAAAACATTAATCTTTCTGAAAACATTTCTTACATTTTGTTAAAATTCCTATCTTTATATTTATAACCAAATTTCAAACTTTATATTTATTTTAGGGAACTGAAAATAAGGAAATGGACTCTTGAGGAAATATATCGTCATTTAAAAATTGAAGACTTGCTTGAGAAAAAATAAAAAATGTAATTTTATATTACTTTAAAATACAGCGATTTCTTTTCGCTTAAAACAAAACAGTAAATGGCAAAAAATTTTCCCAAAATCTTCTCTCTCCTTAGTATTTTAAAAGGTTGTTTTGGGGAGGCAGAAAATAAATTACAGTTTTTGGCTGAATTTAAGCACAAACACAACCAGATAAAAAATAAAATACAGAAAAATATGCAGTTAAATTACTACTTAATTCTAAAAAAGATTACAAAATTGTGCATAGAACCAATGATCAACCAAACAGACAGTTTGTGATAAAAATATTTGTTGTACAATCATTTTAGATCATAAAAAAGGAGTTGATTCTGAAAATTTTGAGAGTAATTCATGTCAAACGAAAAGAATTGTTTTCAGACTTACATGTAAAGGTTTTTAATCATGCATAATAATAATTAATAAATATAATATAAATAATTTTAAATTTTTAATATCCTACATTTGGCAAGTAAATATTAGTATTATTGAACAAAGCGAAACACGATTGCCTCAAAAGTAGTCATTTTTTCTAATTTAACTCCTGGATGAAATAAACTAACATTTTTCGGAAAAATGTCATATTTTTAAAACATTTTCTCAATTAATTAAGTAAACTTATTGTGGTGTTTACCTTTTAATAAGATACTGAATTCCTTATCGTTATTGTCATAATCAAGGAAGAATTCGCAATTTTTAACTAAGATTTGATACAAATTTAATTTTAAAAAACGTTTTTTATTTAGATAATTGGAAAAACATTTATATATTTATTTGAGAAAAATAAAACCAATATTCAGTGAAATATAAATATTTAATAAAATTTAAGCTGCCGTTTTTTTTTTTTTTTTTTTTTTTTTTTTTTTAATATTCACACTTGATTTTGAAAATTTGATAACAATATACTTATACAGGAAAATTATTAAATATGCATCTAATAATTATTTATATTTTCTTTAAAGTAAAATAATCTTAAATTTTTGAGAAATAAACATGTTTTGTTTTGCCTTTTATATCATGTACGAAAAAGCAAATCAAACAATGATTTTATGTAAAGAAACAAAGCTTACAGTGAGAATGTTCCTGATAGACTTTTTTGTAAAATTAAAATAGGTAAATGTTTTGGACTATTTTTCTGGGTTTTTTTTCTTAAAAACTTTTATAAATAATCATTTGAAGTATCAGTATAAATATCATGTTAATTTATATCATTATTAATTCCACTATAGTGAAAAAAGAATGAATAAAAATAGTGTTTTTATAAGAACTGAAATAAAAATGATGTTATTATATTATACATAGTGAGTGATGATATTTTTAAATTTAACTTAGTTAAAATATTAATGTACTTTTTTGACGTATACACATATCAGAATAAACATATTAACTCTTAACTAAACTATTCGAAGTTTCTTTTATACCACCTGGCTTCTAGGTGGTGTAGTGGGAGCGTTTCGTGCTTCAAGACACAAATACGAGGTTCTATGTTCAAGTTGGGCAATGTCGGTTCAGCTTCCATCCCTTCAGTGGGTCGATAAACTGAGTACTAAGCATGCTTGGAAACTTAACAATAGGGGTTTCGCATTAGACTAGCCAAGACATCTCCTTCTCACCCCATGCATCTTAGTCAAGAAACTAGATATGGGCATTTTAGGTCACACATATAGGCTATCATTGCACATATAGGTCACACATATAGGCTGCCTTGTCACACATATAGGCTGCCTTGTCACACATAAAGGCTGCCATTCCTCAGTCTTAGTTTTTATACCATCAGAGAAAGTTCTTTATTTTAAATGAAAAATTTAAATGAATTTGTTTGTGTGGGAAAAAATAGGTAAATTTACACCTTACGATGATAAAAACGTATAATCTTCCTTTTAGTTTTTAAGTGAAAGTTACGTAAAATTCTGTTAATAGCAGTTGTGAGAAAATTTAAAAAGTAGAAATATATTTTGCTTTATCAGTACAGTATTTATTTCCCACGAATTGTCAAGATTAATTGTGAAATTAAATTAAAGCATTTCAATTATTTAATATTTAAATCAACGAAAAGAACTCGAATTAATTAATTAAATGTTTATATGCAATCTTCAAATTACAATCAAGATTTTCCCAGATATTATACTGACAATATAATATTCCATTTAAATTGAAATATAATTTTAAATCACGGTATATCTGAATATGTGTTATGAATGAATACATTTTATTTTTATACCTTGGTGAATATTCAATTATATTTCTAAATAGTGGGGACACTAAATCAAAATATTTCTAATTAATAAAATATTTCACTGACTATGCTATTATACCATAAACTAATTATACCACTCATTAATCATTAAGTTTCCCTTCTTGGAATTGAAAGCCTACCTTATGATATCAATTTTACGAATGCTATATTTCAAACTTTTCAAGAAATACAGTCTAAGATGAGTTATAAAATGAAATTTGATTACAAGTGGGAATATTATATTCCATTTGCATTGTCATCATTTACGTGAGTCTTCACCAAGGATTTATTAGAGGCATTCGGTAATTATTTGCTCATGAAACTTCGAAAGAGATACTGCCTAAGTTGTTATACTTTGACTCAAATAAATTATCAGTTTATGGGCTAAAAGTTAAAATATGAAATAATTAATCACTTTGACTGACTGATGTTTATAATGTGCCTCTAATAGTTACAAGAATATCAGAGGTTTTATTTTCCTAAGGCTGTTTAAGCAAATAGTGTGGAAACCGGGGTTTTAGCTTCTTTTTTTAAATTTACAATTATAAGAATATTTATGAAGCAATTTTACCAAATTTTATCAATTTTACCAAACTTTTTCCTTTTATTGATAAAATAAAAATGCTGCAGTTGAACAAATATTTTTAATATAATCAGAATTTTGTAAAATAGTTTAGCTACCACATAATTTTTGAATGTAAAATTTCATTACTTTCTAGGTTCAACTTTTATGAGAAAGCAGAAAAAGTTTCTATTTCATAAATTTCTAACAAATTATTTTACAGTATTTTCAAGATGATTCAAGATAATATAAGGCAGTAAAAAAATTATGTGTAGAAATATATTTCAATTAAACATTTCTAATGTAAATAAACAAGCTCTTTTTTCATCATATTTAGCGATAATGAATTTTCTGATTCCATCAAAATATTTTATTAATTTAAAACCACATTTTTGCTATCTTAGAGATATCAAAATATTGTTTTGTTAAAAATAAAATGATGATCTTCTCTATGAGATTATTATGCAGAAAGCTGCATTTGTAAGATCGTTAGTTACAGTCCTGTATTCATAACTAATGATCATTTGTTAAACTGGTATTAACCTTAGTTGTTTCTCAGAAGCTCAAATACCGTCATTTGAAGTCTTCTCTATTTGGCATATTTTCTTATAATATGTTAATAAAAACTTTAACTACATTTTTCTTTAATATTAAAACTTCTTCATTCAATTTATATCTTACTTATATAATATTTCTGGAATTTGGTGTTTATAATATCTAGGCTGAAATTTTGTTCCTTACATAATTTTATTCTTCCCAAAAATTTCATATTTAAAATTCTTATCGTCAAACACGTCATATAAGTGCAAAAACTATAATACAATTAAAGCTTTTTTCACTGCTTTTGTTGTGATCAGTTTTTTTAAATTGTGCTTCGGCAAAAAGTTACTTAAAAATGTCATGAGAGAGAAACGATTTGCCGAAATCCATGACTTAGAATATTATCAGAAGAGTTGAAACCTGATTAGCACAAAAAATACAGCAAATGCCATTAGAGGGGTAAGAAATGTAACTTAAAATCTACTAAACTGATTTAAAGAATCAAGAAAACTGGAATTTTACCAGAACAGTCATTTTGTACGATTTAAGTTAAAGATGACTAATATGTGAAGTTAATAGATGATCGAGACAAAATAGGTAGCACTACTTGTCTCCAAAAGTAATTTCTTTCAACAACAAAACAAATAACTAATTTGAAATAGTTTTAATCAGTATTAACCGTATGGACATCAACCCGTGTGTGGTTGCTAGTCCACCATCGGGCGCCTCCCCAGGTAGTGGATAGATGAATGCTTCCCAATAATGGGTGGTATCGGGGAAATGAAATACCCGGGGCGGACCAAAACTAGCATGCAGCGTTTGTCTCAGAGTGAGTGGCTTCTACAGCGTCTGTTCTCCATGTTAGGAGCGGCTGGCTTTTGGGGGCAAAGTCATACTTCAACTTCCGATGCCCCAGACCTTCGGGTCCTTGAAGATGCTCACTTACTCTTTACCATGAAATTATCCTTGGTGTTCCGTCAATATGGCCTCCCATGAGCATATATTAACCTGCCTAAATTTTAAAAAAGACGATGTCCTTCGGGAACCATCACATTTTTTAGACATTTTATATATTTTTGGTTTTGTGGGGCTTGTCTAGCCTAACTAGACAACACGAGATAAGTAACAACAACAAGTAATTTCCTTGACCTCAAAACATAAAACTTACTGAAGATTTGAAGTCATTAAACTGGATGGGCTATTACAGACTACTAAAATTAAGGACAAAGTGATAAAAGTTAAGAGCTGATGTTTTCCGATTTTCTTTGAAGTATGGAACTAAACATGTTTTTTGATATAAAGAGAAAAGAGTGTTCAAAATAATCCCAAATTTACTCGAGAAATATCACATTAGTGGCATTATGAATTGATAGTGTGTGATGGAACCAGTATGAATAAATTCCTTTAATTTTGGAATGGGTAGTTTGGAACCTCAAATAACATGGAAACAATACTAAGACCACTTGTCACACCAAATGCTGCAGTTGTAAGGTATTTCCTTCTTTTGAAACATAATTATATTAGACTTATTATTGGAAATCTTGAGAATGAAGAGGAATGAATTCAGTGAATGGAAAGGCAAATCAGTTCTTCTCTTTGATTTTATTCTACCAAACATTGTTTTAAAAGTACTACGATGAACCATTGCTTCAAAATTAAGGCTTATTTTTTTGTCAGGGACTAGATGTAGTTATTCAGAGGTAAAACCTGTTCAGAAATGTTTACAACAACTACTTCTTCATATACGTGCAAAAAAAGTGAGTATCAGTTTCAGCATTTCAAATGAGTACATACGTCATTAAAACGTGATGCATCATTTCCTGATGAAGGATTTTTCTAAAATTTCCATGGAATAAAAAAATTGCCTTGAGCATTTTCTTTCGTGTTTCCTATTGTTCCAAACAATTAAAATCCCATACTTTTCCACTGTCTTATTTTTTATTAGCAAATTTTTTTTCGCATTGGATTGCTGTAGTTTGATAAAAATGTAGGAAAGTTTGAATATATTCAAAAAAAGTTCTAAAATTTTTTATGTACAAAATGGAAAACCTAAAATTCACCTGGTAATTCTTGAAGTTATAATTGATGTGTGTGAAAATCACATAAAAGCACCTTTAAATCCCATCTAGCCGTTCTTTTCTCTTCTCATAGCTTCTTCTTCTCTTCTTCTTCTTCTTCAAATTGGGTTTGTATGTCATTGGGCACCTCTGCCTATATCAGCATTTTGTACCATTAACTCCAAACCCAATGTTTCCTAGTTCCAGTTGCTCGGGTCACCCACTTTATTAATAAAGTCCGATAACCCTTTAATGGAGTCTAGGTGTAACTCTCTAGTATGGATGATGCCTAAAGAAGTTAATCTAGGGAGGGCAAGAGCCTCGCATTCATAAATGATATGCTCTGCTGTTTCCTCTTGCGTATGACATTTCCAGCAGATAGGGTCTTGCTGAAACAGTCCCATCTGGTCAGAAAGTCAGTCATGCTAGGGATAGCTTCCTGGCTTTCACCAGAAGAAGATGGTTTGGAGGTCATTTCTACCTCAAGTGAAAGATTTATTACTGCCCCTTTACAAAATTGCCTCTGAGTTCCCTTGTCTTTTTCAGCAAGGTCTACTTCAGAAGCTTCACCTGCAAATGCAGAAAGGTTTGTTTTTTCTTGTGTCTTTTCAGCCACAAGATAACAATTAATAAGCTCAGGTAATATAAGTCCACCCAGCATTGCCTGAGATACTGGGCAAGGCAAATTACTCTAAAAGTTTGCCAGGCAACTAGAGGCTCCGTTAAGACACCAATACCGCGGTGCCAATTAGCCCTAGGCACGGATCGCATAACACCAGGGTTTACGGGAGCTGGTTCGCGGCCTCTGATTCTATATTCAAGGCTATCCTGTCATTCCTACAGAACATTCGGCGATCCACTACCTGCCGACGCGCCTGGTGGCTGCTCAAGCCCCAGGAAGGTACGCATACCCCCTTGTTCCAGGTTCTCATAGCTACTCAAGAGAAAAGAGGATTGTGTTGGCAAAGGAATAAAATTCTGGGTGAAAATGTTTCTGGTTGTGTGTATAGCGGACATTTCTCTACAATAATAATAATATGTTCGCTCTTCTAAACCTTTATTTTAAATAAATATGTGTTGTTAAAGACATCACTCTCATCATGAATTATTATTAATTATTTAAACTTCTGAAGCCATTTTTTCTAAATAAGTATTTTTGTAAGTCAGTCTCAAAAATAACAATCAATTAATAATTTGTGTGAGCTTCTTAAGAAAACTATTGGGTGTTAATCTTACGATTAAGTATTTTATTAACATTAGACCCTCCAATATCAAAAAAACACCTGTTGGTTTCTTAAGCTTCTTATGATTGATGTGTGTCTTATAGTGTGTTGCTCTAGAAAATAAACTAAACTTCGATTCAAACTCCTACGCAAATTACTTCTTTGAATAATTTACTGTTTTGAAAGAGGAGGAAAAAATTTGTTATATGTTTATAATGAGAATTATTATTTTAATTTTTCAACCAATCAAAATTATTTGATCAAGATAAGAATTATCTGATTAAAACTAATAAAAATGTTTTGAACTCAAATATATCAATACATTTTTAGTGAAACTCTTTTACTATATTAAAGCGTATATATTTCTTAAAGTATTTTTTCAGCTCCAAACAATTAAAATTAGTTTTGAAATAGAGAGACAATAATGACACTCTAATAATTCAAGGCATAAAATTCATTTCTATTGTAAATCAATGGAATGGCCTTCTTACTTGTGCGACCTTTTAGATGGATAATTTAAAATGATATCATGAAATATTAAAACATATGTAAATAAATGGTTTAAAGCTATTGAGTAACAAAGGATTTCACATCTGATACTTTTTCACACAAGTATCTAATAAAAAAATAAATAAATAAAATTTAAAAGATCATATTTTAGAATTGAGATATATATTCTCCGCTTAAACAATATGGAAGCTGTGTTTTCATAATTTAAACAATTCTCAAAATTATAGAATTAATGTTGAATTTAAGTTTGTTAAATTAAGTAAATAATGTTGAATTAATCATTTGAGGTTTATATTTAATTTTACATTAACGATTAATTACACACATTGATGCTACAATCAAGAAAATATAATAGATACGAAATTTAAAGTGTGTAACATATATGAAGCACATTGAAACTCAAACGAAAAGTATCTTTAAATAAACTATATTGATCTTAAATTCAGTTGATTTGTAAAATTGATTTATGCAGTAAATTAACTTGTAGGAAATTGGTTGTTTAAATAATGGTATAAATTTAACGGAGAGTTCAAAATAAGTGAAAAATGTTTCATTAAATTTCCTTATTCATGTTAATTGATTCTTATTCGAATGAATGAATTATGGACTAAATTAATGGAATTACCTTAAAAATTATTATTTCATTAAATTATGTCTTAATTTCGAGGAAAATAATTAGTGAAACAAAAAACTTCGAAGATAATAAACTGTCATGATTTGTGTTTGAAGAGCAAATTCAATTATTTTGTCGGATTCATTACACGCAAACAAAAATTTTCTTCTCATTTATTCAATTATTTCGAAATATCTCGAGTAATAATTTAATTTTATTAAAATAAAAATTTTTCCTAAAAAACAATAATTAATAAACAAATAATAACATTAATAAGACACAACGGATGTTTATCAATTCTTATAAGGTGAAACAGTGCTTATACGTTAGCCTAGATTAATAGTATTGCATTGTCCAGTGTGGTTGTAATTGAATTTAAATTTCAATTCAAAATTATCAGCATAGCAAGTTTCATATAAGGTTCTTAGTTTTTTTAAAGGGTTTTTTAACACAATATGATGGTCTATGAGCAACCATGTAAGTTTGTGTACTTTTAGATAGAAAATAAACGTAATTAGCAGTAACTGAAAATATTCTGTAAGAAAAAATTTATAAAGTGCTGCTCCACAGACTATGATTTTACTATGAAAAGAAAAAATAGATCAAATCAAAATTGAAATTGAAATTAATGTGCAAATGAAATTAATTAAAATTTATAAATATCTACGACAACAATGGGTAAAATTTCAAGACACGCTTACCCTTAACTTTACTTTGAATATTTTTTTATTGTAAAACTATTTTGAAATAATGTTAAAGGTAAATTATCAGTGATAAATTCATTTAAATTATATAATTAAAAACAGAGAATTTATATGGATAAGTTAAATTATTTAACTAATATCAATGAAAAATTAAAGTTAATAGAAAATCATTAATAAAAAAGCTAACATAAAGTTTGATGTCTATTAATTTAAGTTGAAGCAATAAAATAAAAAAGAGTTTTATATTAAGCTCTGTTTGGCATAGAAAAATAAGCAAAACAAATTATTCTTTAAGATGTGATTTATGATTTCTATTAAAAAATCACTCTTCCTAAAAATAATTCCCAAATGACTCATTCTTCCCAAAAATAATTACTATATTAAAATTGGCTCCAATTGATATAGAATAACAAAGTAATTAATGTCAATATCTGACTTATAAGTTCTATTAAATTCAGCACACACAATCAAACCAAAAATTATTATTACAATTAAAAGTTTCCATTTGTTATAGAAAAAGGAACAAAATAAATCACTTGAAGTCAATGTTTATGATTCTTTTCAAAATTAGTAGACATAATTAAATCAAAAATAATTATATTAATGCAGATTTTTCAACTTATATAACACAATAAACAAAATGAATCATTATTTAAGATATGATATATAGTTTCCCTTAAAAATTATGAATACAATTAATCTAAAAATAATTAATGCATTAAAATAAAAGCCATTTGATTTACAAACGTAAGCAAAATAAATCATGGTTTAAAAAACTACTAGACAAAATTCTTTCATAGAACATACTTTAATATTCTGTAATGCAATTGTTTCTTTGAATAAAGTGAATTTAATTCTCGCGTACGAAAACTACAAAAATAAAATTAGGTATCATTACTCTATTATTTATGTGTGTGTGAAAGCTCTCTACTAATTGCTTAATTTCACAAATTTGAAACTTTGTCTTCATGCACAAATAATTCACTAATTAAGAAATAATTTAATAACACAAAATTTGTTTTACTAAGTTTTCCTAATAAGTTCAGCCAAATTAATATGGACTTGTCAAGCTTAATCCACAAAGTGAAAATTTCAGTTTTGGTAAATTGTTTCTTCTCTTAAGGAAATATAAGCTAAAGATAATTTAATGTTAATTTTCAGTCTTTTTGGAGGTAGAAATTAAATCCTTCAATTATAAATTATTTTACAATATTGAAATATTTCCAAATATTTCACAAAGTTTAATTAATTTATTAAAATTATTGCAAAATTAATTAGCAAAATGTTTCTATGATATTACATTTGAATAGTTTCTTTTTAAAAAATACTTGAATCATTATTCTATCATGAAATGAATTTAATATTAAATATTTACCGTTCAAGATTACTGCAACGTTGAATTCTTTTCTCAATAATATTTAAAAATGAAAGTAGTGATAATTAAAGCTCTACAGAAAAATGTATTTAAAATTATCTACAAAATGTATAAAACGTTTATTTTTCTTCCACTATTGAGACGATCAGCGAAACATCAATGGGTAAATAATTAGCAGCACATCATATTTTTATATTTGTAATCAAGTAATAGTTTATTTCATTTTAACTATCACTTATACTAAAATAAATGTAAAAATGCATATTTAGATATTGGCTTTATTTCTATCATGAATCATAATATATGACTTTCATTCTTACTGATATTAAGACTTAAAATAGAAATACTATATAATATTTCCTAAATGATAATATTGCTTAAAGAAAATAAGAATACTTTATGTATTTACTTATTTTACAAACACCAAATACTAGCGATTAGGCCATTAGTTTAATGGCCCTCCAATATTTCTTGACAATTCCCTCTTACTGAGAAAGTACTGTACAGTTATTTAAACGCTCAAAAATCATTGGTTGATTTAAGCCACACAAAGCAAAGTTTGGGAGAATGCACCACTCTAATTCCGTAGAGATGATTCTGCAACCAGTCATGTCTAGTCAGTTCTCTAAATAGAGCCACCGCAATCTTCCTTGAAGAATTGGAAAAAGTTCTCTCCCCCTCCAGAAATCTTCCATCTCTTGCTGCTTGTGCCTTGAATCATACCCTGCTTAAGAGTTTTTCCGGCAGTCAGGTTAATAAACAATTCAGTCGTGTGAATTTATACGTTGTACTATCAAAGCTTATTTTCTAGCCAGTGATCAGCTTTATCATTGCCCATAATTCTGCAATGGACAGGAACCCAATGAAATGAAATTGTGTGTGCCAGTGCAAAGGTCTACATTTCAAAATAATCTGGGACCTATTTTGATTTTTCAAAAGAGTTTGAAGCGTAATTTTATAATCTGATAATATGAAAGCTCTTACAAAAGAGTTACTGCGAATTGACAGTTGTTGAGCAGCTACAGCAACAGCTTCGATTTCACCATATAAGGCAGTAGTAAAAGGCCCAATTGGTAAGCAAAAACAAAAAAATCTCCATATGAATATCTATGAATGCCTGTTCTATCACTGCGTGTCATCTACAACATAGAGCCATCGACGAAGATACGATAGCGAAACTCATTAATCTCCATTGCGAACGATGTATTCGTTTCTCTTGAGTGATTCCACCAGCATTCCGTTAGAGAATTTTAAAATGTTGAATATCCTTAAGAGGACAGATTGTATTATTTTTTGAAACTATTATCAAAAAGAGAGAAGACAGAGGAGAGCAGCAAAGCTGTAGTAGATTTTGCGTGACCCAGGGTGCACCATAAGAAAACCTACTACTATACATCAAATGAAACTATTTTTACCAGATAAAGTATATATATAAGTTTTCCATGTATATATATATATATATATATATATATATATATATATATATATATATATATATATATATATATATATATATATATATATATATATATATATATATATATATATATATATACTGTAGTACATTTTGCGTGACCCAGGGTGCACCACGAAAAAGCCTACTACGTTACATCCAATGAAACTATTATTACCGGATAAAGTATATATGTATATATATAAGAGTTGTCCATCTATATATATTTATATATATGATTACTCTTTGCGAAATAATTTTAATAGTCATCATATTTTCTTGTTTTATATAGTTTAACTAATTATTCAACTCAATAACGTTTCAATTGATTGACTTTAAAACCAATTGCTCAATTTATATTCGCCTACGCAGAAACTTAAACAAATCGTTATAAATAAGAAAATACTCCCATTTAATATGTAGAAGAAAACAAACATATTTAAGCTGTAATGAGGAAAATGGGGTATACAAAATAAGTGACTTCATTAAATCCAGTTTGTTCCCATTATTTGGTTTCCTATCGTTATGCTACCAATCTCCCTATTTAAATATAAAAGCATATTTTTTTTCAGAAGAGCTTTCTTCATTTTTAAATACAGCCATGAAATAAGTTTTGAGAGTAATAAGCATGTCATCTTGACTAAAATCGAAATTAGCTCCGAGTGTTTCGAAAGGATCGAATTGTGAACGTTAGAAAGTAAAGCTAAGCGGAAAATTTTACGAAATTTCATTGAGTTCTCTACAAAATCCTCGGGCAGTAGGAAGACAGCAGCCATCACAAGCTAAAGGATGATTCAGACTGAAATTTTAATAAGGATTTAGCAGAGATAGAGTGCATAATTTTCTTGCTTCAGGGATAATAATAGGTTACTTCTGTTCTTGCCTTAACAAGGATTTAAAAGGCATTATTTAACTACAGTTGATAAATTTGCTTGTAGCGTGTTTGATTCATTTAGAATATCACTATCTGTGGGCAAGTAAATTTTCATAGAAGTACATCATTTATTAAGAGAGTCATTAGCAATCTAAGCTCATTAATTTTTGTTTAGTTTTACGAAAAATATATCGAAATCTTAATGAATCAATAATATTAAGTATTACAAATGCACTTTTTAAAATAAATAGCTTGTAATAGAGAAACACACTGCTTACTGTACAAGTTATCTCCACCATTCGATTTAGAGTTCGATTCCTCTTAGAATGTCCGTTGAAATATAGACCAGATTTCGGTTTAGAATCTTGTAATTTTACCGACATTTATGAAAGACTTATGCATTAAAATACTAGCAAAATATTTAAAATATTATAGTTAGGTATAGTGTAGTACAGATGTTTGCAAAATTTAATCCTCATACGTATGCTTTAATAAAAGTCTATGTAGCGATTTTATACAAATTAGTGAAAGCTTAGTTTACTATTTAAATAAAATTGTCTTTAACTTTTAAGTGGCGATCTTTGTCAAATATATTTCATAATTGCGCTTTATTAATTTTCTCTTAGTAAACATACATTTTTCATATCAATTTAGATATTTTTATGCTTTTTTGTTTCTTTTTTAGTTACTTCCGTTCTTTTTTCCTAAGAATGAAAGAATTCATACAATAAAAATTCTTTCGTTTAAATTTTAACTAACAATTTTACATTTTAATCTGTAATAAAATTAGGTTTAATAAGAATTATTCATTGAATTTTAATTTTTCTTGTTGGAAGCCATTTGAGAGCTGTTTAAATAAAAATTTTAAGCTTTTAATTCAAATTTTAAATATTACAATAGTTTAAACTTATAAAAAAACAGTAATACGATTAAAATTCGGCTTGTTTTAAAATTTCTTTTAAAAACTAGTTAATTTTTTAGACATTTTACATTCATTGAATTGCTATTAATAATTTTACGTAAACTAGTAATTAAAAAAATAATTCTTAGCATAGTTTTAATATGAGATAAATAAAAATATTAAATATTTTTTGCTTTTTCCTTTATTCATAGAAACTTTTGGATTGTTTATTAAGCATGCATGATTATGAAGCATGGTTTCAAGGAAATACAATATGAAACGAGTGCAGTTACATATGAAATATGTAATAACGAACAGAGATATATTTATATATGAAATACAGTAATAAACATATATGATACACACATAATTAAGTTATCTTTCCGTAACAATAAAAAAATTTGTAAACCTATTTTAATTCTGATAAGAAATACAAAATGAACACCGGTGGCTTAGTGGTAGCACTTCACTTTCCTAAGAGACAGATCCGTGGATCGATTTCTGGACCGGTCAAGAACGACTAATCCTTTCATCCCCTCAGTGACTCGATAAATTAAGTATCAAGCATGCTTGGGAGCTAAGTACTGGGAATTTCACGTTAAGTTGACTTCCTAGCCGGAACATATGCCTCCCTACTTAGGACTCTCGATCAGAGATTTAGTCACTGCAGGTCTAGGCCCAGATATAGGCATTTGTGTCACAAATTTAGTTTTTTTTTAAAAAAGACAAAAATACAAAAAATAACATTTCGAGTTGATCGATATAAGATAAAAAGTATTTCAAGAATTTATAATTATTTATATATTTCAGTTTATATGAAATATTTTATTATGGGTAAATTTTCATACTTTTCGAACAAAATATAACAAAAAGAACATAATATAAAAGTATTTACTTGTAAAATTTAATTACGTTTCTATGAATACATTTTTCAAAATCCAATAATAATGAACATAAATTAATATAAATTTCTTAGATTATTATTAAAATATTGTACTAAATCATTTTTATAGTGCTTATATTTTTAATTTTAATTCTCAAATATAATAAACTCATTATTGTGAAAATAAATATTAATTCATTAATACATAATATAAAATTTATTAATTCCTTAATACTATAACTTATAACTTCATTGATACAGAATATAAAATTTATTAATTCAAAAATATATGAGATCTTCAATTTTTTTCTCAAGTACATTTTTAGAGGCAAATGATCTTAAAGAACTTTGTTGGTGAAAAAAAGTTTTGCAATGATATCTTTTTAATGTTATTTTTTTATTGTAATGATAGTTCTAGAAATACTCATTACTTTCCTGGAAAATATTTCCTGGGTTTTTTTTATAAGTCATATAATTAAGTATTTTCATATAAATGACATAATGACTATTCTTCTTAATATGAAATACAAATACTATATTTAAAAACAAAATATTTATCCCAATTTTCTTAGTATATTGAATTTAACATTTCTTTGCAGCACAAAGGGTTTTGGTCAATATCTCAAATGAAAGCAAGTATATTGATTGGTACTGTAAATATCTATCGAATGAATATAAATTGTAGCGTACATAAATCACAAGAAAAAGTTTATAATAAAGCTGGCTAAATAAAATTATGTTTTAATATGTGCATTTTTTTTAATCTCATGGAAAAAATAAAATTTTAGAAATAATTTTTATTAATATTCACACTCCATAAAATATCTATGGCAATAGCACAGTTAATTATTGACACAGGTTTTTTTTATAGCGAATCCTTTAAAAGAAAAAAAAATGATTATTTTCATTTATAGGAAGAAGAATATATCCTTATCATTCCTCTGGAATTTGAAGTAAGGACTCCTATATAAAAAAGTTACTATGAATTAGTGTATTTACGAATCCTTTAAAAGAATGAAAGGTTTTTTTCCCTTATTATAAGAAGTAGAAGGCATCATTATCAATCCACTAAGAAAGGACTGCAATATAAGAAAGTAACTATATCTTAAGTGAAATTTCTTAATTATAATGGTATCAGTTAAAAATATTTGATATAGGCAAAAAATTTTATTATTTAATATATGGTTCATTATGAAAAATTAATATATTCAGCTGACAGTTCTTATGCCACTAATGAAAATTTTGCTTGCATAATCTATTATAATTTTTATAATCTATTATGATTTCTGTAAAGTTTTTGCAGTGACTAATAGTATTTTTAGTATTTTTACACAATGTGTAAATGCAAAAAAATTGTTTTTAATGATTATTAGTTAATTACTTTTAGGTGTAAGTTTTTGAATAATTTTATGATAGTCTATATAAATAGAGATTAAATAATATTTATATAATTGTTATCTCAACTCATTGATTTTAAAGTTCATCTTTAAAAACGAAGAAAATCAGGCCGAAAATATTTTAAAAATTATAATAGATATAGCACTTTAGTTAAAGACTATTATGTACTTCATGTAATAGCTTAGATGATGAGTGGAATATCATGCATTATTTATGCAACATTCTGAATGATACTACATATTTTTTATGTGTTACCTTAGTATATATGATAGAATATTTTCAAAGACAATATTTTGTGATTTCTAAATAAATAAATACAAGTGAAGAGTGGAACTTTTAAGATATCGTCCTCTGGTTCTAATATTCATAGATATGAATGAAATTAATCCTAGAGTGGTTTATGTACCTGACTTTTTTTGAAGAACAATAATCTTTGGCAGTGATGATTTTTAAACATTAAAAATGTATTCCAATTTTTATTTTTGTTACCATAAAGAAAATTCAATTTAATATAGCCTTGAGTCAAAATTGATTAAGCAGTTATTAACATATTTATATTTTATTTTCAGTTAGAATTTATTTTTGTTCTTTTATTTATACTTACCCAAAATGAAAATGTAAATTGCTATTAATATATAAGACAATGTGTTCTTAAGGAAAATATCTTTCGAAATCATCATCTATAGAAAATTACTAAGCCGTAGCACACAAACTTAGATATGATATGTAAGACACAAAAACATTTGTTATCGTTGGAAGAAAGTTTGAAAATTCATCTCTAGGTGGATTAAGTAAAGGCTCTTTAATGACATTCCCATCAGAACACAAATAATAATAGCAATCATGTTTATAATTTCTGTTTCTAGTTTAGATGGCAGTATTGTATTCACCACAATAGCTCGATGCATGATGTGCAATACAAATTTATTGGGAAATGATATATTTCAATTTTAGAAAATATTTTATAAAAGCTTCATTAGGAGGATTATTATTGCCATGTTTGTGTGTGGATGTGGATTATTATAAGTCCGAAATATAAAATAACAGTATTCATTAGTCTCTATGAAGATAAAATCTCGTCCAATAATTTAATCCAATTCTATTTTTACATCTGTGTGTTTATCCTAAAGAACATGATCTTGTATCTAATTTACAGAAAATATTTGACTGAACTTTGAACATATTATAATATTGTCTGCACTTTCAATACAACAATAACTTAACCTTAGCAAACACATTTTTATATCAATGTGTTTATCCTAGAGAACATGATTTTGTATCTAATTCAAAGAAAATATTTGGCTGTATTTTAAACACATTGTAATATTGGTTGCTCTTTGAACGCACAGATAATTTAATCTAAGCAAACACACATTTTTATATATGCTTATTCTAGAGAACATGATTTTGTATCGAATTTATAGAAAATATTTGACTGCACATTAAACACATTGTAATATACACTACACTTTAAACATACCATTAACTTAAACTAAACAAACACATTTTTATATATGCATGATTTTGTATCTAATTTTCAAAAAAATATTTCGCTGTACTTTGAACACATTGTAAATGATTATTATTTTCAAAAATTCAATTTGTCAGTGATGTCAGTTGAATAATTTCAGATATCAGTGACGATAATTTTATTTCTATCTTTCTGTTTAAAGGTGGGTTTTTTACTACCTATTCAGGATAATAAAAATCCTGGGACTTTTTTTAAAACATTTTTAAAACTGTTAACTATTGGTTCTGTAATTTTTATTTTATTTCTGTTTTAAAATTAGTCATTATTTATAAAATCACTGTACACATTAATTATAAAAGCAATGTAGCCTATAAGAAATAAGGGCTTAATTATTAGGCTTAAATGATTAGTGAAAACAACACTTGCTTTAATATAATTATGTAAAATCATATTTATTTTCTAATAACATATTATTAAAAATCCTATGGCTGATTTTATAATGCTATGCTTATGGGATATATTTTATTAATTCTCAGGTACAGAGTATATAACATGTATATTAATGTATTTTTTCAGTAGGTTACATTTGTATAATTAACTAATATTTCTATTTATCTGCTTCAAAATATTTGAAATATAATGGAATTCACTGACATTTTTTAAGACAAAATGGGACTTTTATATTGATATTGATGCCACAAAAAGTTAGTTTTTGCAGATCTACATAAAAAGTGATCGTGAATCTTAATAAGTAAGAAAAATGAAATTGAAAGAATTGTCTGTAAAAATATAAGTATACTAAAGGTATCCGTAAAAAATAAGGAGACATACCCATCGCATTATAATTAGAATAAAATTATGATCTCAGTTTTTTTTTTTTTTCTTTTTTTTTTGTTAGGTGCATATAAATAAAGGAATCGAGAATTTTTTTTATTTAGATATAACTTTTTTTGGAGAACAAATACAGATATTTTATAACTGTTTAAAAAGGATAGAGTATTTTACCATTCAGAAAATAATGGGATAAAAGGGGATTTTTTTTTTTCCTAAGTCTTTTCTAATTTCACTTTTTGTATTAAAATACTTAAATTTCTGGCAGGCAGAAAAGAAAATATTTTATTTTTCCGCCTTATTAATCATTTTTAATTACTTTATTTCGTCAAAATTTCAGATTCGCTATGTGTGCATTTATAAGACTAATTTACCCTAATGCTTAATATAAATTATGAAATACTAAAATATAAAAACTGGTTGAAGAGAAATGTGCACAAAAAAAAAACCTTAATTCTACCAGAAACCATGTAAAGGACTATGTATTACGCAATGATTTGACTTTAAAAAGTGGCAATTTTTTTCATTTCAAAACTTTTTAAGCTTAATTAATATATAATACAAACAATTACTTTCAAGATATAAAAATCAAACAGTTTCATTATAAAATGATTAAAACTCTCAAGATATATATATATGAGAAAATATGAATTTTGTAAGTATTAAAAACATTTTTAATTAATTAGTATATGAGAAATATTGACATTTTGTAAACTCAAATTTTACAAAATAATTTGTGAATATACAGAGTAAATTAATTAGTGTATTAGTTTTAGCAAAATAACTTCGATATTTTTAGTACATGTATCTTGATAACATTCTTAAGTGATTTCATCTCAATTTTTAATTCAAAATTGTGATTATTTTATTAAATTTTCCCTACTGAGTGAGCTTAACTATATATAATTTTTAAATTGGGAAAAATAATTTGGGTACAAGTGAAATATAAAATTATTAGTTAAGCACTTGAGGAAAATGAGTTTTCAAAGTAAAAATCTTGATATATTGTACGATTATGGAATTTTTTATTCTAATAATGTACTTAAATGATATACATTGTTCGGTTTTAACTACATACTTCAGGATTATTAATAATTTTTATCCATTAAACTAACATATAACTACATATATGCATGTGCTTAGATTATTTTTGACTCTTTCAAAAACAATTATAGTTTTACGTAATACAACATTAAACTAATTGTATCACTGTATTAATGTATATTAAAGTAAATGGAAAATAAAATGTATCATCTTAATCAAAACTAAAAGTAGTTTAAATAAAACTTTTAATTTTGTTTAAGAAGGTATATTTCCTTTTTCACATTTACCTTATTAAATACTTTTAATTTTGTTTAAGAAGCGGATTTTTTAGGCGATTTTTCAGCAATAATTTTAACTTATTTACACAATTTTCTTTTATTCTTGTGTTACATTATTAATTTTTATCTTTGCGTTAGAATGTGTAAATTAAAAACTCTTAGTTTTCTAGTAATTACGAATTTGAAAATTGGACTTTTTTTATATCGCAATTTATATTATATAATTTTCTTGGACAATGCTTTTTTAACGTTCCAAAGAGCTATAACAATATAAGATTTTTAATTATTATAAATCCATTTAGCAATGAATGAAAAGATTTTAATGCTCAGAATTAGTAATATAAAAATTTAGACATAACAGAGTTCAAAAAGATTATTTAAAAATGAATTTAAATTTGCTTAACAAAATAACATCAAAACCTTATATTACATTGACATATTACATAATATCTTAATTAGCTCATAATGATCGAAAGTTTTGATAAAGGAAAATTTGTATCATATTGGTATAAAATAATTTTATCGTTGATTTGTTTATTCACATAGTAAAGGTAGCATATGTGATAAACAGGTGATATAAATATTAATTAAAATTTTAGCTATTAGCTATTATTGAAATTACATATATATTTTATAATTTGATTAAATTATTTTACAATTATTTCTTTAGACTGAGTTATTTTAATTCCTTTACTTATTTTAAATCAATGATCACATTTTAATGCAATAGGCTTCTTTCTTCAAGTTGAAGTCTGCTTTTTATTCATTGTAAAAAGATAACAGTTGTTAAATTTTTCCATTTTTTTAATATTTATTATTTTGAAATATTTAATTTGAATATTTACTGAATAAATTTTAAATAAGACTCTTTACTTCATTTATTAAGACATTTTTTGAAAATTAGATTTTATGAGTTCCAAAAATGTTATGTTTTCAATAAAAAATATTTTCATCTATGAGATTTACTGAAGGAAACTTTAAAATGTTCCCGTTTGTTGCGTGTGATTTGTATTTTTTCTTTTGTTTTTTAAAGCACTGTATTATACTCGAATAACCTTATTTCTGTTTAAATAACGTATTTCTATAAAATAATAACAAAAATTCACATTTACAATTGTATAATCTGTCAACACTTTTTGTACATAAAAAAATTTATTCTTAAAAGAAAATTTAGATTACGTCATCCTTAAGAGAATATATTTGGAATTTTTATGCGTTCTGCGGAGAACATTTGAGTCATTTTAAAGATATATAATATCATATATGGCATACTGTTCTGAATGCAATATTTTATATGCAATATCAAATGCTGATTATAGATGCATAACCGAACTTAATATTTATTATTTTAAAGTTAAAAGAGTGTATTTCCTTTCAAAACTTAAAATCTAATCCTAAACCATAGTACATTAAAATAAGTAGTAAACAAATATGTATTATTTTCCTCATTGTCTTGGCGAGCAGTCATAAATAATTCACCAGATAATGCATGCCAAATGCAATATGCATGTTATTGATAAAGCGTCCTCCGCTGCTGTTTTAAACTAATTGCACCGCACATTAATCATTTAAGTGTACTTTCTTGAAAATGAAAGCATAGATTACGTTTCCAGTTTTATAAATGTTTTGTTTACTCATACAGGGAATTTTTATACACAATGACTGCCGGGTTGGTTTTAAAATGAAATTATTTCGCAAGTGATAATTTCATATCACTTTCCATCAGTTAGGATATATGCTTACGTTTGTATTCACAAAAGTCATTCTGTCACTAAAAGGTATTTCGAAGTTATGTCGATTTTAAAATGAATTATTAATGTGTGAGCGTTAAGTCAAGGAATGAATATATAAATCATTTCAGCTAACTAATATATAAGCCTTTCTAAGTGTGAAAAGATAATGGGAAATTTAGAATAATAAGAGAATGAAACTTGTGTAGAATTCCCAATTAATGATATATGATTTTCATTCTAATTTTGAAAAATTATCATTAAAGTATTCCTGAGGTAGTATTATTATGTTAATTTCAGGAATGATCATGATAAGTAAGGCTTATTAGTTTAAAATTGTAAAATAAGTAAGTTGAAAATATCTAAATGATACTATTTTGAATCTCATTACATATATATTTCAATATGTTTTCCATAATGTAACTAACATTTATTCAACTTAAAGAAAGCAATGCTTATAAACTATAGTTTTAAGAACCGATAAAATTTTGCAACACTTATAAATATGAAAATATGATTGCTATAAAATTTCCATTATGTTATTCATGATTTTATATATATATATATATATATATATATATATATATATACAAAAGTCATCCCAGAAAGCAATATGATACTAGTATTTAAATGCGTTTCTGACACTAGGTTGCCTAGGACACTACGAAAGAGAAATTTGAAAAACTGAAAAAATATTTTATGAAAGTAATGTTTAAAATACAGAATAGTATAGCTTACAAGTAAAAAAAGACTAATTACTTCATCGGAAAAGGAACTTTGTTTTGTTTGTGAAATCGGCACAGATATTGTATAAACCTTTTAAAATATTTTTGATTTTTTTACCGATTCAATAATTTTATCAAACTTACGTATTTATTACGTCATAATTTCTTTGTAAATAAATCAATTAAATCTGATTAAATACAAAAAAGTAAGTAAAAAAAATAATAAATAATAAAAATAGAAATTATGAAATACTAGAATTAGTTTCTCTTGAATTAGCCACACAAGAATTCTAATTATAATCCTTAATTAAAACAAACTTTCTAAATTGCCCCCAATGACTTATTTGTCATTGGGGCTAAGGTTACCAAAAAAATTTTTTTTAATATCCTTAGTATTCTCAATCTTTCTGGCGTAATCAAAATTTTAATTTTCTCAAAAAAAATGTTATAAATGCGCCAAAAAAGTTTATATGGCATATGTACCATCTACTCTGACAATGTTACTTAATTTTCATCTTTTGTTCACTTCATATATGCATATTTATTCCAAAATTGTCCTTATTCTTTTAATGAAGCAAATTTTGAAATATATAAATATGCTTTTCTAGACTATGATAAACTGATATCGGGTGTTTCGGAAGAATTCGATATTGTCAATTGAAGGACATGAAATAAAGAGGGAATATTGTTAAAATTTTATTTGCTTTCTGGACTAGGAAATAATAAAAAACGATTCCCTACCGTAAATTAACTCCATTAAAAAGGAAGGTGGCTAAACTTTATTAAAATAAAGATTAGAGCTAAAGAAGTCTAGTTTTGCTACTTCAAGTAAAATTATATAAACTATTTCTCTATTAATGTCAGAAAGATTTAAAGATTCAGAAAGATTAAAAAATAAACATCTGATATTGGGGAATTTAATTATTTATTGAATATTTATACTATTTAAAAACTATTTTCCTTTTCTAGGGTCTATCATTACTAAAATATTGAATTCATTTCATTAATTATTAGTGAGCTAAGAATTTTATTTTATTAATTCCCTTATCTTAATGTTTAAATAAATAACTTATATATTAATGTCAGAGAAAACTTTCAATAGAAATTTTGTCAATTATTTTAGAATTATATTCATAGAAGTAAAGAATACAAAGCAATTTTAAAGTCTTATTGGATTAAAATACCGAATATACAGATTACCGAATTTTAAAGGAAAGAACACACTTTTAAAGTATTGTTTCAAATAGATACGTTGAAACGTTATTTTCTACCAGGAACTTACATTGTTTATGGTATTTATAGATATGAGGAAAGGATTTTGGCATATTATCTTTTTTATAACCTTCACTATTGTTATATATTTCATTATGTTACTGCCTTTTGTAAATAACTTATTTGATTAAAGTACAACCTCCAAATTAAGAATAGTTTGAATAAGTGCATTAAAGATATGGTGCAATATAGATACTTTTGCTTAATTTAAAATAGTAAATTTAACAGTATTTAATGAATAATTGTTATTTGTGTTTGATTATATTTTTCCATTTTAAATTCTAGAAATATGCTCCGGTAACAAGCTTTTTAAATAATTATCAAATATTATTTCGAGATAACTACACTAAAGCCACAAAACATTATAACTATCATTCTCATTTGAAATTGTGCCTACTTTGATGACTCGTAATGCACGTGATTTATCGAAGACAGTGTATAAGTTGTCTCGGACGTTATCATTCCAATGATCACTTATGTATATTATGGGAAAGACAACTGAGCTAATCAAACTTGATAATGGAAAGACTGTGATTTTCCAATGACTCAAAATATAACTCTGAAATTACCCCCACATTTGACTATTTGTAAGGAATCACTATGAATACCTACGTTAACTGGATGAATAACGATGAGATGAATAGCGGATACCACGATGTTGGTCAACCGAACATCATTAACGACACAGGAAGCCGAAGTCTGACTCGCTATGAAAATAATATCGGCGACCGACAATGGCTCAGTTGACGACTTAACACAATGATGGATAAGTTCACGAGTCAGAGGTATTAGCTACTATCTATCACCCATCTAATTTTACTACGAAAGACAGCTTCCATTATCATCTCTCGTCAATGATGGATGATTATCCAACACCGTAGTGTAAGGTACTTTTCTCACTATCATTCATCTATTTGGCATGTGCAATCACATAGACACCAAGGGAAGAGTCCATGAGCTATGCAGTTTCGAAGAGACTCATTTCGAGTCTTGGGGCCATCAAAATCTACCCTCTGTCAAAGTAGCTTGAATCAGCAACTTTTTCTATGAAGCACACACGAGTTAATGTTACTTATGACAAGCCAAACCTTCTCTGCTGACGGCTTTGCGAATTTAAGTCAGTAGGGTGCGTCTTTCGTTTAACCATAGCACCACGAAGATGAAAGTACGACTTTGCTCTAAGACACCTCCGATTGATGGTACCATCATATGAACCACTTCCTAATTTTGACATTGATCTGGAGGGGGATGAAATTTTCTCCAGATCATTACACCTATGGTAACTGCTCAATGGCCGACCACAGGACTTTCGATTCCACAGATTTAACGAAATCACAAATCACATGCACGAAATCACAAAAATAACGCTTCACACTTTTTGGAATAAATTATATCGTAACAAATAGATCACGTGTATTTCACCACATTTAGAAGGTCATAATATTTTAGTTCTTGAGTGTATATATTTACTACATATTAAAGAGTTCATATACTTATCAATGTAATGAGAACCTCATCCTATCTCTTAAAATTAAGCGCCAATCAACTGTAGAAAATAATTAATTTACATAAAATTTTGGAAAGCTCATTAAATATATAATACTTTATTTATATCATCAAATTAATTATTACAAAAAAACAAAATTGATAAACAGTAATAAGCTATCTTTTTGGTGGTAAATTCTCAAACAAAATTCAAGATATAAAATTCAACAAGCGTTTTGAAATATTTTAACATTCTTAATTATTGATTTACATCAATATTCTCATTAATGATTAAAGTGAAAAAATAATAATTATAGGTATAAAACATGTATGAAAAACATTCGTAACTTTTTAACAAAACGGTGCTTATAAGGATTTTATCTCAATGATTATACCTTATAATTTACTAGTTGAATGTACCCGCTTCTCAGAGTTCCAATGGTTTAAGGAATTTATAGTTTTTACTTGACGTACACAATATGTTTATAAATTTTATCTGGGAAAATATGTATTTAGATTTCAGGAATCCTACCCAGTTTTGAACTGAAAAGACAAATATTAAATTAATGGAATGAATACAGAAGACGTATACAGCATACTGAAATTAAAAATGTTAAAAAATACTTAACACATGAACATGACATGTTAAAACATGACAGTATGAAAACCCACAGTAATACGCAAATGTATATATTATAAAATAATTTTATTATCAGCTTCTCAATACAAAGAAATGAAGAATCGTGTATATATTATCTAAAAACAAGTAGAATGGAGTATATAATATTATATGAAAACTCTTAAAAAATCAAAACTATTAAATAATAATGTGTGTATCGGAGTTCTCTCTATTCTCATTCCAATATATTTTCGGGCAGTGACATATACTGAAATGCGAAAACGCATTCGTAAAAGAGTACAAAAAGAATGCTTCAAAAATAGAAATAAAAAATACAAAATATTGTTATTAAAAAAAAACAATTACATTGTGAGAATATAGAAAAAAAATATGGTCCTATGTAGTAAAATTGTTCTCTGTCCTCTAGTGTAGCACAGCACTGGTAATTTTACAAAAATAAATAAAAATAAAACACGTTTCTTTATTGAGAAGCGAAAAAATTTCCTGAATGAAATATTTTAGTTCTTAAGTTAATTATATTGTGGGATACCAACTTTGTGCAGGGAGTTAAAATCAGCGTTATTTATGTCATAAATTAATTACAAACGCGGTAATCAAAATTTTGAAATGAAACATAGTTTCAACTTTAAATTAGCCAGAGACTGATAGATTGATATAAATTTAATATCATTCTATACATCCATTTTCAGTTTTACACCGGACAAAAATTGAGTGGAAAAATAAAACAAGAATTATATAAACAAATAATTGTGAGTTCATTGATAATTTTAATGTGTTCACGATATTTCTTCCAATGTAACAACTCGATTTTATTCATTAATATATATTATAATAATTAAATATTCAAAAATTTATCTCGTGTTATTTCTAAACAATAATCAATAAAAATTTATAAATCTAAAACATCAACAAATAAAATTGATGAAATATACGCTTTATAAAGTCATATAAATAAGAAAATAAGTGTTATCGTCCTTTTTTTAAGTTGGCTTTATATATATATATATATATATATATATATATATATATATATATATATATATATATATATATATATATATATATATATATATATATATATATATATATATATATATATATATATATATATATATATATATATATATATATATATATATACATGTATGTATGTATATATATATATTGAAAATAAAGAAATTTCAGAAAAAAGATATCTTCATTGTTTTATACTTTTCATGAAGTAGAGTTAATAAAAAAACATTTTACTATTACTCTAAAAGAATAGAGCAATTTTGTCTCTTTCTTGAAATAATACCAAAAAGTTATTTTTTTCCCTCTGAATTTTCTCATGTTTTTTGTTTAAAAACGACCCATTTCCGTCCAACAGAAAATAAAATTTCCGGTTAAATCTATTTCATCAAAAGAAAAATTAAAGGAAAAAATGTTTTGTAACTGAATTGCTTTGGAGTGTTGAAAGAAAGAAATTAAGCAGCGAATAAAGCTTGAATTAACCAGAAAGTTTGTGAAAAACATGCTATACAATGATTTAAATGTAGGAAGTGGCAGAATTTTTTGCTTAGAAATATCTCAAGCGTAATCAGAGTGACATGTAAAGAATTATCTTCTGCAGGCATACATTTTTAATTATACATATATAACTATAATAATATATCTAGTTTCATTATAAATTAACTCCAAATTTTAAGGTTGTATATATTTCTCTCGAAAATACTTTAAATTTTATTCAAAAGAAACATTATTCTAATGTACCATAAAATATTTTGTTTAAGTTATACCCATTCAATAAAAGTTTCGAAACTCTAAAATTGCATATTTAAAAGCAATTTGAAAACATAATAGCTTAACTAGAATTTCAATTTTAGGAAAATAATCTTGAGTTTAAATTTTAATGTAGCTAGAAATTCCATTTGAATGAATATTATTTTTATTATATTCCTTATTAAAAGGTTTAGAAAAAACACAATTTTTTGACTAGAGAAAAATAAATATTTTAAAATACTCAAAAAATTAAAATTAGATTTGAAATTTTCGAGAAAATACTTTGTCAATAAAAAAATTGTGTACATCATCATTATAATAGATTTATTTATTTTAAAACTAACTTTTCCTAGAAAATACCAGAATAAAGTTATTACCATTTTATTAAATTTTGCTTGTTCAAGTTAATTTAAATTCCTAAGTTTTATCAATATTTGTTTTATGTATGTATCTATCTACATATGTTTCACAATTGCAATGTTTCAAATATACAAATATTTAAATTAATTTTCATGTAAAATTAGTTACATAAATAAGTATGCTGTTTTGACGTTTTCCTGAAAAACAATCTATCATATTACATAATGGAAATTGTTTAAATCATACTACTCTACCATAATCATTAACATATACTAAAATAAATTGAAAATTTTGTTTCTATTCAAAAATTTTTTTACAATAAATTCAAAAATGATTTACATTTCTGGTTTATTATACAGAATTTTCCAAATAATTTTTTATTTCACACAAGTTTTTCGTATTAATTACTTTAAGGTTCATTTTTTTAAAGGTCAAATGAAATAAAATATTTTATATTTAATTTTTTTTAAATTAATACATTCTAATATAATTTTAAAAAATTAATCAGTCGAAAAAATGATTTTTCTAATCTGGAATGTGGTTTACGATATTTTTATTTTGTATGTTTATTTTAAATATTTATGAAATATTTTTATATAAATATTAATATATTAGTTTTCTATTTTATGATTGTTTCAATAACATAAGAATTTGGTTTAGAAATTTTATTGGAAAATTATTTAATGCGCTTTTCTGCTTACATTTTAATCAAATAAATTTCAGGGATTTTTTTTTTCTTTCTTTTTAAAATGAGTTTAGTAACATTTCATTGGAAGTTGAAGTAAGAAATTTAAAATTAATTTGAAAGAAACATGTAAATTTATATTATTAATTTCGGTAAGAAAATCAAAAATAAAAAATTAAAGTTGATATATTTTGTTATTTGGCTAATGGTAAAATTATAATTTTAAATGGGACGTATCATATTTGCTGTATTTACCATGACACTATATAAAAAATAATACAGGTTTTTTGCGTAGTGTCTTGTTTAGATATGAAACAAAACCAAGTTCTTACAACGTAAGATATTCATTAATTAAAATTTCGTTAACACATTGTTATATATATATATATATCATTATACAATCTCTTATATATATATATATGTATCAATTATTTTTATTTTATATTTTAATAAATTTCTCAATCAAATTTTAAAAAATATTATTAAAAATTATGGCATATTTTTAGTAAAATCGAAACTATGAAAAAATTAAGATGAATTTGTCTCTAATGAATATTTATTGCAATTATTTATAATCCTTGTACGTGTACAATTATTTTATGATAACAAAAGAAATTTACAGTAACATGAACTCTAGACATGTTAGACTTTCAAAAAATAGCACTTCTACAAAAAATAGTTCTTGAAAAAAATAGAAGAGAATTTGAAAATGTGTTTATACAGTAAGCTTCGGTTGATTTCAATAGCGTTTTAAAATTAATATATTTGTAATTCATTTCTTGAATTTATTTTTATATAACAAAAAAATTTCTCAAAAATTTATAGAATTTTTTCTGTTTTATAATATATTATATAACTGAATAATATATTTTTAAGAAAAATTTTGATTAAATGATTCGTACAGCTAAATAATTTAATCTCTATGTAATGTTTACCAAATGCATAAGCAATTTAGAAAGTATACTATCACATATTTTCCAATAACTATTTTTTACAGTGAGCATGATTATTTACATCTAAAACTAAAAGCACAAATACCATAACACATATTCAAATGCATAATAAAGGAAAACGCACACACACATTGTTCCCTTTAGTGACTTAGTGAGCAGTCGAAATAATTCTCAAGATAATGCACGCGAAATGTGCAGTATATTTGTTATTAATAAAAGAGTTCCACCAATGCTGATCTAAATTAATTTTACCGGGCATGAATCATTGAGTTTGCATTCTTGAAATGAGAAGCCTAGTTCGTGCTATAAATTTTGCGAATGCTTTGTTTCGAACTTTTACGGACGTAATGTTTAAGACTGTTATAAATGAAATTTGATTAAGAATGGGAATTTCATTGCATTTTCTGGAATTTTATTTAAGGCGGTTTCCTAGTGGTTATATTCAAAGTCATTTGTAATTATTTACGCATGAAAATTTAGGAAATGTCTTTGAAATAGATGAATATTTACTGAAGTAAGTTAGTATTTTATCATTAAAATAATTAAACATAAATAAACTATAATTTCACATTTACATTTGCATATGATATAAATTTTACATTTACATTGAGAAGTATATGATTATTTTATCACAAAATAGTGTAGTTTCAAGAATAAATGCTATACCAAAATAAAAAATCAGTCAATTTAAAGTAAATAAATGATAAGGTAAGAAAATAATTATACACGTGTAATACACAATTTTTAGAAATATATTTTTTCCAATCATATTAAGTTTTCATATAAGTTATTGTGCTCGTCTTAATTAATAACATTTATACAATTAATTAAGACTGACACAATAAAAATAATAAAGGTGATAAATAAAATTTTAGAACTTTAATTAATTCATTAATCATTGTATCTACTTCAAAGTTACAAAGGTTAAAGATTATGTAATTTCAAAAATAAGCCTCTCTCTCTCTCTCTCTGTGTGTGTGTGTGTGTGTTATTTTCATATAAAAAATGCAACATTTAAAAAATTTCAAGTGAGAGGGGAAAATAACATGAATAAGAGTAACTATAGTAATACTGTGACTACAAATTCTCAGAATTTATACTTTGATTCTTGATGACTCTAAGTCTATTGTTTAAGCAATAAAAGATATTATTTTAAGAAGAGATGCCTTCTAGATAGAATAACTGAAAAAATTATCTTTTACAAAATGAAAAAAAATGCTTATTATATTAATTTGCGTTTGAAATTACATTTATGACTAACAAATCGTAAAATTATATGTAAATGATTCTTGTAATAAATTTTGCTTTTTTAATTTATGTAATATTGTCATTTTATGCATTTAATTAGAAAACTGGCAAGTAATGGTACACCATCGACAATGAACGATTAATTCAGATAAAGTTGCAAACTGTATAAAATGGTTAAGGAGTTAAAAATCCATTCCCATCAACAATCCCAACATTAATTTTTAATTTAAGTAAATAGCGACGTTAACAATTTGAATTGGCAACTTCCTTAACAAATTTACATGACAACAGATTAATGAGCTACTAATTATTATGTATGCATCCCATTATTCTGCGATTTCAAATTGGATTTAAGAATGTTAAAACTTTTGAAGCGTAGTATTATCTGTATAACTTTAGTAGAACTAAAGTTAAGGACTAAGTTATTGACAAACCAGGTGTACAGAAAAAAATTAGATATCATCTAGTATCAAAATGTTCTTCAACTTTCCGAAACTAATAAAATGTGTTCTTAATTTTCTGTACATTTTTAGTACTTCCAATATTTTATAACGAAAAGTATACACATATATGATATTTGTATAGTTTACTCAAGGAATAAGATGGTCAACCACTTAATTTAAATGTATAATTTACATTATTAAAAGTTTAGAAATTATAACTCTTGATTTTCTATTAATCAATTTTTGATTGGTTTGTCACTCAACGGTCATGTTTTTGCACACAAGTGCTGATTAGACTGGGATCTACAGCTTAAAGTGCATTCTGAACCTTCAAAAACACTCAAGCTGAGATTCGAATCTATAAACTGTTAAACAGAAAATAAGAGCACTAACCATTCAGCTACCAGTACAGTATCATAACTTTTGAAAATCATAGTGAAAAATAAATATTAGAATAGTTTTAAAAAGAATCTACATATATTTCCAATTGTTAGTCATAGACATTGACTCTGATAGAAAAAATGCTAAAAAATAAATAACTTGTGAAAAATTTTATCTAAAAATCATTTTATGTTATAAAGTACATATTTATCAAGAAAACAAATATAATTTTTCCTTCGTTCCTATATATGTATAGTGATATTTAAATTTTTTACTTATTTTTTAATGTAACAATTCTTTTCTTGTCTTTCCATTACTAATAAACATTAAATAAATAACTTTTATAGGCCTAAATTATTTTTCTAAATGTGTTAATATCTTTTAGGGTTATATTGCTTTAAGACATTCAAACTAATTTTAATATATTCAAATTGCATTAAATTAAATTCTAGTTTATTGATTTACGATTTTTGAATATAGAATATAATAAAACCATAATTGTAAAATTTTATCCAAAATAAAATATCTAATAACTATTTAATGTAATTAAAATTTTACAACAGTAAAAATTACTGTTACTTTTCAATTACTTTAAAAATAATAAAATCCATTACTTTGAAACTTTGAATAAAACGTGATAAAATCGAATGTTTTATGCTAATAATTTCAACTTTAATCTCAACAGTAATTTCATCATATGAAATTTAAATATCAAAAAAGATTTTTTAAGAAACAATAATAAATACGAAAATTGATTTTAAAATTTAAGTAGTTTGTATGCATTATACTATATTTATACAAAATAAGTCTTGTTATATTGTATTAGTTAATGGTAGTCAATATATTAAGAGAACTTATTTGAAATAAATTGATGAATTTTTTGTTACATACTAAAACTTTAAAATTGATGCTTGTTAGTTTCAGTATAAAATTACCAATCTTTTCACAAATGCTACACAAAAAAACAGATAAAAATTAATAAACTATCCTAATAAAAACTCTTTCATCATGGTGTTAATAAATATCCCAATAGAACAGAATAATACAAATAATTGTTAGCATTTTTCATAAAAACACATTTCTAAGATTTCATCATGAAAGCCCTTTTTCTTAGATTTCAAATCTGTGTGAAATTATTTTTAAATAAAAGTGTGTATGTGTGTGTGTGTCTTTATATATATATATATATATATATATATATATATATATATATATATATATATATATATATATATATATATATTAACCAGTTAGTTAATAAGATATGAATTTTATACCTTATGAACAATTAATCTACTTTTCCACTTTCAGCAAAATTTGAATAAAACATATTTAGTATTAATAATATTCATTACATTATGCTTACATTAGGATATATATTTTGTATTTCCATCTACCAGACTGAGATTTTGAATTTAAATAAAAGATATATGAATTACTACAATTCTGAAAACAATATACTCTGATATTTATTCTAGATATATAATTCAATATATAAATATATATTTTACAAAGAGACATTCCTGAATTTTTTAACTGAAAATATAGGAAAAGATAGTAACATTTAAAAGTAAGATTTAACAGAAAGGTAAAACTATTTTTGTTTTAAAAAAAATCAATAATTAATAGACTTATGTTAGTTAGTTCTACAAATGTATCAAACAATAAGTCAATTATTTTAGATATTTCAATACTGAAAATTTTCAAATACTATACTTTCTAGCAATATTGAAATTTCAAATATTTATTACTATACAAAAAAAATTGCAATGTCTATAAATTCATCTAAAAATTAAAAGGAAGTTCTTGCACTTTATCAAGGAAGTTAAGTATTTTATTATTTCAAATGAATAAACATTGTGTGTTCACGTATAATTTTAACAGTCAACTGGAAACATCAACTATGTTCCTAATAAAGACAAATGGCAGTGTTTAAATTAAATATATATGAAATTCAATATACATTTCAGACAAAAAAATAAACTTTCACAATACAACTAATCAATAATACACCTTGATTGTAAGAGTACACATAGCTTCAAACAAAAAATAAATACTTTTACAAAAAATGATAACAAATGAATTAATAATGAATATATGGAAAAATGACTGATTATATATCAACAGTACACATTAATTTAGAATAAACATACAATTGTACGGGCAATACATATTATATTTAAAAAATAAAATTTTACAGCTAAGTATTCACAGGCATTTAAAAGTATGTTATTTGAACAGTATTGCACATTTTGTTATAATGTCAACACAAATAAAAAAATAATAAAAATAAATTATGTAACAGTAAGAAATAAATTGGAGTTTTACTTTGCCAAATATAAATATGTTCTTTCAACAAATATAATTAAATTGGAAATTTATCTTTCCAAAAATATATATTTATTTTCAAATGAAGTAGAATCAATTTAAATGTTCATTAATATATAGTACAGAGGGTATTAACACATTTTTATAATGATTTCGATAAGAATTTTTAAAAAGTAAATGTTTTGAAATAAAAATTTTTGGCAACAGCTTATTATTTGAAATGAGAAATATCGTCTGCTACTTTAAAATTTATTGTTCTTTCAAAATGTAGCATGTAAACAAGCTGTGGATTGCGGAATATGCTCTTGCGGTTTCTGAAGAGAAATATTCTTTTCCAGGATTCAAAAACGTTGTGAAATCCATGGTATTAAAATTTCTAAGTGCAAAATAAGCAACCTTATTAATCGAATAGGTAAAAACCATCAATCATTATTTCTACATGGAAAGAACACTCCACACGAATATCCGAAAAAAGTACGTACTGTTTCAAATGTTCTAAAGTGAAATCGCTGGTAACAAGAGAAAATCCATCAACACAGAAATCAATAGCAAAGTCTTTAGATACATCTGTATCAACAATAAATAAAATAGTAAATCAAGATTTACAACTTAAAAAAGCTAAACATTTTGTAGAATCCTGCATGAAAACCATTTAGCAGGAGATAAATGGAAATACATTGTGACCTTTAATGAAGCACGAGTTTGCCTAAATGACTGCAACAAAAAAAGGTCTATTTACTGTAGGAAATGAGGAGAAAAAATGGACGAACCTGGTTCCGTCAATGTAAAGAAAGTTTCAGTAAGGGGTTTATGATATTCGCTGGTTTCTCCTACAATGGGAAATTAAAAAGAAAAAGAATAGAAAAAATTGTTGAAATCAACTCATCATACTATCAGGAGAAGGTCTTACGTCCAATATTTACAGAAGAAATTCCACTTCTTTATCCCAAAGACTTTCAAAGAGTGAAACATCAACAAGACAAAGCTACAAGTCATACTTCGAAAACTACCACTGCATTCCTTGAAAAAAATGAAGACTAATACAGGTATTGCATATATACCTTTTCAACATATTCCTGCGAAGTCCCCTGACGTTTCACCTATGGATTATTGTGCCTTTGATCTGTTAAAAAAGAGCTCTTTCTAAACGCAAACCCACCACGATGGATGGACTCTGGAAAGTAGAGGAAGAGGAATGGAAAGCAATACCCCTGGAAATTTTATGAAAAGCTCTTATATCACGGAAATCATGATGCAGACTTATAGTCCAGAAAAAAAGCTATCAGATCGAACATTTTAAAAAATATTACATTTTAAACATTAGTTAAACGGCCCTAAAATCGTTCTAAAAATGTGTTAATACCCTCTGTAATTTATCTCAGCAAGTAAAAAAAAATTACTATACAAATAATGTTTCTCATAATCAATTATGAAAAGTGAGATAAAATATTTATGATAAACTAGACCTTATAATATACGTAAGTACTTAAGGATTTAACTTTTAATACACCTTCAAGTAAAAGCAAAGAAACTGACAAATCTATATATATATATTAAAATTATCAAGGAAGTTACACAAACAAACATACACTTCAAACAAATCATTTCACAAAATTGACTTCATATGTACAATATAATTCAGTTTTCTTAAATTATAGACACTAATATTTACAACAAAACACAAACATTTTTTCAATCACTGGGAACAAAAATTAATCTAAAATTTACTAATCATACTAACTGGCATGCGAAAGTTAAGTACCCAAAAATTTAAGTTACACAAAAAATTTTTATGACAGTTTCAGTTACATTTGAATAAATAAACTTATTTGTATAACTAAAAAAATGAACACCAATGTAAAATAATAAAAGTAAAATTATAAGAATGTAGAAATTCATTATTATTTACTGGGAAACTTATAAAACATTGTTAGAGTGTTAGATAAAAATATATCATTTGTTTTCTTAATTTTACTTTAAACGAAAATATTTATTATAAAGAACTGAAATCAATGCAGCATACCAAACATTTTTTTTTTACATTTCAACAGAATTCCTAAGCACATATTTCATTCCTCTTAATCAAGCGATTTCTTATCAAAATTCCATTACATACTTCTGATAAGTTTTTCCATAGATAAATAATTCCTTCTAAAAAAAATTCCCAATTGACTTTATTCAAAAGAACCTTTTTAAATAGTCACCCTTCTCGCATTTATTTATAAATCAATATGTGATAGCATCTATCATTTTTCTCTCATTTAGTAATTATCTAATAGCACCTTTAGACGCACGTTTTTTTAAATATTTCAGTTTTAATGTAATTTTTTTTATTTCTATACATTTTCTAACATTACCAGTATATTTTCACATACCCCATTTGAAAAGTAGTATTCCCAGAAGAGTCATGTTTATCAAAGTTTAGAAATTGTGTCTTGCAGCAAAATCGCTAATCTACAATACAATTTAGTTAATATAACTAAATTTCATTGTTATTATATAAATGCAAGAACAAATAAATTACTTAACTTGTGCCAGAAGATCATTTGTAAGTATACATAACTCTATAGCAAATATAATTTCTATGTTTTAAATTAATAATCATTTAATTAATTGACTATCACACATATTTTTAAAATGTTGGGCAGGCATTTGGCAGAACATTATGCTTGGAGGCCATGTCCATCCATTCCACTCTACGATCATTTATTGCAACATTTCTCAAACACCCAACAAAATTATTTCGACTATGAAGAGCACCAGTCGGTAAATCATCTGCAAAAATATGAGATGGATTATAATAATACGATTCCATCAATTTTCACATTTAAAATAAAAGTTAAAAATAAAATTATCTTTCAATTAATTACTATTTATAAATGGAAGTAGTTATGCAATTAAAATACTACATCATGGTAATCAATTATAAATGTATAAATTCACTTTAACATACTATAAAAAAATAAGTAACTTACAAGTATATAAAATATAAAAAAAATGAATCTTTAATTTAAATATACACAAGACCTCACAGTACATATAGCATTTATGAACATTTTATTTGCCTCCTGAAAAAAAAGACAAATGTTTCTTATATAATATTTAATTAAATGTTACCTCACATAAATCAAAATTAATTCTTTATAAATTAGTTTATTAAATGTTTTCAGCTTTAATTATTACTGAACATCATAAATTGAAAAAAAATTTAATAATTCATTCAAATGTAAATATTTTACTCAATAATGGATTTTTTAGTTCTTTTGATGTATATTCCTTTTATACTTATCATATTTGTAAGTATAATGTAGTATCATTTGAATTTTAATGCTAATTTATTAGTTTTAGAGAGTTAAGATTTCAGAATCAATTTACTATATTAACAAATACAATGTAAAATAATATCTAAAATATCCACAAAAAAGTAAGAAATTAATATTAAAATATTTTAGTCTTTTGTTTATTTATTACTCACAGATGATGATTCAACTGAGATCTATTATTTAAAATGAGTTCCAAATCATTCCCTTCCAAATTGGGATTCAAACTCGTGAATAGATAAACAAAAGACTGAAGCACTTATTATAAAAACATCAAGTTTGCTTGAAATATTTAGAAAATTAAATGCTACTATGTCCTATTATAATAAAACATACCAATGGTTTAACACATAAAAAAATTACATTGAATTGTAAATTAAAATTACATAAATAATCACATGAGCAAATGCTATTAAGCTTTTTACTATGTCAATGATTCATATTTTCCAAATCAAGTATAAAAAGAGAACATCTGTTAAAACTTATAATACAATAATAAATTTCAGTGATGATTTAGATAATTTGAAAGTGTGTCAATAACATTTCTTCAATTTATCAACAAAATATAAGAGACTTAGTTAATTGTTATCATTCATATGCCAATTTAAGATTCATACAATCAAACCAATCAACCTAAAATCCAATATAAGATACTATGCAATATACCATATGAGAAAGGAATTCAACCATTTAGAATGTAATTAGCTATAATTTTTTTATACGAAAGTTATATTAATTTAGATAAAAATAATTATTTAACACAATAAAATAAATAAACAAAATCATTATTATTAAAAAATTTTATACACATGCAAAAGTTCTGATAAGCATTAAATTTCTGTTAAATGTTTCAGGAGTTTCATATCAATATGTAAACAATTACTTCGCACAATTTTTAAGCAAACTATCTTTTAAATAAATAAAAAGCAATTTCACAAATAATCAATATATAAATTGTTACTTCAAAATATTAAATATATGATGTAAAATTGTATATATTTATGAAAATTTTTAAGAAAAAATGTTTACAATAATCTATATTATTCAATTTTAATACTAATCCACTTACCTGGAATGCCTCCAATATATAAAGGACTTTCCGTATTTGGTTCCAAAGGTGTACTTTGACTCAAAGCAACAGACACATCAAATAAATCTACTTTTAAAGTGATAGTTTTGTAAGCATATTGAGCTGTTACCATATGCCATTGTCCATCACATACATAATAAGAAGAATCAAAAGTTTTAGTAGCACTGAATGGTAGTTCTTCATTTCCAAGAACAACAGATATTACAACCTGAAAGTAATAATTAAATTCTAAAATAGATGGTTCATTTAACAAAGGAAAAGTAGCAAATAAAAATATTTGTATTTGGATAAATAAAAATGTTTTTGAAGTGTTAAGAAAAAACTTGTTTTCCTGTTTAGTTATCAATTTTTAAATTACTTATCTTTACTTTACTAAAATAAAAAATTGTTTTAAATAACCTCATTTTTATTATATCAAACATATACTGAATAAATTTTACTTTTTAAATTGTTTATTACTATTAAAAAATTCTATAAAAAAACAACAAAAACATAGAAATTAAGAAATTGTAACAAAATTTATCCAAACTGCTCATATTTAGATTCTATTCTGTTCATATTCATAGGCTTAAAAAGTATTTTACAAAACAAAAGTTTACTATAAATAAATGCAAATTCCTTATTTAATGTATAATTGATTAACATTAAAATATATTAGAAAAACAGATATGCTCACAATAAAAAAATCAAAATCCAAATTATAAATTTTATTAAATGAACAGCAAAAACTGCAAAAACATTTTTATAAAAAATTATGTAAAATAACTAAGATAATGAAATGTAAAATATGCATGATGAGTTTAAATTAGATTATAATCAAATTGCACTTCATTATATATTATCTTCATGTATACTCTCTTCATGTATGCAATTATATTAATATTTATGAAGTTATATTTTTAAATCAATATTTTCATACCGATTTAGCACAAAATTATAATTTACTGTTATTATAAAAAGTCATATTTATAAAAATTTAGATATAATAAAATAACTTATATCATAACAATATCTTACATTATATAATATGTTACAAACATTACATTAGAGAAAAGTATTAAAACACTGAAGATATTAATATAATAATTAAATAATATTACTCACACTTCCATTCCCAAGTTCTAAAGCTATAGATGGAACTCCATAGCCTTCAGTTAAAGCTAAAAGTATTCCATTCTGCCTTGTTGTTTTAAATTCAACCTGAATATCTAGTTTCATTCCAATGTTGAATTTCTCAGCTAAAATAAAATTGTAATATTATATAATAAAATTTATAAGCTAGAATATTGTTATATAGTTTAAGTTAAAATAAAAAAGTCATATGAAAAAATAATTTATCATGTGAAATAATTAATGATAAAAATGTGTCTCAATTTTAAGAAATTCAAATTAATGCATATCAATTGACTTTGTTAGTAAAGTTGTGAAATAAGATTGAAAGAAGATAAACAATTTGGTAATTTTTTATTAGAGTTATCATAATTTTGGTGATGAGGAAAATTAAAATACAGCTCGAATCTACAACAGAGTTGTAGACTTTTATCCAACAGCTGACATGTTTTTAGCTAAATTGGTATACATATTCGAAAGATTATACTTCATCGTTTTTTATATCATTTTTGATTTTTTTAGTTTGTAATTAATAGTAAAATGAATATTTATAATATGTTATTATCTTTTTATTATTTTTATAAGAAAAATTTAGTCTAAAATTTTGAAAAATTCATCAACTGCACATATAATTGAAAAGAAAAAATATTTTTGTTTGGATATAATATTTTATTAGATTTAAAAGCATCAATATCTTAAATATTGAAAAATATACAGTTATGCGTTAAAATTAAAGTTACAATTATATTTTTGGAAAATAATGTGTCACAAAAAAATAAAGAAAATTTCTTAATGACATAAAATGAAAATTTAAAACATTAGTAAAGATGAGGTTAATTTTTAAAGAACCAATCCTATCAATTAATCAATACGTATTTGATTAGTTTTCAATGAGATAAACCAAGCAATATCAGTTAACTCATTTCATTTCATTAGTTACTACAACACATGACAGCTAAACATGAGACTTTCAAAATAAGCTATCGAAAAATCTAATAAAATAATTCTGACTTTTTAAAAAATAGTACTATTGCAATATCATATTTCTACTAAATTGAATTTTGTTCCAATATTAATTTTTAAAACAAGTGTTATTTGCTAAATTCAAAAGAATGAGCATTGGAAGTTTCTTTTTGTAATTTATATTTTAATGGTAGTTATAACAACAAGGGAAATTTCTTTTACTTTTGAAATCATTAAAACTTCAGTATTTATTAAAATGTGAGCAACAAGATTAAGCGCTTTAGATAAATATAAATTTATTTTGGAATGCTTATCAAACAACAGCAATAATTAATTGATCACAAACATATAACTACTAAACTGTTGAGTGTGAAAAGTTATTTCTACTAGGTGAGTACTGTTCAGGATTTTGAAATTACATGATAAAAAAAATTATCAGAAATAATACAAATGGTTAATGCAGTTGGTCATATAATATGGTGCTAAATGTTATTTGGTTGAATTTATTTCAATGATGAATATGGGTATGTCCTATTGGGTAATCATTAATGTAAGATTATGAACAGATTATGAAATAATTTTAAAAAACAAAATATTTAGCATTTAATAATATATTCTTCAAAATGATATTACATTCATAAATATTTTGAAAAGTAGTAATTGGCGTTAACAGTTACATTAAATTTTGAGAAATTAACATTACTTATTTTTATTTAAATTTGGTTATAAAATCAGATTTTCTTTCAACACAAAAGAAATATCAAATAATATTAATGAAATACAAGTACACACACTGTAAAGTAATGTAATAAAAATTATATTAGTAAAGAAAAACAGTTGGAAAGTTCGGTTATTATTAATAGTTGTTATGGATGACTTCGTGATAATCTTTTTTTAACAGAAATTCCACGTTTAAAATAATAAATTTGAATTAAAAGTTAAGTACATATATTTATAATAAAAACATTCATTATTAAAAAAAATCGAAACATACTATATACAGCATATGCATCGCCAGAAAAGAAAGCTCCAGGTTCAATCGTTGAAAAACAATGACCGACATTTTGTAGCTCACCACTTGCTATATCTAAATATTTTCCATTCAGATGGAAATCCCGAATACAACCTTTTAAACTCTCCATCATCTATAAATAAACGACATTAATGGCAAAATTTTAGCACAAATATTTAAATATTATTTTACAATTACATAGACTTAACATAGAATAAATGTTATTTGATTACTTACTACATTTTCAATTGCTTCCATTTCTTCAGGAACTCCTCCTACGAATAATGGGGATCGCAAGGCTAATCGTCTACGAACTTTAAAATTTATACCCTTCCTTTTATGATCAACACGAAATGCAACTTGTCTTCCTACCTTAGTGACAGTAATCTGAAATATAAATAATATTACTTAATTTTGTTTGTAAAATAATCATGGTATTTAATTGAATATAATTTTTAAATTTCAACATAGCAAGTCCTAAAATTAAATTTTGAGTTAGAAATTCTATGAGCTGTAATACTAACCTACACAAATTTCCAAAAACATGACATACTACTAGAAATCTCGGATTTAAGTTATAAACTAATGGAACATAGAGTATTAATTAATAACATTTATAATATCACTCAATTGCATAGTTTTACATCAAAAATTAAAAAAAAAATTACAATATTTTTAGAAATAATATTTAACTTTTTTATAAAGTTTGTAGCATATATCCGAAATACTCTGAATTTTTCAGTTTCATTTACATAGCAGTATGTAATATATCCATATTACACTTCCACTTACTTTACATATTATTCGCCTAATTTGGAAGAGGATAGTTCAATTATAAAAGTCATAATCAATTTGAATAATTACATGGTAGCTAGGAAAAATGCTAGATAATTAACTGGCAATTTTTAGCATTTTAATTTTTAAATAAAAAGTAATTTAATGCAAAAGAATTGGAAAATATTACTAATGCAGCATACCAATTCAATGAATACATTAAAATTTAATTACTGTAAAATCATTCACAAAAGTAAAAAATGAAACAAGCTTTCACAGTTCTTTATCTGGGAAGCTTTTATTGTAAAACTAATATCTATCAAGTATTAGGACTTGTGAATACATAAAAATTCCTTTTTTTAATACTTTCAATCAACAATTTAGATTAGTGTCTAAACAATGACAAGAAGTTTACAGTGAATTGGTATTATCTCAACAGAAATGGAAAGGATATTAACAAAGAATTGCTTACTAATTATGAAGATTTTCTTGCTGGGTTGAAAACTAAAATAGATAAATAACATTTCAAAGCCAAAGTATTTAAATCTAGTCAACAAAAAGCATGGATTACTTTAAACTTGATGGATCCATGCAAATCAAAGTAGAAGTCTACAAACGAAGATATTTCCTAAATTGGCTCATTTAACTATCATCTTATTGAATCCTTAATTTATATTTTTGTGGGTAGTAATTTAAACTAGTGTTGTAAGTTTTGTGCACCAAAATTGCCCACATGGTACAAGCTTAAGATTGAACATTTCAGAGAAGGAAAAAAGTAATATTTTGTAATGATAAGTAATATCTTAGTTTTCTATTGTTATTTTTTATGTATTATGAGTTAAAATATATAAACGAATATGATTGTTCTTATAATATCACTAACAAAAGAACTCACATGATGCCAATTGCCATCATTAAGGATGACAGGATTTGTAGCACGTCTAGCTTTTCTATCATATATGTTGATGACTGGTCTACCACCCAGTAACATTAAGGCAAAATGAGAAACTTGACGACCATCTTTAACTAATAATAATAATCCATTTGGAAAATATGTTCTGATATCAAGAGTTACATTGAAACTGAAAGAAAAATAATACATTTGACTGTATGAATATATAAATATGTATATTAATATTTAGCAACAAACTTCAGTGAGTTAAAATATTTTTCTATAATTAAAACCCAAGTTAAAAAAAATGAAATAATATACACTTTAAATAAAACAGAAACTTACAAGTGAGCAAAATAATATTGCTGAAATTTTACATCCAGAAATGCATTATCTCTCAAAACATCAACAATTTATAAATCATGCATTAGATTTTAGACACATTTATCATATTAACTATTAAATTATGATTCCGTACAAATGTATCATTGGTAACCAACATACTTAATTAAACTCAAAATAATATCACAAATATAAAGAATACTATTTTCTCAAAAATATTAAAAATATAATTCCAAATATTGATTTTTTTTACAATATAACTAATGCAACATTTGTAGCTACTTAGATAAGGAAGTTTTAAATCTATGAAATTTGCTTATTTAGAAAGTATTCTTCATCAGTCATTTCAAATTAATTTATGATAAATTTAAATTAATTTGATACACAGCTTTTATATTGAATTTAGTATTTTAATGTCTTCATTAATCAAGGCCAAAAAATATTTTATACAATTCATTTAAATAAATTATATGATGAACTATAATGTTCAACATCAACATTCATCCCCTACTTTCATCCCCTGATTTTATATGGAAAACTAAATTTCCATAAAAACAATTATGAATGTAGTACTTATAAGAGTTGAGCACAACTGTAAGGAAACAAAAATGTGTAAGTACATAAAATATAACAAAAGAGAATAAATTAAAAAAATTTTTTAGAGTAAATGTAACTTTATTTATAAGAAATTTCTTTTCATACATTAAAAAAATAATGTTAATTACTAGCTAACTAATTTTCATGGTAAATTTTAGCAGTCAAAAAGATTTTGTGTGTGTCATATCTGTCACACAACCTTCAGAAAATTACACAAGTTCTTTAAAATATAAATTTTGATTGTGGGAGATGTATCATATGTTTTTGTTTTCTAAATAAAAATTACTGAATTAAAACTGACTTCATCCACTTCTCATCTTAAGGTATATGTATAAACCAACAAATACAGCTATGCGCGTTAGTAATTTTTAAAGGCCTTTTCGATAGTTTAAATTGCTGTAGCATCCATTATATAAGACACATTCTAATAAAATAGAAACTTCCAGTCATGGTAAGATTTATATGCATAGTAAATATCTGCATTTTCAACTATTTTTCAAATAAAATGCTTATTGAAATTATCTTTATTTCACATTACCTTTCACTCAGCTGCAAGATGATTTTCACTTATATTATAAATTATTGAATATTCAAGTTAATTAAATATTAATATTAAAACAATTAATTAATATTAAAAAATACATAGTTTTCTCTTTATTTCAAGAACTTGAGAGATAAGAGACAATTTTTCCCACACAAACTGGCTCTTAAGTTTTTAGAACAATTTTTTGATATGCCAGATTTAAAATAATGCCCATATTACTAGCAAAAATAATGAAGGATGCATTTTTCACATAAGTGATATGATACAATTGTACTATAAAATTGTATTCAGTTTTATATAAATATTTTAATATTTAATAATACTGATAACATTGGAAAGATTTCTTATTTTTTGATGTTAAAAAATTTACCTTAAGAATAACTGAAACAAAATACGATATTTTATTGTAATTTACAGCCGATAATGAACATTATAAGAAGCTAAATTGAATAATATATTTGCAATAATGAAATAAATAACTAAAAGTACTGAAGTCTTTTTTAAAACACTAAATATTATTCTATGTCGAAATTAAATTGACAATTTGAGAATAAAACTTATAATATTTTATAATGTAAATTTTAATTTAGATTAATTCTAACTATCAGAATCAAATCATATAAATATAATAAATATTATAGAGCATTTTTATATAAATATCAAGAATCTCTGCTGCTAATGCTAAAAAAATGTATTCTAGAAATTTCCTAAAAATATAAATTATAATACAAGTCATATTAAACATACCAATCATATAAACTGTAATTTTTGATTTCTTTTTAATAAAAAAGAGTATGATAATTAAATCAAACATATTTTAAAATGTTAGAGCAATCTATGTATTACTTACTCATCAACAAAATCTTTCCTTCCAATCGGAACTTTGGCATGACTAAATATTTCATCACCAAATTTGACTGCTCTTTTCTCAAGAACATATGATGCCATTTCAGCACATCTTTCAAGGGGCTGAATAATGCCTGCATATGGTATCTCAGCACCAAACCAATCTTTCTGAGTACGACCAATACCTGCACCAGTAAAATTCACGTATTCATTGAAGCGTAGCAATCTAGGAAGTCAAAATTAAGATAAAGCTATTAAATTTATAAAGTAAAACATAAATGTTTTGACAACCATACATAGATAGCAGTCTTAGCAATAAAAAAAATAAGCATGTATGTATTTTGCCATTAAGATAAAAAAGATAATATTCAGTTACAAAAAATGATTTTTAATTATTATTATTCAGATGAGAAATTAACACATTATTTTAAGAAAATTGTGAAAAGTATGGACTTTTGTTGCAAATAATTTTATGCTTTTCAAAAAAAATTATAAAATATAGAAAAATTTTTAATAAATCACTTCAAAAAATCTGAAAAACCAGAATAAAAATTGTTTGTGTGTGTACATTTATATAGATATAAAAAAAGAAAATAAAATTTTAGATTAATATACTACTGTTAATAAACTGATGCTTTAAAATTTTCGAATTATTGTAGTCTATTTTATCATAATTATTGGAAGATCAAACATAAAAAATGAAAATATTCTAATTGAATGAAAATTTTCTAAATTAGTATAAATAACAATTAAAAAACTTGTAAAAGTACAAATATATGAATAAAATATGCAATAATAAACTATTTTCAATGTGTTTCAAAGTAAGAGACACAATCAAAAATGCTTTTCAAAAATTTTGTTTTATTCATTTTATAAGACTGGAAAAGATATAACAAAAATAAATAATGTAGGACTATGTGAAGTAGTTTTTCCTAATCAATCATTAAAATTAACTATTGCTATAAAATAATTTATGATTTCATTACCTATTATTAAATATTGGATCTTTAATGGTCCCAAACAAAGGAGTATTGGTAGATATCATATGTTTATAATCAATGCCCTCCTTAAAACCACCAAAATAAAGACCTCTTTGAGGTGGTGCATCAATATCTTTCATTCCTCTTGGCAATCTACCAGATGCTACTTCAATATCATCAATGCGCATGACAATTCTAAAATTGAGATACAAACTTTTAGCAAACTTTTTTATTTTATACAATTCTAAATGTTTTCCAAATTTTTATCAGGAAAATATAAAACACAGATATATTGTTGTGTTAAAATATAACCATAGATATCATATTAAGTTATTAAAGTTAAGATAATTAAAATGAAATAGTTACTTTACAAGACTATTATTCAGCCAGAAATAAGAATTTTATATACTTTTTTTTTAAAAAAAAATTAAGCTAGAAAATGTGTTTTATTACTAAGCAAATCAGGGAAATATACTTTACATATATGCAGAAATATTCAATTAATAATAATATATTTTTTTAATTTGCTTAAAATGATACAAATGGAAAAATATCTGCAAAGAAATAACAATAATAATCAGTGCTATATCATAATTTATTTTTAACAGTATCTTTTAAAAAATAAAAAAAATGTGGAATAAATACTAAAAATTGCAGTTTAACACTTTTAATTTAATTTGCTTAAAAATATAACTATGAAGCTTTAAATTTTAAACTAACTCTTTGTATTTTAAATAAAATTTGAGTTGAGATGATTTTATACTTGAATTTTAGAAAATCAACAAATTGCTTTTGATTTAAATTTTTAATAATATTTTTCAGTTGCTGTATATCAACTAACTTGACAAAAAAATTATTTTCCTATCTCAAAAGTAAGAAATCAGTAAAGGAAAAAGAAAACATGAGATTGTAAGTGCTAATGAACTCTTACGATATAAGCAATTTTAAAACAAAAAAAAAATGACGAAGTAAACAACTGTTTTCAAAATATAATCAAGGAAAAATTCTTTACTTAAATAAAAAAAAACTTTACTTATATTTACTATATACATGAAAACATTACACACATCAACATATGTTTACAACAATTTATGTTACAAATAGACTATATCTTTTAAACATGTTGAATATAGATAAATATTTACAAAAGTTGATAACAATTTGTAAATTCAGCAATTCACCTCTAAGATGTTCTCAAAGAAAGAAAATAAATTAATAAGAAAGTTATATTGCTACAAAATTACAGTAGATGCTTATTTTTATGAATCACTAATTTACACTCTAGCAATTTTACAAACTAGTGCTAATCCCTAAAACAATTCCATAAACAAACTGAGAATTTTATTTCTCAATTATGAACTACTTTTGAAAAATCAATTTATATATATTTTTCTCATCAAGAATTAATAATAGTTAAAAAAATTAATGTAAAATTTAATAAAATAAATCCTGAAAACCTGGATCAATATAAAATATAAACAACTGAAGTTTACAAAATGGACTATCATCAAATACATACTTTCTATGAGTTTTCATTATCGTGACTGAATGGTACTTTCCATCACTATATACTTCATCAGATAGAAGTTTAGTTTCTCCACTACCACCATTAAATCTTGCTTCTATTTGACCATCCACAAGTGCAAGAGAATAATAATGCTGTAAAAATAAATAATTACAAAAATATATTTAATTAAAATAAGTAAAATTTGATCTGGGATATATAATACATATAGTAATTACTTAATAAAGGTAGAACATTTTTGAAACTTATTTTTGTAGAACAACACTTAATAAACAACATTTCATATGTCTAAAATATTTATCAATATTTCGGCAAATTACATAATCAATCTTAGTGAAGAGTATAATAAAATTTGTATAACATTGATAACACTAAATTCTCAAAAAGAATATTATCTTCCATTTCATTCTATCACTAAGCAATAAAAAAATTCCAACTATTCATCAGTGAAATACTTAATAAGTTAAAGAATAAATATTTAAATAATTTAAGAAGATAAGACTGCAGTATAATGAAAAGATTTGGGCAATTTACCTTCCTTCTCCTTCCATTTTGTTTCTTCCATAAAGTAAGCATAAATAAATTTGAAAATTATTCAAAAATATATTGTTTTATAATTATTATATAAATTACTTAACAAATGTAAAACAGAGTTACTGCATGCAATATCCTTTCACTTTTAAGCATTAATTTAGCTTTACAATAAACATTTATCATTTTAAACTCCTTTTTTATTCAAACATAAAATAAAATTTTCATGAAACAAGATCTACTTTCATTAATTTCAAATATTATTATCACGAGAATACAATATATCTCTGAGCACACTTATCTTATAACCTTAATACTATACTATGAGCAATAAGACTTTTTTCTTACACAGCATATCCTTCTTAACCAATCCAATGAATCATATTTTTCTACTATATATATATATATATATATATATATATATATATATATATATATATATATATATATATATATATATATATGTTAACAATTTGATCATTAGAATAACAATAAACCAAAAAGACTTGTTAGTTTTTTAAAATTCCTAAAAAATTCAAAAATTAAACAAATATGAAAAATTAATTTTTTTACATTAATTTAAAGGTTTCAAATTTTTAAACTCCATTGATAAAAAACTATTTATTACCTTTTGCAAATTTAAAATGTTTACGAGCATATTTCTTAATCAATATATATTCTTAATCTCATTGATAGAAAATATCTGAATAAAATGAAATGTTATGAATAAGTTAAAACAAAATGCTTTGATAACATTTTATACATTTTGCAAAAAATGTATAAATACATTTTGCAAAAAATGTATAAATACATTTTGCAAAAAATGTATAAAAATTTATTAAAGAACTTTATTTTATACTTATTCATAGCATTTTCAGTCAGAATGAAATGGTCACAAATACACAGATAGAAGACTTTGTTAATAAAAACCCATGAAAGTTATTTTATGAGCATGTTGTATTTTATAAAATTGAATAACTTTTAAACAGAATAAATTAACAAGAAAAGAAAATCATTTTTGTCACATACTTATGTTTGTTACTGTTCAACATTGATATTTAATATCAATTAATATACCTCTTGGATATACCAATCTGAGATTTATAAATAAAAAGAAAGCATACATAAAAAGAAATTTTCTACATGTTCAAGAATACAAAATAAATATTTAACATTTGTTAGAAAGCAAAACATTACAGAAATAATTTAGAGAAAAATTAGAGAAATAATTTAACATTATTATAAGTGTAAATTAAGAAACATTACTTGCATCAATGAATTAGTCCTTAAAATCTATTTAAATAATTTCAAATAATATCAAAACCTCAGAAAATAATGCAAAATTTGTTAAAATTTTTATTATGAATTGCTTTGATTTTTTACATACATGTAAATAATAAATACTATAACTAGTTAATGATATATGCAATTAAAATTAATGATAATGTTCCTATATAAATGTAAATGTGAGGATTTATATATTTAAATGAAAATATATATACATTTTAAAACTTCAAATAAAAGGAAAAATCATACTGGCTTTTTGCTTTCAAAATTTCTTCCTGTATCAAATGTAGACAACAGCAACACAGCTGTATTTTGGTTTGATTGAAAAGAAATGCTAAAGCTGGCCTCTTCACCAAGAGTTATACCAGGCATTTCAATATATCCACTACCACGGAATCCTACCGTTTTCTGGGGCTGAAAATATGTTTAAGTCAATAAAATCCAAAGTGAAATATTTTGAACTATAAAATATTAAAATAATATTAAATTTGAATGTATTTATTCTACTGTCATCAAAAAACTGGCATATAATAAAATTTTTTGCAAAGTTTATAACATAATTGCATGAAATAAAGTCAAAAATTATGGTATAAAATTAAAACATAATAAAGTGTTATGAAATAAATTGGAAATTGGAAATGAACTAAGCTAAAACTAAACCTGCGACAGGGCAGCCTAGGTGGGTCAAGGCATGAACATATCTGTTTTCCTAATGGAGGGCCCTGAGGAGCAAAGCATATGCCCCGGTTAAATAGTCAGCCTAATGTGAAACTCCCACCATTTAGTTCCCAAGCATGCTTGGTACTCAGATTATGAACTCAGCTAAGAGATGAAAGGCTAGGTCGAACTTGCCCAGCCTGAAATAGAACCTGTGGCTTGGGAGTGCGAAGCACTACTGTTAAGTCACTTGGCTTTGAAGATTGTAATGGGGGAAATTAAATAAGCAATCAATACATATGTGGGTAAGTCAATTCAGGTACTTAAAAAATAAAATGCTATTAATTTAATTAATATATACTGCTAGAAAAAATATTGCTTAAAAAATAGGTAAATATTAAGACATCACACAATGTGATATAATATTCATCAACATTAATAAACATAATTCAAAAATTTAATAATTACATAATATAGTATTTTATAAAATAACATAATAAGTATTATCTAATTTCCTGAGAATTTCTATTCTTTGAAAAAATTTTTGTGCTTAAAATTTAAATTAGATAGAAAATGAATATATTTTTTAACTTCTTCAATAAAAATTAACCTTCTAATGAATAAAATTATTTCAAAAGTATGAAAATGTTACAGTAAAAAATTATATCAATAACTTTTTGTTCATTGATTAATAAAAAAGCTTTTATCAATGGCATAATACACTGTGGTTACAAATAGATTAATGTAAAAACTCACAAATATTTTTCTTTTATAAATATTTTTAAAATATTATAAAAATATAATACGCTCTTATACCCTCTGAACACCATCCAGCTGTCATAAATAAGTATTCAAGACAAGAATGAATGCCAATAGTTAAGAACAAGCTTAAAAGCTATAAGATATTATAACAACTGAAAACATGTCTTTTATATAACAAAAAAATATATCAATTTATATTTATAAGAGAACTGTTCAGATGCTTAATCTTCATAGAAGAAGTTTTATTTAAATGAAATGAATTCAATTATAAAATAATGGTAGAAAAATATTTCAAATGTTGATATAATACTGAACAATGACAATGATATTTACATAAAAGTATCAGCACAAGGATTCACAAATGATGTTGGAAAATGAATAATTAAGATGTGAAGTAATAAAAAAATGCAAAATTATCATGAATTAAAAGGAATAATTTATTATGCATATAATACCAAATACTCTAGGAAATAACCTTAATTATTGCACAAAAATAATTTTTAAGAGTTATGCATAAATAAATTATAATAGATATTTAAAAACAAAAACATTTCATAGTTAATATATGTATTTAATTTATAACTCCATACATTTAATTTCATATTTTCATTTATTTTTTACATAAAATAATAAAAACAAAATTCACAATGTATGTTTCAGTCTATTAGAACTTCCATTTAAGAAAGAATTCCTATCTAAAAACGGAAACATAAGCTAAGACACCCCTAAATATTTCATTGATACCAAAATTTTGTGTATACTGAATAACACAATTTATGAACAAATAATTTAAAGAAACATGTAGTAGTATTAAAAATTTATAAAATCAAAAATACTCCAATTGTGTACATTGACATTTTGAATCTCATACAATAGTTCATGGTATAATTATAAGTAATTCTGCAAATAAAAAACTATTTATTTAATGCTTTATAATTTTTGATTAAGAATAATTTTAAATGTTCTTACAATGTCTTTACAACTAGCATCAACTCCATATGAACTATTATGAAGAAGATCCAATATAGTAGAATCTATTTGTAAATCTTTCATGCAACCAAAGAATTTTTGGAAAGTTATACCACTCCACCTGTTAAAATAATATGAAGAATTCATTATAAAATTCAAACTCGGTTTCATTAATGTGAAAAATATTTTTAATTATATTAAATTATATGAATATTTAAATATATATACAAATATTAAAATTACTTAAAGGAATCAAGACAAAAATATAAATGAATAAATATATAACTGTAATTAGTCAAAAGTATTGTAATTTCCCATGATAAAAAAATAAAATAAAATAATCCATCTTCTTTATTAAACAACTTTGGGATGATAAGGAAATTTTTCACAACTTAATTTTCAACCAACACACCAATTATTTAGATAAAATTATTAAACAAGAGAAATAATTATAATGCTTTTATATACAAAAATAATTGAAATTTTTTTGTACAAAAAATATGATAAAGTATAGATGAAACTCTTACATAACTATTACAATATTTATATGATAAAATCATTCATCATATATACATATAACAAAATTGAGTGTGATCTAGTTTATCTGCTTGTTACTCAACACCATTTTCCCACGAGGGCTATAATTTCTTTATTACATATAAATAATTAAGAACATGGTTTAATAGCTTATAATAAATAATTTTTAGAATTAATAACAGCTTGTCAATCATATAAAATCTGCACTTTCTTTTATATATGATAGTCATAACAAAAACGTTTGCAAAAAAATTATTAACTTTCAGAATAGTAATATAAAGAAGAAATCAATAATTTGCCAAAATTAATTTAATGTTACTAAAGTTTTAAATTTTAAAATGAAATAACACATCAGAAAAACATTTATTTAAATCCATGGACAACTGTTCTGACACCATTCCTAATTAAGAAAAATTAACGCCTTTATTTTTTTATAATACAGAAGGTGTATCAATAGATGTAATTATTTAAGAAAAGCTAATGTTCATTTTTTTAAGAACTAGAAAAATCAGAAATAAATTATATCTGCCACATTTTAAGATACAAGTTTAAAAAAATATCAATAAGTGTAGAATAAAAATTAAAATATTTGTTTTTGTAGTATTCATAAATATTTGTTTTTGTAGAGTTTGTAGTATTTAAGCTCTAAAAATAGTTGATAAACTCTTCAATATAAAGATTTTGAAGATTTTATTAAAAAACAGATACTGTTATGAGCAAAGCAAAGATGTGCGTCTTTTTTATACTTTAATTTGATTGCATTCACTTTGTGGGCATGAATAAAATTAAATGAAAAAGATGTTGATTTAACTATAAAAAAACACATTTTTAATGAGATAAAGAAATTTAAAGATTTTTCAGTTTAATACAGCATCTTATATTTTTATATAATAAAAACCAATTGAGGTAGGTTTCAGAAATGTTTCATTTTTCTTTTAAGATATGAAAAAAGTATTGAACATGTTGAACAACAAATAAACTAACAAGTTGGCAAAAATTATATGAAAATGCAAAATGAACCGCAAAAGCTGGATGGCATGTAGTAAACTTAACATTATTGATATGGAATTATACCAAATTACATTTCTTGAACTTTAGACAAAATCAAGTGTATATTATATTTTTATAGTCAAGTTTTACTACAGGTTTCTAGAATTAACATATCTTACACTGTCTACATAATTTAATAATTGGTGATTTTAACTGCAAAACATATAAGCCATGATACAACACATTATTGACAAATGAATATTTTTTATAATGTTAAAGCTCAAAAATGAATCTTGTTATAATGTTTCTCTTTAATTAAATTGCTTTTGCTCATTATATTAAAAGAATTTTTACATTGTTTTTGATTAATAATTCACATAAAGCTAAATTTATTATATTGCATACTTACAGATTGGTAGTAAAATTTGGTGGAACACCACCAAAAAACATGAGACTTTTTTGTAGATTCATAGTTTTAGGACTATTTGAAGGTAGTGTTCCTTCAAGAAATTCATCTCCAACTTGCAGTTGTCCTAAAAATAACTGACATTGTAATTAAGAATAATAAAAATAACTGACATTGTATTAATTCAATTCAAAAAGATCATAATACCTTGTAGATTCTCTCGTTGAGCTGTAAGACGAATCCATACACCATTATTGTATTTTTTAGTTGTCTTTAGAACAGATCTTGACTGGCTTCCAAGACTAAATTGATACACCACATAACCACCCCGAAGCTCTAATGACACAAATTCGCCCTATTCAAATATTAAACAAATATATATTTGAATAAATTTTATAAAAGAATATATAAATAAAATTTAATAATTTAACAAAGACACAATTCAGATGTATATTAATATGAACTAAAATATTGCAAAAAAAGTCAGTATCAAAATATTTTTTTAAAAATTCTAATGACAAATGAGCAGAAAGTATTTGAGAGTGGTTACCTTATTTTTATATTTGTAAAATGCTAGTTTTTTACTGCTCAGGCAATATGCTTGAGATTTTTGTCTACTAAAAAAGGTTTTCTGCTTACAAATGCTTAAATATATTATTAATAGTATCTCATAAATTACTTCATCTGTTAGTTAAAGTCAAATGAACAAGTCCATAACTTTCACTTTAATAAAAATTTCAAGAAAATTTGTAACAGTTAAAGAAAATTTGCTTTTTTAACAAAAAAGCAATAGAAAAATTACATTTTTAATTAACCTTTTTATTAAATTTTAATAAAAAAGTGTTCAGCTCACAATGAAAAATTCAATGTTGTAACAGATCCATAATAACTATACTGACAATAGATGGCGTTACTGGCCAATACAAAATATTCTATATACATTAGAATTAGAAGAGAATGTAGAGGACTGTGAGGAATGGAAGCCGAACCATCCGGTTCGTAAATATTTCCGTGTTTAGAGTTTGTACTATGTAACCTTATAATTAATTAAATGTTTTCTTTGTAACTATTATTTTTTCTAATCATGTGTAATGTCGTAATAAATATACCCGAGCTGTCTTTTTTTGTTTTGATGTTTTTTTTTGCATAATTCTAACTCCATTTTCTTACGTCCCCTAAAAGGTGAAATATTCATTCCATGAATTAAAGCTCTTTGTGTCCTGATGGTTAAAGGTGTAAGCCATTTAAATTATTACTTAACATTTCCCCATACTCAAAGAAAATATATTCTGCATTTCAAATAATATTTTCCAATCAAATAAAGACTAATCTTAGACAAAAACAAATTGGGAAATATTTGCCCATTATATTCTTCGAATTACATATTTTTACATACAAGATTTATTTTTAGCACTAAACCTATAATTCTTCAAACAGATATCTATTATGATCAGATAAACAAATAATCTATTGTTTTATATTTCTTATAAATTAATTTAGATGTTAAAAATCATTTTTTCCTCCTTTTAGATTTTCGCAAATTTAATCTATAAGGTTTTGATATTTCATCTCTCTTACACTCACTCTAAATGAATTTTTGAACAACTTCAAATTATTTAAATTATATAATAATGCAAATAATTTGAATTAATAACTAACATTTAAATTAATTTCAACTTATTTTAATAATTATAGCATTTTTTAGTTAAAAGTTAAATAATCTTTTGTTTTTCCCCAAAAAAGAAATGGTTCTATAATAGTTATGTAAGACTAGGTTTTGTTTTTATTTTTTCAGTCATTCAAATATTTTTAATTTTAAATATTTTTTAAAAATTGTACATATTTGCATGAAAAAGTAAAATTTTATTGAAAGCAATAAGAAGAATTTTAAAAATTGATCAAAAATTTCAAAAAACATTAAAGATTGATACAGAAAAAATATCATTTCGATATAAAAATTTTGAATTTACAATATTTAGAAAATACTATTTTAATGGATAAAAAATAATAATTCAGCAACCTCAAAAATATTTTTCAAGTGAGAGCACATAAACCATTTAAATAATTATTTATCATCCTATTTTTTATAATAAAGGAATGCTGCATGTTACAAGAATACACATGCATTATTGCATACATACACAGACAAAATTAACTAATATGACCATGTTAATGTAAATGATGCCCAAACGTAAACATCATACACATTAATTTTGCATCTTTATGGACTTCTTATTAATGCAGATAAGTTCTTACACCTTAGAAAAAATTACTTTTTAGAAAATTTATTTCATATTTTAAGTAAATTTATTTAATACATGTGATAGTTCTTACAAAGTGTTCCGTTATTCCTAAAACAGTAATGTGTAAATTCAAAAATCAATAAGTAAAAAATTAATAGTTGAATAAAGCTTTATGGTTACATAAAAACTTGCATTTATGTGAAATAAATTTTAAAACATTTTTTGTATAGTTTAATAAAAAAATACAAATAAGTCTTACAATTCTCTTATCATAATAGTGTCTTTCCCTCTTTAATTATTCAAATAAGTCTATAGTCCTTAATTGATTGCATTAAAATTGCACTGTTTGATTTAATTTATTTTGTATACCACTTTTGATACTTTATTAGTAATAATTAAGGATGTAACAATTATTTCCTAATAATATTCCTCTATTGTTCAGTTGGTTAAATTTGGTTTGTTTCCTTATTGCCCCACAGTCTTTTTTGCTCACAAGAACTATTTAGACTGAGGCTTACAGTTTAAAGTGCATTCTGAACCACTATAAATATCTATATCCAAGGTGAGATTTCGAACCCACAAACTTGAACTGAAAGTCAGAATGCTAACCTTCCATTCTTCATTTAGTTTACTGATCATGTAGTTACATTATAAGTTATATATGCTTAAGAATCCATTTTAAATTGTTTTTGGTGCAGTAAGTGCAATGGCTTTAAAAACTGTTAAGTGTTTTTTTTTTTCATATGCGGTGTTTTTCTAAAATATATATATATATATATATATATATATATATATATATATATATATATATATATATATATATATATGTATATGCATAGCAGGCCATATGCATATGCTGAAAAGAAAAAAGACTAAATACTTGCTTCCTATATTCAGATTAATGTGAACTGAATATAGGAAGCAAAAATGCATATTACATTTCCAGTCGCTGTTAAAAAACGAAAATCAGATATTGCTTTTCTTCTAACTGTATATATATTTAAGAGGATGTAGGGATTTTTTTATACCAAAGTTTGAAAAATTCAAAGGAAACTTTAATATTAAGGAAGTTATTAATTCCTAAAAGGAATGAAATCCTTTATTCTTTTATTATATAAATGCCGATTTAATAACAATAATCAAATGATTCTAATAACATTAATTTCCATAATAGATGACTACAGTAAAATAAAATTTCAATCAAATTTAAGAATCTGTTAAAATTAGAAAAAATTTTTTAATATACTTTAACAATTATAATACTTACACTTTCATTATTTGGTGAAAGAAACAGTAAAGCATCTTCATCAAATGTTTTGAAATGCAATGCAACAACATAATAACGTTTATTATAACGTTTAATTTGTGGAAGAATAGCATAACCATCACCTCTGAAGCTATAAGCTGCAAAATCAGCAACTTCTGCTGCTCTAAAATATAAAAGTTTAAATTAAAGATGAGAAAATTTTACACTTAAATATTTTTAAGTATCTTTTTCATAACACATATGAGATTCTTTTTATTACAAAACAAATAACTTGAATACTGTTACATAATTATCTTTCAACATAATATAAATTAAAATTAAATAACTTTTCTTTTAATATCATCCTTCGTTTAATTAATATAATTCCCTTAATTTTATTTTAAAGATACAATTTTTTTAAAAAATGCATGTGTTACAGAAAATATAAATGCAACAATCTTTAATTTAAATATATTTAAAATTGAACATTGTAATATGATAAAAATTTCTAACTGAATTATTAGCAAGATATAATTACAAATAGTCTGAAGAGATTGTTAATTAAACAATATACTAATGAAAACATAATATAAAACTTGATATACTAATGTAAACATTATTAACATATCAACATTTATTACATATATTTTATTGATTCACATATTAAAAAGCTTTTTCCAAAAATAACAATCCTTGTTCTTAATATATTTTTATCATTAATAGAATTCTCCATTAATTTTGAATATAGCTAAAGTTAAAATCATCTAAAATAATTCAAAAAAAAAAATAAAATTAGAATGCTATGGATAATTAGTATGGACATTTATTATGTCTATTCCTAACTAACAAATTTCAAAGTAAATATACTTTCTAAAGGTTCAATAAAAAACATTCAAACCGATCTAGATGATAAAGAATTGAAATGTTTGAATATAATCAGAATAATTTTATAATTTTTAATAAATCTAAGAGAATAAAACAAGTTAATCTAAATTAAGCCTATTATTGAAAGCAAATAGAAACTTTGAATGCTTATTTGAAGCAAAAGCAAATTCATTAAATATAAATGAAATAATAAAAAAGTATCAGAATTTAATGCATGTGGAGGCATAAATTTCAAAATAATGTAATTAAGTACTAACCCTTCTTTACAACCTTCACAACCTTGATTGGTAACAAAATTCCATAAGCCAACTTTTTTTCCATCTAATATTACTTCATACAAACATCCAGCAAAATTTCGAGCTTTTAATTCACGAGGAACCTAGGAAAAATAATGATTAAAATTGTTCGAAGAATATATTTATTAAATTAGTTTATTTTTAATACAGTTTACTTAGATTATTTTCAAAATAACAATCGCTATTTATTATGTACGTTTAATTATATAACTGACAGACACAGAGTTAAAGCATTGTAATTTCATTCTAATGAGTTAATTAGAGAGTAAAAAAGGGTCCATTTCACTTTTTTACTATTATATTAATATAAGTGATAGTAAATATCAAAAAGTTTACTTTCAAATATACATTTATGTAAATAATTTTATTTTAAATTTTATGGATGAAACATTGATGCATTTAGGTTAACATTTTCTTCTGTTTGGCATATTGATTTAATTGATAAATAGTCATCAGTATTACAAACTAATCAAATGTGAAATTCAGAAAATGTACTGCAATTTCCTATGAATTTGTTGTACATTAGTTTTCTACCACATAAGTGAATATTTACGTAAATGATAGAAAACTAATCGATTGTAGAATAATTTGATTAATTTTCTTTCATTCCAGTAAATAGTCAATAAAATGATATATATATTTATAACACACAACAAAGCTTACTCTATAGCCCTTCGGTGTTCCACCAATGTAAAAGTATGAACTAGAATCTAAATCCATTTTTGAGTACCCAGGAGGAGAAGCATCTGTGACCATGAGGGGATCTTCTTTATTTGCAAAAACTGTTGGCTTCACACTTAAACTTGCAACATTCCCAAATCTAAATCAATAAAAAGAAACATGAATTAATGATCAATTACAAACATAATGAAATTTGATAACATTAATAAATTTATAAATACATAGAAAAATTGCGCTCATGATGAAGACATTTTCTCAAAATATTTTCTTTTAAACTTAAAGATAAACTGGTGAACAAAGTATGCACAATAGGTGGATAGAAAGCCCAAAAATTATCATTATTAATAATATGTGACAGCAACATTACATTCTGGCATTCATTTAAAGATAAATCCCTCAACATCAATTACTTAAAAAAATCCAAAAAATAGTTCTTAATCATTAATTAATGAATTGATATAAAAAATAACTAACAGAAAATGAAAACAGTAAGAAACTCTCATGTAAATAGCATATATGCTCGTTAAAATTTAATGTAAAATTTCAAACAAAGAAACTAACTTCAAATTGGAAAAAATAATAAAAAATATATCAAACCTATTTATTTCAATTTTGTACCATCTCTCATCTTTTAGTAGCTGTGCATCATTGGTTTCAATAGTCAGTTTGTGTTGTATAACTTGAGTACCACCCCCAGCATTCCAAAGGAAGCGAATTTTGCGATTTACCATTTCAACAATCATAAAATCCTCCTATAAAATGAAATATATAAACTACTATTTACTTTCCACAAAATAAAATGTATTCCAACATGCAAAGAAGTTTTTGAAGATTGTTAAACTCATATAAAAAAAGTGTGGAAAACGTTCTTAAGCTAAATAAATTCTGCCTTCATTTTAAAATTGATAAATCAATATTATTTAAAAACTAATAGGAATAATATAAATTAATTAATCTTACTGGTTCTTTATTTCTTCTCATCTGAATAGCATGAAAAAGAAAACAAAATAATAAAAAAACATCTATGGATGATATTCAATTTACATTTCTTGAATTGAGATCGAAAATTAACAAAAGTATTAGAAATAAGAAGTTGTTCTATAAATAAAAATACAGCAATGATTATTCTCCACTTGACAACACATCAATTTTTAAACACCACTTTATTTTATTTTTTTGAATGACAAAATAACAGCACAGTAAAGATTTTATATATGAGATTTAATTTGTAATATGATCATTAGTAATATAATAAACAAAATAATGGATTAATTCCTTATTTTGAATGTAAAAATGAAATACATTAAACAGAAATTGAATTTCATGTAGTATCATGAAAAGCTTCTTCTTAAAGGAAATTTTGTTTTCCTTCATCAGATTGCTCGGGTAAGAATATCAACTATTTCATTCAATAATATTCATTTTAAAAATTAATCATAAAACATTAACAGCATAAATACATAAAGAAAGGTTGCTCTGTGGATAATTATTGTTAAAATATTTGAAAAGAGATTTAAAACAGAACTAAGTTCATACAAGATTTGAATTTTATATTTAATATATATATATATATATATATATATATATATATATATATATATATATATATGTATCAATATTTAACCCATTATTTATTTATAGTTGTCTATTAATAAAACTCATCTAAAAAGAATCACTGAATCACTTATAGTTATCTTTTTACCAATTTTATTTATAACAAGCATTTAAAAGCTTTTAATGAGATACATTTTGTATAATGAACTTTGATACTGTATATAGTATACAAATGAAACTAAGGTAATCTTCAAAACTTTAATGGATATGTTCCAATTTTTGTTGTTTTTTCTCATGTCTCATCGGCTCTGACAAAGTGAGACCAGATCAATGAACAAATTAACATTAATGAAGTCTGATACAAGGAGTGAACAATTGTGGATATTCTCCCAGTTCAGTCCAAGATGTGATGAAGTGATACCTGTTCTTGCCGGCATTTGAAGCAAAAAGAAAACCTCTTACTACCCCCAGAGAATGTGAGACCTGTAAACTACCTACTGGCTAGTCAGGATAGACATGTGTTGGTCTGCCAGTCACGAGGGAAAGATAGGGAAAGTCCTGGATTTTTGCTTTTACACCTATTGTTAAGCAGAAGTATTAACCATTTTTCTTTGTTTTGGGGCTTTTGCTCTAAGAATAACTATGTATGTGAGTTCTGAAGTGAAAGAGATAGGATGTACTAATTCATTAGGCTAATTGTGTCGGCGAATTCGTTTCCGTAGACGTTAACATCGGATGGGTTCCACTGAAAATATACTTTGTGCTGGTGAGAGATGAGCTTTACTTTTTGTAGTATAGATAAACTGGTTTTATCTCCTATCTGGGCGCAATTTTTGAGATGTTGAATTGAAAAACTGCTGTTAGAAATAATCCAAAGCTCTCCGTAGTTGCTTTCACCCATGACTCTCTTTAATCCTATGTTGACAGTAATTAATTCACTTTGAAACACAGAATAATCTAGGTTACATTGTTTTAGATAATTTTCTTGGGGTGTTTTAATATATATTCCACTACCTGCCTGTATATCTATTTTGCTGACATAGTATAAATTTTTATGTTATTTGGAGGAATTTTATTGATTATTTCCAAGGACAATTTTTTAAGTAAATCAAGAACACAGTCGTTTTTACTAAGAAATATAAAGAGACCATCATAAAAAATAACATTGGAAAGTTCATCGCAAGTGTTTAAATTACAGTGGATATAATGAGGTTCTACATTTTCTGCAATTAATTGCAATGAATTAACTAGACTGAATGGACTGTTTTTCTTTAATCTTTGATTCCAAGTTCAGTTATTTAGGTAGCCAGCAGTTTTGGTGCTTCGGTCTATCCTGGAAAGTTTGTTGAAATATTTTACCAAACAAGTCTGTCTTCTGAAGAAAATTGGTTGAAGATCTGCTTCATTAAGAGCAATCTTTGTAGAGCAGTTTCACTTTATTCCAATAATTATGCCAGCAGGGCTCAATTGGAACTTTTTCAATTTAAATTAGTTTTAGAAGCACAGCAATAGGTAGGAGAACCACATTCTCTAGAATGGGCATAATAATGAGTGCCTGAAATGAAGTTTTAAGAGTAATTGCATCTACTCTCCAGTTCCGACCTGTGATGTACTTAATATTTAAAGATTTCCTGGTTTTTAAGGTAATATATTCAATATGCTTGTTACATGAAAAATTGGGGTCTTGGATGAAGCCAAAGTATTTTGGGTGTTTTTTGTAGGTGAATGTTTGCTGTTTCAGTATCATGGATGGTTGATAATTATAGAGGTGTTTATTAGCAGTAAAGAAAGTTGTTATTGATTCGATTTGGTTGAAACTTATCTTAAGTTTATCAGTAAACTTGGAAATAGCTTTCAAAGAGCTGTTAAGCTTTCCTTCGATTTCATCAATAATATTTCCAGATCTCCAAAGAGCAATATCAGCAAACATTTGAATGTGAGTCCCTGGAGAAATATTTTTTTTAATCCCAGCCATATACAAAGCAAAAAGCAGTGGGCTGAGAACCGTTCCTTTACAAACTCCTTGATTAAAGATATAAGTATCTCAGAGAGGTTCTATTGAACTTGACTTTAAAATATTGTTGTTTGAGGAAATAAGTAATCTATGTCAAATTATTACCTTGGATTTTGAAGGTATTCTGCAATTTAATAATTAGTTTGTCCTTCCATATTCTGCCAAAAGTTTTCATGAGATCTAGTAGAACTGCAACACTGTGCTGAGTTGGCTTGTTATTTTGCGCATCTCTAATAGTTTGTTCGAAGAGCAGAACTTGATCGATTGTGCTATGGCCTCTTCGAAAATCAAATTGTTCTCTGGGGGGGAGGGAATTATTTTTGTTGAGAAAGAATTGGAATCTATTTAAGACATTTTTTCCATTAATTTACTTTTAGTAGAAATCAATGTATGGGTCTGAAATTCCCAATCAAGCAAATATTCTTGTTTGATTTCTAATTGGTATTATTGTGGTTTTTTCTATTCTGGAGGTAAACACCCCTTTTTCCAAGATAGATTAATCAAATCAAGCAGTTTTTGTTTACCAATGTATCCAAGGTTTTCAAGCTTATATCCATGGATTTCATCTGGACCTGGAGATTTGCTGAGGTCAAGAGAAACAAAGGTGAACAGTAGTTATTTGTTGTTAAATTCAGTTGCCATAGTAAGATTGCCATGATCAGAGCTATGGCAACCATGAAGAATATTTCTCGCTTTGCACAGCACCAGTTTGTCTTCGTTAATAAAGTTTAGTCAGCAGTGATGGTAATGAGTAGCAAGTGCATTGGCAGCAGATTTATCATCTGAAAATATTTGACCACTGTCATCTTTAATTGTGTTGCAGGCTTTGTGTTGCCTTTTATTGATTTCATAAAGTAATTTCCATAATGAGTCTGGCATCTGTGGATCAATTTTATTGCAGATTTCAATCCAATTATTTCTTTTAAGTTGGGTGTAGGCTAATTTGATTTCTGCATTAATTTCATTAATCTCAGGTCTTAAATTGCCAACTAAAGATCTGGCAGATTCTAAACGGTGTTTTCTTTTGTGTAAAAAGGGATTTAGGGTAATAAGAAAATGGGTGCAATGTGGGACAAAATATTTTACATTTCTCCTCAGGAATTAAGGCCTTAGCATACTTAAGTATGATTTTCCTGAAAATCTGCCAATATTGGAATAACATAATCTCTTCCATAATTGACAAATAGGCCAGTTCTCTATCCACATATTCTCTGAAAAAGGTCTAATTAGCTTTCTTGAACTTCCAAAATTTCTCATTAGTGTTTGATACTTTTTGTCTTTTCTTGAATTCTATTATGATTGGGAGATGGTTGCTTCCAATGTTATCCTGTATTGTCCAAGAGTACTGGGAGAACAAGTCTGAGCTGACCATGGCAATGTATAGAGCCTCAAATGTGTTTTAACTGAAGGAGGTCTGAGTAGATGTTCCATTGTTAAGTATCATGAAGTCATCTGTATATTGAAGAATATCAAAGCCTCTATCATTATCATTAGAACATTACCAAAAAGAATGTTGTGTATTAAGATCACCAACAATGCATGTGTTTTTGTCCATATACTAAGGAAAAAACTTAGGCAAGTGTTTTTGATTAGAAGGATGCTAAACATTAAATTTTCTTAAAGGTTTCCCTCACCAATTAATTTTAATGCCCTTGATTTCAAAATCTGGAATTTTCAACAGATGATATAGTATACTTTGATAACTAAGATTGCAGAGAAAGAAGGCTAAACGTCCTTTTTAATTAGGTCTACCTTTCCTCTAAATATTTTAGCCTTCATATTTCAGGGTTGCTTTTATCTTTAACTTAGTTTCTTGAATAGCTATCACTTGGACGTTACCCTCTTCAACCATTTTTAACAATTGATCAAATTTGATTCTAGTGACTAAGGTAGTCAAACCATTAATGTTACACTGTAAGAACTTAAGGGTCTTATGTGTGTATGAAGGGGGAGGCTATAATTCACTTTTTGAACGAGGTCCTATGCCTAAACCTCAAGCACTTCCCTGACTATTCTATGAAACGGACGATGCAGCATCAGTTTCTAACATTTTCATAAGCGTAAAGTGCAGCTTCTGTCATCCAAAGACTGGAGCAACATAAGGTAGAAGTCTTTCTTAGTTTCATGCCTATTAGTGTTAGCTGGAAATGATGGTTGATCGCTTATCAAGAGTGTATACTCCCGATGTACATCGCTCACTCTTCCCAGGAGCAAGTTTTAAATGCTTCTTTCTGATTTAAACTTATTATATATAGAATACATATAGGATTGTTAAAATTTTGCTACATTTAAAAAGAAAAATAGTTTACACAAAGCATTTAAATACAAGTACATATTAAAACAATAGTACACATACTGTACAGTACATTTAAATATTACAGTAACATTTAGATACATATTAAAACAATCATGTATAAGCATTCTATAACATAGAATTACATGCAGATTTTTTTACTGAATTTTAGTATGACATTGCTATAGTTCTATCATGAACAATTTCAGTTTCAATACAATCATATATTTCTAATTACATGTTCACATAAAATATTTCCTTCAATAATTTACATTATTATTTGTTAATTTATATTTACTATTTCTAAAATAACATTTAACATTTCATAATCTATTATAATTTCTAAGTTTGCAGTAGTTAACCATAATAGAGAAATATTTCCGGACAAATAATTCTATAGAAGAATTTATAATTTTTTAAAAGATCCACACTTTTCAGTAAATGAAACATTAATTTTTTTATATTTAATGATTATTTGAAATTATTTCTCTTATGATTTTATATTTTAAGAAAGAAAGCTTACTATTAAACATTGTAGATTAGAAAAAACCAAATTACGACATTATGAAAGAATGACCCTTTAACACTCACAACAGTAATTGTAGAAATTAAATAGTAATTAAAGAAATTATCTTTGCAAAGTACATAGAATTAATTTATTGATCAGATATGGTGAAAAAAAAAATAGAAAGTATCATTTAAAAAAATTTTTGTAATAAGAAAACACATCAATACATATTCAAAAAAGTCAACAAAATTATTAAAAGAAAAAGTAAATATTTTGAAACTAATTGTGAATAAATTCAGAGGCTTATAACATTCACAAGTTTAAGTGAAAATGTCCTAAATATTCTAATAACATTGTTTGGTTATACATTTATAGATATTTAAACTTCTGTTTACATTACATTAGTAATTTTTATTCACCTTAAATAATAATTATGACCTAATTTCCCAGCTGAGTAATTTAATTATTTTCTAATAGCATTCCTTCATTAATATTTAATTTCACTAAATTTGTAAAATACATAACTAAAAAATCAAAATAAAATATAAAAATTTTATTTTATTACGGAATACATACTGAAACAGAACTAGCAAGGAACAGCAAAAGACAGTCTTTTTCTTCAGTTTTAATAGCATAATGTAGGACTATAGAAGAAGTTGATGTTGGTTCTATTTCAGGCCGGAAGGATCTTACACATATACCAGTAGCATCAGCACTTAAAGAAACTCGAATCTATAAGAATTCATAAGAAAGTTAAATATAACCTAAATTCAAAAATCTTCAAAAGCATTGATATAAATGAATTATTTTTTATAAAATTATAATATTTACTTCCTATATTTTTTTAACAAATGTAAAAATAATTTACCTTAAATGTTAAAATAATAATAAAATTTTAACTATTAATATGTACTCACATTGGAAGCTTTTTGTCGAGCCAGAAGAATTTTATTTTTCAAATTTCGAAGACTAAATTGCATTTGGCTATTTAACATCTTTACACGTTCAACTCTTCTTTCAGTATTAACAACTTTCTTAATAGCATTCTTAGTGATTTCTTTTCCAGTATCAACTGAAATATACACAATTACATATTAAAAATATTTTTACAATTGTATGTTTTTTATGTATTCACACTTTCTCAAAAATATACTAATATAAAGTAAGACCCCGCTTAACGCTGTTTCGTTTAGCGCTGTTTCGGTTTAGCGCTCTTTTATTTCAACCCGGGGATTTCCCGAAATCGCTCGCAGCATACGGGGATTCCCCAAAATATTATGCAGCGATAGGTTACAAATACATATCCAAAAGAGTGTACTTGTATTTCTTGTTTGGTGCGGTATTGTACAGACATATTTTTATTATTGGAAACATTTGTTGACATTATTGTAAGTAGGTATTAATTTACATATTTAATACTATATTACAGTGTCAAATATTTTGATCTTTAGTTTTTACTATGGGTGAAAATGAAAAAGAAAAGAAAGCAACCAGAAAAAGCATTTCACTCAAAACTAAAATGGAAGTGATTAGAAGATTAGATTCTGGTGAACGTCAAACTCTAATTAGTGCTTCATTGAATTTGCCATTTCAACAATGAGGACCATCATGAAGAATAAAGAAAAATACTGTCATCGGCAACTACAACTATGTCAAGCTCTGCAACTAGAATTACCCGTTCTAGAAATAATATCATAGAGGAAACGGAAAAACGACTGTCTATATGGATTGACGACGAAATTGACCGCAATATGCCATTAAGCCAATCTATCATAATGGAAAAAGCTAGAAGAATTTTTAATTACATTCAGGCTGAGACAATTGACACAAGTGAAACTTTCGTTGCTAGTCGAGGATGGTTTAATAGATTTAAACATCGAAATAACCTTCACAACATAAAGATTACAGGAGAAGCAGCAAGTGGTGATACAAAAGCGGTGGCTGAATTTCCAGCGATATTAAAAAAATAATTGAAGAAGGAAACTATCCTCCAGAATTGGTTTTTAATGTTGATGAAACAGGCTTGTTTTGGAAAAGAATGCCGAAACGAACATTTCTATCCCGTGAAGAGAAACGGGCACCAGGATTTAAAGCTGCAAAAGATCGCTTAACCCTTCTACTAGGTGTTAACGCAAGCGGAGATTTTAAATTAAAACCATTACTAATTTACCATTCCAAAAACCCAAGAGCGATGAAAGGCATATCTAAATCAACTTTACCTGTAATTTGGGAGTCTAATAAAAAATCATGGATAACTGCGAAAATTTTCCAGGATTGGTTCACTGAACATTTCTGCCCGTCTGTTAAACGTTATTGCGAAATTTAAAAACTTGAACAAAAAGCACTTCTGTTAATTGATAATGCTCCAAGCCACCCAACAAATTTATCAGACTTGACAACATGCATTCCAGTCGAAGTGGTTTTCTTGGCGCCTAACACAACTGCCTTAATTCAACCAATGGACCAAGGCGTTATATCAAATTTTAAGGCTTATTACTTGCGGCGAATCTTTAAGCAAATGTTTGAAAAAACAGACGGAGAAGAGAACCAGTCCATAAGAGAATTTGGAAAAACTACAACATCGTGGATGCTGTAGAAAACATAGGCCTTTCTTGGAATGAGGTAACAGAAAGATCTTTGAAAGGAGTATGGAAGAATATTTGGCCGGATTTAAATAAGAGCGATGACGTTGGACACTCTGTCGATGTTGATGAAATAATGGAAGAGATAGTGAAATTAACGAAGCAAACCAGTTTTGAAGGGGTAAATGTGGAAGATGTCGAAGAAATAATTCAAGAAGCAGCGGCTAGTCTTTCTAATGATGAGCTCAAGGAATTAACTTAACAAGAAGAAAACAAAAATGTTGACAGCAGTGATTCAGAAGAAGAGCAAAAAGAACTTTCGATGGCGTTTGTAAAAAGGAGTTTGTCTACCATAACTGAAATAATGGATCAATTCATTGAAAATGATCCGAATTTTGACAGGAGCTCAAAAGTAAGGCGTGGTGTTAGAGATGCTCTATCCGTTTATGAAGAACTTTTAAGAGAACGACGCAAAAGAAAAAGGCAAACAACATTAGATGCTTTTGTCACAAAAAGGCAGAACACTGAAAACGCGGAAGGCTAACTAAATATGACTGACTTAGAATTTTATTTGTTTTTTTTTAAGAATATTCGTTTTGTTATTTATATTTTGTTTTTATTTTTGCAAGAAATAATAATGTGGTATTAATTTGGGCTTTAAGAAATAAATGTTTGGTTTTATTTTTATTAAAAAAACATACTTTTTAAATTTAATACCTAACCTAATTTCCTAGCTATCTTCCCCTAACCCCAATATTTACATGTAAAGATAGCCTCATTTAGCGCTGTTTCGCATTACGCTCTACTTTGATGGAACGTATCCCCCGCGTTAAGCGGGGTCTTACTGTACTTTAAATATACTATATAAATATACTTTATATTCATGTGAAACATTGTCTCTGAAATAATTACATCTGATACACTTTAAAACTTCAAATTATCGTTTCAACTACTACACATTTCTGTAACAGAAGGTATCATTTATGATTATCTTTATTTTTCTAAGAAAATAATTATTACTTAAATAACTAATTTATTAATATTACATAAATAAAATTACTTAAATAGATATTAATTTACTTAAATAATTCATATTTTAGTTAGATATTTTCACACATGACTTACTGGTTTTTGTTATATTAGACAAACCAGCTGAAGAACCAACACGAAGCCCATTCAGCTTGTCATACAGCTCTTCATTTAAGGTTTCTTGCAATACATCTATTTTCTTATGCAAAGTAAACATTTTATTGTTAATTCTCCTATTTTTATCTTCAGCACTACGTAACTTATCAGCAATGTCTAAAAACAATAAAATTATTTAATTGGTTAATTTTTCATTTCAAAATATGAGTGTTTATAAGCAAATTCTTATAATATTAATAATTAATCAATAAAACATGCAAATTTTTGATAATTTAAGAATCACTACTAACTTTTGGGTAAATCATCTATACTAATCTTGAATTCAAACAAAGATGAAGTAATGTGTTGAATATTGTCATTAATTTCCACTATTCTTCCTTTATTAGAATCTAAATCAGATTTGCTACCTAAAAATTGAGATATTATTGTTTAACAATTTTCATTTTAATAAAAAATACATCCCTAAAGTACTACTTTAAAATAGAAATGTTTAGAGAGAAAATATTTATTTTTTCATATTACTTTGAACATCGTCAATAAGTGCAGCTGCACTGTCAGTTAATCGCTCACTTCTTCTTCTAAGAACAGCTGCTTGGCTCGTTATTGAGTCTTTCCTTGATGGATCAGCCTATTAAACAGAATTCAAAATTGTATATTTACCATTACATTTAAGAAAAAATTGCTACAGAATTAATAAAATGCACATGCCATAAAATATTGTTAAAACTGTGTCACTAATTAAAACATAAGTAAAGATATTATAAATATTGTATTATTGTATAATTTGTAAAGTAATCCTCAAAATAATAAGCTGTGAATTTTTTAACAGCTTATATTTGTAGATATTTACTTTTTTTAAATACAATCTTTTATAATTCAATTGGTCATAATTTTTAATTAATACCTTTTAAGTCAAATACCATTTAGTTTTCTTAATGTAAAAGAAATTTAAACATGTCACTAATAAAAAAGTTTTCATGTAAACGGAATGAATTTAAATCATTTGGAATGACTCACTATGAAAACTGCTTCGAGGTATAAATTTCTCAATCTGATTAGGATGCAATTTTAATATTAGGATGTTTATATGGTACCTTTAAAATAATCATATTTTAAAGGATCAACTATTCGTTTAATCTCATGTTAAGTAAGAATTTGTCAGTGAATCTGAAAAAAATTCATTCAACAAAAACCTTTGATGGCATTTTCTTATTTAGCAAAAAATATTTTCCTTATATACCCAAATTATCAAAATATTATCATACAATTTAATAACTTTAAACAATTTGCACAATGCAAGTTGTAAAATAAAATACCATATTGCACAAATTCAATAATTAAAAAGAGGCATGAACTTATTCTTTTACATAAATGTGACTGTCATATTTTTAAAACTGTAATAGAAAAGCTATACGCTAAATCAATACAAATTATAAGAATTCAGACAAATAGACAAAATTATTACATTATTTTATGTTTAACTCCTTGATTTAAAAATAACCGATAATGACAAGTTTGATTTGAATACAAAACAAAATTCATTTAATTTTAAACTAGACTTATTTAATAATTTATTTTTTTTAAATGTACCCTTTTTGAATTAACACATCTTTCTTAAAGGAAAAAATCTTGTATAGATTCATTTTCTTATGCAGAAATTGTAATATTATCTTGCAAAATACTGTATTTTTGATATATTTATGATTTTAGTAGATTTATTTAGTTAATAACAGAATAAATTAAAACAAAAAAGTATAAATATGTATCTAAAAATTACAGGAACAATTTTGGAACCGCTGAGGATGAGTCAAAACTTAATTTCATTCTAAACTGTATCATGTGATGCATTATATCTATTTTATGTATCTCATGATAAAGTTTTGCAAACTTAATTTCATTTCCTAATAAGCAGTATTCATAAAAATTTACTTGTGTTCAAACCAAATAATTAAAAAATATTGTGATTTTTAAAATTAACTTTTTATGATATTTGAAAGAAATTAATATTTGTCATAAGATTATAATGATTTGGCACTTCAATGTAGGCAGTTTAGCAGGTAAAGAATTTGGATATCTAGTACATGTAATCTTCCATTCCAGAAGAACTTTTCATTAATAATGAGTGTATTCATGTATCACAAAGAAGAAATCCAGAAAACATCCAAGCATTCACTTTTACAAATACATGTGAATCTGAAACATACTCTGAAGAATATATTCTTAACACTTGAATATCAGCCTTAATTGCAATGGTGCAAATTTTGAAAATAAATGGAATCAGTTGAATATGAATATCAAATGATATTGAAAGGAGCAACTTACATTGTAGAAAACGTTTAATCAAATAACAATTCATATTTTTAAAAGTGATAAATCTGATCTTTTAATCAAAATCAGGTTATAACATTGAGGTATTTCAAGAAAAAATTTAAAACACAACTTGTATTGAATAAGCTTTAATTAAAATAATAATAGAAATTAAATTTGCATATTAGCTGATAATTTCCCATTCTTAATTAAATAATTTTATAAGAATTAAATAAAACCTTTAAATTATAAATCTAATATAAATCTAAGTCACATTCATTTGGTCTCACATTATTGGTCAAATGAGCGTTTTTAAAATCCTTGTTTTCTAAATATGAAAGTGTCAAAAAGGAATTAAAAAGCAAAAAAGCATGGAAAGGTTCAAAAGATGAGTAGTTTGAAACTAATACATTGTTTTTAGAAACCTGACAAAATGAAAATGATATCATAATACTAAATAATAACATTAAAATAAGAACAGTAACTTAGAAGAAACACTATAAAGAAAAATTAGAAACATCTTTGTTTTCATTTTATTAAGTAAAGCATCTACGTTTAAATAATGCTCCAGAATTTACTTAAGTTCCTCTAAACTTTAGCATCATGTGAAACTACTGCACTTTTATGAACTTTTATTATTTATGAATATGAACTATTTTTATAATTACTGAAAAATCCTGTTTATACAATCAAAATTACAATCTATTTGCAACTAATTAATTAATAAAAAGAGAATGATTTCACTTTCTAATATTTTTCACTATTAAGTGCATTATTTTCAAATTGAACTTAGTTATTTAATTATTGACAAACAATTTTACTCAGAGTTGCTTTGGCACACTAGAAAATTATTTTCTTTTTTATAAAATCACTTTAAAAATATTTAATTATTTTCTAAAATGGAAAAAGATTTTTTAATGTATTACACTTCTGTTTCTTTCTTCATGAGAAGTGATAAATTTAATTTAAAAACATTTTTTATTAAATAAAATTTTACTGAAATTTCATGTAGAGTTTAATCAATGTCTCTTCCTGTCTATTCACCTTTCTCTATGAAATTTCAGTAGAATTATATCAACAAACTCTCTCAAATCATAAGAATAAAACCATAAAGAATTTACTTGCTATATATTAAATATTTTTGTACATATTTTAGAATATTATTTAATATATATTTAATAGTATATGTTTTTAAAATTAATCCATAAATAAACATGCATTTTAATCCATAAAACTTACTTCATAATATGTTCTCTCAGCAGCATTAAAAGTCTTAAAAGCAGCTTGTGAAGCACTATCAATGCTATCAATAATATCATCATAAACTTTAGCAGCCATCAATGGGTATTGTGATGCAACTTGAGAGGATTTAAAGAGACTAAAAATAAAAGTTATGCTTAAATATTTTAAAATTTGAAAATGCATAATATAAAATCAAAAAGATATATATATAACATACCTATTAAGGAAAGCAAATTTTCAGTAAAATATTTAGTTGTGCAATATTGATTAAACATTTCAGAAGTAACCCATAAAATCATCCATGATGAATATTAATGACTCTATACATTTTATAAAAAAATTTTAATGTTTAATATTCATTTATATACATGTAAAATTATATTTCTGAGTACTTTAATTTTTATCTCATACAAAGTAATTCACATTTCTAACTTATTTTAGGTGTTTTATGATTATAACTTTGATGTCTTGAAAATACTTTCGAAACATAAATATGTGCATTAAATATATGCTTATAAATAACATAATTTAATACACATAGTTTAATTATAACTTAAAAAGAAATTTATTATACAAAAATTTGAATTAAATTTCGCTACAAAAACACTATGTAACTTTCTGGTAAATAAGCTTGCAAAATTGAAATAATATATAATTCAGGTATTTATGAAAATTAGGTTAATCATTAAAATGTTTTAATAGCAACAAATGATACTGTGATATCATTTTTAATAATTATGTGAAAATTGCAGTTATTTTATACAATACTCTTCATTTCAAGAATTTAATGCATATTTTGATTTGTTACAAAATTTCTTAGATGCCAATTACAATGGCATTAACTTAAATTCAGAAATGCTAAAAGACATTAAATCTTGTAACATATATTTGTATGTAAACCTCAATGCTTTCATATGATCAAAGTAAAAGGAATTAGAACTGAATTCACTATATATCTTAGTTATTTACACAGGCACATATAACCAGGATACCATTATGAATAAGAGAATCAATTTATAATCCTATTCAATAATAGTAAAAGAGGTAAATTAAAATGCAGTTCTTCTAAAATTAGAAAATAGAAATTTACTTTGTTAAATACATTGCTTGTTGCAAAATATGTTCTGCATGTTCAGATGCTGGAACAACAAATTTTTGAATGTATCTTGGATTTAATCGAGCTAAAATACCACGATGATGTTCTAATTGTTCAGTAGCATTTTCCAGAAGTATTTGCAATGGCAAGGCTTTCTAAATAAAATTAAGATTATTGATATAGCTTTCACATAATAAAGATTCTAAAATAAGAATTATAACACATAAATGCATAACATATAATAGAAGTTATATATTCACAATTATGAGAAATATAAATACAAATATTATTCAAACACAATCACTTTCTTTAATAACAATTATTAAAACAAAACTCGTACAAATAAAAATCTTTATTAAAACAATCAAAAAATTTTCAGTGTCCTTTTTATTAAGTATGTTTTAAGAGTATAAATTTGTTATAAGATATTACAGGAATACATGATTATATTTTATTTAAATTTAATAATTATACTTTATGTATACATTTATTGAAAAATGCTAAATATAATTATAAAAAAAATAATAAATCATTTTAAATAACATTAATACATACTTAGAAACATTAAAAAGTTACATATTTATAATTTTAACAGCAATTAATAATATAAATATATTACTTCAAATACAGTAGATATATTTCTTAGAAAATCCTCGGCTTCAGCAAGCAAATCAACAGAAATTTTAGAATTTTCATTAGCTACATTTTGATCTTGTTCTGATTCTCGAATATTATTCTGGAAGAGAAATAATTGAAAATAGAAAAATCATTTAAATTACAAACATAATAAATTAAAAAATACTTTATTCCAAAAAAGAAACAAAAAAAGCATTATCTTCACAATTAAAATATTACTCTTACCTGAATTACGATGATAATATTTATTATGTTTATAAAATATCACTAAGCAAGTAACAAAGAGAAAATATATTTACAATGCATTTACAATAGTCCTAAAAATCTTCTGAAAATTATTCATTTAAATGTTAAAAATAAAAGAAAATTTCACACACAAAAAAATTTATACAAATAAAGGAATACACAAAAAATATTAAAATATTAGAATGGTATACTAAATACGAATAATTTTTTTGCAATAAAAGAGAAAAATACGATACAATCTAAATTTATATTTTCAAAGGGCTCTTATACAGTTTAACCTCAACAATAAAAGTGTCCACAGAAATTCTTCTAATTTTTTGGTAACTTACGTTTATTTTTTCTTCTATTTCTTTGCTACCTTGGACTATTTTTGAAGTTTTAATCGATGTTAAACGAACATTTCTTTCAATTAAGTGGATGAATTCTGTCAAGATATTATATAATTTATTTAATTTTTCTTCTTCATTAGTAAATAATTTAAAATCCATAATAACATTCTGAACAGCGTCTAATATTTGGCTTGCTTTCCTAAAATTAATAAAAAAAGAGTTTATTAGATATTTATGTTATTTTAATAGTCAGAAATAATTAAATATATAAATATTACAGCAGTTATCAAATATAGATGTAAAAAATGAACCAGTCATTACCATGTCTTGTTAATAAAGAAAAAAAAATTTTTAATATTTTCAAAAAGTTATTTAATGTTATAATGAAATAATGTTTTCATAATGGGATAACTATTATATTTCAACTAAGTTAACAAATATTAAAAGGATTTCAGTTCAATGCAAATAATTGTTTTATATGTGTTTATTTTCATGGTATTTCAACATAAATCAATAAAATAAACAAAAAACATTTTCTACTTAATTCAAATATTTTTAAATGGATATAAAACGTTTGAAAAAAATGTTCAACATTGCTATTCTTCACAATTTAAATAACAGAAACTGAGTCTGATTAGTATCTGAAAGCTGTACCTCATCTCTCGTTCAGTTTCTTCTCTAATTACATCAATGTCTTTATTTTTTAAGATGTCTAAAACATTTTGAGCATAGGCAATTTTTTCTTCAATTGCAGCAGTCGAGAAATTTAAGTTAGCACCCTGTGCTTGAAAATGTTCCACAGCATCTAAAGAAAATTTACTTGAAAAGTTACTTGTTTGAGTATCCATTTAAATGTATTAATTGATTCAAACAAATGAAAATTTCTATTTTGAAAATTCAAAGGTAATTTATATAAAATATAAGTAGCTAGTTTCAAAGAAACTTTTCAGATTTAAAACATCCAATTCAGACTTAGTGCAATGATTCCTTCAACTAACAAGTTAAATATATACTTTTAAATTAGTCAGCCATTTAATGGATTTTCTTTCTTAAAATTAAATAATATTCAAAAGCATATGAGTATTAATTTATAATTATCAGTAAAGAAAATGCAAATATTTTTATACACATAAATATATATTTCATTATAAATTATCTCCATTTAGTTTACACAAAAAGCAATTCAATGATTTTTATTTCAGGGAAAGAACTGAAAAGATTATTATTTTAGCTGATTATAACTTAAAAGTTTTTCACTTATTCAAAACAACTATTCCATATACTTCTTTATTACAATATTATCAACTTTCTCCTATTTATAACAAAATTTTCTTATAAAATTAAGAATATTTTGTTATTCTTAATTTTATAATCTAAAATTCAAAACTCAATTGTAAATGAAGAAAATCTTGATGAATTAATATTATTTGCAAAAATCTAAGTTTTCATAAAAGCTTATGAAATATAATTTTAATGATTAGTAGTTAAATATTTTTGTGAATAAATTTAATAGAAAAATTTATTAATGTATAAAATTCAAAAAAAAGTTTAGGCTTCTAGCAATTTTAAATTTTAAAATAAAATAAAAAAAAAAGCTTTTCCTTTATAGAAATTATCAATCAGGCCAAATCTTCTCTATTGCTTAAAAATAAACTCAATATCAGTGCTCTCAAATCTTTTTTTTAATTCATTTTCCAAAAGAACATCACCACAGAATGGAACTCATATTTTCAATTCTCGCCTAATTGTAAGTGGACTAAACATTTTTTTTTCCTTCAGTTATCAACAGAGTAAGAACCATTGTTTCTATATTACCTTTAATATCACTTCTTCATCAGCACAGAAACTTCCACATCTATGTTAAAAACAGTAGTATAAGCATCTGCAACTCCAAGATTGACAAACTTTCTCACATTTTTTTGGAATGTCCATGCTTTACAAGAAAGGGTAAAGCTTTGCAAAGACTTGTAAAATAGATGGTCTACAATTTCGTAATTTAGCAAAGAGAGAGACTTTAGCATTTATTTAAAAATGTATTTATTCTGTAATTTAATTCCTTCCATTAAATTTTGTATCTTGTTTTCTCCTCCCTTTTATTGTTTTCTTTTATGCTTTATCATCTCATGTTTTCTCTTTAAGTTGTTATGTAGTAACCTTAGGGAGCCTGTGTTATATTTTTTAGTGTACAGGGAGATTATTTTGTTTTTCCAAATAATGAATATGGTTATCTTTATTTATTTAGGAAACTTTGCAGATAAAGCAAACCTAACAAAATATAAAATGCATTTAAATATTGTTAATAAAATTGCACATAAAAAAATAGTAAAATTAATCTGAAAATGATAAAAAAAAATATACAGAAAAATTGTTTAGAAATTGCAAAAATATATTTAAAAAATCATCAGCAAAGATTCCAAAATGCAACTTCATTAGTTAACTATTAATTAACTGGTTACAAATGAATACTCTAAAATTTAAAGTCATGCTATTTGAAATTTCTGCATCAAATTCAGTTTTGAGAGACTAGAGTGTATTAGAGAAAAAAAGGAGTTTAAATTTCATAATAGAATTTAAAAACGCAAAACAAACTTGTATGAACTCTTAATCTATAACACTAAACGTTTTGAAATACAACTAAGGTGATGTGTATGTTCATTAGTTCATTAAAAATTGTCCTGCAATAGAATGTTAAACTTTAAATTTAAACAAAAATGTAGTTTAAAATACAGAATAAAAATGAATTACATGATAAATTTAACGTACAAAAAATGATATAATAATTTGAAACCACCTCATAAAAAAGAAAAAAATTTTGAAGTTATGGAAATAAAAGAAAATGTTTCAATATCACAAAGCAATAGCTCTACATATTTAAAAAAAATTACAAATTCATTACCAGTAGTAAAAAATTTAATTTTTATTTTTGAGCAACTAAAAGTTAAAAGATGCTTTAATTTATAAATTGTTACACAAGATACATATTATTTTTTAAATCATAAATGTTATGATTCAACAGAATCATAATTTTTATGATTATGTTCCATTCATAAGTATGCTTTGATTATTAAAATATTTACTTCTGAAATGGTTGGTTTGTTTGTCACTCAAAGGTCATTTTTCGCACATGAGGATTAATCAGACCAGAACCTAAGGGTTAAAGTGGATTCCAAACCACTACAAATATTCAAGGCCAAGGTAGAACCCACTAACTTTTAAACTGAAGGCAAGAGCACTAACCACTCAGCTAACCGCTTGCCCATTTACTTCTTGATGACACTGCTATTAATGTGTTAACTCTGTCTTATAATTTTTCCTTTTTAAAAAATGTGAACTTCAGAATGATTTTATAAACTGATTAGAGCTATTTTTAGAATATTAAATTTGTAAGCACTTGAATGATAATCACTCATTGAATTGTAAATTTGAACTTTATAAATATGTGTAAATTCTTTACTGCATACATTCTTCCATATACTGTTTCCATAAAAAATGACATTCAAAACAATTACCACAAATATGATGCCATATTTTATCCAAAATTTTGAAGATAGTTTCAGAATCTTCTTTTACTTCAAAAGCATCAAAAGCTAAAATAGGGCCTCTGATATTAATATCTCGTCCCTGGAAGAAAAGCTCTCTTAATAATACATTTAATTGAAAAGATTACAAAATCTTTAAAAAATATATCTTACTCGTATATACATCAAATCAGCAAGAGTTTCAAAATCAAAGTCTGTTATAAATTTTTGAGATATATTTAGTCCCTCTTCAAGATGGTCAAAATATTTTGCCACCACACCCTAGGAATAAAAATGAAAGTTAATTTGTTATTAACACTTCAATTATAACAATTAACACTATTGTAATAACTAATACTATAGGATATTAGAATATCAAAATACTATTTCAAGTGCATTTATGCCGGCTTTAATAATTTGTTAGTAGCTGCTGTATTTATATAATTTAGTAAACATAGTAATCACCATTTACAAGAATAATATGATAGACAATAAAGATAACTGACATACAATTAAACAATTTTCAATAAAATCTGATTTAACAGGCAGCATAACATCATCCATCATATTTGATGCTTCATAAACAAACACTGTGTTATTGAGGATGTTTTACTTTACAAATGACCAGGAAAAATAATTTTAATGAAGAATATATGGCATCATGTATGATCTCAGTTACCTAAAATAGTAAGTTATCTCAATAGTAACTAGATCACTAAAAAATTCTGTAATTCAGTTCATAAATCTTTTTAACATATTCCCAGAATAGTGTTTTAAAAGGACAAAATTCCTTCACATATTGCTGTGAAAGTTTTTTGGCAAACTGAATGTAATTAAATGACTTCATTATTTATTTAGTAAAAATAATAAATGTGCCATACATGGAATATATCTAGAACTTAACTAAAAATCTCCATGTCATATTTATGATGCTTATCATTTAGCAATCTCAAATGAACTTTGGATTTAGATGGAAGTAACTAAAAAATGCTCATTTCAATCACAAATTCAAAATTTGTATGACTAAATGCTTTAAATTATCCATATAAAAACATACTATATCAAATAACAATTTTACTTAAGTATGGATTTTAAAAATTTAATTTTCATACATTTTTTATTCATTTATAAGCATGGTGTTCATATTTGAACAAAAAGCCTAGATTCATATTATTAATTCATATTATTATAATTTTTAGAAATAGTGGTAAGAATAAATAAAACAACTATGGAATCTAAACTAACAAAAAACTTACGGAACTAATATATATGAGAATCACGGGATACACATTAAAATAAAAATTATTGACATTATTGCTTAAAATACCTGCAGAGATGCCAACCTCTGAGCATCCCAATCAGTACTAATTGGACATATTTTCAGTACTTTCAGTAACCTTTTCAAAAAATTTCAGTAACTTTTTCAGTAACACGTGGTTTACATTGAGAATAAACTTATGTGCAAAAAATTAATACTTTTAAGGTAACCTATGTTAAAAAATAAAAGTAAAATGATCATCTAATAAATATAAATATAAAATATTTATAATAAAATAATAAATATAAAAAGAAATAACTAAGAAAGTAAACCATTCTTTTAAATTAAAATGCCTTACCTCAGAAATCCTTACAGCACAGATTTTTATATAATTACAGGAAAAAGAAAATGATATTGAAAAAAAAATTCTTTTTATTTAAAACTAACATAGCATACTGATCTGTTAACTGAGAATAAATAAATAAATAAATGACATGATAAATAGAAATTAATGACAATCAATCACAAATTTTGTGTTATAGCTTTCTTAATCATACTGATTTCTGTTTGAGAAAATTCTCGCTGATAACATATTTTGAGTCTGAAATATTATTCATAGTTTTCTTAATCCAATTTCAACACTAAATTAGTAATTTATTTGTAACCTTTACAAATTTTAATCACTATAATACAATAACAATAATATAATCGTACATGACAAAAAAGGATTATTATTATTAGAGATCGAGAGAGAAATCTATTTTCCGTAATTTCATTAAGATCATCGTAACTCCGTAACGAAGAGTAGAAATCGAAGAGACTAAATACGGAAAAATCGTAACAAACGGCATCTCTGTACCTGTAAGAAAATAGTTTGATTGTCCAATTCCAACAAAGGAATCCAAGGTGGAGGAAAAATTGTAGAGAGATTATGTTTGGAGTAAGATTCGATTAAGAAATCCATGTCATTCAAAAGAGGTCCTATGCATCCATCATCACATGCTGAAAAAATAAATATATATAACAAAAAATTACCAAGTATAGACCTTATTTACATTGATCATCCAAATCTTCAGTATAATAAAACATAGCATATATATTAAGAGATAATTAATTTTGTCCATGCTAATATTTTATTTTCACACTCAATAAATGATTCAATAAAAAAATAATTGATACATTTAAATTTTATATTTTGGACTTTAAATTAGCTTACATTAACACATCTAATTTCAAATATCTTCAAACTCTTAAAATGAATACTTAAAATTTCCTATGAATTAAATAATAACAACACAAATTACAGACTAATTTTAATTTCCCATTTCAAATATATTTGAATGTTAAAGCAAATATTGAACAGTAAATTAAGCAGTCTTAAAATGTACATAGATGTCAATCTATTTACTTAAAAAATATTTTTACATTAAACTAACACAGTGAAAAAAAATTAAAAACTTATCATTAAATAGCATAAAAATATTATATTAAATCTATCTTGAATAACAAAACAAATCTATAAAATAATTTATAGTTTTTTAATTTACTTTTCTTAAATTTACAACTTGAATTTATCAAATAATACATTTCAGAACTCTTTTTTCTTTTTGCTAGATCTCTATATATTTGTTTGTTTTACCAAATTTAATTAATCTAAAAACACAAATATTACACATCATTGAATTTCAAAACAGAAAATATTAGTATAAAATTATTTTTAAAAAAGTAGAATTTAATGAATGCGATGAATCAGTTAATTGTTACATATTTTCATGACAACACAGTAAGACTAGATACATTTAGACATTTAACCAAAATATATGAACCAAATTATTGCAAGGATAATGTTCTCTCTTATTACATATATATACAATCATAACATTTTCTTATAAATATTGGTTTTAAGAGAGTCCAGCAGTAAGTGATATCCACTAATATATATCAGGTGGAAATTAACAGGAGAAAGCTAAAGATTAATACAACATGTAAATTCAGTCTTAATGTATTCTGTATATAAGTTCAACTTAATAGATAAGTTCAGTCTAAATAAAACTTAAGTAAGTGGGATAAACATGTATAATGCAAACCACACCATAATTTCAAATACTTTTTATTATGATATTAATCTATGAAAATTATAAATCCATTATAGTCAGGTATTTTTTACACATAAATCCAACTATAATTCCCTTCAATATAGAGTTATCAGTGATTCATTGCTCCTAATATTTTTACCATAGATGGATTTAATTAAATTATAGAAAGAGATAGATAGGACATTTGGCATATAGATTAATGGCATACAAATGCTTATTGATAGCTATAAGAACACAGCTGAAGACAGACTTGGAATGAAATATTCTATTCACAGTAAAAATGTTTCAACATCCTTATTAAAAATTTGCTATGAAACATAATTTTTATTGCAAACCATATTACACACAATGCAAAATTAATTCTGGTTTCTTTTTGCCTTAAATTTACAAAGAAACTAAATCTTATCTTTTTTTATTAAATAATGACATTTTCCATCAAAACCATATCTATAAATATTAATTTGTTGCATTTGCTATTTGCCATTCCAAGCAATGGTCCAATATGATGTGTTTAAGAAACTATTTTCTTTGAATTTTTATTATAAAAATCACTGGAATCAAAATATTGACTTTTAATGCATGCTTTTGTCTTGATTTAACAAAAGAAATGAAGAAATAATTCTAAAGGTAAGAATTCAAACCTTCATTTAATACAGATGATGACGCAATGGCACATGAATGATTGAAATTACATAAACATGTTACAATAATCATATGCATTTTCATTTTCCAGTATATATAAAAATTCATATTAAAGAAACTTTCTTTATTCAATAATGGTTACAGCTACAAACTTTAAACTTTAATCCCTTTCATTAAACATTAAACATATAAACGCAATATGGCAAAGCATTCGAGTTTCAAGTGAACTGTACTAATAAAACATGTATTTTATTATTTAGGACATTTTTATATTACATTTTTTCCCAAAAAAGCTTTCTTATCAGAAAGCTTACAGTTATCGATTAGTCATCTAAATTACTGCAAAATGAAAAGCCAGAAATAAAACCACTTTCTTGATTCAGAGAATTTGTCAATTAGGTCAATAATCAATATTACAGGGTGCGGCAAGATAACTTCCTTGTTTTGTATTGCAATAACAAGCTAAAGATATGATCCATAGAAGTATTAAAGATATTACTTCCCTTAAAATGCCTTCTGTGTTTCACAGGAGAGGCTATGAATTTAGATCATTTGACCGTTTGCCCATCTCTGGACAATATTAATTCTCTTATGCTTGACAACTATCATATGAAGGCTACTTTGTATTGGGCTGCTGGAAGGAAAATGGACGATACCGCCAATTCCTGACGTAGGAAAAAAAAAGTATTAAAGATATTTTTTTTCATTTTTGCATACAAAAGTTACATATTAAAGCTTTAGTTTACATAGTTTTAAATATCATATTGGGCAAGGTATGCCCACCATTAGACATATACTGAGTGAACTGAATTCTGCTGTTCTAATCACTCTCTTCAGCACATTGTATGTTCACCATTTCTTTCTAAATGCTTCTTTTCAGATCTTCCACGGTTTGTGGGCAGTCAGTATAGGCATGCGACTATAAATACTTCCACAAAAAGAAATTACATAGGACCGAATTGGGAGAACATTCAGCCTTTCCAAATCGTTTCTCAATGAAATGAGGTACCCATAAAAATAGGCCTCTACGACAAATTCATTATGCTCATTACAACAACACATGATGGCAACTGAACCACAATGTCACACAACTTTGTGATCTCCTCTCTGAAACAATATCCGCCAACCTCATTATCTTTACAACTTTTTGCGTAATTTCAATTCGAAGTAAAGAAGTTAGTATAAATTTGCTTTTTAAGTTCTAACACTAGCCAAATGATTTCTTAAAATGAAAAAGATGGGACATGCTTGTCAAATAAATTTTATGCTGTGCAAATGTTTTTATGATTGGCAGTATTTTCAAATTTAAAAAAAAATCAGCTGAAATTTAACTTTTATTTCAAATGATGTGGAACCAATTGTATGAATTGACTAGCTGGAATTAAAAATCCATTATATAAAAATTATCCTTTATTACCTTTTTCTTTAAAAATGAAGCATTCATTCATTCTGATAATAATTAGTTCAGATAACTCCTTATTTTCTCTTCTAACACTAAGATAATTGGTTAAATTTTTCATACCCTAACTTTAATTCTAGCTTTCAATATTTATTAATTTGAAATGCTATACATATAAGAATCATCAAAAAAATTATTAAAATTATTCATTTCAGTTAACTTTTTTATATGTATATTTATATAAGCATATAAAGAAATAAACAATGGACTTATTTAGATAAAAAAATATTTTTGTAATACTTGTTAATATCATTATTTTGAGTTAAATGATATTGTTTTCATAAATGTGTGTGTGTGTGTGTGTGTACTTATTTTGAAACTAGTATTCAACTAAATTTTCTTTATACTTTTTAAAGAATTAAATACATTTTAAACAAAAAATTGTTTTTATCTTTATAAAAATTTGCCAAATTTTTCTCATCAGTGGTAAAATCTATGAACTTTCATTAGATTATTGTAAATAATGAATATGTTCATAATTTTAAATTAAAAAATCAAAATTCACCAATTTTTTTAAGGGATAGAATATATATTGTATAAAAATATATAAATAAAGAATTGTATAATATTGAGAATTATTTATTAAGCATAAAAAAATTTTCCCTCAAAATTAATTTATTTCTCATTGTTTTTTACAGTTATAACCAATAAAAACTTTAAAACAATTATGCATACACAACAGTATGCAATTAAATTAATATTTTTTCATATATTCTTAAATAGAATATCTTGTAAAGATAAAATTATATGAATAATTATAAAGTTTCTGTATTATTTGTTAAGATAAAAACTTACATTTACACCCTGTATCAGTGAGAATATGCCTGGCACTGCACAGTGTGCAATCTCGACCGGTAATCCCTTTCCTACAGTAACACTGACCAGTCATTCTATCACAAATACGATCTAATGATCCATATGGATTGCAATTACAAGGTAAGCATTTTCCACCCAACATTGTAGGAGTTCCATAATAACCTCTGGAACATCTATGATGTTTAAAATAATAACATAAATAAGCACAATATATGGAAAATCAATATTTGATTAAAATATTTTAAAGCAATATTGAAAGAAAAAAGCATTTCTTTTTGATAGCATTAAATTGTTCTCCTGGTAAGAACTACATAAGCGATCTCATAGATGTTTCTTGCATAGTATTGATTGCAACCCTTGATCTCAGTTTACAGTAGACTCAACACTAACTCTTACTCCACTGTTCTAGACAACAATGTGCTTCCTACACTGTGGCAGTTATTACAAGTTGGATCATTGTTACTTCCAGAATGACAATAATACTTGTCATGTTGCAAAGTTTCTCATGGATTGGTATGCTGACAATGGGATGAACCAATTAGACTGGCCTATCCATATTTGACTCTTTTAGAGCACCCCTCAGATGAATTGGTTCACCAAACACAAAGTGTGCAGCAACCATCCAAATTAGTGAAAAAACTTGCATATATTTTCCCAGCCAAGTGAAAGTAAATAACATAGTCTATCATCCAATAGTAGTGCTAATTAGTGGATAACATTGGCAGCAGGGTTAAGGATGTAGTGTGTGTGTGCGTTATGTAACACTTCATATTATAGAAGATAACTTGTAAAAAACTCTTTGTTATGTAAGAGCCTATGGAATCAATGAAGATCATTATTTGTTGCTTTTAGGGCTTTCTTAGAATTGCAGAAATCTCACAACTTATGTATTATATCTCAAGAATCAGTTTTTAAAAAACTGTCATTTCCATAAAAGTGAAAAATAAGATGGTTATTCATTCTTGAAGATTTCTTATCAACTAAATAAATAAGTATATGGGATAATTCAAATAGCTTATACATTAAATCTAAATTCAGAAAATGAATGTTTTTTTAAAGAATAGTATTTATTTAAAAATAATGTTTCAGCTACCACTTTATTTTTTGAATTATGGTCAACAATCAAGATTAGAAGTCAAATAATTCTCTACCTAAATTTAAAAAATACTGAAAAAGTGATTTACTGTAGTATTTAGTACATAGTTTATTATTATGATTATAAGTATTTTTTCTTTTCTTCCCAAAATTCATGTTACATATTAAAATTCATTGGAAAGAAATGATATTTGTTCCACAAAGAAATAAAGAACAATTTATTAAAATGTGCTCATTATTTTTTACAGATATCATAAAATATGTAAAACATTATCTTTATGAACAGTACAGAATTATATGATGTAATTAAATGAAAGTATATTTCAAAAATAATTTGTAATTAAATGAAAGTATATTTTAAAAATAATTTATTATCTATTCATCATTTGACATAAAATGAGATTTTTCTATAAGTTTAATATTAAATAAATACAAACAATGTTTTACAAGAATTTTAAGAATTATTTTTAAAAAACACATTTATATAATTGATTAACTAAAAGCATACAGAATAAACTTTACAATGCAATAAGCTGAAATACCTCTCACAATGTTTGCCTTCATATCCTAACTGACAATTAGTACAAGTATGGCCATCTATATCGCCTTCACAAGTGTCACTGAAACTAAATGAAAATATATTAATTAAATAGTTAATGAATTAAAGTTTTAAATGTTATTTTTAAAAATATCAGAGAAACTTACCTGTTATTTACTAATGGACATTCACAAGGTCGACAAGGACCCATATTTGGATCACCAAAATAATGCTTAGCACATAGTTCACAAAAAGCTCCAGCTGTATTTTCACGGCAATTCTTATAAATTCAAAATTATATGTATCAAAAAAATTTGTCATTTTACTGATAACATTATAAGTTAAATTTATTAACTTAGCCTTGTTCAAAATAAAATATCACAATAATAATACATTTCTTAACTATAATATTGAAAATTCAACTCAACAAATAGAATTTAAATTTAGAATTTATAACATAGCATTTTTTACCCATTACAAAAAATATTTATTTTACACAAACAATGCATGTTTAAATTTTTCTCCAAACAGAAGTAATTTTGACAAAAAAATTTCAAAATATACATGAACTACTTGATACTAAATTCAACATAACAAATGATATAAGACATACAAACTTTACTGAATCCCTCATTATAAAATTTATATTTTTAAGATTTGCATGGATGGAGATAGTTACAAGATTGTGCTGCATTATTTTGCTAAATTTCCTCTTTAAAATTGTAAGGTGAGTTGTTCAACTTCTCTTTTTAAATTTAGCACTATTTTATATTCCACACACAATTAAATAGAATAACAATTTTTCACCAGTAGATATTATAAAAGAAAGAGAAATATTTATCTTTTTATAAGCAAAATTAGAATAAAATTAATAAATATTTAGGCATCGTTATTAAAATAACCATATCACAAATCGATAGAAAGTAAATACATAATCAATTGAAAAATATATACCTGACAATATCCAGTTTCAGGATCACACATTTCACTTCTATTGTTACAAGGGCAAGGCACAGACACTCCTACTTGATCAATGATATCACTACTATTTTGAAATTTCAATTTTCTATTTCGATAATATCCTTTACCAGGATCCTAAAATTACATGAGGGATAATTATAAATTTATTTATCTCACACATATATTTTTTAGCATTAATAAAAAATGGCACATATGGATAACTTTAAATAAATAGATTAAAAAAAGAGAATCTACACTAACTAAAAAAACTCCTAATAATTTAAAATAAATAAGTGATAAATAGCACTGATTTCCTTTATTTGGCAAATAATTGAAAGCCTTTTTAAGCTTTAAAAAATATTAAATAAAAATAAAAAATTTCTAAACTAGAATTAATGAAATGAAATTAAAACAACTTCCTTTTGTCAACTACATACAGTGAATTTCAATATTCTATTCCATTTTCATATGTTAAATTTAAATTAAGTATATTAAAATACATAGTCAGAACATTAAATATATAATTCCTCCAAGTGCATTCTTGATTACAATAACATTTTATTATTATAACTGACAATAGTAAACTGTAAAATGTAGACGAATTTTAAAAAAAATAATACCTGACATGATAATCCACTATATTCCTTAGGACATTTACAAATTTCAATTCCAACTGCGACATATGGAGATGCTGGGGTCGGGGACAAAGAAACTGCTATCTCCATGCTCACATCTTTTAATCTGAAAATTGTTTTCTTAATCTAATAAATATTATGAAATTATATTCAAAGAAATATTGTAAAATTAAAATAGGAAAATTAGATATCATCTGAAAAATTTTACCTTAAAAGGTTGCCGCTAATATAAATAGAAAGAAAGAAAATTCAGTTAGTAAAAACTTACTTTCACAATACAAATATACAAAATATAGAGTAACTTATCAAATAAAAATTAAAACATGCAAATAATATTTAATTCGTGTTAAATTTAATGTATTCATGGTACTTAGAAATGTTTCTTTTTCTATTCCTTGCAAGTTTTTAAAATAATTATTTAGTTTAGAGAGATCATTAGCAATTTGTTACAAGGTAATTATTTAGAAAAATACTAATGTGTACTTCTAAGCTGAAAAAATTATCTTATTACATTCTCCATCAGTTGATATCAGTTATTCAAAAGTAAAACAGTAAAAAATTATAGTAAGCTTCAACTTTATGTTATTTGACATTATCAGTACTATGAATAAAAAAGTAATGTTTAATCTGAACTACTAAATTAAGTTTCTTTAAGTTATACATTGTAGACACTTTTTATAACTACACAACATAAACCAATCAATAATAATTGGAAGATTTTATAACTATACTTCATTTAATTATTTTTGAAAAATATAATTTAATGAAGTACACAGTTATAAATAAATATTATGTGGCAAAATATATCACAGATTTTAATTATAATTGAAAAACATAATTAAAAGTACAGTAATAAATAAAATTATTGCAATAAATATATTGCAATTTGTAAAATGAAAACTTATTTAATTTTATTTGAAATTTGTAAAGGGAAAATTTTTATTCTATCAAAAATTTTTACATATATTTACATATTATTTAAGTACGAAAGAAGTAAAAAAGTTCCTTTAAGAAATGCTAAGATTTAACTTTTGATCAACTTAGTTATTCATTGATTTTTTGCCAGACTGGATTTTCAGATTTTAACAAATACTTCAAAATGGCGTCATTTGAATTTGTTGAATTTTTCAATTTTATTTTGATTCAATGTACAAATAATGCTTAATAAATGAAATGAAATAATTGAAAATTATGAAAATAATGAGCAAATAAAAGCCCAACATTTACATATTTAAATTTCGCATTTATTTTCAAGTACAAAATTATGTTTAACTAATTACAGAATAAGTTTTTAAATATTTTATACATAAAAGCTAAAAATGAAATCTAATAGAAAATGCATCAAGAACTTATTTTTTCCAGACAAATATTTAAAACAATTCTAAAATTCAATTTTAGATTCACAAATACAATATGAATACATAATAAAAAATACTAACAATTAAATAGACAAGACTTTAACGTTTTAGTGAATTTAAATGAATGCTTAACATTCATATCATTAAAATCATTTATCCACAAATTCAACTATTTCAAAAGTTATTCAAAAATTAAAATTAATTTGAATTTAATTCTAAAATCAAGTACAAGAACATGAATACCTGGCAATATTAACATCTGCTCCTTCAGTGGCTCTAATTAATATCTGTTGGACATTCTGAAGAACCAACATCATGAGAGGTCTTGTCACTGCAACTTCAGGATTTTCAAACTGAGTCCATTCATCCTAAAAAAATTTCTAAGTATTGAAACTAAAAATTTATCAATATAAAATAACTAAGTTTTATAGATTTGATAAATATTGAGATATTTTTAGAATACATCAATTAAAAAATTTAGAAATTTTTATAAAAAATTATTTAATAAAATTAATTTTAATTGTTACATTTAAATTTAACATAAATTGAACGAAAATAAAAATTTTGAAAAAACATTAAAATATAAGCTATAATTATTCGTATTTATATTTAAAAGATAGTTACGCAAATTATGTGACAATTACTATATAAATACCATACACTTATTAAACAAATTAAAATACTTTATTTTTAGATTCCGAGAAATTTCTAAAAATATAAAAAACATAATGCATTTAATAGGTGCTACATGATGAAAAATTGCTGAGTTTGCATTTTTGTTTTGAAAATGGAATAAAATAGGGAGGAAAGTGATCAATAAAGTTACTGTGTATCATCATTTTAGTACAAAAATACACAATGTAGATATTAATGCAAAAAATAGAATGCTTAAAGCAAGTGCTTTTTTTTGGTAATTTCCGACACTGTGATGTGGGAAAATGATATCAGAAAGATAAAACAATTATTTAAACAATATGCTTTCATTTCAAGTATTCAAACTCCTCACTGTCAGTTGCAATGGATCTTTGTTTAAATGTCACACATTACACATATTGGAATATACAATGACACTTTGGCACAAATATACGTAATGTGTCTTTCAAGGACATGCAATGTTTGTAAAGAGATCGTATACATCTGCTGTTTCAAATATCCCTACAGAAAAGTCAGATTAGATGAGCATGGAGACTAATCTTCTATACTGCCATATCCAGTTATTTGATTCTAAAATTCATTGACAAATTTCTACTTCACTAGAGATGTTTTGTAAGAAGGCATGCTGTCATGTCAAAGCCATAGATTTCTAAGATTTAACACAAATCAGGTTTTCCAAAAATCAAGTATTATGTTCTGTAGCTATTGTAAATATTATGCACGCATTAATGTGCAATTATAAAATTTTGACCTCATAAGCTTGTTATTGTAAATTGCAGTAAAAACATTAGCAAACTGTATTTGATAAAAACATCACAAATTTCTCAGTGGCAAGTAATGAATGTTTTGCTTTTGTACATGTAATTCAGTGAAAGGCATGCCAAATCTCATCACATTCTATCTGCCAAGAGTGTTGGTTGGACCCTATTTGATACATAATGAAGTTGTATCAAGCATAATGTTACTCAGCATACTCCATCAGTAAAATATATTAAAGTGTTAATCAGCATGGATGAGCACTTAATTCACTAAAAATCTCTAGACTTGATGTTTGAAGAAATCACACAATTCTTAACGTACGTCCTTAACATTCCTTACATGGATGCAGACTGCAAGAAATTCTGACACCAGGCATAGGTTAAGTATATGCTACACTATTTTACACAATCTATGTATTGCCTATCCTGTATGTACTGTCTGTTGATTGACAATCAGTAGAAAGATGTATCCTTTAGGGCTAGAATTGCAGTCCTTTTCATTGGGAATCACAAGTAATACCTCTGTGCCACACTGTAGTGCCATATTTTTTCCTGAAGATAATCATTTCTCCTTCGCTCCAAGTTTCATAACATCACACTGTTGGGAATAATAAAAAAATTAATGCAATTTTACATCATTTTATTCTTTACAATTATGTCCACCAGGTATCTTTTCATACTAAATCAATGATGCCTACAACTTTGTAAATCACTTTTTTCCTTATCTTGCTCTGTATTTGAAATAGAAATACAAACTCACCAATTTTCCCACCGATTGTGCCCTAAGTGATTTTATTAAAATGTGCATGATTAATTTAGTACACCAAGATACTGCTTTTTTGAACACAGTAATAGTCACACCAAAGCTAAAAAGAATGGCAAGGACTTCAGTGTGCATACTGCATAATCACTGAGTCCTAATGATTTTATCATAATATTGTAAACAATTTATGATTACATTTGTGTGATATTCTATCATTCAAAGTATATAATTTATTTAAATGTTAAATAGAAAAGTTATGTGAATGAATTTAACTATGTTTTGGGTCATATAATGCACTTTAAATGTACAGAATATATTCCTTACAACAATTAGCTTTAACATTTAAAATTCTCTATGACCAAGATTCATAATCATGAAAAGTCAAATATTAATCATCATAGTGCAGCTTTAAAAATAACCTCACCATCCATAGTCAAATAATGACAGTTAAGGTGATGAAAAGCTAAAAAAGAGATACTTCAGGCTAATTTCTTGAGAATAATTTAAGCTCAAAATTAATTATGAGTTACACATTATTAAGCATAAGATAAATAAAATAATTTATTAAGAAAATTTTTTAATTTATCATCAAAAGAAAGTACATTTAATAATGGGAATGTTATTTTATGCACTTTAACTTACTAATGAATATGAACGTTAAATATGAATATACATGCATCATACATTATTAAATATTAAAATTGAATTGAGATATAAATAGTTATTTATTAAATCACAAATTAGTTTTTCTTTTTAAATCATTTCTAATTAAATATTTTAATACGTGTATGCTTAATGCTCAACATTATTTGTATAAAGTATTTTTAGCAGCTATAGTATCTACAAAGAATAGAGCCATAATATCTACAATCTATGTCATGAACATAAATATGACATAAAAAATAAAATATCTACAAAGTATAATATCTGAATCCAAAGTCATTAGTTTAACTCTTAAAATAGATATTCAAAAAATACTGAGATTATTATTTTCTCATAATGGATAAGCAAAAAAAGATTAGCGTTGTTTTTTAAAGTCGAATTTCTTCAAAACATTGTTTAAAATATATACATAAAACAAGTCATTTCCTCCCAGAAAACAAATATCATATGTTTACATATCCCAGTTTGAAAATGTTCACAAAAATTCTCAAATTCAAATGTTATAAAAATATTTTTATAGTTCTCTAATAACATTTCAAAATGGCTAAAAATCTTATTTCAGAAAATCTAATAGTTTGACTTATTTTTCTTTAAATAATTTTATTTTTTTTAGCAAAATGATGCTAATTATTTGTTAAATAAATTAAAATTATAATTAAAAACTAATATTTTTAGAAAGATGTCAACCAAAACTTAATTACAATGTAAAAACATAGGTAAAGTAACATTTCATCCCAGCACATTTTGTAAGTCACATGCTGCTAAAGAAGAAAATATTCTGGCTACACACTACTGTAAAATTATACAATAATTTTTATTCCATCTACCAAGTAAGCATAAGAATCTGAAGATCATCATTAGCATTAATATAAATTTAATAAAATATTAATAGTAATTTAGCATTTCAAAATTTTTTTTAAAAAAAATTGGAATAGCTCATTTTTTAGAGAAATTTATATTAGTAAAGAGATCTAAATAATCAATTAGTATAATTTTACATATTCATTATCACTAATCAAAAAATGTTTTAATATAGCTTTTTCTTTAAAGTATTAATTTAAAATATAGCAAGAGTAATAAATAATTTAGTTATATATCGATTTAAAAATGATAGTCAATCTAACCATAAATGTATGCAAAATAAATAAACCATATCCTTTTTTGTGGACAAATATCAGTTGTAAATGTATTTTGATATTTCTGTAATTCGCATTTATTTTCATTCAGACTTCATTATTTATTTATCAATTTTTCATATTATTTCCATCAAATTATTTTTTCCTTAAATTTTAAGTAAAGAATTTTCTCCAAAATCAAAATATTATGTCCAATATTTTTATACCGATTATTTGTTACAGACATTTAAATTCTTTATACATTTATTGCAATCATATCTGAGTAAAAAACATTTTAACTTTCTAGAGGTTACACACATGTATTCATAATTAGACAATGATAAAATAATGAATACTTCATTTAATAAGTAACTTTACTCTTTTTGAATCTACATTAGAAATATGTGTATTCATGTTGTATTAATTTATTTAGATAGAAAATTTTGGAAATACGAAATAGTTCTATTCTTTTTGACTTTCTTAATATACTAAAAAGTGACAATATAATGACACATACAGATAGTGATTGCCATACTGATACAAAATCACTCTAATATTCTTATCATTTCTTTCATTATAAAAAATATTTTGTGATAATATCAATTTTAGAAAAAACAGATATGACTATTTTTAATGACTTATTTCCCTAAAATTGGAAATTCCATGTTTTTCACATAGAATTAAAAGGTAAGATTTACATTAAACTTTTTTCAAATATTTGTTTACTTTTAAAACATTTAAATATTTTTCAATGATTCATAAAACATAGTTCAAAATATTTATGGATATAATATTTTACTTAATTAGCATAACTATCACAAGAAATATTACATTATTGCGCTATACATTTTGAAAACTTTTTTTCACAGAATTGCTAATGTTTTAGACAAAAAATATAATGCTTATTTTTTTCATAAATGAGAAATAACTTTTAAATTAACATCATATTAACATATATTTATCTCATATAACATGGTATACATGCATACGAAAACATATATAACATATATATGTGTGAGAGTATTTAATATTTAAAAATAATCTATAATTTACAAACTTAACACTAGAATATAAAAATAACAACTAGGATATAAGTAAAAGTGCTTTTTACCTCATGAAGTCTTACACTATATTTTCCTCCAGTAATAGGCATAAATGGTGAATGTACTAGATTTCTGTTGTTGCCTTCCAAAATGACAAGAGGATATTTGAAAAGTAATGGATCAGGATAACGTCTAGAACTACGACTCTCAATATGAAACTTCAAAATTCCATTATATGATCGAGTCTTAAAGGAAAGAAGTGTAATTTAAAAACATATATTTCTAGAAAAATTTATTTTTTATACTTCTATAGGCAATATCAAACTTTGGAAATGTAGTACAATAAATACTTAAAACAATTTAATGTTGTTAATAGAGCACTCATTAATATTTATACATTATAATGCATATAGAATGAAACTATTCTTAAGATTTTGCTTTAAAAATTGATTTTTCAACCCTTTAAATTATTTCAATTTGGAAAATAAATATTATAAAAATTTAGGGGGAATTTTCTTGAAAATACAAAATTTTTCATGAAAATTTACTAAGCACAATGCTGAAAAATACAATTTTCAACAAATATAATATCTTTGAAAACTATAAATTACTTTAATTCCAATGTAAAAAAAATAAATAAGAAAATTATGACAGTTTATTTTAAACTGAAAAATTATCAGTCAAAAGAAACACATTTAAGAATAAACAGAGACATTTTCAAATGTCAAAATTGATTCTTAAATGCTTACTTTTTTTTTAAAGTAGTAATTATAGATTTCATACAACACAGATTGTTGCGTATGCTATGTGCAAAAGCATTCAAAATTATGTATCTCTTAATTAAATATTTAAAGTCTATCTATGGCAATTTTCAATTGATTTGATAGTTCGTTTATTGTGACATTATATTTCAGCTAAGAGGAAAATGTAAAAATACTTCTTAAAAATTATAGAAAAGTATAAAATATGAAAGAAATTTAAACCATTAAAATTGACCTTTTATAAATGAAGTTCAGTTAATTTGAATTATGGTTTGTATTTTTCCAAATGTATTCTAAAATACTTCTTTACATAAGTATCATTATTTTTGATAATAACCATGCTGGATTTTAAAGCATTAATAAAACCTAATAACTTAATATCTTTTTTTAAAAAAAATACATAAAGCTTTAATATAATACAATGTTTAACACAGTAATTATAAAAATTATATTTTTGTTAACATCAAGGAACTCAAAAGAAACTTTCCAAGAGAATTTGTTCTGATTTCTTTATCAAAATGAAAATAATGTAACTGACAAATCAAGAACATACAATAAGACATGTTTGTTCTTTTATAAATTCACATTCTATTCAATTTGCTTAAGGATTAGATAAAATGTATATAAAAAAGTGGAACATAGCACATGGATACGAAAAATACACTAATTATATTATTTCTGTTTCAATATAAAAGAAATAATTTTAATCAAGATAAATTTTTCTAAGTTTAAATTTTTCAGCTAATTGATCATATATTTATTTTTAGAATAATGTTTTCAATTTTGCGAGCTCCATTTTCCATATATATATTAAAAATTTCTACCACTACATTTTAATACAGTACATTTTTTATAAAAGGAATTTCCTCCAATTTGCTAAGGTAAGTTACAAAATTCTCATTTTGATACTTTATCTCATCTTTTTTTACCTTACGCAAAATACTTTTAAATTCAATACTGCATAAAATCAATTAGTAAAATTTTTTACAACATTAATAACAGTTTAAAATTAATGGGAATATATTAGCAAATGGGAATTTAAGAAATTTAAATCACACTAAAGAAACGGTTTTTAAAAAAAGTTAAAATAAATAAAGGCTATATTTTTTATATTTTTCTTAAAACTTTGATATCCATTTAGCATAAAATATTTTTTATAAATTTCTTTTTCAAATAAAATACTCAAATTCCATGAGTATTGTGATTTATCCTTGTCATCTTCGAATAGTTTCATAAAAAATCTAAGAGTTAATGCTTTGTGATTCATCTAGAATTTTTTTCATTTACAAAAGCTTATTATTACAAATTTATGGAATACCTGAAGCCTAAATATAAATTAAAAAAGAAGCAAATAACTTATTTCTAGTTTAATTATATATTACCTTTTCACCAAGAAATTCTTTAGGTAGGATCCAATATATTGGTTGATTAATCATATATGGAATTCCAAGCTTCACATTACCAGTTTGTCCTGGAATTAATAGAAATTTATGGGAAGACAAACCTAGAGGTGTATTTCCAAGCTCAAATTGCACTTCTCTTGATGGTGTTGTTATCTATAAAATATCTATTCTTTTAATATATGTAAGGTAGAATATAGAAACATACTTATGTGTATGTAACAGGAATAAAATAATATATTCTGTTATTTTAAGTAAAATAGTATATTCTGTTTAAAGGTAAGTAAAGTTTACCAAAACTTACAAAAGTTCACAAAACATAAATCATTTTTAAAAAAAACTATAGTCCTTTTTATGAAAATATAACAAATATTTTTCAAAATAATTTTTGCAGTTTATTGATTGTTATAATTTTTTATACAACAGAAGCCATGTAAACATATATTTTGGAAAAATAAATACAGAAATTTACCAAATAATTTTTCTAATATATCTACTGACTATAAAACTATTTTAATTAGCATATTTTCCTACTGAATAATAACTGAACGAAAGTTTCCATCCAATTGCATTATATTCTAGTATGGGCATTTCTTATGCAATTAAATATTTCCATTTTTCAACTAATTTTAAACATATAAATACATATGACGAAAATTTTCAACTTACTTGAGATAAAACCATTTCTGCTTGTTTACAGTCCTTAGATCGGTGGAAACAAAAACATTCATAACAGCCTAAAGGATTATCAACTGCTAATCCAAATGTACCAGGTTTACAATCTCCACATTTTGCTCCTTCAACATTTTCCTATTTAAATAACTTAACAGCATAAGAAACATAAGGAAGAAATTAACATTTAAACAAATAAAATGTGCAAAATATCTTATGGAAGAATCAATTTATACCAGAATATAATATATACAAATGCATGTATGTATGCAGAACTTAAGTGATTATAATTTATGTTATTTAGATAAATTTTTCTAATCTGTAAAAAATTAAGTCTAAACTACTATATCATGAAAATAGATATTTTCAACAAATATATGACAAGTACCTTACATGGGCATTGACCATTTTCATCACATTGACATAATCCTTCAGGGGTACACTGTGAAGGATCTGTTCCATCATAGCGGCATTCACATTTTCTACATACAGGAAACTGATAATGTGCAAATCGACATTTATCACAGCTTCGCCCTTCATATCCTTCCAAGCATATGCAATTTCCATTATCAACATCACAAACACTATCACTAGGTGATCCCCTCCAATTACAATCACAAGGCTAAGAAAGTAAATGCTATGTATTACAAGAGATGCTTAAAAGTATTCAGCTTAAGATTCACTAAACTATCTCTCTATTTATAGTTTCTTTTACGTGTTTTTCCATTTTGTGTAATAATGCTTTATATACTTTGCAATGAAACATTAGTCATGAACAATTTATTTTCCCAACCATTTAGAAAATGAAAATTATCAAAAAAATTAAAGAATATTATTACTTATAAATCTCCAAAAAACATGAAATTTAAATTATGTACTTAAATATTATTCAAGTAATTAGTAGTTTACATGAAGTATTTTCTATTCTTAACATTAATTTAAATGTTAGGTAACAAAAACATATTTTATCAAAATAGTACACAAATTATACTGTTATTATATATATATATATATATATATATATATATATATATATATATATATATATATATATATATATATACTGTATTCAAAATAACAGTTCATTAAATATGCTGATTATCCCTAAAGTCTAAACAATGAGGAAAAACTACTCTCCAATAATAAATAAATGTTTTAATGCAAAGAAACATAACATTTTAAATGATTTTCTAAATAAGTAAAAAGGAAGTAAATCTAGAAATAAATAATTTTATTATACCTCAGATTTTAAGAATGATTCTTTTGCCTATTATGTGTATAACTTGTTCAAATAAGTACTTGTGTGGGTTGATTTGTTCATGTTTTTCGTAATTTTGTGGATTATCCACAGTAACCATGTCACTCAACTCTTCAGATAATTGGGAATTTATTGAACATTAAAAAATCAATGCAAAATAGTAGTCTTTTATGTTTTCATATTTAACTATAATTGCATTACTTCTTTCTTACTTATAAAATAAATGTATCACAAAAAATATATATCACTTGAAATAATTCATTATAATATGTTAATAAAGCCCTTCAATTCCCCTTGCATCAAGCCATGCTTTTATTTGGGCCAACAATGTACATAGACTACACAAAATTAGAACTTTTAGCTCACCAGTACACATACAACTGTTGAGATATTAGTTCATCAGTTGTGTATTCAACTTAAGACAAATTTCAGTTTGAGTTCATTACTTAAGCAATACAAATCTATTCTATAAAAATTATCTAATAATAGAAGCAGTTAACATTCAAATGTTAACAAAGAAATTTAATAAAATAATAAACCTTTTTTGTGCTTTATTAATTATTAAAAAATATAAAAAAGATGAAATAAATCAAATTTTATTTCAAATTTTATAAAATACATAAATAAAAATCACCTTACAACCTTGAACTGGGTCATAACCCCAAGATGAAGCAGTACATCTTTCACAATATTCACCTTCTGTATTGCTTGGACAAACACAAAATCCTGTATCTCGATCACAAATTTTACCAGAATTCACACAAGGTTCACATTCTGAGGAATCAAATTGTGAGTATGTATATTACAATAAGATGATGATTCAAGGTATACATAAAATACAAACATCTTCATCTTGTATACATTTATAAATGTATATGAATCACACACACATATGCATAAAATTTTAAAAAGCTAATTGTAATCATTTAATTATCCCATTGCATAATGAATTAACTTCATCAGTGCATTAAATAAAGACATAATTTGTAAATATTTCTGAGGAAATGAAGGTGATGTTAAATATAAAATTAAGAGAGGTAAATGAAGTAAATTTAAAAAAGAAACTGCTTTCTTGTAAATATAACTTTTTCAAAGACAACTAATGATTTTTTATCTTAATACTTTATTTCTTTATTGTTTTCGCTTAGGTAAAAGAATATCAACTAAAACTGCCTAATAGGCTAACGTTAATCATATGAAGAATGTCAGCTTTTTAAAGAATGAAAAAATCATTAGAAGTTTTGTACCCCACCTATATTTTCTGTAAAATATAAATACTACACTTTTAAATGGGAAAGAAAATAAAATATCATTTACAAAAATAATATGAATAAATTATAGATATTTAAAGATAAAAAAATTGATCAAATCACTTACTCATTGAATGCTTAGCAATTTTATAATAGCATTCTCTAATGTACTCTAATTATCAATAAAAAGAAATTTATCTGAACAGAATTTAAAAAAGAAGGCTAGTGCATATTAGCAGCTATCATATTTTAAGCATAAAATCTTTTTGAACACTTTCTAATATTCATTATATTCATATTGAAACAGATTTATAAAGATAAAACATAGTCATTATGAAAAGGTTGATGTGGATCATTCAATAAAATTTATTAAATAAAAGAATATCTAATGAAACATAGATTTTAAATTTATTTACCATTAAATACAAGATTGTTGAGATTATTAAAGACAAAAAATACCTTTGGACAATATAAAAAGTAATATAGTGAGATGATTAAAAGTGAAACATGAGCACTTCAGAAATCATCTTTTTAAAGCTATTGATTTTACCTCATGAATAACTTTGATTTGAAATTAAAATTACATTTCAGAAATCTTTTTTTCAAAAAATGGTTAAAGAATAAACTATTTTTAAAATATAAATACTATACATTTTTTATAATTTCAAGTTAATAGCTAAAAATCTAAACATTGATTGAATATATAACAATAGTTTGACACATTTTAACAAATGAAAGAAAATTACACTTTTTTAAAAATTCCTTAACTTTATATTCATCCTAAAATCTATGGCAAAAATAAAATTTTCTACTATCTAAATAACTGGAATTATTTTAAAAAACAATAACTGCATATTTTGAATGGGAAGATATGCATTATTTCCCAATTATATCATTATTAATTTCATACAACGTAAATGCTTACTTCTACATCCAGTATCTGAATAACCAAAATAGCCATGCAAACAAACATCACATTTTGCACCTCCAACTCCAGGTTTACAAGAACATGTTCCATATAATTCATCACAAATTAAAGTTGTTGATCCCATAGGATCACAATCGCAATTCTGGCACCCTTTCCCAGATAATAGATTCCATGTTGCTTCCTGGTTTTAAGAAATGTTTAATTAGTTTTAAACAAATAAATAATGATCTTTAGAAACTAGAAAAGTCAGATAAATAAAAATTTTATAATAGTTTTCAAACTCATATAATTATTCATGTGACCATGTGATGTAAAAAGTATAATACATTCATTAAAAATTATTCTTCAAGTCTTCATTAATCTTTGTAGAATCTTCTCAAAAGAAATAACTATTTTTTGCAGTTTAAAAATAAGAGAACCAGGCAATATGAAAATACTAGGCAAAGAATAATACAATGATTATAAGCTTTAATAAATCATTTTATCTTGAATTAATCAGATTTTTTTGTTAAAATTACTATTAGAAAAATATTAATTTCAGCTGGTTATCAAAATGCATATTTATTTTTTTATATAAAATTAATATTTACATAACTAAAGATGTTATTTGTTATAATTCTCAAAATTTTCCATATATGTTCACTAATTTCCTTATACACTTATTTAATTTAACTGATCAATAATATGCATGTAATTATTTAATAGGAAAATATATAAGTTGTAAATAAATGTAAATCAATGTAAATCAAAAAATTAGAAAGCCAACAAATAAATAGTATAAATATATTTATTTTTTTTATTTATGACACTTGGATAAGCCAATCTTGCTAGCCGAAAGCCATGAAAATTAAGTCTGAAGAGTGCATTTTTCATTTAAACAGAGCACTACAAAGGCAAAAGTACATCTTTGCTTTAAGACTCCTCCAATAGATGACATAAGCAAAGGATCCCACTCATATAATACCACTCAATATATACCATTCCCATGGTAACTGCTCAACAACCGAACACAGGACTTGTGATTCCACAGATTTAACAAGCACATATATTGCATGTACTCGGTGGGTCTTTGAAGATATTGTGAATCAAACCCAGCCCATCCTGACAGAAGGCTGTTACCCTATCCTAGGCTATCAAGGCCCATATATTAAGGCTGATGTTGCCAGATTTTTCAGGGCGTTTTTCTCATTATTGGAAGGTTGTGTGTTCAAATCCTGGCTTAACTGAAGATCTGTCATGTTTGCTAAAGGCAGCTGAGGCACATTAAAACAAGGCATGGTCACAATGTACTCCAAGTGAAATAACACTTATGGGTGTGGCGGGCCAAGTATTGGGGGTCTTACATTTGGATCCTGCTTAAAAAGCACGAAGACTTCACCAGACTGCTTTCATCTAACTGGTAGAGCTAAACTCAGGGCTAGGTACAAGGAAGCATGGTGATGCAATAATGGCTCATATATTTATTAATTTATGGTTATTAATTTTTTATTACATGCACAGTATAAAATTAAATAAGGATTTATAGTATAGAAAATATCTAGTAATAACAGTACTCCACAACCGTTTTTTCAACAATCAACACAAATACATAGTTTAAAATGCAAAAATATCTAAATTATTTAAATATTCTTAAAATTTTAATGTCAGTAAAAAAAAATTATACCAGTATAAATTATTACTTATAAATTTTTTCTGACATTTTAAATAATGCTTAACAAAAATTTCTATGCTAATGGAAATTATATATCAAATGACAAACATTTAATAGCAATTTTAATAATTTTAGGAGCAATATTTATATGTTCAAGCTAAAATCATTATTTTTACAATTGATTGAAATACAAGAAAAATATTAAAAACTTAGCTTTTATTGAAAATTGTCAGTTTCAATATAAGATGCTGATAGGTTGCCCATAAATTTTAAAATGATTAAATAAAGCTTATTATGAATAATGTATTTTAAAATGAGAAAAAATACCCCAGAACGGAAAACACGAAATTTCACAATTCGCTCAATTTTAGATATATAGAAATCATTTTTCACGATAATGCATAAGTACTTATTAAATTAAATTTAAAGATTACATAAATATTACATCTCACAATATTTATGGCAATGGAATCCTTAACTTAAATAATAAATGTAATGGTTTATTTCATACATTTTAACAATTATAAATTTATAAATGCCTGACTGATATTTGAAAATCATTAAACCTCCACAGAAGTGGATATCTCATGATTAAAATAGTTATTGAATTGTTAGTAACATCATTAATGAGAATACAATTTGGTTTGTCAATACTTACAGCACACTGATTACAGTTTTTACCAACAACATTCTTTTTGCAAATACACTGGCCACTAGGATCTTCACATTGAAGGCTAGCTGCTCCATTTACATCACAGCCACACCCTAAGTCAAACACAAATATAGCAATTTGTACAATAGATAATTTTAGCCATGAGTTAATTCTAAGTTCAAATTTTGATAATGAATACATAATCAAAATTATGAACATGTATATTAAGTAATTAAACAGATATTTTAAAAGAAAATCTGTGATTTAAAAAAAATTATGTCAAAAATAATATATTTTTATAATGATAATAATGATTGGCTAGTTTGTGTAATGTTCAATTGACATTTTTTGCACAGAAGTGCTAAACCAGGACTTACAATATAAAATGTACTCTGAACCAATTCTAAACACATTAATGCAAGTGGGAATAGAATCCACAAATATTGATACCATGACCAGTGATATAATCATTCAGCTGCCAACTATGCAGTAATAAATTTTAACAATAAAATATGAAAAATATTTAAAAGAAATAAAAATGTAAGTTTGACTCTTGTCTTAAAAATGAAACAAATTTTAAAAAAGTTCAGCAATAATACAATTATATTAATATAGGTAAATTAATCATATAAGTTTTTAAATACTTACATTTGCAGCCACTTTCAGAAAAACCATAGTAACCTTCAAGACAAGTATCACATTTCAAGCCAAAAACTCCTGGTTTGCAATCACATTTTCCAGATACAGGATCACATACATCAACATTTTCTTTGATTGTTCCTGTTTTATTGCATCGACAAGGAAGACAACCAAGTTCAACATTTCCTAATCCATACTAAAATTGGGATGGTTTTATTACATTTAGAACATAAAATTGTAGACTAAAGAAAAATGTATATATATATATATATATATATATATATATATATATATCATTTTTATTTTATCTATAATGTTAAGCAAAATATCTTTTTATCAATAAGCATTTTAATATGATAAATTCTAATCTATGATAATATCAAATAAAAATATAAGGTAATAGATAAAAAGTTGAGATTGCATTGCAACATGAGATGAATAATAAAAAAATTTAAATATAATTTCATAACAAAAAATTAATTACAAAACAAAAGTATCTTAACACTATCTTTTACATTAAATTGATTTATTGTGAAATGGCAAACATGGATATTATTTGTGGGAAGATAACATCAAAATAACAAAGTTTCCCTTGTATCATAAAATTTTCATTGTATAGCAATCATTAGAAAGTTCTATTACAGATCCATATTTCGCATTAATACAAAATTTTTTTTAATCTAACATGCTGCAGTATTATTTTAAGTGATAAATATAGTCAATATAACATACTTTTGGTTATTATTAATGTTAGAACTTGAATTAGGAAGTTATAATTTATGAAAAATTTAACATATAAAACATTATATATAAATTACATAATGCTAGTTGAACACCATAAATAAAAGTCTAAGTAGTACCCATGTTTTGTCATTCTATAGATATTCCAAGAACTTCTTGAACATTTGAAAACTTTGAGTAGATTTGGCATGCTGATATTATCAGTTTATTTATAATTTTTCACTAAATATTTTAGCTCAAATGTTTTAACTTAGATACGTAATTTAAAACATTTAATATTTTTAATTCAGAGTGAAGTTTTCTTAACTATAAGTTATTATTACCTGGAACCAGGGGGTACGCGTACCTTCCTGGGGCTTGAGCAGCCACCAGGCGCGTCGGCAGGTGGTGGATCGCCGAATGTCCTGTAGGAATGACAGGATAGCCTTAAATATAGAATCAGAGGCTGCTCCTGTAAACCCTGGTGTTATGCGACCCGTGCCTAGAGTTATTTGGCACCGCAGTAATGGTGTCTTAACGGAGCCTCTAGTTGCCTGGCTAACTTCTAGAGTTATTTGCCTTGCCCAGTAACTCAGGCAATGCTGGGTGGACTTATATTACCTGAGCTTATTAATTGTTATCTTGTGGCTGAAAAGACACATTTCTGCATTTGCAGGTGAAGTCTCTGAAGTAGACCTTGCTGAAAAAGACAAAGGAACTCAGAGGCATTTTAGTAAGGAGGCAGTAATGAATCCTTCACTTGAGGTAGAAATGACCTCCAAACCATCTTCTTCTGGTGAAAGTCAGGAAGCAATCGCTAGCAAGACTGACTTTATGACCAGATGGGACTGTTTCAGCAAGACCCTATCTACTGGAAATATCATACGCAAAAGGAAACGGCAGAGCATATCATTTACGAATGCGAGGCTCTCTCCCTCCCTAGATTAACTTCTTTAGGCATCATCCATACTAGAGAGTTACACTTAGACTCCATTAAAGGATTATCGGACTTTATTAATAAAGTGGGTGACCCGAGCAACTGGGACTAGGAAACATTGGGTTTGGAGTTAATGGTACAAAATGCTGATAAAAGCAGATGTGCCCAATGACATACAAACCCAACTCGAAGAAGAAGATAAGTTATTATTAAGACAAAAAACATATTAATTTTTATTAATAGAATTTACATTTCAAGCAACTCTAAGTTTCAAATTTTTCTTACACATGTAAACATAAACTTTCTCACAAAATAAAGTCATAAAAAATTAAAAATTACGGGTACTCACATCACATCTATCGCATTCTCTTCCAACATAATTCATCTTGCATTCACAAAGACCAGTATCTCTGTCACAAATGGAATTTTCAGAACCCAATGGATGGCACCCGCAGGCTGAAAGGAACCAGACATGTGCTCATCTGCAAACTATCACAATTTAAAATTACTATCATCAAAACTAACTACTTACTAGATTTTTTTTTTTAATTTTTCATGAGAACCATGTAAAGCACTACTTAAAATATTTTGAACAAGCACTACTGAAATACTTAAATTTTTGTGAATAAAATAATTCACAATTCAAATCAAGACAGATTAAAAAGATTGTTAGTCTAACTAATCTCTATAAGAGTAGAACAATGCTGTTCACATTATAACTTTATTTCTCAAGAGCATCAGCAAAGAAATTGCTACTGTTAAATGATTAACATAAATCCTAACATAATACAATAACTTCAAACAAATATTATTTCTATAATTCCAATATGGGAAAAGCTTTAAAGATTAAAAAAAAGCATTCCATTTTAGAAAATATCTAGATTTCAAAAATGATCAATATATTCCAATATTGGTATTGAATAAAGGGACTTCTTTTAGAAATATTCCTTAAAGTTTTTAAAAAAAACCACTCATCAGCACCAATATGAAGAACAATTTTAAAATATTTCAAAGAGACAGACCTTTTATAAAATAATTATAGAAAGCTTATTCAAATATTTTCCAAAAATGGCACAAGATTTTCATGTATTTTCTATGCAATAGTCTTTGGACACAATGAAAATAAAATTGTCATTCCAAAAAACAAATTATGCAGAACTCACAAAAGAAAACTTTTGAAAATTAACTCAATTAAGATCTAATAAATTTACACCAACAAGTAAAATTATGAAAAGAAAAAAAAGACAGAAATGTGTTGTCATTTAATTTCAATTCTTTCACCAAAGTACACAAATGATTTGTCAAGAAAAAAATAATAGTAAAAATAAATAAAAAATTTTAAATTATATTACAAAAGAATTTTCTTAATTATGATTTTAATGAATAAGAATAAAAAGTTTTAAAATAGAAATGAATACTATTTCTAAATAAAATTCAAGCAATTTATTATTTTCAAGAATTTATTTAAAACTTAATCATTTTATTAATAATAATATTACAATAGGAAAAAAATTTTAAAAATTCTTTAGTTTTAGATTTAAGTGAATAATTGTGATAATAATGTACAGTAAGACCTCGCTTAACACTGTTTCCTTTAGCACTGTTTCGGTTTAGCGCTCTTTTATTTCAACCCGGGGATTCCACGAAATCGCTCGCAGCATGCGGGGATTCCCCGAAATATTATGCAGCGATAGGTTTCAAATACATATCCGAAAAAGTGTACTTGTGTTTCTTGTTTGGTGCAGTATTGTACAGACATATTTTTATTATTGGAAACATTTGTTGACATTATTGTAAATAGGTATTAATTTACATATTTAATACTATATTACAGTGTCAAATATTTTGATCTTTAGTTTTTACTATGGGTGATAATGAAAAAGAAAAGAAAGCAACCAGAAAAAGCATTTCACTCAAAACTAAAATGGAAGTGATTAGAGGATTAGATTCTGGTGAACATCAAACTCTAATTAGTGCTTCATTGAATTTGCCAACTTCAACAATAAGGACCATCATGAAGAATAAAGAAAAAATACTATCATCGGCAACTACAACTACGTCAAGTTCTGCAACTAGAATTACCCGTTCTAGAAATAATATCATAGAGGAAATGGAAAAACGGCTGTCTATATGGATTGACAACGAAATTGACCACAATATGACATTAGGCCAATCTATCATAATGGAAAAAGCTAGAAGAATTTTTAATTACATTCAGGCTGAGACAATTGACACAAGTGAAACTTTCGTTGCTAGTTGAGGATGGTTTAATAGATTTAAACATCGAAATAACCTTCACAACATAAAGATTACAGGAGAAGCAGCAAGTGGTGATACAAAAGCGGTGGCTGAATTTCCAGCGATATTTAAAAAAATAATTGAAGAAGGAAACAATCCTTCAGAAATGGTTTTTAATGTTGATGAAACAGGCTTGTTTTGGAAAAGAATGCCGAAACGAACATTTCTATCCCATGAAGAGAAACGGGCACCAAGACTTAAAGCTGCAAAAGATCGCTTAACCTTTCTACTAGGTGTTAACGCAAGCGGAGATTTTAAATTAAAACCATTACTAATTTACCATTCCAAAAACCCAAGAGCGATGAAAGGCATATCTACATCAACTTTACCTGTAATTTGGGAGTCTAATAAAAAATCATGGATAACTGCGAAAATTTTCCAGGATTGGTTCACTGAACATTTCTGCCCGTCTGTTAAACGTTATTGCGAAATTAAAAAACTTGAACAAAAAGCACTTCTGTTAATTGATAATGCTCCAAGCCACCCAACAAATTTATCAGACTTAACAACATGCATTCCAGTTGAAGTGGTTTTCTTGGCGCCTAACACAACTGCCTTAATTCAACCAATGGTCCAAGGCGTTATATCAAATTTTAAGGCTTATTACTTGCGGCGAATCTTTAAGCAAATGTTTGAAAAAACAGACGGAGAAGAGAACCAGTCCATAAGAGAATTTTGGAAAAACTACAACATCGTGGATGCTGTAGAAAACATAGGCCTTTCTTGGAATGAGGTAACAGAAAGATCTTTGAAAGGAGTATGGAAGAATATTTGGCCGGATTTAAATAAGAGCGATGATGTTGGACACTCTGTCAATGTTGATGAAATAATGGAAGAGATAGTGAAATTAACGAAGCAAACCAGTTTTGAAGGGGTAAATGTGGAAGATATCGAAGAAATAATTCAAGAAGCAGCGGCTAGTCTTTCTAATGATGAGCTCAAGGAATTAACTGAACAAGAAGAAAACAAAAATGTTGACAGCAGTGATTCAGAAGAAGAGCAAAAAGAACTTTCGATGGCGTTTGTAAAAAGGAGTTTGTCTACCATAACTGAAATAATGGATCAATTCATTGAAAATGATCCGAATTTTGACAGGAGCTCAAAAGTAAGGCGTGGTGTTAGAGATGCTCTATCCGTTTATGAAGAACTTTTAAGAGAACAACGCAAAAGAAAAAGGCAAACAACATTAGATGCTTTTGTCACAAAAAGGCAGAACACTGAAAACGCGGAAGGCTAACTAAATATGACTGACTTAGAATTTTATTTGTTTTTTTTAAGAATATTCGTTTTGTTATTTATATTTTGTTTTTATTTTTGCAAGAAATAATAATGTGGTATTAATTTGGGCTTTAAGAAATAAATGTTTGGTTTTATTTTTATTAAAAAAACATACTTTTTAAATTTAATACCTAACCAATTTCCTAGCCATCTTCCCCTAATCCCAATATTTACATGTAAAGATAGCCTTGTTTAGCACTGTTTCGCATTACGCTCTACTTTGATGGAACGTATCCCCCGCGTTAAGGGGGTCTTACTGTATTTTAATTTAAGTGCATTAAAGGTATAAAAAGAAATTTCGAGATTAAACACAAATAAAAATCATGCAAAAATAAAACATCAATATTCAAATTTTGAAAATTTAAAATAAAAATTTCATGCAATTAAAAACTAAATATATTTTTCAATAATTACCTTTAGTTTAACAAAGCAGCAATCCATAAGAGAAACACAATGCATAAAATATCATTATACAATTCAATTAAATATAACATTAAAAAGTAAATAGTGAACACTTTTAATATAATTTTAAGATTAATCATGTATTAAACTAAATTTAAAAATAAAAAATTACATATTTTATTGGTTAATTATGCATGAAACAATCTTAAAGCAACATAAAAAAGTAATCATTTATTTTACAATTATATTTATTTTTCAATTAATACTCAAATATAATAAAAACAAGTTACTTGTAAATGTATATATTATTTAACATAACTTTAATTAATGATATCAAAATGCTTCTGATTAACATTTACAAAATGTAAGCTTAATTTAAATTCAACAATTTATTAATACTATTTTTAATGTACATATTGGGCATAAGATTTAAGAAATTGCAACTTTCATTTATTAAATAATTATAAAAAACTGAAACATTAAGACATAATAAAATATATCCAACGTACACCATTTTAAATTAAGCAATGAAGATCAAAATTGACTCACGTTTACAAACATGATGGTATGCATTGCCATAATGTCCTTCTAGACATTCATTACAATTCCAGCCACCAGTATTTCCAATGCATTTTAAACATTGGCCAGTAATATGATCACAATAGTTAGGATCAAAGGTGTCAGCATTTCCAGTGCAGTCACAAGGCTGGCAAAAACCTCCAGGTATTCCAGGAGTACCGAAATATCCTGGAGCACATCTAAAATTACAGAAAGTTCATCTTTATATTTAAATATCACTTGTTTCATATAAATTGAATAAAATCAAACCATCATGAACACAAACAATTACACAAAATAAGCATTTTTAGAAAGAGGACAACATTTAGAATAAATTTTATATAACCTTGTGTATCTCAAAATTATATCGTAATATTTTTAATTAATTTTACAAAACTCTATTTTTCTCAAAAATTATAATAAAATATAATTCTAATTAACTTACTGCTAGACAGCCATACTACTAAAATGAAAGAAACATGCAGTGGATTACAGATTTACAACTATGTCTAATTTTGTAATATTAAATAAATTTGTTTGCTTTAAACAACAATTACTCTGTTTTTAAATCAATAGATAAATTCCAATTTATTTTTTATGATTATGCTTATGAATTCTTACATTTAAATATTTTAATCATTTTTTGACTTACCATATTCACTACTCTAAAATGACCATCATCAATTGATGATGGTCATTTAATATAGGTCATCATGGAAGTTATAATAAATGTGATTATGATAAAAGGATGTAAAATTTGTAGTAAATCTTCATAAATTAAAATTTAAACTTCAAGAAATGTTTACGTTTACTGGATTATTAAAATTTTAAACAAATCAAGATATAAAACTTGTAAACAAGATAAACTGAAGAATTAAGTTTCGAAATTTTTAAAAAAACTGTTGACAGTAATTATAAAATTTGAGAGACTTTTATGAAAGCTATGTTATGTTCCACTAAATTATATTAAAATAAAACATAAATTTTGTACAACTGATCAATATGAATTAAAGTGAAATATGTTTAATATGGATCATTCTAGTAAAAACATTAAATAAAGCCTTTATTTTGTATTCAATTTCAATTATATAAGCAAATCAATTATTTAACTCAAGAACGTCTTTTTAATTTCAATTCAAACAATCAAATTATTCTAGCTCCCAATTTTAAAATTTTAAATATTTCTTCATAAAGAAACAGCACTTATATATTATTTATAATGAAGGGTTTTCCTAACTGGAATACTTAAATGTCTATAAAATTAAACGAAAAATTAATTTACAGTGTCTTATTTTTTAATCAAGCACATGAAATCGTTATAAAATCACAGTTTACAATCCTTCCTGAACAAATATCAATTTCAGTGTCTTCTTTTTCATATATTCATTCATACAAGCAGCAATATATTTACCTTTTTATTGACAGAAAAGCCCTAAATTAACATAAAATATGCTTTTATAGAATTCCAGATTTCAAACTCTTATAAACTAAAAAAAATAAATTTAAAACTTTTTGAGAATACTCACTATACACTTTTATACATTCGAGTGTGAAAATTTCTAAGAAAAAAATTATGTTGAAACTACATGTAAGAGTGAAAAATTATAATATGATTTACTGAATACCTTTCACATTTATTTCCAGTGTAACCTTTGGCACAAGCAGAACAAATATAATCACTTGTCCCATCTGTTGTTGCAATATCTTTGCAAACAGGAGAGAAGTTATTTTCTGGATTCAACAAAGGACAAGCACAAGGTTGGCAATCTTCAGGACTTCCTCTAAGGGGATTTCCATGGAATCCTTCCTTGCAGATTTCACAATGATTACCAGTAGTGTTATGGGCACAATTCTAAAGCAGAAATATTATTTAAAACAAAAATCCATATACATATTGTATACTACATTAATATATTAACACATTAATTCATTTTTTTATTTTTAACAAAAAATAAGCATTTATAAGCAATATTTTTCATTATTCATTGTTACATAAAGGGATAGTTATAGTTTTACAAAAATTAAAGAAAAAGAGACATTTTGAAAGTAATACTGTTATATATATATACATTTATATATATATATATATATATATATATATATATATATATATATATATATATATATATATATATATATATATATAATTTAAATAGTTTGGCAACTAAGTGATTGCCAATATTTTGCATAGCTGGACTTAACACTTTCTTTTGTTTTGCTAATGTGGTCAAAGCATATAACTTATAATTTTTTCTTATTTTTTGCACTTCTACCTCTAATTTAGTAAAAAAAATTATATCGATTAGTGATATAGTTTTGTTTTTAAAAATGGAAGAACAGGTCGTGCTCTTCAGACTTATTTTATTGTATTACTTCCGAAAAGGCAAGAACACGTTGCAAGCACAAAATAAGTTTTGTGCCGTATATGGAAATGAAGCCTTGAAAGAAAGGCAGTGTCGAAATTAGTTTGCCAGATTTCACTCATGTGATTTTTCATAGAAAAATTCTCAACGATCTGGCTGTCTATTCCATGATCGATTTATATAACAATTGCACAACACGTGATGTTGGAGAGAAGTTCTATGTACTGCATACATGCATTAAAAAAATTAAAAATTCTTGGTTATGTCAGGAAACTCGATTTATTGATCCCTCGCCAACTTAAGAAATTTCATTTGATACAACTTATTAGCATTTGCTATTCCCTTCTAAAACAGAAAAAAATTGATTCATTTCTGAAAAGTCTAATTACTGGGATGAAAAATGGATAGTTTATAACAACGTTAATCGGAAGAGATCGTGGGTGATGCAAGATGAACTAGCCCAAACAACATCAAAAGCAGAGATTCACCAAAAAAGACTACGCTATCAGTCTGGAGGGATTGTAAAGGAATTTTGTTTTTTGAACTTATGCCACAAAACCAAATAATCAATTCAAACGTGTATGTTCAACAACTTGCCAAACTGATAGATGCGATTGAAGAAAAACGGACAGTATTGTCAAATCGTTAGAGTGTTGTTTTCCACCATGATAACGCAAAGCCCCACACGTCTTTAGTCACTCGCCAAAAATTATTGGAACTGGGTTGGGATGTTTTATCACATCCACCATACCGCTCTTGCACCTACAAATTACCATTTGTTTCCTTCCATGCAAAACTCATTAAATGGTAAAATTTTTAATAACGCTAATGATGACAGATCACATTTAATTCAGTTTTTTTATAGCAAAGATCAGAAATTTTTCAAACGTGGAATTTTCACACTGCAAGTACGATGGCAAAAAGTCATCGACAAAAACGGACAGTATCTAATTGAATAAAGTTATATTTTCAAACAAAAATTTTAAATTTCCTTTCTTATTTGAAATTGGCAATCACTTAGTTGTCAACCCAATAATATGAAATCGCTAAACAAATAAAGAAGGATGTGCATTGAATTTATTGGTTTATTACAATTAATTTATGAAATTGAAAAGCACTGTAAAAACAAGTTAATAGTTTTCATTTATAATCAATATATGTATATGAACTTTTTTTCCTTGAATTTCTTTTAATTCCCTTTTTTTTTAGGTAAAATTTAATTTAAACAATAAATAATAACCAAAATTTATGATTTATAAAATAAAATTTTATAAAAATACATGCCCTGTTTTAAAACATTTTATTTTTTCACCCAAGAACAACTATTTTATTTGATCATGAAAAAAATGAATGTACCTTTTTTCAATTCTCATTCATTATATTTTTCATCATCTAATTGTACAATAGCTCTTGGATACAAATTATATATGAATCCATAATTAAAAATTTCTGAAATGAAATTTTGGACATCATAGAATTTCTTTATTGAAGTTTATGAATGAGCAGCTCACCTTAACTCAAGTCGTCATGTAAATATTCTTAGATAGTAATCATGGTGGTTTCGTTAATAAAACCTAAATGTCAAAATGATCAAGATACTGTTTTTTCTGCAACATCATTCTACACAAGTGCATTGCTTCTACATTGTCAAATTCATAAAGGGATTTCTAGTTATGATCATTTCTTACAAATGTGCCTTACGATATTTGCAATTTAAGCTATTGATTACACACTAATGTAAAGCCAATAAAATGGGAGTTAGATTAGGTGGGAGAAATTCCACATGAACTGCTTCAAAAGATCCAGAACTTCAACATCTGCAGTGTAGTTAGTAATCCATAATAAGGAGGATTTGTGATTCCCCAATAAAAACGTTAATCCAAGTTGTTCAACAATAAAATAGAAATAATAAAAAGATATTTGATGGAAAATTAGTTCACAAAAAAACATTTTTTAAATTTGAATTCATAAATGGGAATTAAAATTATCATTCTGTCAGTGAGACCATGTTAGGGACTAACCACTGCTTTTAAAAATCATGAGAATTTGTAGAAACGAGCATTTACTGTATATCTGATAATTTGTAAACAGATACATCAGAATTGACTGGCAAAAAGATTTCACAAAAATAAATACATTAAGCTGTGGACTACATAAAAAAATTACTACTTTAATTTTATAATTTAATTGAAAATCATTGCAATGATTTTTACAAATTTAATTAAATACATAAGCTTAAAAAATTAAAAATAAGCGCAAAATTAAATAGTTAAAACAAATTAGTTTGAAAATTCTCATAAGCAATACAAAATTAAATGTTATATAACACATTTAAAAGATAAAAAATTACATTTTTTATCTTTTAAATGTTTCTGTTGAGTATAGAAAGAAATCATCAAAAATTAATTCTAATAAAAAATAACATCTAAATTTTAATGATTGAGACATTAAAGTATATAAAATATTAAAATTATATACAACTAGCTTTTAAAAAACAATTACATTTGGTCAAATTTCTAATTATGTTTCCCAATGTTAAAATTTTATTTAGAATGCATAATTACTTTATATTATTCATTAAATCAAAAGATTTATTTATTTAAAAAATTTATTCAAGCAAATTTTTAAAATTATATTCTATATAAAGCGTTTATATATTTATGAATTAAATTTCAACTTGAATCAAATAAGCAATTCAAATGACATACTATAAGCAAATCTAAATAATTAATCATTTTTTTTAAACAATCAATTTTTTTTTTTTTTTATGAAAAAGAGAGATTAACTTTTATACCAGACAATTTCCAGTGTAAGGATCACAAGATGTTGAATGTCCATTACACAAACATGGTTCACATTTGCCTTTATGTAATGTTTCATTGACTCGTCTATATCCAAGCTCACAAATCTGTAAAAATAATTCAAAAAATCTGAAATTCCAAATTTAAGAAAACAAGTGTTACTTGCTCTGTTGGGAATAACTTCTATGATTTTTAAAATAATATAAGAGTTATCCATTATTAAAAAGATAAGTTTTTTCTTAAAAAAATCAGTAAAAATGTTTTTTTTTTTCTTTCACTTGGTAAAAATATACATTTCCCATGATATTTAATAAAGAAGGAAAAAATTATAATTTTAAAATATTAGTCACATTTCAATATGAAATTTTATTTTTACTTAAAAATCATGGAAATTGGAACTATTAAAGTCCTGAAATCTAAAACATATTTACTTCACATGAAAGTCCAGCATATCCTAAAGGGCATTCACACATTTCAACAGTAAGCATTTTCTTCAAACTACTTGATCTTCTATCAGCTATTTCCATTTCAACATTGTAAAGACTGAAAGAATTATTATTTTATACTTAAATAAAGGACTAGTATAGCAAATCACATAAATTGTTTTGTTTTTTGAGTAATCCAAATACAATAAACAAACAATCAATGCCTTTATATAGTTTTATAGATAAAGTTAATTTTAGTTTTTTCCAAGATTTTTAATAAATTTAAACACACATTAAATATACAATTTTTAAACTTATAAAAACTGTTACAATTACTTACTATCCAATTGTTTGGTCAGTGTGGTATTTTGCTCTAATTAAAAACCTTGTGATATTGTTCATGACAGCTGCAAATGTTTCTCTAGTTACAGCTCTGCTTCTTTTACCAGCAGCAGTCAAATGTGACCATGCACGTTCTTGAAGAGGTAAAGTCACAGTGATATTGCCTTCGATTTTACGAGAGCCAAAGTAATAGCCAATACGTATCATATCACTCTAAATTTAAAATCATTAAAAATGGATAATTTTAACAAAAAAGTTCAATTACTGAAGTAAATTTCATGCATGTAGTTTGAAAAGTGAAATTGTAACTTACTTCAAGTATTATACCTGGTGCTTCATTCTGAACACCATCATCTTCAATCACTTTATATCCAATAACATACCTCAGTTCACCTCCATAAGAATAGAGCTACACAAGATTAGGGTCATTAAATTCAGCAAATGCAAGAAATAAATTTATCAATAGTTTAGATAATTCAAACAGAATTAACTTTTTAAATGAAATTAATTAAATAGCTTAATTAAATTTATTTAATATTAGCTTAAAATAATAAAATAAAAGATAAGTATTCAAATACTGAAATTCATCAAAATATAAAAATTCTTTCAAGTGAAAACTATTTTACAAAGAAACCAAATTGTTAGCATGTAAGATGTAACTTAAATACATTTTTATTCGTTAACTGACACTATTTTTTCATGCTAATAAATTTAACAAATATCTGGTACAATTAATAAGATATTTTTTGACCTCAGAATTATACATCTAATTTTTCAATAAATAAATATACAAACACAATCATGCACTTAGGTCTTATTTTACAAAAATCAGACTTATTATCTAAAATACTCAAAATATTTTCTTGAAAGAAAACAGAAGAAAAATATAATGAAAAAATGAATAAAAAAGTAATAAAGCAAAACAAAGGAACACCAAATAAGAAATCATAAAATTAAATTTTAAAAATATTTGTATCACCTACCATAACCCACCTTTTTGCCAAGATATTCAGGTGGTGCAGACCAATAATAATTGTCAAATCCTAACATGGCTTCATTTGTTATTTTTATGTAATCTCCACCGTACTTCGGTTGAGCAACATGAAGGCCATAAATATCACTAACCATCCAACCATCAAGTGTTTGTATCTGTTAACATGGATAAAGAATAAAATCATTTATTTAAAAATCCAAATACTAAGATAGGAGATATGATTATTTTGAATATAAAGAATCATTTAAAACAAAATAAAATTGCAAAATAAAGGAAACAAAGTAGAAACTAAAAGTAATTAAATCATTTACATGAATATTATTTTTAATATTTAATTATGTTTGAGAGTGACATGTACAATATATATATAATAAAAATATTTAAATATATAAAAAATTATCAAAATTTCACAAAATTTATTTTAATAAGACAGACTTTACATTTAAAAATATTTATATATAGTATATATATTCCATACCACTTTCACACCCCAGTCACTTTGCTGACATCTTGTTGTAATACCAGAGCAATAACATGATGTACATCCATCAGAATTTTCAGCATCCAAATTATAATGGCCTTGTTTACAATATTCACAGCGTGCACCTTCAACATTTTTCTGCAAAAATGGGTAACAAATATACAAAGGTTAAAAATTTTAAAAAATCCAATTTCTTTTTAATTTTGAAAAATAATTATACATCATTTTATTTACAATTCTATTAATATATGTTAATTATTAACTGTTTAAAATTTTACTCAAACATTTTGAAAGCTTTTTCCAATCTATACTTCAAAAGTTATATTTAAATATAAAAATGTTATAAATAATGCGAAAATAAAAATCAAGATAAGAATTTCATTATTATATATAAATATTATGTAAATATTTAACTAAAAATGTTTTAACTTTTTAGCACATTATAAAATCTTTTTCATAAACACAATATACTTTAAAGTTTTCAACACTTTTTCTGTAATCTTACATTTTCTAATACATATTTCTTGTATAAGTCTGTGTAACAAAGCTTATATTTATCTTAAATCAATTTATGAGTTGTAAATAAACAAATAATAATGCCAATGTGATTCTTCAGAAAATATTTGAATATTTTATTTCATATAAATACAACCCCATAAAACTCATTTTACATATTTAAGAGGAAACAAACATGCTTTATGACAATTCTGTTAAATTTTAAAATGTAAAAATTATAATAAAATCTAACATAAATTCTTAAAATTTTACAATATAATTAAAAAGCTTTATTCATTGATAAAAATCACTCTTTACAAATACTTAAAAATATTTATTTGAAGATACATAAATTCACAAAATTATAAATGTTATATATGTAGTAATCTTAATAGCTCTATTAAATTTTAATAATAATTGAAATAATATCATATCTCCTAGTGAAAAGCTATATTTCATTTCAAGATTTTCTATAAGCTAAATGTCAATAATTAAAATTATATATAATTAAAATATAAATCAAGGTCTACATAAAAACTAAAAAATATTAATATAAAGTAATATTAAGTAATATTGTTAAGTAAAATATAATTAGCATTTCATTTACATAGAAAACTTTTGAAGATTTAAAGAAACTACAAAATATTTGAGAAAACTATAAAATGAATTAATTTTTTATAAGTTTTATAAAACACTTAAATTGATAAATATCAAAGAAATAATGATATACATATTTTATTGGAGTAGTATTTTTTGCATGTAATATGAAAATATTGATAATTAATATTAGAAAACATTAATAATCTTGTTTATGTAATAATGAAAAATTAGTATTACAAGATTTACTTAATTAAAAGCTTGACAATGTATATCACACATAATTAAGATTAAAAGTACATTCAAATATGAGTAAAAGTATAAAAATATTAATTTTAAGTTTAATAAGAGTAATTAATAATTAATAAATCATTTTCTTTAATAAAATATTTACTTTGCAAACACAAAAACCTTCACATGTACTCTCCCCTTCTGTTCCAGCAGGATCACAAGGACATGGTTCACACACAGGATACGTTTTATATCCTAATGCACAATAGTCACATTTACTACCAGCAAATCCTTCTTTGCAAATACAATCACCAGGATACTAAAAATGAAAACTTATATTGCACTATGAATAAAGTATATATAAAACTTATTGTTATAAAAATGATAACTATTGATTTTAAAATATTCAAGGCCTATATTATGAAAATGTAAAAATTAGTTCTTATCTTAATGAATTTCATCAAAAAATTCATTATTTTTTATAATATTAAATAGTAAAATAATTAAACCTTGTTGACATTAAAATTTGTATAATTTTGTAAAATCTTCACTGTTTTTTCCACATTCAACAGAAGCAATTTAAATTACTACAAAATCATAATTTTAAATGGCAGATTTTTAAAATGATTGAAAACATTTTCTAATCAAAAATAACTTAAAAAAGTATGTAGATAATAACTGAAAAATATATATATTTAATTTATATTTTTATATAAATTAAATTTATTGAATAGATTTAATTTATTCAAAGTACGCTATTTATGAAATGAAGAATTATCAATAATTAATTACAAGATCAAAATATATAACATTTAAAAAATGTTTATATTCTATTTAAGTAATAATATATTATTTATTAAGTAACAATTATACAATATGATAAAAACTATTATGTATTTGAAAGTGCAAAATTCTAAATATTTATTTTTTAAAACAATCATGTTTTAAACAAGTGATCATGGTAACTGATTTTCAAAAACTTTCTGTATTGCTAAGATTAACAACTTTTTAAATGAAAATGTCCTATATTTTTAGTTTTAATTTATGTAATAAAAATTATGGCTTACCACTCCTTCCAATATGTAAGAATCATCCTTAATACAAAAACCTGTAACTCCAGGTCCTGCACAACGGCATCTTCGACAAGGTTCAGGATCACTTCGCTCAACTCCTAAGGGTCTATAATATCCATCTTCACACTGCTCACAATTTATTCCTGTTGTATGGTGCTGGTAAAATGTTATTAAAATAATGATTGCTTTTACAATATGAAATTCCAAAACACTAAAATTTAAATTTATATTGCATATAATTAATGAAATCATAACAAAATAAGATTAGAAAAATCACATTTAAGGTACATTAAGACCACAGTTATCTCACAAAATATAAATATGAATAAAATGATTTCGGTTTTGAGTCAAAAGATATTAATATGGTGCTTTAAAGCAACTTTCAAAATAACAGATACAATAAATAACAAGAAAAGTTAATTCAATTTTTAAAAAAATTGTCAAAAATAAGATAATCTGCAAAATTTTCTCCTCTTTCAAATTATTTTTTTAATACATATGCTTTTAAATTAAATTTATTATCAACTATTATCAATAGAAAAAATATTAGGCATGATGTGATACAATTCTACACAAAAAAATATAATCGTAAATTCTATACTTCTCACAATACATGAAACATGAGTCATTTAATTCTATAGTTATAAAAACAAATAACGAGTAAACATTTTACCTTGCATTTTATACATACACCTCCTCCTTCATATTCCTCATTAATATTCAAACTTGCTTTTTTATCAGCAACAGTCTGATCATAAAAACATATATCAGTATGACCATAACACTGACATTCTGTAATAAATATATGTAAAAGATGAAATTAAAGTATTTATTACTTTTAAATTAAAGCAAAATGACTTTTAACTAAACAAATAAGATTTTGTTTTGCTTTCAGCTACTATAACTACATTTAAGGGCTGATAATGAATTTTTAAATATGTACAGATTAATTATTTGGATATTATTTTATGACTGAGTCTAACAACATATATGTAAAAACATAAGAAAAACTTTAAATAACAGGAAATAAAATAGTTTCATTTCAACCTAATAAATCCTTAGTATAACTGTCAGGAAATATGTAATGTAAATATTTAATGTAATTTACTACTATAGAGATAAAAAGAAAGTATCATTTCATTTAAAAATAAAAATTACCAAAAGAATCTTAACATTCATGATACATTCAAAATAGTAATTTGACACAAAATTAACTAAAATATAAAATTAGAAATATATTTTAAGATATAAGCATTCTAAAAATTAATCTCATTAATATTCTAAAAGTTACAACCATTTAAAAACAAGTTTAGCTAAAACTTAATTTATCTGTTTATACATTTGACTAATTTGTTCTTAGTGCAACTATGAGATATTTTCAACCAATATAACTACACTTGTAATAAGTTAGAGTATTCAATTATTACAAATAGGTTGTAAGATAAAAACTAATTAATTTTCTCAAAATAATACACTAAATACAATAAAATGGATTAAATTTAGCAACTTAGAAACGATTCACAAATAATTATGTACTTGTCATACACTAAACTTTTTTAACTTTAGGTCCAGATACTGCTCTTACAAATAACTTTAATTCAAAATATATATTTCGTTAACATGAAAATTGCTTAAAGTATAGTATATGCAATTTAAAAATGCTTACTATAAACTTGTATAGTAGATAATAAACGGTTATTTGGAGGTAGATTTTTATGGTATATTATACAGATTTAACTACACTTTATAAAGTATAATGTTCAATTAAAAAATGAAATTTAGTGAAAATTTAAAAATTTATATTTTTAATACAACAAAAGCGTTTATCTTTTATTCCATAAAATATAATAATCAGAATAAAATATTGTATATTATTCTATTAAAAATACATAGATTTTCTAATAACTTTATTTTTTAATTTTCACATCAATTTAAAAAATGAGACTAATTCTTTGCAAGCAATATTATTTTACATTTTTTTTAGTTTAAAAAAATGTAAAGTAATATTGCTTGCAAAGAATCAGGCTCATTTTTTTAATACAAAAATGACCTTTTGGTAACCGAACGAGACACACTTCCGTCACTGTCCCATGTGCCTTCCATGCTCCATTTTCACAACCAATTTCAGAATTTTGACTGGACATGACATTCTCCAGGGACACCTAAGCCGTATCAGCGTGGTCAACACACCCTACTGTACCCTGTGTCTTTCAGGAGCTTTTATGGACTTCATTCATTTGACAAGCTGTCCTGTGCTTTCTCTTTTGAATTGTTTACCCGACAACTTTCACAATAAGGCTAATTTTTATTGGGCTGCCAGAGGACTTATGGCTGATAATGCTCCTGTCTCGACGTAGGATAAATAATATATATATATGAATATGTATATAAAAATATATTTTATATATATATATATATATATATATATATATATATATGAAAATGATAATAAAAGATAGCTTTTGGAATATTTTTTCAGTAACTACATAATTTACTACTAACTTTTTTAATTTATATATATCAACATAAATTTGTCAAAAAAAGTAAAATTTTATAGTGAAATTTATTTTACAAAATGAAAAACTATTAAGTCAATATTAAAATATAAAGAAATACTGAGATTTTTAAAATGAATTTACTGAAATTTTTTATAAAAAAATTATAACTTTGCATTTTTATTAAAATAATTTATCAACTTACTTTCACATGCTCCTCCATCATTAACACTACCAGGTCGCCAAGGTTTCTGTTGATAAAGAGGACAACACTGTTCACAATTCTCTCCACAGGTGTTATGCTCACATTTACATTGAAATAACTGCAAAAGAGCACACACCAAATGCAAAAGTGAGTGTTAGGAATTAAAAGAGTTTTTTTAAATAAAACTATACAACCTTAAGCTTACTTTTGTTTCTGGATTAAGAGGACACTGTTTGGCATGTCCATAACAAACACATTGACCACCCACTGAAATGTCCTTTATTGAGTAAAAATACTGAAATGTAAATAAATTTTCTATAAATTATATTAGAAATCATTACAAGCTTACAAGTGTCTTATCTTCCTTAACAAAGATAAACATTTACTTCGATGAGGAATCTGTATTTATAAGTAATATAAAATAGTATAAGTGTTAAAATACCCTTCGAGTTGTAGATTTATCTATTTTTTGTGGGTCACTGGTTTGCATAGTCATTAAATCTGCATTTAAAGTTCTGATCTTCTGCAGCCGTAATCTTACATAGCGAGCTGTTGTAAATTGCTAAAATAAAAACAAGAAATCATTAAATATTTTATTCAAAAATTATAAGTTTTTAATTTTTAAAAATTAAGTATATTTTTAATAACTTTACTAATTCATTAAATTCATAGTTTATATTCTATAAAATACCCTTAAAGTATCACTTGGATCCTCAGCACTTGGTCTTCCATTGACTAGAGATGAATGGATCTAAAAAAGTTTATATTTTAAAAACATAATTTTTCTAAATTAAATTTAAAAACATCATTGTGTTCATTGCAATAGACAAATAAAAGGGGAAAATAATAAAGGAAATCACAATATACATTACATATAGTAATTATACATTATACAATGGTAACATGCCTACAGCCAAATATTAGAAACAAATCCACTATTAGTGCACAATTCAATTTAAAAGTCTGATATCCAATTAAAAACTAGGAGCACTTATGGAGTAAATATTATACAAAATCAAATATAAAGAAATTACGATAAATTTAAACTACATAAAACGGAAAAATGATAATCAGTATTAAAGAGCAAAAAAGTTTAATTTTTATTGAGTATGCTCATATAATCAATATCAATCAACAAACAACTTTTGTTCCCATATAAGAAGTTTAGTGTGAAAAAGCTAAAAAAATATATATTTTAGCTAAAACAAAATACCACATACTTTTCAATTGGAAAGTAAATTAATATTTGCCAACAGCTATGCTAGAAATCCAGATGTGGACTGATCTGAATACAGTAGGTTTCTTAATGACCATTTTGTCATCCTATTCATTTTGCAAACATGTCATACTACATGGTATTTTTTTCTTCCAGTATTACACAGCAAATCATTATTTGGGACCCATTAGTAAGAAATCACTTATGTACTACAACCTCATAGTTCCCCCACCTTACACAGAATATCCTTTGTAAATTGTAGAAAACTAACAATCTCTTCAAAAATTGTGCTATGCTTGGCTAAAGCAAAGGATCCCATATCACACAGATGCAAACGTTTGAATGTTTTTGATTTTAAGTATGTCTAATGTGAAACCAATGGAGGTAAATTATCTATACCTTACTGACATTCCAGTAAGCTAGCACCACAGACAAAGTATGTGGTTTACATAAAAAACCATTCTCTTAGTAATCTATGGTAGAAATGACACATAAATACACTTATCTTTTAACCATTTACATGATACCTAGAGGTCTGCTTTTTGCATTCTATTCATATATTCTGAAAATAATTCTCTCATGTAAATGTGTTCCATTACCCCGTAAAACTTTGCACTCTTTTTCAGATCTATCTTACATATTCTAACATAGTAAAATCTGAAAACATTACTTTATATATTGCAAATGGTAATAAATTTTTTTCTCTTTTAAAATAGAAGTCTCAATTCAAGATTTTCACATGTGCCTTACTTTTACAAAGGACTTTATTGTTGCTGATGTGAAACAACCAATTTTAGAGAATCATTTCTTATAGCTATTTATAAGTCGGAGTTATATTACAAGGAATTATGATTTGACAAACACTATAACCACATCAAAATCTGATGTTGAAATAATTTCATAAAAAATAATAATTTAAATAATATCATAGTTCTCTAATAAATTGCATTTGCTGTTGTAGCTACTCTTCAATCCAGTCTGATTAAGTCAAACCAGATCCATGAATCTGCTAATAAATGTATTTAGAGTAGGTCTTTAATCTACAAACTTATATATCATTATTATTATAATGTTTCAATAAATGTATTTAAGAATAAATTTTAACAAAAGGCACATGTTTACACATTTAGACAAAAAAAAATTTTTCACATTAGTTTTATGCCAATAAGAATACGTAAAATTTTAATCTTATCAATGTTACCCATCTATCACCATAATTTTAAGACACTTACTAAGCATTTACATTTTAGGGTTGATTAGGCTTGATATGGGATGCTTGTGCAGTATAACATATCAAGTTCAAACTGAACTAATTCTATACTCATTGTATTTTTAATAATATGAGCAAGCATAAATTCGTTTTAGACTGAGGCTTTACCAATAAGAGAGAATATAACTGCAACATGGTTTTGTTAAAAAAAATATTTGCTAAAATTTCACAAAACTTCAAGAAAAAAACCGTAAAATAATCAAATTTACTAAACTTGCTGATAATCATTATTCCTTAAAGTAATTTTTCCAAAATTTGATTAATTAAATTCTAAAAATTGATTAATTTAATCAAATTCTTTTTTAATTTTTCTAAAAATTAATTAACTTAATTATAATTAAATTATTTAGAATGATATTGTTAATTAATAAGTAGTTTTACAGCAGTTTTACATAGAGTAGGGCATTCAACGAAAGAACAGCATATAACCTTAATCAATTATTTTTAGGGAATTTATTGTAAATAAAAATAATTTCAATACTTTCTGTGAAATAAATATTACACACTATAGTAATGATCATCAAAATTAATCATTTAATTACATTAAAAATAATTACAGAAAACATTATTTCTCATCAAATTAAGAAACTAATATTTAAAAAGATATATATTTAGAAAGATAAAAAAAATAAAAGATAATAAAGCTCACTTCGCCTCCATCCAAAGGATTTAATTTTGAATAGTATGATGTACAAATCACTTCATCATCACTTCTATATCTAGGTTTTCCCATTGTGGGAGGAATACCAAATGCCTCATAACACTCTGCATCACTAATCGCATAATACTGCCAAGGTCTGTAGCTCAGGCCATCCCTAGATCTTTCAAGAATCCAATTCCCTGGTCGAGGAGAAATAGCAGCTTTGACAATTACATAAGCAATTTGAAATACCTGAAAATTTAATATTTATTAAATTCTTAAAGTATGAAAAATATGTAATATATAGAATAAAATATATTAAATAATACTTAAATTAATACAATAAAAAATTATGAAAAAATCATCATTTAAAAAAATAATTCTTCATAAGATTATTATGTTTTATTGTTCAATAAATATAAAAACAATTAGTTTGCAAATACAATATCACACACACTAAGCTTAATCTCTTCTCCTATATATAATAATTCATTTTCAGAAATATGCAAAAACTACTTATTATATTAGTATCAATTCATGCTCTAGAAAATATTTCACATGATATTACAATAAATGAAAAAATTTTATGGTATTTTACAACAATTTCTTTTTTATTTTACCTTAAATATAGTAAAAAAGTAAACATAGATGTAAATTGCATAGTTTCAAATTTTACCGAAAATAAAAAATAATTATATTATTATAAATATATTGAAGTATGATGAATTCAAAACATTAAAAGAATTTGTACATCATTAATTCTTTAAAATAAACATAAAGTATTACTTTTTACTATCTACAAGACAGTATTTAAGTATTATATATTAAAGTTACATCTTCAAACATAAATAGAAAATGGTGATCAAAATATAGTCTTAAAAATTAATTATTGTATTCATTTATTCTCTAAACATTTGGTCATTTAATTAAAGGGTGAAAAGTAAGATGACGAAAATTTTTTTATTAATATATATACTATTTATTGCTATCTAGAATATTCATTCTTTTCATATCATCTCTTATTAAATATACATTTTTATGGACATTTATGCCTTATCATCATCACCCATGGCATGACAGCCCAATGTGGGCCAAGGCTTTTTGAGCACCTGCTTTCAATTACCTATATTACCAGCTTAACTATTCTTTGTTCTGTGGACCAGACAATCCTCTTCTACTGCATCAAGACATTAAAGCTTTAGATATTCTTCTTGTTGTGTTATATGATCTAGATGAAAAGATTTCCTTTAGTGTATTGTTGTTCATACAAATGACATGCTCAACACACTAGAGTCTGCTTATTTTAATATAGTGAATATCTGGCACTTAGAGCATTAGACACAGTTTGGTGTTCATCTTCTATGGCAAATACCATTTTCTTGAATTCTACCGAAAATACTCCTTAGGATCTAGCTTTCAAAGGTACTTAGCAACTTTTCCTCTTTAATAATCATGGTCCATGTTTCTGGCACATAAGTCAGCACGGGACAAATAAGCGTCTTACAGAGTGATAAATTTGTCCTTATAGATGAAAAGCTAGATCTCAATAAATGCTTTAATTTATTAAAAAGCTTTATTTGTTACAACTATACATGTCTTAATTTCTGGAAGGAGTGTTGATTTTGTAAGACAAAAGCCAAGGATAAATAAATTATTCAACTATTTTAAACTTAAAAGCTCCAATTGAAAGGTGAGTTGGGATGAAAGCTTTTCTTGTAATATATTTAGTTTTATTCTGATTATATTAATAAGGCTAACTAATTTTGCCTCCTTTTCAATAATTTCAAATGCTTCTATTAAATATTTTTTTGCTTCTGGCCACCAGAGCTATGTCATCTGCAAATGGCAGCAGTACTTGTACAGTTTTCTTAAAGATGCTGCTTTGTTGTCTACTCCAGACTTTTGGAAAACTTTTTTCAATTGAATTTTAAATAAAATACATAGAGATATATATATTACATACATAAGAGCATCGCCTAGTCTTATTCCCTTTTTCACAAGAAAATCATTCGAAACATATCTTTCAATTAGAATGTGGCAAAGTGCCAAATTGAGTGACATTTTGATCAATTTTACTAATTTTACAAGAAATCAAAATCATACATAGCTCCAAGTAATTTGCTGTTGTTGAGGGAATCATAAGCTGCTTTGTAGTCAATAAACAAGCAGTGTAAATCAATATTAAATTCATGAGATTTTTCTATGATTTGTCTGAGAGCAAAAATATAGTCTACAGTAGATCTCTGTCTACAAAATCCAGATTTATAATCGCCAACAATGTTATTTACACAAGGAACAAATTTCTAATAGAGTAATTTAGGGAAAACATTGTAACAAATAAAAAGCAAACTTATCTTTCTATAGTTTTCACAGTGCAATATATCATCTTTTTTTTTTTTTTCATAAATTGAACATAGACTGCTTGTGAGCCAACCCTGAGGCATTTTTTGCTGGACCAAACATTTTGAATAATTTTATGGAAAAACATCATTGTTTTCTTCCTCCACCACTTTTGAAGAGTTGTATCTGAATGAGATCCATTTCAGGTGCTTTGTAATTACTAAGCTCTTTGACAATACAAATAATTTCAGTACTTTTCTATTATACCCTCACTTATGATCCTTAACAAATAGCATGTTTCTTACAGAGAAGTGAAAAATAATACAATGTAAATATGATCACTTTAATGGCTCAAAATTTTATTTTAAACTAATGTGTCTTCTAATTCAGTGGCATTCGTTTTGTCTTTTTTATACTCTTTATGAGCATTTCCTGATATTTTTTAGAAACTTTGTGTTCATTAAGTTCAGCACAGTAAAATTTTTGAAGCTTCTTATGTCTAATTTTATTAGCAGCGGAGATTTTTTCCTAATTCTAGCCAGAATTAATATTAGCTCTAGAAAATTATTAATCAAGATTATTAATCATGCTTGTAAAATATTTGAGTCAATAAGAATATAATCTACTTCATTAAAAATAGCCTTGTCTGATGAGTTTTAAGTAAGCTTATGTATATTTTTATTCTCAAATAAGTACTACCACTCACATGGTTATGTGCAATGGCAAAATCAACAAGATGTATTCCATTTTTGTTAGATTCATTAAGTGTACTCTGTATACTGATAATTAGTTTAAATTTCCTCTCCCTACCAATTTTAGCTTTAAATCACTATGCAGAAGTTTAATGCCATTATATCTTCTAAAATAATTTGAGAAAAAACTAAAATATAGATAAAAATATATGTCACATACATGAAATTTTGTAGATTTTTATAATTTAAAATACATTATCCTACAAATAATCATTATTCATTTATTTTCAAACCTTTGGTAAACAAATATGAAATGATAAAAGGAACAAAAATGTTAAAAGAAAAAAATAACCTGCTTTAAATCTAATGTTATTGTAACCCATTCAAAATGTTTCCCATTTTGTAAGGTAGGACTTTGCCACCACTGATTTGTTCCATCAATAGCATTTATAATAGGATGTCTATGTTCTGGATTATCACTGCGGGCATCACAAAGACCACATTGTGGTTCCCTAAAAGTAAAGTAACAAAATATAAATTTAAGTTTTATTTCCATAATAAATTATAATTGGAAACAGAAACATAATTCTTGGAAAAGGCAAATTAGTTATCGTTTATTTAGTTTTTTTGGAGAAATATTTTAATTGATCATCAAAAGATTATGAAGCTTTCATTTGTGAAAAGGTAAATAATACATATATCTCAAATTGTGCAGCTAACAAAATAAATAACAAAATGCAAATAAGGTGCTTTTAATAGAAAAAGAGTTATCCTCACTTAATATGTTTGAAAAATAATATATAATAAAAATTATTTGGTTCAAAAGGAAAAATATAATTAATCAAAAAGGCAAAATGGGTAATCCTCATATGATTAAATTCGATGGAAACATAACTTTAAATAATCTTAAGCAAATTATGAAGTCAGCATTTATAAAAAAATTAAAAAATATCCAAAATTCTTCCTAAAACAGAAGAAAGATAAGAAAAAATGCGCCTTATTTTTTAGTTATAAAAATGATAATGGAAATAAAACATTATAAACTCTCCATTGCTTTAGATATTTTAATTAATTTTGAGATATTTATTAAAAAGAATTTTAATTGTTTCTAAATTATTCAACTGATTTTATTTACCAAATAAAACTGGAATGAAATTTTGATTAGCTTACATTTCTCATCTGATTCATTATCATAAACAAATATTGTTTATTTAACAAATTTCTGTGACATGATTTGTTATAAAAAGAAACAATTTTTTTTTAAGTTAGTTGCAAGTGATATTTATATGATTAACACAAAATAGAAAAAAGTAAAAATGTTTATTAAGTTCATTATTAAGCTTATTTTATATATATATATATATACCAAAATGTTTTATTTTTATAAGCTATTTTTCATTTTATTAACAAAAATTAAGAAGACAATACTTTTAAAACAATTAATTAAACTGTTTTTAAAGAAATGTATAACATAAAAATTTTCAAATATGTGCCTAATTATTTTCATTTGTTATTATTTCCTTTATATAAACATATTATATAACTATTCATGTATTCATCTGTCAACATATGTTAATGCAAAAATAAAATATCACTTTCAATCTGACTAAATTTAAATTTTTCAAAAAGAAAAATTAAATTGAATATAAAAATGAAGAACAACACAAAAATAAAAATTTTAAGTCAAATGATTTCACTTTGAATGCTTCCAAAATTTATTCCATTAATACAAATTAACTATTAATAAATATATTGTAAAAACATTAACAATTTTAAATAATTTATTCACCCAAATTAATCATTATATGTGATGAATCAATTCTATCATATTTAATATAATTAAATTAATACAACAAAACATTCATAAAATTTAACTAATATTTTGATTGGAAAAATGATTTAAATTTTTATTATATTAAATATAAGAAAAGAATACAGAAAAAAGCTAAAGATTGTTTTAAGTTTCCATAACTTTTTCCAAATTATGAAAAACAAATATTAAAACCACTATGATTAAATGATATATAATTTCGCTTACAAACTTAAATGCTTAGTAAAAAGTTTCTAATTACTTTATTCTTTCTAGAGCTCTATATATTTCATAAAATAAGATTCTTCACTTAAAACCATACAAATTAAAATTACTTAGCTCAAATTACAATTGTTGCAAGTATATCAATATTAATATTCCATGCTAATGTTAATTACCAATAAAAAAAATTTTTTAATGTGAAGTTTATATCTTTAAAATAACAATAATTCACAAAATCTACTGTCAGAAATTTAATCATAGAAATATATCATAGAAAAACAGTATCAAATAAATAGTAAAGAATGAAACTGAGGGTGGTTTATACAATAATGTCATGGAATTTAATGTTAAATTTGTATAGAAATAAATGAGTACTTTATAAAATTAATTATAGAAAAAAGGCTTGATATATAAATGAAATTTATGTTTTTGAAAAGAAACATGTTTTTGAAAAGAAACATCTCAAAATAAAAATCATTGTAAGTTTTTCAAATCATAAAAAATTACTACAAATGATTGAAAAATATCAATAGAAAATTAATATTTAATATAAATTAATGAAAAAAATTAAACTATTTATAAAAATTAACTAAATACTTAACACTAAATTCCCAAAATTAAATATAACAAAAATTCAATCAAAACAAACCTCATAAAGACATGTTCAACTAATTTGCAATAAACTTCAGGACCCGTTTCACCACATGTTGCATTTGTGCTTATAATAGCATTTGAAGCTAAATTATTTACTGATGGAAATAGTCCTCTTTCTGAAAATTAAATTATTTCTCATTATTTCAGGAACAATAAAAAAATATCTTAGTCTTAAATTTTTTTTTAAAAAAATTAATTCTTGCTTGTACACTTGTAAAGATTTTATAACAAATATATAGTAAAATATAAAAGCATTAATACAGATGAAATGAATTTAAATTTTTGTGATTGTTAAATAAATGTTATTTTTACTTATATTTAGAGAAAAATAGTAACCCCTTTAGGAAACATTTCACAAAATGTTTTTCAATACAAAATTATTCAAAAAAATTAAAACATGAATACACTTTTTATCCAATGTAGTTAAACCTCAAAAAGGGAATTTACTTTGAAAATTTTTAATTTGTTTATTAATGGTAAAGAAATTTTTTTAATTTTTTTCATCAAAAAATTTAACGATTGCAAAAATATTTCCCATATTACCAAAAAACTAGATTTTATCAATTATTGTAGCTAAGCAATGTAACAATGTAAAGGAAAAATGTCATGATTTAATGCTTTCATACTGCTTATTTAGTAATTAAAAGAATTTTCAAAAGAAACAGAAAACCTTATTTTGGTGTCATAAATTAAATAAAATGTGCATTAATATGATTAAATATTATCACATTCATTTTTTAATAGAAACAAAAATTCACATTTTAAATATTTGAATAGTCCAGTGAAAAAAAATATAAACAGCAGACTACACATTAGATTTATACATACAAGATGTTGATGACAGATAAGTCATGAGACATCAAAATTGTAAAATTATAAGTAATGAACTAAAAATATTTAAGCTTTCACAAACATATTTATTATGATGGTAATAATCTTATAACTGGTTCATCACTATCACTGGAGCTCAGCTTGATTTGAATATTAATTTACTAAATGTTGATGCAAAATAAAGAATTCAAAATGATTTTAAAAAGTTTTTAATTTCTTTCAAAACAAAGTTCAATAACGGGAAACATTTTTTTTATTTATGATCAATTTTGTGATATTACAATATATATTAATTTTGTGATGATGCGCTTTTAATATAATTCTTAATATGCTTTCCTTTATCAATATTTGTCAAAAACATAAATAAATCCTTGAATTATCAAGGAAACTTTTTGTTTCATCAAAATATATTTAATATAATTAACTTGCTTCATATTATATTACAAGTTATCATACAAAAAATTTTAAGAAAAATAACACAGTATTATTTCTTAAAATTTTTGTATTCACTAGTTAATAATACAAAGTACTGTTTAAGTATTACATTATCTAATACTGAATGAATACATTAATTTAAGTATTACATAAATTAATGTATTCATTCAGTATTAGATAATATTCTATATGTGTTAAAAATATTGCAAATTAATTGAAAATGTTTAAAAACATTCATTTGAAAAAACATTATGAAAATTTATGTAGCATAATCCTAAAATACCAAATTTTTAAGTAATACATAATAAAAATTAGCTAAATGTGGAATTTCCAATCAACTTTAGACTTGAAAATTTCTATTCCTTTTTATCCTTAAAAGTTTAATAATGCACCAAAACAAGCACTCATAAATTAAGCCATTTACCTGTTTTAGACAATGAGTTATTATTTAAAATGGATTAAAGTTCAACACACTAGATTAATGTTCATTTAAGTATAAAATTTTTTAAAAATTGCAAAATTTGGAGCCTAAAAACTTTACCCTTAAACTTTTTCTTTGCATTGCTTGTAAGAAATATTCAGAAGAATGGCATGTTAACTGTATAATCATAGTTGTAAATAAGTGCATTGCCTCTATTTCTATAAAAAGTCAAATTACTGCAAATCATTAATTACTTTTCTTACTATAAACATGGTTTAACTGTTAATATTTAAACAAGGTCAATATCATACGTCTTAACATTTAACAATAGTCAATATTAACAGCTCTTGTAATATAAGCAACAGTTAAATATTAACATTAATTTTTAAACATTAAGAAAATCTTAATATTTAAAAATATTTTATTGAAAAACAAAAAAATTTTTTTGAAGTTTATAAAAATTGTTACAATTTGTAATTAATATTTAGAATTTGGCGAAAATTATTGCATGAGGCAAATGAAGAATCACTATATTTTTTAATTAAAAGTGCTATTTCATTATATTAACCATACAAGTTGGGGAAAATAAATAATCAAATGATGTAAATTTATGAAAAATCTGAGTAAAATACTAGAGTATGTATCCCAAAATAAAGAACACAGACAAATAATAAATCAGTTACCACTGCATGTTTGAAAAGTACTCTTAACATGTTATCTCTGTTTCGAAGAGCCTGGATGATAATACTGCTTATCTACAATATCAATATATAATTTTATTCTATGGGATAATTTGATGAAGGTGCTTATAAATATCGATATATATAATGCTGACTCCTCAAGAAATCATTTCAAATATTCATAATATTAAAAAATTGGCAGAGAAGAGTCAGTAACGATGTCAGTTTCACAAGTAATGATAAATTATAAAATAAATTATACTCCTCTTTTTTTACAATTACACTCTTAATTGGTATTTTATTCAAAAATATCTGCTTTTTTGCTTAAATATGTGTTGTTAATGAAATTTACTTTAATTCTAGAATACTACATTTATCTGATTTTATAGCACATTAAAATTTAAAAATTAGTATAATTGGTATTTAAAAATCATATTCTTAAAACTACTAATATTCATAAATCATCACATAATAAAATTAAATATCCCATTAGATTTTTAAATATGAAATTGTTTTAACATTTTTATGAAAAATACAAAGAATAACAACAAAAAATTATAATATTTATTATCAATGTTTACAAGAGATTTGTTACATAATATTATTATATAATATCTGTACATTCACTTAAATTCTTAATAACTTTCATCAAATTTTAAAAAAATGATTATGTATTATGAATCATCAAATTAATGATATACTTTTATTTATAGTAAAGAAAATACAATTTAAAGTTTTCTATCATTCACATTTAAATTTTAATATTCAAATCATGACAATAATCATTAATGTATGTAAAAAATAATTACAAACATTTATAAATTTTTTTCTTAATTATCTCATCAAATATTTTAATTATTTATAATATCATTTTTTCCATTATTTATAACATCAATTTTTTAATTATTTATAACAGAAAAGGAGATTTTAAAAATGTAATTCCTTTTCACAAAAAAATAGGAAACAGAGAAAAGAACAGATTAAAAATAATAGTCTACTCTTATCTTTAGTTCTTTCCTAGATTCAATTCAAATTCAATAAATGGAGATTTTTTTATTTAATTAAACATGATGGAAACATTTTTTGTTAAATCAAAATAAAACAAAATTTCTAAAATAAAGTATCGAAATAATTAAAAATTTGAATTAATATGATATAAATGTTAAAAAGACAATGAAAACATAAAATAGACTTTCTAATTTCCGAATTTTCCCTGAAATGTTTGCTGACCAAAGCTTAGTCATAACATTAATGAGCAATATAAATAAGATCTTGTATATGGAAATCCAGTAAAATCTCTCAATAAAATATTTCTCTTATCTATTTTCTCAGGTCTTATTTTCCTACTTGTTGATGTTATCAATGTGTATCAAATTCATTTCATTTATATATTCTTATAAACTTTAATACTGTCTTTATCAAAATTAGAAATGCTTCTTCAACTTAGTCTCTTCACCATAATTACAAGACAAGCTTGATTTATAGCACAATAATTAATATTAGCAATTTTTTTAAAGACAAGATTACTATTTAGTTATTCGATATGCACATACATATAGAAACACAAAATCAACAATTGAATTTTATTCAGTTAAGCATCAGTGTAAACATTTATCATTAGTTCAATGAAGATTATTCTTAGATTCTGTATTTTAAAAAAAATTATGACTGTAAGATTTTGAATACATTTGAATTTAATAAGATTACAAGTTATAATAATAAATGATGTACGATAAAAATAACAAATGCAAAATTTACATACATGAAATGCAAGATAAAATAAGTAAAACACTAACATGTTTGATTTTAAATGATAATATTTATTCATTTTTTCGAGAAATGATTATTTATTTAGAAGAAAAATTACTATCATATACTCCAGTAAAGAAAACATAGTTTAATACAGAAAAATATTTCTCTCAAGAGGTTTACTTTTGTGAATACCTTTCTGATCCAGATAACTTTGAACAATATTAAACACAAATTAGAAAATTTAAGATTATCTTGCAATCATTAATAAATTAATAGAAACAAGATACTGAAATTTTCTCATGGAAAATTGTTTTCAACAAAATTTATTTTTGTTGAAGCTCTACATGTTAGTTTTTCACATTGACAATAAATAAATAATAAAGTTGCCGTAAACTTTGTGCTGCTTCCTTAAAGAAAAAATATTTATTTCCAGCATGAACTCTTATTTTTTTAAGAATATTATTCAAATGTTAGAGTTTAAAGAAATTCAATGGTTACTTATATAAAATTTCATTAAAAGTGGAAGTTCATATTCTCAATTTTGAGTTCAATTTCAAGTCCATATTTTCAAGTAAAAGCTCTTAATTCTGGAATTACCTAGCTGTATTAATTTCATAATTATAGATAAACTCCACAAATTTGCAAAGCTTTTATTGTTGTTATTTATGACACACTGCAACAAGCCAAGCTCGCCATACTGTTGACAATGCGAATTTAAGTCAATAGGGTGCAGCTTATGTTTAAGCAGAGTAACATAAAGGTGAAAGTACAACTTTGCTCTAGCTCCTCTGATAGATGGCCCCACCAGAGGATCCACTCCCTCAATTTTACACAAAAATGAGCAATACTTTTTTATAAGATAAATACGGCATTGTTCAGCACAATCCAAGTAGCTATAATCATATATCTGGCAAGAGTACTTTAATTATTAATTGCTCACCTTTAGATAACCTTAAGCATCGAAAAATCTTTTTATTTTTTGCAATGGAAACTGACTAGTTACCAAAGGAAAAAAAATCTCTATTTGAGGGAAAAAAATTGAGATTTAGAAAAATAATATTTATATATACTATTTTTAAAATATATTTATTCTTACTTGGCTTAATAAGAAAGGCTGTTTTGCAACATAAAATGAGGTTTCAATAATACATCAGCAAAAAACTAATTGAATTCATGATCACACGTCCGGTTTTGTTTGTCGCTCAACAGTCATTTTTTGCACACGAGGGCTAATTAGACCGGGACTTACGGCTTAAAGTGGATTCCGAACCACTACAAACATCCATGCCCAAGGTGGGATTCGAACCCACGAACTGTTGAACCGAAGGCAAGAGCGCTAACCATTCGGCTGCCAGCTCGGCGATCACACGTCCGGGTCACCAATGAGGAGATTATTATGTTATGTTAAAATAAACATCACACCAACACAATATTATCTTCATCAAACATTTTTATTAATTACCTTTACTATTGCACAAACATCCTAAAATTTCCACTCATGTATATAAAGCCTAGCATATATCTCACTACTGATCCCTCTTACAAGGGTTACAAGAATTTTGTTGGTGCGATGGTGCAAAACTTTGGGATTCACCACAAGGAATTCAATGCTGGAAATTTCCTTTAGTTATGATGTTAATGAATACTGAAGTTGGAAAATCAAATCAGCAGAGTATTGGATACACTGAATATAAAAAGACACTTGTTTCAAAAATCAAGAAAAAATATTTTCAGAAAAATTACTGAGAATGTACCAGGGTGAAGAGAGCAAAATGTTATACAGTTAAAAATGATAAAATTACAGCATGAACTTTAAAGGGGTTCAAATCAAAATACATATACAATTTAAATTTATTACAAATGCTGAAACTAAAATATTAAAAAGAAACAAACTTATTTTAAAATAATTAGAGATAATTATTCAGATATATGTTTCATTCTACTCTAAGCAACAGGTTATAAAAATAAAATCACTGTGCTATTATCATAATAATTTGGTGAATATAAAATCATTAGATTATTGATGATTTTTTACATGAAAAATTTTTGTGATCACTATAATTTTGCATATTTAGGCATTTTTCCATTTTGTAAAGAGAATTTTTTTTAAAAAAGTTTATTCATGCAATAATTTAGTACTCTAGTCAAACAGATGATCCAAACATAAAAGAACTATAATATATTTTTTAAATCTGTATTACTGCTTTGTATATAAACAAGGGAAATATATCTTTCACAAAACTAGCATTGAAATACTTTACAAAACATTGTGTTCTAAGTACTTAACAGCATATATAATAGTGTGGTATGTAATTAGAACATGAAAAATACATATTATAAACTAAAAAAGGCATATTATAAAAGAATTGCATAAACAAAAAATTCTAATCACATGATAGTTCAGTGATTTCCTTTTTACAATTTCTGACTTTTTTTCATTATAGAAGATTATAATTACAATACTTTATTTCATTAAGAAATTATTTTTAATTACTACAGCATAAAATTTTCACTAAACAATTTTATAATTAATTTTTAGGGCAGGTAAGCATAAATTCATTTGTGTGAAACATCTGAGCATTATTTTTGTTAAACTTCTTTAAACTAAAATCTTAAAAATTAATGTAAAATAAAAAAATATTTTTTTAAAAAAGGACCAAAAAATGCTTATAAAAAATTCTGCAAAGTTGCTCAAAAAATTATTCAACTAAATTCTCCTAATGTGCAGTTCTTAAAAAGTTTGTTTGATTTTCCTCTTAACAAAGTTTTTTGCAGGCAAGGCCTGATTTTGACTTGTACTTATTACTCAAATAGGTTTATGAACATTTCCCATATCAAACCCAAAGAGGGAATTGATCTCAAATGAAAGACATAGTGTTAACCATTGTGCACATGTACCAGCTCAATGAATATTTATTTATATGAAGATTTTGATATTTTTTTACATATAGATGTCATACAATTCATTTTGGTACATTTTCATTTTTGGTAAAAATTTTACAACTTTTTTGTTCTCCAAGCAATGCAATATGTCTTGCAGATAACTTAAATTTGGTTTTCCTCTTTTTTTCATTTGTTTATAAATTTATATATATATATTTGAAATGACTATTTGCTTAGTCACTTCAGCCTCATTTTGAAAGAAATGTTTGCATGCATTTACATAAGCTAGGTGAATTTTTAGATTACTAATGAAATTGTCACTAGAGGATTATCTACAACAAAATATTTATTAAATTTGTAATTTTTTATTAATACCATAGTTACTAATTGCACAAATTGTGTACTTAATAATCATAATCATATATAAATTAAAGATACTTAAAATATATTTAGTTACAATCATTTCTTCTTAAAATTCACATGAAAGATGATTTGGAATATTTATTCAATAATTGGTAATATTAGACATATAAAAACTTTATAATCAGGGTTTTAATTAAAATATATATTAATACCTTTGAAATTAAAAAACAAAAAATTTCAACATCCAAAATATTTTACTAATTTAACACATTAGCATATTTTTAATTTAAAAATAGATATAGATATTAAAATAAATGTAGGCATGCTTCTTGTAAAATTTTTAAATTTAGTGAAAGCAATATGAATCCTTATAACTTTGAGGAAAAATTTCCAAAAATATTAATTAAATAATTAATTATAACATTAAATACAACTGTAGTTTTTATTTGTATGAATTGACACTTCTAAAAATTGATAATTTAACCTCATTCAGAAACATAAAATTATTTGTAATTGAGTTAACATAAAAAAATATCATATTTATTGTAATCATTTTTTACTAAGAATAATTTTTTAAAAATGGTTCAATTTTAACTTTAATGAATGTACACACAATGATTTCTTCTGCAGGATTGATCAATATCATTTGATGATATACATAATTAACATGCTTAATTATTTGGAACAGGGCAAATAAACAACTTTCCATTCATTAGACTTTGAAAAACATCATTAGTAAAAAAATTTGGTGAACCTTGTCTTAATCTAAATAGCATTTCATTAATAGAGAATATTTTCAGTAATTTTTTGACTCTTCATTATTATATATATTTAAGACTGCAGTCATCCATTAAATATGAATATTTCAGATTCAAAACATTTGGAAGAATCAAGATGAAAAACGCAAAACATAATCATAACAAAATTATCAAAAAATTTCTTATACTGAACTAAAATAACGAAAATAAACATTTAATACATTTATAGTAACAAAACTTATCTATTAACATGTCCTTTTAATTAATTATAATCAACTATTAAGGAGATTTGTTCAAAAGTATCTCTTTGATGGATTTATTATATGCTACATCAGCTGGTGATAAACCATCTGCATCATAAACATCTATTAATGAATCATTTTTCAATAAGAATTTTACAACTTCTTCATGACCGCATGAAGAGGCATAATGTAATGGTGTCTGCCCATCTTTATCTTGGCAATTTACATCAATACCGGCTGACGTAACTAAGTAATCCACAATATTTAAGTGTCCCCTGTCACAAGCCCAATGCAAAAGAGACAAACCATTCTCATCGAGAGATTCAATAATACTAGAATTTGCAGCTAGTAATTGTTGAAGTTGATTTAGATTTCCTTCTTTTACAAAATCAAAGGCAGTTTTCATATCTTCTTTAATTTCAGGATCAGTTTTCATGTGAGAACTATTTACAGGTCCAAAATTGGATTTCTTTTCGGAATGTTCGGAATGACCAGAATCCCATTGGCTATATAACTCCGATAATTTTGCTATATACTGTTTCATGGCCTCTTCTTTGGAAGTGTCTCCCATATTGTGCCAAGATGTCCATTTACTTCGGCTTTTAAATTTTAATATTCCTGGCATTGGTTCTTTACATGGACCAAATAATGCCTGTTTATAGCGGCCATAGAGATATATCAAATCATTGCTTTGCATGTCTGTGGCATTTCGTTGGACAAAATCTGTAGCACGTTGAAAAGTTCGATTTAATTCATTTTCAGGAACATCTTCAGGAATACCATCATCTTCCATGTCTATATTTTTCCTTCGAAAATGTAAAAGTTATTTTACTAACGTGAATGGAGGAGGGAGGAATCAGTGATCCTGAAACTGAGTTAGTAAACAAACACTGAAAACTACGGTAAATGTTGGATTGTTGCCAATTTTCTTAAAGAACACTCAGTTCTCTAATAAAATGAACTTAACAAAATCATACGTAATTTGTGGCGCCATCTATACATAAAATTTAATACTAGAAATAGAAACTTAAATTTCTTAAGTTTCTATTTAAATTTTATTTTTCAAACCGAATACCCTGACGTATTTCTTCAGTAGAAATCCTATAAAAGATACTATCTTCACAGAAACCAATTCTGTCATTTTATTCCTTATGAAATAGCATAGCTTTTCATTTGCTGATTGAATTTTTTTAAACAATTCAATCAAAAAACATGTTCAGAAAAATTAGCAAATCAATTTAAAAAATTGTCACAAATTTTTTTATGATGGGTCGAAATTTAAAGTGAAATTAATATACATGTTCAAAACAATTCTACGAAGTTTTGAAAACTTAGAATTCCATAATTTGATTAATATTAAAAAATCAAATTAAGTAATTAATTACACCACTTCTTGTTACTTTATTTTTAAAATACTTTTGAAATTCTAAAAAATGGCAAATTTTATGAAATCTACATATGAGATTAATTTATGTATAAAGTAAAAGAACTGATACAAATAATGATTTTACACACATAAAAGAGTAATTTTGGCACTTATTTTTATGGATTACTATAATACAAACAAAAACATAGAAAAAAAATTAATACTTATTTTACACTAGAATTTATAGTTTCCGCTTCAAAACGAAACTTTAGAACTATTATTTATACATGGAGAAAAATGTAATAAATATCGAAAAATATTTACATGAACACAAACTTTTTGTGAGATCAATTAGAAATATAAAATAAATTTTTGGAATCAATTCAACTTTACTTCAAAAATGATTTAATTTAAAAAGTTTGTTTTTGGTATCAATTCAACTTTCTTTATTAATTTTTCTTCTCCTCATAACAAGCAAGTTATACTATAATAGATAATAATATATGAGCATGAGAGCAACTGTTAACTTAATTTTGATTTTAAAATATACCATTACTATTGATGAGAAAAAGAAAGAAAAAGAAGTAAAAATTTAGAAGCAAATACTGTATTATACTTAAATTCAATAAAAGCGGCAATTTTGTAAAATTTACCACGTCCAATGTACTGATATATATTCTCAAAAATTCAATTTTTTTTTCTGTATCTGACTATAATGAAGTAAAAATGTTCTGCAATGAAGTTTGTATTAAGGTAATCAAGCTACAAGTTTAATGCATATAGATGCACAAACACTCTTAATTATACAACAATAACCGATATGTTTGTCGTCACGTAAAAATTCTAAATAGGTAAAATATATATATATATATATATATATATATATATATATATATATATATATATATATATATATATATATATATATATATATAACGTGTAATTTTAAAATTATTGAATCTTGGATCAAAAATGCTATGTAAGAACATATAATATCTATTTATTACATTATTTAAACATATAACTTTTTTTATAAGAAAACATACATATTTATATATACCTTTCAAAATAATACTATGTAATTGATATTACATATTCTCTTATATATCATTTAGTCCACTTTTAATCACGCTATTTTGTCGGATGATAAAAAAATCAGATATTCTGAAGAAAAATTTTTAGAGCACATTTGAACTTATTTCTAAAGATATTACTTTGTAAGGATTATAATTATCGAATTCTGCATTTATTTATTTATTATTTTTTTTATTGGAATCTGGCAATGTTTTGATGTCAAAAAGAAACTTAAACGATACAAATTTTATATAAAATTAAATTGTACAAATATTTTTATAATTTTATTTTTAATTTTAATTTATTTAAATAATTTGTAAATAAATGCTTCCAATTTCCGATATCAAAATTTAAAGTATGTTCCTATTTTTCGTTTTACTGAAGATAATAAGAGACAAGCAAGATAGAAACATGATAACAATCTCCATGTATAACTAATTGTCAAGTTTGCATTCATAACGTTTCAAAGTTATTGGTTCTTGTATAATATAAATTATAAGGAGTTTGGGGGGAAATTCTTTGAATGTATATAAAATATTTATTAAGCAATTTATGTGATTTAAATCTACTAAATATTTCTGCGATATATTCATTGAACTTAATTCATTGAATTCTTATTTCATTAGAGAGATTCCCATAAATCACTTTATTCGAAACACCTAAAATTTTGTACTCTCTTTAGTCAAGAAAGGTTAAATGAGCTTAATGGAATAAATTTTGGTTAATTGCTGCAATTTTTGTTAGTTGATGTAAATTTATATAATATTTTTTTAATTTCAGAAGAATTTTGCAACGTGAAGTGGTTGTGTTACTATTTTAACAAATAGCTTAAAATTTATTGTAAAAGTTCAAATGAATATCAAAAAAATTTTATCACATAAAAATTTTTATACTATTTCAAAACAAGAAAAATAAAGTAACCAAATGTAGATTTTTTTTTATAGACACGATTCTTTCATCCTCCAAATGAAATACTGAATTGCCACTTTGGATTTATAAGTTATTGATGATTTCACTTAGGATCATTTTCCATTATACAATAGATCCTACAGATAATATATTACATGTGTCATGGTCAATTTGAGTTATCAAGTTTTCTTCAACACGTGAAGTATCTCGAAAGTGAAAATATGAGCCACGCTGCTAAGATTAAGTGATAAAAGTTTCCTAAGCAACTTTCGTATGTAGCACAAAATAAATAGTTGTCATTGGTTTCACCTCCAGTATTTTATGATTAAATTATAAAATTTATTCATATAAATTGAACCTTTAATTAATTTTTTCTAATAGCCAAAACTTATTTTTTAGACCCATCAGATTAATAAACGGTAATAATGATTCTCAAATGAAGCTGAAGAGTGTAAATTTTTAGTATATTTTAACAGAATTGAAAAATGTTTTTTCAAATTCTCAAAAATACATGAAACTGAGAAATGAAAAAATATAATTAATTTTAGTAATAATAGTTAAATAATGATAATGATTTCGAGAATATTAATTTATATCTGGAATCAATTAAATTAATATTTAAATTGAATTATTTTCCATAAACTAGGATATAAGTTATATTCCAAAAGCTGCATTTACTTAGCTTTATACCTTACAAAAGATATTAGTTTTCAAAAAGTTTGGACGATGATGAAGTTAGAAAAAAAGCAGTTATATTAAAAGCAAAACTGTTTTAGTCATAACGTTAAAAAAAAAATCACAATACGCTTAAAGTTCAAACAAAATTAAAAATCCGTAGCAATCAGAGCAATTACAGTAAAATATTTTACCAGCTAAATATTCCGACACTTCTATAAAAACCTTTTAGCAATCAAATAATACTGCCGATGATCTCTATTTCTATAACAGAAAAAGTAAAGATAGAAAAAACATCACCTATAAAAAAGAAATTCCACTATTAGATGAGTCACCATTCATTGCCGATTATCATCATTAGTATTCTGTAGGTATGCACGTGTGTTTGTGAATAAAAAAATTACCTAACTCTTTCCCCTCAAGGCAAGTTTTCTTTTATTTATTTGGCACTCCTCTTTCTTTTAAGTTATAAAAGACAGTGCACCTGCAGGTGTGTTCAAACGATACAATTCACGATTTCCTTCGATTATTTTGACACTTAAAAAAAAGGTTGATGGCACTGTTTTCCGATACTTTTAAGCTGAATATTATTTTTTTATTCTTTTAACGCATAAATTTCAAAAATTTCTGTAAGCATATTTATCTTTGTATGCTTATTAGATACGTAGACTTTGTTTGAATAAAATGAATTGAAACAAATGCAATTCATCAAACTAAATTTATTTTCTAAATCATTCCTTAAATCAATAACGCACTAGCGAATTTTTGAGCTATTTGGTTTATAAACAATATTCAGAATTTCAGATACAAGCGCTAAAAATTAAGTAAAACAAAAATGAAAGAGGAAAATTCGAAAAAGCTGTCGCTTTTATAAGATGAAGTGATCAGGTTATGAAAACACTTAAGAAATATCGATTTTAACCTAAATATACTATAAAAAATAAGCATTTATTTAGTATGCATACTATTGATGAATACAGATAAACTGAGAAATGATGTAAAATTTTGCTTACAACTGCTTGGTTAAAAAGTTAATTGTTTATTTTTTCACAAAGAAATTTATAATGACTTTTTTTTTACTCTCATAATTTTTATTGAAAAACCTTAGAATTTTTAAATAAATTAATATCAACGGATTAAAAAATTCGTATAAGTATAAACTTTAATATTTGTAACTATTTACGTAAATTTTCAATCTTTTTAATTATTGGTATAATTATTGCTGATTATTTTACAGTGTTTCTGTCTTGAAAAGGCACACACAATAATTCATCATTTCCCATCAAATCATATTTAATTTTTCCGTTCCAAGCTACTTTTCACATTAATTACATAGTTAAAAAATTTTTATTTCTATCTTTAAAAATGAAACTTCAATGTATCAATAATATGTGATATGTAATTTAATTCAGATTAATTTAGTGTGTCTAAATATGCGCACTTTTTCATGAATATGCATTACAAATATTAATCCTTATTTATATATAGATAGAGAAACAATGTGAAGACGAAAATTAGAAATTTTCGGATTCAGTTACTCTGAATTTAGAACTTATTTGGAATCAAGTAACAATTTTAAATTCCACTGCGAACATATAATTTGATTGATATTGGTTAAGTCTCGTAAGAAATACATACATCGTGCACCGTTCAATTCAACAAATTTTAGTCAGTTTCAAGAGTTACGTAAATGCAATAAAATTTTTCAGCCAATAACATACTTTAATTATGAAATATCAAATTTTGTGTTCAATGAAAACATTTTTCGCAAATTTATTTGATTATTTAAAACAAAAATTGAGTGCTTTTTAAATCAAACAAATGAGAATTTCGCTATCAAGTCCGAAATTTTATTATTTCCAAGCTTATGTAATAACAAAAATTAATTTGTCCTATTTATGCAAAAGAAATTAATAATTCCGCATTAAAGTATTCCGCAATTTAAATTTTAAAGCTAAATTGTATTTTATATTCACACAACTTGATAAAAACTAGCGCGTAAAACAGATAGACAAAAACTTTTTCCTCGAAATTCGAAACACAACTCTTATCAGTTTTCACTACAAGTAATTCCTAAAATTATATTTAATGTAATTATTTAAATCTATTCAGAAGAAATAAAGATATGCCCAACTTGATGAAATGAACGTATTTAATTGTGATAGAAAGGAAAATAGAGTTCATACTCATTTATATCTTACCTATTAACATAATAAAGTATTAAAAATTGTGTATGTTAAGATAATGACATAGCAACATCTGAATAAAACAATTTTGAATGGATACTAAATATGACATAATGAAATAGCAATTCTGTTTAAATGATAAGTTTAAGGCGATTAATATGAAATATATTTTAATACAATGATTTTTTTTAACATAATACTAAGAAACAATTTGAAAGGAATATTTTTAATACATTTATTGTTTTCAAAAAAAGTCAAAAGTTTTTTACTCTCCATAGAATAAAATAATAACACACATTGTACATTAAACACCATACTTTTGGTTATTAGAGTGGTAAACAAAACAAGAAAAAAATTATTCATTTTATTTTGTAATAGTTCTCATTTAATAAATTATAATAACAGTTTTTCTAGTTATAAGAACTTTGAAATATTTTTATTTTATTTATTTTATTTTTTATTTTAATTTATTTTTATTATAATATATATAATTTATTATATATATATATATATATATATATATATATATATATATATATATATATATATATAATAAATTATAATAATAAAAATATAATATATAAATTATAAATTTATATATTATATTTTTTAACCATTAAACTGATTCTCTCCTAAATATCAAGCAAACTTACATAATGATAGCACAAAAGCATAATTCTCTTAACAGCTTCATTTTTCACATATGCAAATTAAAAAATTATTCAGCATTTCTATAATTAAAGACAAAAAAATCTGGAGGGGATTAGAAATAATTTTAAATAAAATACAAAAAAATAAATATGGATAATTTATCATTATGAAAAAGTTGAAAAAATGTTCACTTACCAGGATCCCAAATGTAATTCAGTGACCAATAATATTGATTTCCATAAAATGTTCTATTATATTGACGCTTGTTTTTCTTGGAAACTCGTCCATATGCAGTAACAAACATCATCAGAATCATAAGAGCGATAGAAGAACGGTGGAAAGTCATCCTTAATGTTTTAGAATTCTATGACCGTCATTTATTAATCCTGTTAATCACGCGATGAAAATGTTCTGAAAAATTTTACCAGCGAAATAATGCATCTTTAAACATCGGATAGTCATTTCATGGCATGAAAACAGTTATTTTGAGCAGATTTTCCTAAATTTCCTATTGATGATACTATCAATAGTAAACTTATTGAGACTTAATGAAATAAGAGAAAAAGAATGATGAGAGATGAGACAAATTATGAATAATCCATATTTGACAAATTAAATTCGTAAAAAAGTTAATCTTTTCAAAAAATCTAAGCAGACGATATTATAAGAAATTCTTTCGCGAATTGTGGGCAATTAGCCATTTATCCACGAAACATTATTAATGCCCAATCAAATAAATTTCAACAAAACGAAATGATAATTAATTATTAAGAAATAATTACAAATGCGAAAAACGAAATTGACAATAAATTATATTAAAAACGAAATAAATCACTGCTAAGGCTGATTCAACTTATCCAGACCAGCAACGTCATTCTTTGTTCTCACAATCTTTGACACTAAAGATGAGGCAGATGACCACACGCAAAAGAACGATCGTAGCTGAACTGATAGAGCAATTTTTTTAGTGAATGAAACCGCGGAGAGCGTTGATCGCACGGTTACTCGGCGCTCTGTAAATGTGCAAATAGCAAGGCAGAGAAGCAACAAGTGCTGTTTATGGCAGAAGGTGGGGAGGAGACCAGATAGCCGGTCTTGGCGGGAAACAAGTTGTACTTTCGCTACTTTTCCGTCCAAAGTGGCCACTTCAAAGCTTTCAAAGGAAAAAAATCAAAAGAAAAAACATTTTTTTCTTCTTTCAGTCTTAGTCGTTCTTTAACCACTAATGTAAAGACGTGAGAATTTAATTACAATCGCAATCACTCAATGAATAATCTTTGTTGTAAATTTGTTTAAAAAAAATCCCCCGAAGTGGTTTTGATATAAAACTTAATAAAAATAATAGCACAATTTAAAAAAATATTAAGGAAGAGAAATAAAGCAGCCACATATCTTTACATAATTTTATTCAAGCGCGCGTTTAGGAAATGAGCTTCAATGTTAGCAATTTTACTATTTTTTTAATAGTTAAATTCATTAATATATCTGTTTATTATTTAATGTTAAACAAATATCTTTTTTCATAGGAATCAAGTAAAAATTGCATTAAAAACATCATTACATTTAATATTGAGTTTTTAACCGATAGTTGTTTTGTTTTTTGCTTATTTTTCATTAATGTTAACTTTCTTGATTTAGTTATTTTAATTGAGTCATATAAAAAAATAAAGAGTTTTATTTATTTATTCAGAAATAAAAATTATTATTTACATTAAATTCACAATGACAAATAAAGATTTAAAAATGTAAAATCACATATATTTTGGAAAATATTATAAATTACAAAATTTTTGTTATTTATAGTAATATACTCATATAAATATTCCCAAAATATTCAACATATTGCTTTTAAATTGAATACATAATTTCTTATGAAATAATAACTATCCTAAAAAATATAGAAGCTTCCAGATAAAATAATTATATTTCACAATGTTTGAAATTTTTTCTTATGCACATATCAGATAAATTACATGTATTTCCTCCTGTAAAGTAATCAGAATAATAGTCAGTGTATGTGAACATTTTATCTTAGATATACTTTGTGATAATGCTCCATATATATATATATATATATATATATATATATATATATATATATATATATATATATATATATATATTACCATTTTTTTCCCTGAAGTTTTTAAGTCAAATATTAAATTGAATAGATTTTGATGCTCTTCATAAACACCTCACTTTATTAATAACAATTTATATTTCCATCAACTAACTATACAACTAAGGTACATTAATATAAATTAAGGAGATAATGAATTTAGGCTTGAATTTTTATTTCATTCATAAGAAACTAATTATTTTCAATGCAAATTTAATGTAAAAGTCAAACTTTTTTGAAGATTTTATATTTTTATTAAAATGTTTACTAACAGCAATAATCAAAACTTTTCATTGTGAACTTAGAGAAATACTTCTTTATTAATACTTTATTATAATATTGTATTGGCTAGAGATGTTAAATTATTCAATAATAACGAATATACATATTACAATCAAATGACAGATTTGATTTTAATACCTAAGATAAATCGCATAAAATAAATAGGAAATAATACGAAATAGTACAATTTATGAATTCTTAAGAATGTAGGAAATATTCAAGATTCAAAGGTTAAAATTCGTTAACTTAAATTTAATTTCGAAGAAAATCAAAATTGAAAACCTAAAGTCCAGTAGTATGGAAACATGGTGAATATATAAATAGATGATGGTGCAAACACTGAATCTGTCAGCCCCGATTTCGCTACTTTGGAAAGAAATTGAAAGAAAAAAACAATGTCGATATTTTTCTGAAATTCAGCAAATACCACATTTTTAGGAAATCACGATTTGAATTATCTCAATTGTTACGAGATAAGAAAATGGGAAAATACGAAAGAGGTTAAAATGAAAATCTTACGCTAAATCTTAAGCAATATTTCTGTTATATTTCGAAAAAAAAATAAAACTTTAAATTAAATAATTACTTTTAATAACCATAGATTTTGTTTGAAGTTTTATTTATTAAGCTAATAATTTTTTTAAAAGTTAAAGATGGGCATTGCTTTTCTGTATCCACAACTTTTATGGTAGATGCTTGGGAGTTTTCTCAGCTTTTACCTTGTGAATGCGGCCTCGTATTTATGAAAAAAAGTACTCAGGATGTTCAAGTTTCTTAATAACAAATTATCAGCTCCCAAGCACAAATACAACTATCAATGATGCTCTTAGTATTAAAAATTAATGCAACAACTCAAATTGTTTTCATAAAATACGTTTGAAAATTTTGGTACTTTTCCTTTATAAACCCGCTTTTGATCCTAAAGGAGTAGCATGTTTTTTTACGGAGAAGTACGGAGAAATAATATAACGTAGATACCATGATTTCATTGAGTCAAAATTTTATTTTAAATTTAATATGTACTAAAATAAAATAAAAAATTTTGTCCTAAAATTGATTAAAAAGTGATTAAGAATGGTAAAAAAGCTAAATAAATTTAAAGCTAGTTGGTATAATAGATTGCTTGGGGATAAAGTCGGTTAAAAGAAACATTGTATTCGCAAATCACTAAAGGCAAAAAACAGCTAAATACAGCAAAATTCCATTTTGTCTCATTGAAAAAAATGTATTATTACATTATTCTTACTCACACATTCAATCACATTGCCAAACAGTTTCCGCCAGAAATAAACATTGGCGTTTAAATAAGTTTTATCAATAAGTGATAATTGTTTACTTATAAAATTTAAATAAAATGCTTGTATTATTTTTCAATAGTTTCTGAAAACGTAAGCATTTTTAAACAATACATGATGGAAATGGAATATTTATAAAAATAGTTTACGATATTTTTTTCTTTCCCATTACGGCAATTATCAAAAGCGGGATATAACGGAAAAGTACCAAAAACTTTATGATTTTTCAATCTTATTTGATTAAATCCATATAAATATTCAGATATAAATTTGAATTAATAACATTGTGTATGACTATTTTTCTTAGTAAATTTCTATTATAATATGCACCAAAAATTTGCTTGGCGTTTTGTCGATTTAGTAATTCTTTTAGCCATATAAAATTAAAAGCAAATGAAATCTTTATAATGCTGTACAGTAATTATTAATATATTTTAGTATAACATATAACTTTACAATGGAAATGAATCCAGTTGCCCTTCATATTAAATAAAATCAAAAAAGGTTATATACCCAAGGAGCAATTCCAAAAATAACATACTATCGGTTCTTTGGTTTATAATTTGAGAGATGTTTTTCTAGGACGAGATGTATTTTTGCTACTCAATGAAAACCACAAGGCGACATGTTTCCGGTATTTCGGACAGCAGGATACGATAGAGGAATAAAAAAGAAAAATACTTATTGGAAAAACTTTAACCTACAGAATCGTAATCTGATTGGAATCAAAACTATTTAACATTGTTATCTTAAATATGAACACTATCACCAAAAATCTGTTTTATTTTCTGAAAATAATAAATAACAGTGCAGAAATGTTTAATTTTTTACGCAGCAGACTAAAAATATAACTGAAATCAAAGAATAGTGAATTACTTCTAAAAAATTTTCCTTCTATGAATATATAAATGTGATTTGTTATTGTATTTTCATAGTGAGAAAAAAACATTTTATAAGAATTATTCGTTAAAACAAATTATAAGAAATCTTTCTGATTTCATCATTGTCAAAATATACATTTTATAATAGTTTCGTTTAAAAATTTATAGAAATCAAATCAAGTTCTTGTTTTTATATTGTTTCATTACTCCGGTCTCTATTAAACCGGAATTCTCTTAATCCGGATTACCATTTGGATGAACATGCATACATATGTACGTACATGTTGTGTAAATAAAAGGAAAATTAGAGCAATAATGTATTTTTGATGAAGCTGGAGTGTTGTGATAATCTTGGCTCTTTCGTAGCTAAGGACATATATTTGAGACTTCCCCGTTAGTTGATTGTTTAAGAGATAACCACTAAAGTAAGGCAAGAAAAGATAAGTAGTTTCTTCCAGCCAGTGAGCTGTGGTTAGCGAAGATGATCCTGGACCATTACGCTCTAAGTAGTCTTTTATCTGATGTTTACAGTAACATCAGATGAAAGTTATATCAAATGTAGTACTTAATAATGTATGTTCATACTATATATTTATCTTCTCTTATGAAGTTTTATATTTCATTCTCTTGAATTTAAAATATAATTTTTACTATGTACAGTAGATTGTTTAGGCATTTTAGCTCAATTTATGGGTTATTTTGTTTTATCCATACTTGCATTCATTCGGACGACCTGGATTGGTCTAGATTAATGAGGTTCTACTGCATATAATAGATACTATAGGCTCTTTTCTAAGAAATTTTCGTATCTTCTACTGCAGCGCTTCCAGTACTGGTGGAAATTCATAGTGTCCAACTACTTTTCATCATTTTCATAAGGACAATATTCTGTGATCAAATGTATCAAATAATGTCATTTTTTTCTTTTCTCGTTTGAAAGTAACATCAAAATTTTCTTGAAAATCACTATAGTGGCACTTTTTTCTACATTAGCTTAACTTCACTACTAGCACCATTCATTTTTTTATATGTATTCATAAGAATAATTTTAAATGGTAGAAGAGCATTTTCGAAAATTTTTTGCATTCAAAAAACGAAGAAACTTTCGTATGTGCGTAATACAGTACAAGAATTTTTTATACATGCATCTTTTTATATTGATTGTATCAACAATATGATCCATTTTTACGATTCTTCTTACTTTTTTATCAGTTGAAGTTTTCCTATGCTGGGCAGTTATTACTTCCTTAAGAAAAATTTTAATTAGGGCTTACATACATAACTTTTTCCAAAATTACTTTTTTCTTTTTTTTAAGGTGAATCCTCTACTGATCCCATGGATCAATTTAAACTAAATCTGTCATTAGAAAGGAAGAGAGATTCTAAACTAGTAAGTATATATGACTCATATTTTTGATTACATTAAATTGAGTCATGTTTAAACTTTAAAGTGAATGTAAACATTTTCTATTCACTAACTGTTTTACTGATTTATATATATATTTATATATCAAAATAATACTTCAAAATTTAACTTCTACAATGAATATTTAATTGTAGATATTTATAACACATTTTGCATAAAATTCATTATGGCAGTGTAGTTAATAGTAATATTTTAAATAACATATCAATAGTAAAACCATGTGAATAAAAGAAATTTAGAATTCAAAAGTATATTTTAAATACGAGATCTGTAAAGTTATTTTTCATTAATTTAGGTTCTCAAAATAAGATAAGCAGAATATGGGAAAGTGGTTTGCTAACAGGTTTTTCGTCTCGAGACATTACATAACGCGATTAATCATATCTTCATAATCCTTCTATACCGCTACTTCTGATAACAACACAATCTGTTCCAAGTGGAATATATGAAAGAAACGTCTTGAAGACGCGCAGTTGCTCTTGACCAACTTGAGCCAAATCCCACACTTAAGAGCCATGATACAAATGTCTCTCTATTTGAATCTATTTAATGCAACCCGCTTTTCTGCCATCAATATAACTGGAAGCTCTTGATTCCGGATAATGGATCATTCTGGGAGACAAGAAGATCCATTTCTTTTAGTTGAAAATTCCCATTTGTCTTCCTTTTGAGAGGATATAAAATATATCTCTGCATTTCTATTCCCATAATGAATTTAGGCCACTGCAGACAGTGATTCATCTCGGTGTCTAAATGTGATGAATACCAGCATGCCATTTTATCATTCACTGCAGTCACTAATATATTTAGAGTTTTGTTTCATGATAGAGCCTTAATTGCCTGCATCATAAATAAAGCATTAAAATTAGAGTAGTGCCAGGAAATATTTTTTCTGAGAAGATAAAAACTTCATTAATCATAAAATATATACCGAAAAACATATTTCATATCTTGATTTACAAACAATATTCTACACTGAAATCAATTTCATTATAAAAACAAAACATTATTTATTTTGTGCAAATTCCTCATCATATTTCTTTGGCGTTGGATTTTACATGATATAAATGAATATTATATGCAAAATTGAAGTTTAAATTAAAACAAACAAAACAGGATTTCTAACAAGGTGTACATTTTTTATATACATTAATATATTTGTTTTTACTATAAATCAACAATAATTCCTAGAAATAATCTGGAAATAAATAATTTCTTTAGGAAGGAAAATAAATATTGTTAAATCTTTATAAGTTTTTCAGTAAGTTACAAGGAACATTTCTAGGAATAAAAAATTTACTTTTCTATTTCATGAAAAGAAAAGTTAGACAATTTTTATTTCAAAAACGAATACATTAATATAGTTTATATGATGATGAAATGATTAATAGTAAATAAATAAATTAATTGAATTTCTAAGGTGATAAATAATAAAGAATGAACAAGTAATGTTTACAGAATGCAATTGGAATTTAGGTGACATCCTGTAGCAACCAGCTATGAGAACACACACACACACATATATATATATATAATATATATACATACATATATATATATATATATATATATATATATATATATATATATATATATATATATATATATATATATATATATATATATATATATATATATATATATATATATATATATATATATATATATATATATATATATATAAAGTAATTCCCCATATAAAACATTGATTTCCCACATTATATTTTTGTACTGCAAAATTTAAAGATTTGTTCAGTTCATAATCAATTTCGCGTACTTTTGCATATGTGTCAATTGTGGTCTTATCAAATTTAATTAAATTATATTATTGACCTTTGAACATTCTGCTAAAAAAAAAAAATACGTCGGTGGATCATTATTTCAGATAGTTTCTACAGCGATTAAACATACAAGAAAACTGTTTTTGAAATTATTTGATTTATTCAAAACTAATTGTTGCTTAATTACATTTGTAAAAGTTTTTTATTAAAAATGTTCTTAATTTGATTTTATTAAAAAGCACACATTTTGTTCATAATTTAGTTTTTCCTTAATATTCTATTTAAATCCCCTTTAATGCGAAAAGTTAAACATGAATCATTTCTACATAACACGTTATACGAGGTTTCTATTTTTTACGTGTTTTACCCGATTGCACGTTTTTAAGGCTATATTACATGTTGTTTTTATATTCAACAATAATTAACTTAAAAATAATTTCCTTAATTTCTGAATTAACCTTCATGTTTTATTGGTTTTACATGGAAAGTCAGTGCAAGTAATCTTAACATTTTTAGGACATCATGTATATTAGATTCTTTGTGTGTGTGTGTGTGTGTGTGTGTGTGTGTGTGTGTGTGTGTGTGTGTGTGTGTGTGTGTGTGTGTGTGTGTGTGTGTGTGTGTGTGTGTGTGTGTGTGTGTATATATATATATATAATCAACAAACATCTATAAACAACTCTATCTGATATGTGCTGTAAGGGAAAATGAACCCAAGGGATTTTTTTTATCATTATTGAACAATGAACCGTGAGAGTGTCTTCTAACACTCATCCAAAAGAAGGGGCGGAATTCGCCTTTTGTAAACAATTTTTTTTTTCGAAGAGTACCTCCCCAAACCCAAACAAATCGTACTCCATTTCCTTTTCCCATAAATGTTTCTTTCTCTTTTAGACTCCCCAATATAGATGTCTTCTTAGAACTTGGTGTAAAAAAAATCCTCCCTAAAACCCCGTAAAACAAATTTTCTTTGAATGTGATATTTAAGGCACTCAGTGAAACATACTAAACTTCGTTTCCTTCGTTATTTTCCCTTGCCAAATGATTGAGTTTAGAATTCTAAACAGAAATAGAATTTTTTTTTTTTCACACATTCAGTGAATCCGTTTGTTCTTTCGCGTGGAGGAACTGATATATGCTGATATATTCGAAAATGGATATGTTATTGCATATGATGTGTCGATTACTATATTTTCTAAAATCTGTTACAAACAAATTTTACAAAAATATATTAATAATGGTTAAAATGTTTAGTTCGAGAATCTTTCCTGTGAATAATATGCTTAAGAGTATTGGTCAACAGACATTTCAACAATATTTAGTATTCTTTATTAAAATAATTAAAATGCTTACTCAAATGTGTGAAGGAAATTTAAAAATACTATCTTTAGAAATACAACATAAATTTATAGACAAGTTACTTATAACTATTGAATCAAAGATAAATTTATTTTATGTAAAATTCATTTCCTTAGATAAATATTTAGCTTTTGACAAAATATAATGTGACGAAATAATTTTTATTTTAAACCAATATCGTCTTTCTTCACTAATATTATTGCAATAAGCACTTTTTTAATTTATTTTATTAGTTTATTTTAGAATTTTAAAATATGATGTTGTGAATTGACATCAAATTAATATATTCTCTACTTGTGAGTTTTAAATTAAATAAAAAGATTAATTTAAGCAATTTTCTTACTCACATAAAGTGGCATCAGTTATAAATGTTTATTTATATTCATATAGTATAGTTCTGTTTGATACCACAGGAACTAGTCTTTTCAAAAGTTTGAAATAAAATTATTTTAAGTATTCATAAGATTCCAATTAATTAAAAATTGTTAAGATTTATATTCTTGAATGATTTAAAAGATTGAAGATTCATGAATTATGCATTCTAGTCGCCTAATTATTATTAATATTTAACGAATTAAATACCACATAACATGAAAAATATTAATAATAATTTTTAAAATTTGGGTAAATAAAATTTTTTTAATGACATGCAAAACTTACTAAATATCCACAAAGTGTGCCATAATTTGCACAGTAAGAATTTCTTGTAATAATTTGAACAAATAATTATACGTGAATACATAATTTAAATCCAAATAAAATTTGAATTCTATACAAATAGTTTTCAATTAAAAAAATAAGGATAAAGAAGTTATATTAAACAGGGGTGTTTGGATTAATGTCTATTATAAATTATTTCTGACAAAAAATAAAGCTTTAAAATGAGATCAAAATTAATAAAAATAGCTTTTTTATGCTTATAACTTGATCACAACAGATCTTTTATTTATATGAATTTCAATTAAAGTGATCAAAAAAATCTCTACCTTATCAGAGTAAATATAATGTAGGAAAAAAAAGCATTAAAAAGCTTTCTGCACCACATAAGATTACGATAAATATCTTCATAACAAAGTTATAAAACAACTTTGCAATACTTTGTTGACCTTAATTCTTGTGTTTATTTGTTTTGAAGATACTGAACTGAGCATTAATGTATTTCGCATCCAAAATTTTTGAATGAACTCAAATCATCTATTTAAAATGTGTTATTTCAAAAGCTGTTCACGTGATATTTAATATGTAATCTTTTTAGTAATTTTAGTAATAATTTTAAAAATTTCATAATATTAATAAAAGTAACTCAGAAAATTATTTTCCACGTTATTAGAAAATTACCTATTTTACTTTGAAATATTTTTTATGTATATAAAACTATTAATCCAAAATATAGCTAGTGCTTTATTTACACTTATAACTCAAAATTTTATTTTAAAATGTAAAATTAATATTCTAAACTGATGAAAAAAATTCTATAAAAATTACAGTATTTTATTCAATTTAATTCACTCCCATAAAGATAAAAATTTCTTTAGTATTTTATTCCCTGTAATATGCATAGACATGATTTGTTAATAAAAATAAGTAAGAAGCAAACTGTGTGGACCTCTAAATTAATAAATAATAAATATAGCTGTTTAATTTAGATGAATGTTCTATTTTGTATGATAAAATAGTAAATTATTATATGTTATATATATTATGTACATTATATATACTAAATTAGTTTTGTATACATGTAGGACTTATTTAATCACTTTAAAATATAATTCTCACTACTATGTACTCAGTTTAGAATTTTTTCCATCTTAAAAAATATGCAGTTATTAATTTTAAAAAGGTCATATTTAATAACTCAGTCATAATTGCAAATTGATAAAAATTCTTAAAAACATAAACTTTCACATATAGCAAAGCCGTAATATATATTTAATAATACTTAAATTCATTAAATAATATAAAATATTCTCTTCCCTATTTTATCTAAAAATAATTTCTTTTCTAATTTATAAAATTTCATTTGAATATATATCTATATATAAAGAGAGATAAAAGCAAAATAATTTTGAAATCAAAAGTGAGCTTAAATTATTAATGTCTTAATTTTCTGTGGTTTATGATTAATTTAAAAATGTACATAATTTTATACTGTATATTTTCAGATTGCTTTTGAAATTTTAGAAAAAACATCACAAATAAACCATTATAAAATAATATTCGATGTAATATCAAACTTGAAATAAAATACACCAAAATTTAACAACTATTGAATATGTAAAAAAAATACTCAAAAAAATTATATTTATTTCAAATATATTTCTTAATTTAACTTTGTAAGAATTTCTTCAGAGTTTAGTATTAGCTCGAATTTATAATAAAACATATGTAAATAACTATAAAAATATAAAAAAGTGAAAGAAGAGAGCAACGCGCCGAAAGTCACTAATGGTAAACGCGTATCTTACTAAATTAGCTCACGTTTTTATTCTCAGAATAATGGCGATGGTAAACTTTCAAAAAGATATCAAAAGCCAAGAGATAAATGGATACGGTTCCTCTTTGATAGCATCTTCATAATCGAGACGTCGGAAAGAGGGTCTTTGAAGAAAAATGGCCGAAACTCATTTGGGAACTAGTGTCACACTTCGCTTTAAAGACATTAAAACTGGCGCTTGAGTTAATTATAGAAGGACTAGAGGTTATCATCTTCGCTAATAAGATTCGTATGCCTCCAGAGATCGGATGTCTACTCTTTTTTTGTCATCTTTTGAAGTAAATCCGAAATTAATTTGCAAGGGAAGGAATTATTTTCTTTTATTTCACGTGAAAACATATTTCATTCCAATAAAATAGCTTTTCGTTTTCTACAACCTGATAAGAGGTTTACTTCACCATTTTCTTTTTCTATTAATATTTCAACATTCGAGATTTTTTTATTGCTCCTTAGGGGCTTATATATGTTGATATAATATTATGAAACAAAGCACATAACATTTAATAGCATTATTAAGTAAAAATGAGCATATAATTTTATTACAGTGTAAATTAATTACGTCAGATATTTAAACGACGGTTTTTTCTGACTTCTTCTAAACAAAAAATGAATTTATTATTATGAATTGAATTCACATTTAGAATACATAGATTGTTTTATAATTAAATGTGGAATATTAATATTATGATTTCGCAAACTTAGTTTAAAATAACTTGTTTCTCTTATAATCATAGTAAAATAAGTATTTTTCCCTTCAAAAAAAAAAAAATAAATAAAAATAAAAATAAAACTTAAATTTTATATATGACAATTATTATTATTTCTTTGTTTATAGGATAATTTATTTTTCAATTGTTTAAAGTTCTAATAAGTAAAAGAATGCTGAAAAATGAATGCTGTTAACTTCCCGCTACTTTGAAATCATGTATTTTTTTAAAAGTCTCAGGCCTTATAAATAACATTTCCGTATTTTGGTGTATTGAGATGAAATTAATGTTCATCAGGTTACTTAAATTACATTTAGGAATTTTCGTTGACAGATAGCAAAAATAGCCTGATAAAAAGAAAAGATTTTTATAAATATTTTTAATATTTTTGTTACAAGTAAAATTAATTCACATATTTGAAATTACTTAATAATTTACTTTTTAAAAATTTTTATTGCTAATAATTATCAGAACATTTTTTATTCTATTAGAACTAAAATTTTTAACTTTTTCAAAACAAATTTTGTTATAGATTGTTAAAATCATATTTCTTTTTCTAAGCAAAACAGCTAAGACACAAGAAATTTCATTTTATAAACGTGTATAGCATGTGTTCCATAAATTGCACTCGTTTATTCTTTTAAATTTCTATATTTTATGAACATTTTTTAAAATTAAATCTAATACAAACGGCATTAAATTCTACTATTCAACTATCTGATAAAATTGAATTAAATTTATTTCTCTGGAATTTTGTGACTACTTACAAAACTTTATATAAATTAAACGCTTTTCACTGAAAAAAAGTTCCATCAAAAGTTATAATCTCATTGAAAAAAGTTTTAATATCGAAACAAAGAAATCATTTCCCTTTTATTTATAAAAAAGATTTCTTGTTATTTACATTTCAGCATTTTATTTAAAATATTTATTCTCATGAAAAGCCTATATATTTTTGTGAATTTAAATATAAATAAATAAAAACTCTTTATTTGTTTGTTATAAAAGACATCATAAAAGAAAATTATTGTGATTACATATATAAAAATAATTGCATGATTAATTATGGAATCGGAAAGTAAAATAAAAATTTAGATGAATATTCTGTGAATCAAATTTGTCTATTTTCCGAATTTTGCTGAGAGTTATGAAAATTATTTTGTAAAAATTATCAAAATCAAAGAAATAAAATTTTTTTCTGAAGAATATGTAAATAATATGTTTGTGCGTTATATTTGAAAAACCAAGTAATATCTACAAAAAATTTTGATTTCATTAAAAATTTTCTGTTTCAATGTTAAAAGATTAAAACTTAATTTAAATATTAAAGATTTTTCTATCATGGTTTTATCTTTATAAATTTTAATTAATAAAAAATATAAAAAATTCTTATTATATATTCAAATAGTTCATTTTGAAAGCAACTTATTATCGAATAATTTCACTTTATCATTGTTGAAATGGTGGAATGAGTAACCAAGCGAAAGTTAAATTGGTATCTGAATCAATCTTTCACTGTTCATGGGTTGGTTCTTGTGTTGGATACTTTGAAGTGATTAGGAATCCACTGAAAATTTTAGGTCTCGATTGAATAAAAACTTGTGTATAAAAAAAAGAGACAACAGAATGACAGGCAAATCAAATCAAAAATAGTAATTAAAATCGATCGACGTATTCCTTGGATCCACCAAACGTATTCCTTGGATTGGAGTATATGAATCTATTAAATTATCTAATAAATGAAAAAGTTAGAATACATGCATAAATTTTACAAAAGTAATGTAAAATAGCAGAAATTAATTAGCGATTGTGAGATAGGTATACTTTTTCTGATTTCGTTCTGAAGATGCTTTTTTTTTTATCATTGTATGAATTTTAGAAGATTGTTGATTAAATTAAAACATTAATTATTTTCGTATTATGATATAATCGTAAAATAGTTTTTAAAAAAACTAAAAAGGTATAGCATAAATTTATCCTATACGCGTTACAAAAACGAAAATAAATATATTAATTACTAAAAACTATTCAGTTAATCAAAGAGCTATTATAGTTTCATTACTTTTGGAGTTTTCCTGATAATTGATATGCAAACTGTAAATTACGAAGCTTTTATTGTGTTTGGGGCATCCGTCGGTTGGGGACGTGTCCACGTTAATATGTGACGTCCAAAGTTCTTCCTCTGTTGTAGCGTGGATTTAGAGAGGTATGTACCACAGCTCAGGTGTGACCGTCACCTGACCGTGGTTCAAAATTACGAGGCACTTGGTGATGGGCGAGTAATTCCAAACCCACTAACCTAAAGTTACAGTCCGGAGCTCACCTGCACCGTTATGTATATATGTGTTTAGAGATATTAAGCAAAGCGCGCGCGTTAAGCTTTGCCCGATTCGAATCGACTAATGTGTACCACAAATATTAAACAACGTATGATTCCTTACTAACCAGAAGAAGTTTGGCGCACAACTTATCCACCGACTTACATAGTTTAGTATCGATGATGGATATTTTATTATTTTACAAATGCCAAACATTAGCGACCTCCAATACTTCTTGACAATGTCCTCATACTGAGAGAATACGGAACAATTATGTAAATGTTCAAAAATCCTTGGTTGATTTATGTCACACAAAATACAGTTTCGGGAATCCACTACTCTAATTTTATAGAGATGGTCCAGTAAAGAGTCATGTACAGTAAGTCCTCTAAATAGAGCCACTGCAGTCTTTCTTGGAAAACTTGGTACAGTTCTCTCCTTCCACCAGAATCTTTCATGCATAATGTACATTATATTAATTGAACCATAAATAGATATCATGAAGTAGTCACATGAAAATTGATGGCAGTTAATAATCATCAAAGACATGTTGAATTAATAATTCTAGTACTATTGATGAGAGCATGCTCTAAGAACCGATGAATTTTAATTTGAGATTGAAATATGATTAAAAATTAGAAAACCTAAAATTCTGGTTTTTATTAGCGTAGAATATAAATGATATTAATCTGCGTTATATCGCTTAGATGTGAATGATGACAGCTAGTGTAATTGAATTTTATCTTTTGGAATCAGGACAATTTGCCTTTTGCTACTTAAGCATATTGAAATTAAATAATCACAATTAGACAATATTTAAATTGGAAAACATTTAAGTAATTAACAATATATTTATCTAAAACATAGACTTACAGATGAAATAGGACTTTAATTTTTTTTCAGTGAAATGTTTCTAATGTAGAGGAGCAAAATAAACTTCTCTACTAAAAAAATTTTTTTCAGCTTCTAGTTTTGAAATAAAATCTAACTGGAACTTCTGGGATGCAATGAAAGCAAACAATTCACTTTAACTATATTTAGAAAGTTAATTTCAATTTGCACATAAGGAATAATATAAAAAAAACAATTTCATCTAACGAATAAACCTAAAATGAAAAGTAATCACAAAGAAACTTATCATAAAAAATTCCTAGTCAGTCTAACGTGATAGCTTTTAAAGTCACAATAAATTTATAATCATTGATTCCTATTACATATAAATTAACTATGAAGTATATGATGATTTTTGCTAAGAAAATAATAAATAATATATATACATTCCATCAAATACAAAGGAAACTCGCGGTCTTAACGGAATCATGCATATACATAAATAAATACATAACCATACTGTAATTTAAAGTATAGCAAAGAAAAGAATAAAGCATAAAAGAAAACTTCATATGCAAATAAACGTTCTTTACGTCAAAAACTGGAAGTGTAAAAAAAAAAAAAATCAGAAATCGTGATTTTGAAAACCCTTTTTTTTCACTGCCTTAGTCGAGAATTCAATTACTCATATTTCTTTAGAAAAAATAAATTAAAAATGTCACGACAACGTGATTTACCAAAATTCAGAACTTGACGTATTATCGGGATATTTGTATTCGAGCAAACAGAAAAAAATACAGTGTAAGTTGTTGGAGAGACAAAGCGGATGATTTTAAGGATGTAAATTCAATAACAAGAAACTAACTAATAAACATCGGCTAATCCAAATTTGCCGGTAAATTGCCTGTGTTTCCACAATAAATCCAAATTTCCAAATCCAAATTTGCCAAATTTGCCTAAGTGTTTCCACAATAAATAATGACAGATAAGAATTTCTTTTCATGGGGAAGAGCAAGCAACATTACTTATTTGCAAAAGATGGTTTCTTTTTGGCGACGAAACAAAGGAACTCAAGCCAAAAAGTTTTAAAAGTCTTTCATCAGCTTAAATTCTTACCTAATGAAATCAATAATGTTAGCTACCGTTAAGTAATGCAAATATAGAATAAATTCTATTATTTATAAATATAAATTCTATATTTGCATTACTTATTATTTAATTCTATATTTGCATTGCTTGGGGGTGTATATTCTGATGACCACAAGATGACCTACAACTGAAGAAAGATTGCTGAAGATTAAAATCAATGTAAAATATTTAAAGTCAAGTGGTGTTTATTGATAGATTCCAACTCATTTTGAAATGTGACATCAGACGTGCTTTGGTGAAGAGAGTAAGATCGAAATGGCCTCACTTTGGAGATAGGTCACATTACAGATGCAATGATTTGATTGGTTAGAATTATCATAAATGATTTTTATTGGTTAGAATTAACATAAATGAATGTACGGACTTCTATATCATCCAGAATGGTAATTTATTTATCCAAAGTTATGTCGACAAAATACTGAAATCTTACACAGTATTTAACATTGCAATCATTTGTGATCATTTGAGTCTTATTTCAGCTGAATAGTCAAATTCTGGTGTTCAGCTCAGTAATCTGTGGCATGGATGTTTGTAGTGTTTAGGAATCTCTAAGCCGTTCCATACACTCGAACTGGGTCTCACAAGTACCTGTTGTGAGGGTGATGACTTTTGTGACCTTTGAACGACAAACCAAATTGTATGGGTACATACATTTACATACATTGACTCTTAAAAGAGGTATAATTTTACTTTAAATCTTCTGAATATATTTTTATAAGTCTGATAATAAGTTATTAAAGGTGTGCTGTTAATGACTGCTTAAATCACAGAATAAATTATGTAAGCCCTTATTTAAAAAATTTGTTCTACTGATACAAGTTGTTACTCTTGTATCAGTGAAGGGAATTTTACGCTCGAGTAGAAACATAAAGTTTCTTATGTAACCCCCAGCAAAACCTGATGGAAATCATTTGAATTTCAAATTTTGGCAATATTAATGCTGATACACCATCTGGAAGATCTAGATCCCCTTTGGGCTGATTAAGCTAATATTCATTCTTTGAGCTAATATTCATACATACATTACATGCCGAATTTTTTATCCATGACTAATCAATAATTATCATCGTTCTCTAACTTGAGGTGTAATATAGCAGCGTTTGTTACTTCTAATTTCAATTTAGCATCATTTTTAGGTGTTTTTACAGGAAGCAAGGAATTGAGAAAAAGCGGAAATGTTAAATTACAGTAAATTGCTTTAATCTTAGAATATGGATTATTTTTCTCTCGTTCATATTTAAGGTAACATTTTTAAATAATAAGACGAGGATTCGGGCGTAAAATGGTGATTAAAATAAAATGAAATTAAGCGATAATTTAAGAATGAAATAATCTGAAATTATGTGTCAAAAAATTTAGATGACGTTAGGCAATTTCATTGAAACTGTACTGCCTCTACGCTATATTTTGATGTTTTGTAAGAAAATATTTAAAACATCATTTGAGTATTGCATTCTTAAAAAAACGTAAGAATTATAAATCAATTTTTAAGATTCATAAAATTTAAAATAATTATTTCCCAAAATTTATCATATTCTTAAAGCGTCATAAATCATAAAATATGTATTTTTGATAATTTAATGTTTGATATGACATGTTTATCCATTTAACTAATAACTACGATGGAATAAAGTAATGTTTTTGTTTGATGTTTATTTGCAATCAGGATTTTTATTTGTTTTTTGTCTTATTGTTTTGCTTTCGTATCATTTGCATTTTAAATGAATTAAATGATAATTAAAATCGCTGATATAAAAACAAAGAGTTTGAGAATCCAAATACAGTTATATCAAAATTTTTAAACTTTGATGGAAATTTGAAATTTTTTGTAAATATTGTGTTTTTAATTCTTGATGTAAAACAAATTTGATTTTTATAATCTAATTTCAAACTATTTTTAAAATATTTTAATGAGAAGATACAGAACTATCTTCGTCTGCTATAAAACCACAATGTATAAATATATCACTACTTTTAACAATGATACGACGTAAGCTCTTAAATAGGTGAGTTTATAGCTTTAACTTCCTTTTTCACTTGCATATCACTAAATGCCTAATGAATTAAAATATTTGTTCCATATTTATTGGCATTTCTATAAAAATTAAATTAGTATCTTAATATTATATAGATGATAGTCTAACTGCTGGTGGTTCTAAAGTATTTTTATCTTTCATTGTGCATTTGCTTTTAAGAAGATTTTTTTCGTAGACAGTGTACCTTATTCATGTGTCACGAGGAAAACCAAGAAATCTCCCAAGTATCCACCCAGAAAGATGTGTGCATGCAAAACACAAAAATACATCAGAAGCTCATAATTTAACCGTGAATGAGTTCTAACCCGATGCCTTATACTCTGAAGAAGACAAACCAAGAGTTAAAAAAGAACGGGAAAATTAAAATAATTATTTCAAAAAACCAATTAAGTGTTATAATAAGTTTTACAAAAATAGAGAGGGGGGGAATTCGAACCTTTAAGAATTCATTCTGACATCAGCACTCACCTACTACATTTCTGAAACGTATTACCATTTCTATGGATTATTGTGTAATAGGGAGCTATAATATCAAAAATTTTCTAAATTTACCAATATTTTATGTGTATAAAAAACGTTTCTGTTATCAAATTTAAGTTTATTTCGTAATTTATATAAGAGATGAAAAACTGTCACTTTGTAATTGAATAAAACTTGTGGATTCGTATGATTAAATTTTTTTCCCTTTATTTGCTTTTTCTAAAATTCCAATCTCATATTATTAATTAAGAAATTAATTTATCAAAAGTGGAACATGGCACATCATTAATGATGCTGCTTCACACTCCCAGTGTATTAAGCATTAGATCGTTAGAAAAAAGTATTTGCTTCGCATTCATAACATGTTCATTCAGTATATTTTTTGATTACGATAATGATGTTTGTTCAACTACAAATATTAATTAATTACTCATTCAGAATAATCAAAAATCATAAATCAAATAGAAGCTATAACTTAAAAAAAATTACTTTAAAGGAGAGAATAGAAGCGCCTACTCTACTCAATCTTTTCTAAATAGTTTATCTCTGTCAAATCTAAAAGTGAGAAAGCAAACTGCCAGGGAAGAGATTGTGTATCGGATTTCATCGCCTAATGACAGAGATTGATAGAGTAGTTGTAAGGGAAAATATTCTTCCCTGAGGGAGAAAAAAATGGCGAATATTCCCTTTCAATTTTCACATTTTTCTTTGGAAGAATGTTAATAGTACACGTCATTTGTTGGAAAATATCTGAGAAGCTCGAGCGACAAATTGAAAAAAAAATCACCAATTTTGTAAATTATGTTTAGAAAGAGTGTTAACTGGTAAAAAGCAGATACCTCTGCCTAAATTTCTAAAATTGATGAACTTTTTTTTACAGAAAAATGCACAGCCTTGTCATGTTGAGATCTTTTTAGTCTTTCCCTTAAGGAAAAAAAAGTAAAAAAGTGGAGAAAGTCATAAAAATAGAAATTTTATAGTTACTATCAGTTGTTCAGTCTGACAGCACTGTCGTGAATCTTAGAACATGACATGTATTTTCAGAATTTCGAATCGTCTTAAGCATAAATTGTGTTATATTTCAAAAATGGCATATCCTTACATTCATGATGAAATCTCAATTCATTTTGACAGTAAACTTAATATGAACAGTGATGATGCCAATTTATAGTCTGAAAAAAAAAACCGTTTAAAAAAAGAAACACAATTAAAATATTTTAAGAATCTTTCTCATTTGATATTGTATATCTACCATGACAAAATCTCTCCTCTAAACTCTTACTTTTAAGAATAGTTAATAATAAATCATGTAATAAAAATTGTTGTAACAAAATAGAAAAGTAATTACAAAAACTGTGACTGTAGTTTTTAAAATGGTACAAAACTAGATATTAACCCATCCTGTGATATTGGTTTTGAAGTGTACAAGTTGGCATGCATTCTCGATATATCATTGGATCGATATATCACTTTCACCGATCATATCAAAAGCACTTTATGAGTGTTATTTTCAGAGTTTCACTACACATTGTTTTTAATAGCCGTAATTGTGCTGTTAGTGCAACATTAAGATGAAATTACTGAGCAGACGCATCAGGAAACAATGTATAATTCAAGGTATTTCCTATTTACCTCTGTATTTATTTAACAGGTGGCATAGAATCAAATAAATTTGGAACACATACATCTTTCAAGCTTGTTTTATATTTTAACTTTCAACTCTTGCACTTAATATTACTAAAAAACGTCCTCCAAATGAAATGTATTTTATTACAATGTATCTCAATGTTTTATTAAAATACATTTTCATAATTTTTTTCTGTTCACAAATATATTTCAGTTAACTACTTTCCAAAAACTACATTTTCTGTAGTCAAGATTGCTCCTGTCGTAAAAGAATAATTATTGTGTATTTGACTTTAATTTCTGAACATTTTAAGAAAGTTTGAGCAGGATTTTTTTCAATGCACTTTTTATAAATTATAAATGGTAAAAAATTTAACATTCATACATATTCTTTTCTATATAAAATGCAATTAATTACTTTTTCTCAATAAGGAACTTTTAATATAAGTAAATATTCTCGTATTTTAAAGATTCGTAAAATGTTTGTAATTTTTTTAGAATCATCATTAATGTTTTTGAATTATATCGAATTAGAGGGTATCTTACCTGTAATTATAATTGCATTATAATATTTAGAACATTCCTTTCTCTGTTTGCAAATTTAATGTATTTTTCTAATAGTGTTGGTTAGGAACTACTAAGCTAAAACAAATCGGTTTTAATGCTTTGAAATTCTTAAATTTAAAGAAATTGAATTGGCATTAAATTAAGTTATTGAAATTCACAAAATTTTGAAAATTACAATTCATCCCATTGTTAAAATTAATTATAATAAAGAATATTGATAATTATTGCTCAAAATATTTTACATTTAAAGCTTGCATGCAAGTATAGAAACAGTTTATATATTTTGTAAGATTGAACCTAAGCAATATTCTTTATACATATGGCCTTAATCCACGTCCTTAAAAATTCTGTTTTATACTTAAAATAGATTTGAATATAACATAATAAACAATTATTACGAACACATAATCAAAACATTATGTTAATAGCGAACACAAAAATTCAAACAGAATTTATTGTTGACTTTTGATTCTCAAGATGTGAAATCTTAGGGTTAAACATGTTGAGCATGAACTCAAAAATAGAACAGTAAAAAGAAGTCATAAAAAAAAGAATCGATCGTCTGAGTTTTAGTTTACGAACTGTTGAACACGTGTAGAGTTGTTTGTGTAAAATAAAAATAAGGAAAAAAAATTCTAAGGAAACTCCTAATGTATACATACGAGGTGAATTTCCTCCAAGTTCTACTTTTGTATAAGCTTTCTGCCCAATGAATGGAATTCTGTCTAAACAGTCAGAGAAAATACATCCCTCAGAAAATCGTGGAGGCAAACATGCGGTGTTTTTCTTTTTACCGATATAAAAGCACACAATGAATTCTTAAGATGTATTTGTATGTAGAATTCACTTTGAATAAACGTTAAGAATGGAGGTACATGAATATTTGTTTACCCGAAATCAATGAGTTTGAACGTTTATAAAAAAAGGGAAATAGTTCAAAATGTTATTTTGTGTATTGAAAACAAATGCAAGGCTTATATATTTTCATATATGTTTATCAATAATGCAAATCATACGAAAATTAAATCTCAAAACTTGACATAAATTATTTAATTACAGCTAATTGAAATTTTTACTTTTTAAAAAATTGTAGTTCATGATTGCTTTTAATATTATTTATCGCAATTTAATAATTACTCAAATCATAAAACTGATTTATTTCGGAGCAAAATTTATTGTTTGATATCATTGATCCGCATCAAAAATACCCAGAGAAATAATTACATAAATAGAAAATTAAAACTTATCTAAATGTTATGTAAGTAATAAACAATTTATATAAAAATTAATATAATTTTATCAAAATGAATAATATTAATGAGTGATAGATAACTCATTAACAAGCCCTCTGTTCGGCCCGAAGAAAACATGATTCTATCCCTTATGTACTATAACTGCATTTTTTTTTGTACTTGTTTATTTGTCAACATGAGTGTTTAGGAAGTTAAATTGTATTTCTTATTTAGAAAACGAATATAATCTAGAAGCTTTGAAAAATCTAATCAAAAAAGAAAAATTATATAAGTATCACAGAACATTTCTTCCGTTAATTATTTAAAAAAATGCATCAAAATATAATAAGGAGTTTATAGCTTCTGATCCTAACCTATTATTTTTCTTGCGTATATCTTATCTGATTTTCGTTTTCAGCACAAGCAAGAGTTTTCTATTATTTACTAATTGTTATTTGTTCATCAAATATCTCAAAAGTTAGAAAAACTCTTTTGAAATTCTTATTATTATATATATATATATATATATATATATATATATATATATATATATATATATATATATATATATATATATATATATATAATTATTTATATTATTTATATATTTCTATTTGAAACTCTTTTAACTACTCCGAAGTTATTGTATTCATAAATTATTTTACTTTGAAAGCTAGTTTTTAATACTACCAGCAGAAATATCATTAATTAAAAGCAAAATGTAAATCACAAATTACGTTTTAATGCATTCCATTCACATTTTTTTCATGACAAATATAGTAATTATTTAATGAATAAGCGATTATTTGAAATTCCAAAATATCTTTCTGATCTTAGTCGTTTCATTAACATTCATTAGACAAACTATCAAGTTCATAGTATTAAAGTACATTTTAAAAATCTTTATTAAAATGTCTATCGATAAATATAATCATTAAAATATTCATTAATATTAATTCATTTTTATTACGAACAATTTCAAATAGCATAAAATATAATGACATTATAGTAACAATTGCTAATTCATAATTCATGCAACATGGATTATACAGCAAAGAGCACTTACTGTGAGAAAAATTCAAATCAATTAACATAATCATATTTTGAGAAATGTTTTAAAAAAATTTCAACGAAATAATTAAGTAAAACATCTTATAATATTGTTGCCAACTAGCAAAAATATAAAAAGTCGTTTGAAAAATAAGCTAAATAAAGTTATATCTTCTTATTGCTTAAAAATATAAAATGTCGTTTGAAAAATAAACAAAATAAAGTTATATCTTAAAAATTAAAGAATGTAAATATGGAGAAATTTTATTGCTAGTAAAGAAGCCTTGAAGCACTAAGAGTAGCCAAAAATTTATTTATTCTTTTTATCTTGTCAGTGAAAAGCACAGAACCAATGAAACAAATAAAACGATTCTTCCTGAATCTGGCAGACAGTTCGGCGCGACGATGTGGAGTCCAGAATATTGATTGGATGAGTGTTATTGTAGACTTCTTTACTCAAAGACTGTGTTTAATCGCATGTAGGTCAAAAGGCACACCCAAGCAACTTTTCTTCCAGGCATCTTGAGTACAACCAATTATTTGTATAGCAAATACTGCAATCACTTTGTACTGCAGAAATTACTGCCTTGAAATTTATGCAGCAATTGCATTCATGTAAAAACATTAATTATTTATAATTTGGATAAAATCTGTTTGCGTTCACTCTGTAGAGAAGTTCAAAATTCCTTATAATCCAAGCAGAAATAAAAAAAAAATTATGTACTTTTACTAGAATTAAAACTAAAGAAAAATTCGGCAGTGAAAAAGGAAATGATATGAAATAGTTATTAACTTAATCATGAAAACATTTCCCTTTTCTCAAAATTTCTTAAAATAAGTCTTAAACAATCTAATTTATATTAGAAAACGAAAATAATTACAATCACTTAATTTTTGCATCATTAATTTTCGATGTAATTTTAAGATTTAATGTAAATGTAAAATTTATTGCTAATTTTTTTAAGATTAATTATAAATGTTTCGGTGTTCAGTTAGTTTTATTTATACGACCTAATTTTCAAATTATATTCCAATTACAAAATTTTAATATAATATCACGTGATATTTTTCAGTAAATCGAAAATATTTTCGAAATGCAAAAATTAAAATTTTAATTTTTTTATGAAAAAATAATATTGGTTATTGTAATAAAATACATCATGTTGAAAATAATTAATATTTTTTAATAATAATATAGTTTAACAATTAGGTTGCACAACTTAGATATTTTCTCAACACAACACACAATTTCATTAATATTATGTCACTTAATCCATAATTTTCATATTTCAAAGTTATACTGTACGGATATTAGTTGTTGCATCGTTTCTTCACAAAAAGTTGACTGTCATTGTTTTACGTTCTGCTGTACACCTAGTAAAACTAAACAAAACTTCATTTAACAGCCACAATTTTTTATACTAAAATATGTGAACTGGGAAAAAAGAAGAAATTCCAACTTTTAAAACAAAAAATCTTTATAAGCAAAATTAGTGAAGAATTTCAAAAATGTTTTTATTTCTATTGGTAAAATCAACACAATTATTTAAAGTTTATTTTTTCCATCTCTTGTACTTTTACTGAAAAAGAATATTATATTTATCGCAGTTTTGTGATATATTCAGATAAATGATTAAAAATTAGATTGTTTTCTCAATAAAGTTGAAAATACGAAGTTAGAAAAATAAAATAAAGCAATAAACTCCATTTTGATTAAAAAATCATTCTAATTTTCATTTACATTATTTTTGACAAATAACAAAAAAAAATTTATATCTTTCCTCATTACTTTCAGAATAAATCGATATTACGATCATTTCAGAAAATAATTCGTATTCAAAATAAGTTTTTAAGTCAATATTCTTTTTACTTGTATTGTAAACATCATTTCCGGTAATGAATCATGTTTAACATTTCCAAAACCCATTATTAGTTGTGTTTTTGTACTTTTATATTTGTGTTGCTTTTTTACATGTGTCATTAGTTGTTTTAAAGTTATAATCAGTATTTTGTCAACTTCTCATATATTACAAGTATTTTCCAAAATTTTTCAAAATCAATTGTCTATAATTTCAATACATCGCTGCCGTAATGGTGTTTTCTTTCAAATATAAATATTTTAATAGAATATTACTAATAGTATAGTTTGAAATATAAATATATAAATGTAAAAATAGTTTCAAATATAAATATGAAAATAGTCTAAAATAGTTTGAAAGCAACTCAAAAGTTTTAAATAAATATAGATAGTAATCTTAGATTTTTCCTATCATTGCTCCAACTTCTATTTAAAGGAATCGATAAATATAATAGCATTTACATTATTTTATATTCTAACATAAAATTAATATACAAATCCAATATGAAATATAAATACTAAAATGAACAACGGTTGTTACAACGAAGCAGAATGAGTGAAAGAAGTGTATCGAATCCTTTCAAAAAATATTTTAAGAACTCTGGTTGGGAATTTTAAAAGCCCTGTAGTACCACTTGATGATGTCACACATACGAGATCTCCGGCGAGTCCGAATCGCCAGTATCAATACAACTCCTGTGTTAAGTCTGAAAGGGAAGAGGTCAAAAACTCTTTTTTCAAGAAAACCTGCTCAGGGATACCATGTTTGGACATCGCGTCGATCTACAAAGGTCAAACACGCCACTTCAAATCGCTTAAAAGTAAAAAAGAAGCCCTTATCTCGAAGGTTTCGATATTTGCATAGTAAGAAGTTCTTTTATAAGTAGGATGGCCGACTCGTGGAACGTGAAAAAAGAAAGGCGGGCGTGTTTACGAATTAATTTCCTTTAAAATAGATCTCAATAGAGCGCTTGAAGAAAGTGTTACTTTACAGAGATTTTTCGAAAGAGGGCAGATAAAGAAAGTGTTCTTACAAGATAACGCATGTTGCAAATATGTCATCGACCGCTGCAGATTTCATTTCCGAGCTAAATAGCTTTATTGTTCCCAAAGTTAAGTCATCGCTATCTTTGTGTTTGTTTTTCTGAACTTTTTAAAATGTAAGCATTCCTTTTTTAAAATGTTAACATTCATTGAAGCAATATAAACAGTGATGTTTCATCGTAACTTTTTATTAGAATAGTTTGTGTTTAAACATACAAATAAAAATAATTAATTTATGAAAAAAATGAATTTTTTTATCAATTTATTCAAATTGTTTACAATCAACTCTCACAGTGCATTAAAGGATATATTTTAATTTCGATGCGTTTTTTAAAATTCATGTTACTTCAATATATTTCAATATTTATTTAATTTATATAGAGAAACGTGGTTTATATGGAACAAATATAAACATAATGTAATTAATTGAAAAGACAGAGATTATCAATTTTGAATTTGTTTTGTATTAAAGAAATTTATAATAAAATACGGATAGTAAAAATTCTATAAAAATTATTATAAAAACTTTATTACAATATTTTACGGAATTTTACGTTTTTGTTCGATGTCTGGTTTCAGTATAAAATTAGTGTTTTAAACTAACTAAAGTAATTTATTATTGAATGCAATTTTTTAATTTAATTATTTGATTTCGTAAAAAATGTTTATTTGTAAATTAATCTCTATTCAATAAGTTACGTGTTATCATTAATTTAAAAAATTTATTAAAGATTTCAACTTAGGAATCGTCTATTGGTAAAATAAGACGAAACCGATTAAAATTGGACATGATAAGCAAAGATATGCAGTGAATCCATATGTACCTTTTACTCTCTTGAGTTTAAACAGAGTAGGCAGCTGAATGGCTAGCACTTTGGCATTCAGTTAAATAACAATGGGTTCAATTCCATTCTCGAGTATGGCCGTTTATAGTGATTTTGAACTCACTTTAAACTTTAAGCGCATGCTTTGAAGTAATTGTAGAAAGATAAAGTCAAACCCATGTACTTAGGTAGATTTGTTGAATTGATGTAGTAGATCTCCAATTATCCGAATCGCTTTCGGGATTTCAGAATAATAAATTTGACTGAAGAAGAGAAGGAAAACGAGAAAAAACTCAAGAAAAGGAAAGGGAAGAAGAAGCGAGAAGATGAGAGACAGACGTGCGATTTGAAGAATTCAAAAACATTCTTTTGAAAATTCCTGGTTGCTCAGAAGTTAATACTGAAGATATAGGAGAATGAGGCCCTAGATTTCAAATTGCAAATGATGATAAATTTATTTAAAGTGTTGATTAAGAACATGACCTTAATGTGTCCAAGTTGAAACAGACACGAAACCATCAGCTAATAAAGTATTTGTGGGCTTTGAAGTGGATAGAGCATCAGCCCGAGTATGATCACATGCAAATTCTTATTGCAAAGCGGATGTGCGACTTGAAGGCAGTGAAACAGCTTACTCTGACCGAGATTTTCAGCAGGAAATGATTATCATGTACAGCATTGTATATACATACTGTATGTACATCACTTGAAAGTACCTTATCATATAAAAGTGTTGTATTTCCTGTTAATTGATTAAAACTTCTTTTTCTTTAAAAATACGTAGTTTTTTCTTCTATTTTCAACGTACAATAGTTAATTAAAACAGACTGTTTTTTGAAAAAAATTCAACTTTATCCGAATATTTGATCATCCAAACGGAGTCCAGTCCCAATTGATTCGGATAATTGGAGTTCTACTGTATTAAGATTTACCTGAACATAATCATGTAGGGCTGGCTCATCAAAGTAAAAACTTTTCGCTTTAATTCTAGACACTGTTGAACAACAGGACTAAGTGTTGAATTTTTATTTTTTAGTTTCATATTTATTGGATTTGATGCTTAAACATTTTTCAAGTTTTTTCTTCGACCACATGGCCCATTATCTGTAAAAAGTTGTCCCAAAAAGTGAAGTTCACTACGAATGTCCAAAAGGCTATTATAGCAGGTGTGGACATATTTTTCTGAATTCTGAATTTCATTTGATTTGTTTTTCCCTTGCGATCACCTTTAATGACAATCGGGTGCTAAACAAGTATATTTTTAGGTATGCGAATCATTAGCACCGGTGATCACCCCAAAATGTCTTGTCGATCAAGGTAACGTCCACTTCTGCTTTATAGTATTGAAATTGTAAAGTTTAAAGACATAAATTTAGAACATGCAACATATTATTTCAGTAAAAAAATGGCTCATATCTCATTTTCTAAACCCTAATAATATTGATATAATCGGATTTTTCTATAATTTTTTGTTACATCATTTAAATAATCTGTGTCAAAGCAAATATTTTAAAAAGGGAGTTTATTAAAGTAAAACAAAATATGATTAATTTAAATTATCAATCGATAAATTATAAAAACCTGAAAGTAAAGAAACGCGAACAATATTTCTTTCCGGATATTTAAGAAGAAAAAACATTGACCTCACACGTTGAAAAAAGTGGGCGTGAACACAAAATTGCACTTACCCGACACTTAATCTATTTCTCGATTGTCCTTTTATATTTAATCCATATGAACATTTTATCACGCCAATCTCTTCATTTTATTTTGTAAATCTAAAGCAGGAAGTTGGCTTTGTTTTATAACTGACCAAAAAACTTTAGCTAAGTTTATTATCTAATCAAAATGACAGTGGAAAGATATTCTTTACATGCGAGAGTTTCTTCTTTTCCTCTGGAAAAATTTGTGTTTCCAGTACATTAGATAAAATAAGCACTAAAAAATTTGTGAAAAATTACTTTTAAAATAATTTGAAAACTTTTTTAATGATAATTAACTATAGCAATTTAAAAAGTTCCAAAATAAAAAAAAAAAAAACTAAAATAGAATTAGATTTTTACACATTATTTTAACTTTAAGAAAATTCAGTTGAGAATAATATTTGTAGAATTATTCAATCACATTTTGTTGAAACAAAACCATTGAACCTTACCTAAGCTTTATTTATATCTGCAATTTTTTTTTACTTTGATTTGAATAACTAACTTCCTAAATTCAAAATATTTTCATGATCAAAGCAAATATTTTGAAATCTGAAAACAACTCAGTCCAAAAAAATAATTCGTTGCCTCGTTTTGTAGATGATGCATGCCATAAATATTCATAATATTGTCCAAATTATATAGATGTATATATATATATGTATATATATATATATATATATATATACATTTCGGTAATAAAATGTGTGATAATGTTCATACGGAATTTATTACATTAAACTCATACTATGAACATTCTTTTATATAATGCATGTATAAAATCTTAAAATACAACATCCGACAGTAGCAATTGTGAAATTCCTTATTTCTCAAAGAATAATTGAATTATCAGCGAATCAGAAAAGTGAAAAAAATATATTAATATAAGTAACAACTTCCGAAAATACATTTGGTTAAAATATATTTCATTAATTAAAAAAAAATTTCTGTTAGAATATTACATTTTTAAAAATTTAATTACATACATACATATATATACAGGGTGATTTTAAATTGTGTATACAAATTAAGAGGGGTGATAGTACCCATCCAGACAAGCAATAATTACATATTCCACTCTGAGAGGCAGAAAAGAAGAATTCCCATCTGAGGGCGCTTGGCCAACACTTACTAAAGTGTTGGGTAAGTGAATGAATAATATCAAAAGTTTCACAATCATATTTATTGTTTAGTGAAACCCTCACAGCAAATGCTCAAAATGCTGACCTTGTGTGTTGTTGCGCAGTTGACAACGGCGATGGGACGACTGGAGCACCCTCTCGAAGATTCCTGGTGCCGTATTAATTTTGACCCTGGCAACAACGATTCTAGACCCGAGATCTTCAGTTGAGTCCACTTGGCGCAGCATGTCCATTTTTGGACCTTGTGCCATAAAACACAACCAACCAACCATCAGTTGAGTCCACATGCGTCTCGTACACTAAAGATTTCATGTATGCCCAGAAGAAAAAATCCAATGGGTTGAGGTCCGGAGAGCGAGGAGGCCAAGTCACAAGTTCACTACGTCCAATCTATCGTGCGGGATATGTGGCATTCAAAAAGTTACAGATCATGATGGAAGCTGGGACTAAATCGTGCATAAGTACAATACCATATGTCTCTCAGAATAAGGAGTAGAACAGCCGGCAATAAACTGAAAAGCACCTGTTCCAAGAAGATACGATATGTTGCGCCGGTGAAACGGTCTGGCATGATATAAGGGCCTAACAGATAATCACCAAGTATACCTGCCCAATTGTTCACGGAAAATTTATGCTGGTGTCTACAACGGGTTGTATAGTGGGCATTGTTGTCAGACCAAATGTGTTGATTGCGTTTTTAAAGAACAACGTCTACTCTGATTAGCTTTCTCCAGTAACCAATAATAGCAAAATGCTTCATCTCTGTGGAAATTTGCATACGGTTAATTCGTAATAGATCCTGCCTTTCAGAGTGCAATGAGACCCTATGTTCCTATGCAATTATTGCTTGTATGGATGGGAACTATCACCCCTTTTAATTTGTGAAAACAATTTAGAATTACCCTGCATATATGTAATTAAATTAATTTAAATGTGATAAAACATAATAATATAATAAGGATGCACTATCAATAATTTAAACATAATTTTTATAGCATATATATATATATATATATATATATATATATATATATATATATATATATATATATATATATATATATATATATATATATATATATATATATATATATAATTTTTTTTCACATTAGATTCGAACTTTTAGTGTGCATAAAACTTCTCCTATACCGCATGAAACATTTTGGTATTATTTTAAACTTTCAAAATTTCTTCAGAAATAAGAAGATAGTTCTTTTTCACGAACAAACAAAACGAAAATATTATTTCTATAATTATTGAAACAAATAATTCAAGAACATTGTTGATGCAATACTGTGAGACTGAAAATATGAACGACAAAGGAGCAACATGCATCAGAAAGCCGACAATAATTTGAACATTATATTAGAAATACTAAAATATTTTTCTACAAATATTATAAGCTGGCAATAAGAATTCTTAATTAACTTCAGCTAAGAATTGAAAGCCACTACCAATAATGTAATCGTAAATATTTCAGTATCAAAAGGATGATATGATATAAGAGATAAAGTCGTTGAAAATGTAAAAACTTGATTCACAGCTTTATTATCCTCTATCATTTACATATTATTATCCTTTGAAATAATAGACATATTTTCATGTGAATTTGGATAAGAAGGATATAATATAATATGTAAAAAATAATAAAAAAATAAAAAAGACAGTAATGTCGGAATAATGTACCACAACCTTTTAATAATTACATTGCAAAGAGTTGCACTTTACCTTAACTAGTGTTGGATTAGGGAAAAGTGCAAATCCGATATGAGCAAATGTAAAGAAATCAGGAAAAGAGTGTAATTCTAAAAGTCAAAATAGTCAACTAAATCTAAATAAGTAAAGTTATAAGTAAATATAAGTAAAAATATTTTTTTAGAATATATGCTTAGTTTGTTTTGTGACACGGAGCTATTTTTTTTTTACAAGTTTTAATATTCTAAATTGTTTTCTTTATACAGGTCTTTTTCTTTAGTTAAGAAGGCATAAAAATTATCTTATAGAATCTATAGAATCTTATAGAATTAGTTATTATTTAATTTAAAATTTTATTTTATTTAGACTTATATAAATAAAACATTTACTGAAATAACAAGCTATAATTTAATTAACTTCCGTAATTTTGATCACGTTGCATTTTTCAATAGTTTTTTTATTCTGGAATATAAAGCTTATACCCACTCTAATGTATCTGTCTTAAAATATTTCCTGAATTGAAATTACAGTGAGCTACTTTTTTTGAATTACAATGTAAGCAAGAAAGTTCTTGCTGTTTTAAATGACCCAAAAGACCTACAGAAAGTGTAGTTTATTGTTAGTCTTCGAAATAAACATCATCGGAATCCAGCACCTTCTGCCAAAGTCTCTCGATTGTGCAATCTTATTACGGGATTGCACAACTGGAGACATGCTGGTTTGGAAAAACGTTGTAACTGGAGACAACTGAGAGGCACTGTTTGGGGATTTTGGTCCAAAAAAAGTTCCTGAGTGCTTGGTGCAGGTCTGCTACATTGGTGAAGAATTTGCCACGAAGATGATTGTCTGGGGAACCAAGACACTGTATATTATTTCTTGCCACCCGCATGCTATGTGGCCTCGCGTTATCGGTCAAGAACAGTACACTTTTGCTATTAACCTGTGCTGGCTCTTTCTGTTCCAGTGCCTGTAACACACGTTCCAATCACTGCGAGTACAGGTCCACAGTGACCGTTTGGCCCGTTGTTTGCAGCTCATAGTTAACCACTTAACGACTAGTTCACCAGACACCAGCTTCATCACAGAGGGTCAAATCTTCCACCCTGAATTCGTGAAACCAATGCCTGTCCGTATGTTCATTCACAGAACTATCTCCAAACGTTTGACATATTTGGTGACTTGATACAGCTGCTGATAAGCTCATTTTGAAATTGTAAAGCAAACAACATCGAACGAGCTCCTTTTACACATCCATATCTCGTTGCTACTCTACGAGTAACGATTGATGAATGTGCGCGGTTGACTTGTTTTTACAACGACTGATATTTCTACTTATGACTGACCGGTGTCTCAACCATGTTATGTACTAATTTGCATACTTATTCTCATTTCATTCAATAGCAACATAAAAACGACAAGAAATTTCTTGTTTACCCTGTATTAAATAGAAATATTATAGTAAGTTTTATATATATTCTAAATTATCATGATTTTCCTTAAATTCTTAAGAACACAAATCTTTAACATTACTTGAAAACATTTATTTTTTTCGAATTAAGATATATTTCTCTTCAAAATAATAGGAATTTATTACATTCGTCATTACGAGTTGGAGATTTTATAAATTTACCGGTTAAAGTTATAAATATTTAAGTAATTGAACACATTTACCAAGTTCACTGGTGATTGTGAACAATCACTGCTTTAATCACGTTTAAAGTAATATATATATATAAATAAATAAAAATAAGTAAAAATGTATGTATCGAAAAATATTAAATATGCTTTTTCTAAGGAAAAATTATTTATTTAAATAACAGCATGAAAGTCCAAACTGTTTAACAGATACAATAAGGTCAAACATATTTAAAAAAAAGTTTTCATTGAAAAATAATATGATAAATGCTGAAAATATTGCCCGCTTAATATACAAATGTGTAATACGAAGAAGATAAGTCTTAATATTATATCACAGTTTTTAATGTCTTATTATGCAGGTATTTAGTTCAAGGTAGAATTGATTAGTGAATAATTATTCATTTTTAAAATTAAAGAATTCATATTTGGTATTCAGATGAAATGCGCGCTACATATTTCTTGCTTATAAAATTTCAATTAAAATACAACGATTTAATCAGACCACATACAATTCAAACATTATTTTAAAAAATAAATATAAAACACCTTTAAGTTTTTGTATAATTAAAAAAAATTAAAATCTAACTTTAAGAACAGTTACATAAACAATTACCTTTTTTTTAAATTTTATTTAGTAACTAAATATTATTAATTCTTCAAAGCGAAAATTGTTTCATACTTGAATCTTTTTCTTTGAAAAAAGAAAAAAAAATGCATTTGAAATATTACCTAGTGAAATAAAGAAGTTCATCTAATTAAAATTTGAATATTAATAAGCTTTAGGAACACCCTTTCTCTTGTTAGCTTGATTTAACGCCCACATGGACTAAGAATTTCAATACTGACAACTTTCTGCACAAGTTTTGTAAGGAATTTGATGCTTGTCTTGTTGTTTACAAGTTTTCTTTCTTGAAGAGAGATCCAGGTGTTTCAGCGTTGGCCATGAATACTAATTATGCTCAATTGCTGTTTAATATTATAATTTCACTTACATAGCATGAACATTTTTGTTTTTAGAAGGGACTTGAATTCAGATTCCTTTAGCTTCAAATGTCTTAAAATTTTATTTATTCACATGCTTTACCTTAAGGACATTCCTTAAAACTGAATCACTTGAAGAGGTAATTTGTATTATGTGAACTTGCTATCTAATAAATTTTGTCCTAAGACTATTTTTCATTCATAAATAATTTTTATAGTTTTAGTTAATTCATATACTTCACTATTTTCGTCAGATTCAGCACAGCTGATATATCGCCGTATTTTCTCTGTAAATCTCAATAAAATTTAAAAAAAAAATAATTAAAATAAAATAAAAGCATTTTTTTAAATCGTTCTTGCTGATTTAATCTAAGATAAAGTGAATGCTTTGTCTTGTCTTTTTCATTTTGCTTTTTCTTCTGTTTTATATTTTCAACGTGTTCAATTTTGGAAGCAACATCGCTAAAGATTTGAAAACTTGAAAACAATTTAGATCAACTGGTAATTTTCATGATTTTAGTAAACTTTTACGAACGAAAAATATTAAAATTTAAAAAATACTTTACTACTAGTAAAAATCATGAATAAATTTTTCTCATTGCCGACGACATTCAGATATTCGATAGTGAACTTCGCCTTGTTTGCTGTCACACAAAGAATGCGATTTGAGGGCGGGCAGCAAATTAGTTGACAATCAGATTGATGACGCCGTCTCAAAACGATGTGACGTAAATGAAACGTTATCTGACGTCATGGATATTTTAAACCAATGAGAATTGTAATAAAGTGTCACTAATTAGTCATGATCTCAACTGGAATGAAAGAAACAGCCACTTTATGGTTGAAAAACACTCGAGAAATTAAATGAACATTGTTGCTTGAAACTTTTAAGAATTAATTTTTTTATAAAGTAACTATTTCTTTCCTTTTCTGAAAAATTTCTTTTTTGTTCAATCAAATTACTTCATTTTGTTATCAATTTGAATATATTTACGTCATTACGAGTATTGATTTTAATATATTTACATTTTTCTGTGCCCATTTTATTCTTATGAATTTCATTATTAATTATAGAATTTTTCTCCGTTGCTGTTACAAGTTTGTCCCGATGTTTTCCAAATTATCTTTTTATAATAAAAACAAAACAAGAAAATGAGAATGGTTTTTCTTCTTGTTCGATTATGAAACAAATAAGTCATTTCTAATGGAACATTCTTTATTAATTAAGTTATTTATCTAATTTACTTTCATAACACTTATTACTTGCTTTCATTTGACGGGTCTCAATTAATTACTGAAATAAAAACTCAATTTATATATTACTTCACGGCGTGTCAGTTACTGTATCTTTGCATTACAGTCACCTAAGGCTGCTTTTTATAATTTTTTAGGAACTAAAATAAAAAATTTATTACTAGAGGTGTAAGTTTTTTCAATCGTGCAAAAGTAATAATATTTTTTGCTTAAGACGTGCGTGTACAGTTAAGATGCACTTATTACTTATTGGTTCTTAGAAATGATGCAAAAATACAGTTGGTAACCCTGGTACAACGATAAGACTGTTAAGTTTAACTTTTTTATAGGGTTAATGTTGCCATCCATTCTGGTTTCTTTCAACTCCCAGTAGTGGCCATTACTCGTTCTTTCAACGCAGAATGGTTCTCAAAATATGCATTGAGATAAGCATTCATTCAACATGGTAATTGGTCATAAATGAGCGATTTGTGTCTCTCTCTTTCAAAAAAAAAAAAAAAAAAGAAAATTAATAGATAAAAGAGAGAGAGAGAGAGAGAAATATTTTCTTCTATAATAAGTAACTGCGAAGATATATGCCTAAGGCGATATAACACTGCATAGCAATCGAAAAATACTTAAATACATATTACGGAGATTCTTAAATTGTTTTAAAAATTCTTTCAGTAGAAACGACTGATAATATTTCTGAATCAACACACAATGAAAAGATTTTTCTTTTTTTTGCTAGTCCGTATCAAAGAAAATGCGGGTTAAGCTTTATTCCGCAAATTCAACACCATTTTGAAACAAAAGATGTCAATTTTATGCCTTTCTGCTTCTTTATCGTTTATGAAATGATCGTATTGAATGGAGAGAAAGAAATATAGAGAGGAAATAAAAAATAAATAATAGCTTCAATTTTAAAAGCATTTTATAATCTTTAAAATGATGTTACAACGTTTGCAGGTTTTGAAAGATTTTATTTTGGCTGTTATCTATTTACAACTTATATTACTTAACAGAATTGCGCGTATTCCATAAAGTAATAAGTCATGCATTTGAATATTAAAAAAGCATCATCATTTTTTAATATTATGCTTATATTATACGCTTCTAAAAATGAACGCAATTTTTAAAATCGATACATAAATTTACTAAACACTTACTCATACATTTTTTTATCCAACGTAAAAGCTATTGCTTTTGTCGATAGACTTTCTTATGCTTATTAGTACTAAAACCGAAATTGAACTGGAAATATACATATCCGCATCTTAAAAATTTTAGAACATCTGATAAAAAATAAGATTACATTTAATATAAAAATTTTACTATTCTATTCTTTTCTAAGAATAAAGGGAAAAAATATTTATACAGTGAATGTTTACACTTTAAATAGTTTTAATGAAATAAAGTATCTTGACTTGTTTTCATAGAAACTTTTGTTAAATAGGCAATATTTACCAAAATGAGTTTTATTTTCAGTATATTCTCTAAACTGGGAAAAATTAATTGCGGTGTTAAAAATAAAAGCTTTAAAAAATGATTTATAATGGCAAAATGTTTTTCTAGAATATGCAGTCCTAGCCTAAATTACCGGCTTAAATTACATAGACATAATTCCCGTTTATTAAAAGCGCCAAGGAAATCCAAAAATGTATTATAAAGTAAAATTGAACTTCTTAGAAGATATTGCATTTGAAGTTTTCCAAAGCAGTGGTTGTAACTGGAAAACAAGTTTCACAGTTATAAAGGAATTCGATATTGATAATTGCAATCAGATTTTTAGTAAAAGCAGTAAAGTAAATGATAATACAGATTAGGCTTTTATTATTTTTCATAAGAACAATATAATTATAGAAAACTAAATTAAACTCCAACCAAACTGTTCAAATAACAAAGCTAAGGCATTTGCAGTTCTCCAAGTTTTCAATTTCATCGCATGTTGAATTATAATTAAATATTTTCATTTTTTATTGTAGTCATAAATAAAAACTCAACACAGAAAATGTTGTTGTTGTTACTAATCCCAGATGGCCCCATTCCAATACTAAACCAACTCCACAAGTCCATAAATAGCCAGGAAATCCAAAAACATAAGGGGCTTTGAAAAAGCCTCTTCCAAGTCAAAATTTAAGCAACTCAAGATATGCTCAGGCGATGCCTGTTCTGCTTTACATTTTGTGCACAGACTAAAAGCCTTTTGACCCTGCACATATTTGAGGCCCCTTAGGTGACCATTGGCGAATGCATGAAATACAAATCTGTATGCCTCTAGTTCCCTTAAAAAGCAAGGAGCTAGCAGGGAGTTTTCTAGGATATATATATTCTCGTAGACATGAGCTATTAAAATATGCAATTGTAAGTATCAAATAAATATGCAATAGATTCAAGACTTTGATTTTTTTTTTTTCAGTCAATTGTTTTCCTTTATTTCATTCCCTTCTTGAATTTTAAAATTTTGTTCTAATATTTTTTGAAAAAGGAATTTTTGATATAGAAACTTTTAGAAATTAATGTATTAGAAGAGAACTGTATCATTCAAATCATTTAATATAGGTGATTATATATATAAATACATTTTTAAATAAACAATTTACTTAACATTTTAATTCTTGTATAAAAATTAGAGAAGTAAATCAAGTGACAAATTATAAATTGACTGTAAAATTTGAAACCGAATTAGATATTAAAAAATCTTGTGAAAAATATTAGTTTCGCCATCAATTTTTATTTATTAAAAATTATTCACAATAAATAAATTTGACTTGATTTTGAAAAAAATTTATTTCTATTTGAATTATTTTTATGTTTAGAAAAAGTCAAGTCAAATTTATTATTAAAAATCAATTGAAAAAGTATTATTTTTCCCCATCCTTTTTAGAAACAAATTTACTTTAGTGTGAACTAAAAATCTTGAATTGTTATGAGAATTAGATAGAAGTAAATATGTTGAGAAAGACAGAACCAAAGAATAATACCTGAAAGAAATTTATCAGATGTTTAATGCAAAATCTCATTTCAGTGTTTTAAATTCCTTTTTATCATTGAGACTTAATATATAACTGAAATATCTAAATAAACGGATAAATTCAGTTTATAAGTGAATCATTCAAATTCATTCTTATAAAATTATTTTATATTTTATTGATTGATAAACACAATAAGTCTTATGGCACATATACTATTTTAAACATATTTTAAACAATATTTTTATATGAAATTAACAGTTAGATATTAATGAAAATTTTGAAATTTTTTTCAGTTTCTTAAGCCCGAAAAAAGTCAGGCAAAACGTAAAATTTTATTTTTCTACTTTCAAAATAATATTACTGTATATTTTAGAAAATGTTATACATACTCTGAATATCAGAAAGCTTTAATTTTGAGAGATTCCATTAAATTTTTTAATAATTATTGTTAATTTAAGTCCTGTATTTCAAGATTTACAATAGATATATTGTTTAATTTCAGCAGCTGCCTTTTTAATTTAACAGTAAAACTTTTTAAATACATTTTTTGACACTGAGAATTAACGTCTGCTCGTTATGTTTCAGAGACAAAATCAATATAAACTACTTTATTACTTATTCCAAGATTCATATTCGTCATAACTCTTTAAACAATTTTTTTAAAGCAGTTGAAATTTTCCTGGTATACAATTCACAATCTATAAGGTACTACAAAATAAAGTTTTTATTTATCAAAGTTCATTATAACTTTCATTCTTTACCTATCATTGAAAAGTTATTAATTAAGAAATTTGAAACATATAGAAACAATAAATCAATATTTAATTATTAAAAATATACTTTTGAAAAAGCTTAATTAAAATAATATAAATTGAATTTTATTCTTAGCACATTTGATTGGTTTTAATAAATTTTGTTGGTAGATAATATAATAAAATAAAATGGAAACACATTTTATCTGATTTCTTTATTACGTAACTATCAGCAAATTTTGTGTATAATTTTAAATGAAACTGTATATATAAAAGCTTCATTTTTCGATTAAATTTTATAAATAGCATTATAATTTGTTTTTAAATAATATATAATCAAGAAAATATTTACTATAATCTTTAAAAAATAAAGAAAAAGTTTTCTTTATTTTAATTTACATAATTTTGATCAAACTCCAACAAAATATTAGTTATTTCTTAATTTTATAGTGGCTAAAACTTAGATCACGTTATATTGTCTTCTTAACTTGACTTTTTTAAAAAAAAAATACTTTGATTGTTTTGCAATTTTTAGTTAAAGTTTATTTAAAGTATCTCACCTGGAACCAGGGGGTATGCGTACCCCTCTGGGGCTTGAGCTAGCCACCAGGCGCGTCGGCATGTGGTGGATCGCCGAACGTCCTGTAGGAATGACAGGATAGCCTTGAATATAGAATAAGAGGCCGCGAACCAGCTCCCGTAAACCCTGGTGTTATGCGATCCGTGCCTAGGGCTAATTGGCACCGCGGTATTGGTGTCTTAACGGAGCCTCTAGTTGCCTGGCAAACTTCTAGAGTAATTTGCCTTGCCCAGTATCTCAGGCAATGCTGGGTGGACTTATATTACCTGAGCTTATTAATTGTTATCTTGTGGCTGAAAAGACACAAGAAATAACAAATCTTTCTGCATTTGCAGTTGAAGCCTCTGAAGTAGACCTTGCTGAAAAAGACAAGGGAACTCAGAGGCAATCTTGTAAAGGGGCAGTAATGAATCTTTTACTTGAGATAGAAATGACCTCCAAACCATCTTCTGGTGAAAGCCAGGAAGCTATCCCTAGCATGATTGACTTTCTGGCCAGATGGGACTGTTTCAGCAAGACCCTATCTGCTGGAAATGTCATACGCAAGAGGAAACAGCAGAGCATATCATTTATGAATGCGAGGCTCTTGCCCTCCCTAGATTAACTTCTTTAGGCATCATCCATACTAGAGAGTTACACCTAGACTCCATTAAAGGGTTATCGGACTTTATTAATAAAGTGGGTGACCCGAGCAACTGGAACTAGGAAACATTGGGTTTGGAGTTAATGGTACAAAATGCTGATAAAAGCAGAGGTGCCCAATGACATACAAACCCAACCTTAGAAGAAGAAGAAGAAGAAGAAAGTATCTCACGAGCCAAAAACTTATGCCCAACTGGGAACTAAAAAGTACACATTTATTCTTATTTCTGAAAAAACATTTTTATAATTCAATAACAAAACGCGTCATTATGATTTCTTTAACACATGCAATTAAAATTATTTTCTAGATATAAATACAAGTTATGTAAATCTGAGTTAAAGTGTAGTAAAATAACAATTTAGAAAATCGAAAATAACAACTATGAAAGTACAATTTCTAATTTTTGCACACTCACACATAGGTCATTGAAAACAGAGAGATATTAGTCCTTCATTAAATTGCGTCTTGTTGAAATCTAAGAGACACATTAAGGTTAAAAAATAAATAAATAAATGACCTATACAAATGACTGCTTCAGCTTGTAAAATCGCTACTGATACAGTAACATCCACCATAAAACTAAATGATATAATAAGCTATCTAATTTTTCATCCCCAAGATTAATACCTCTCATAGACAGGTTTATCCATCAAATTTTCTCATTGCTCGAAAAGGAGGCGGGACACAGAGGTACACGACTCAGAAGCGATCGTTCCTCTGATTTGAAATTGAATGAGGATTTTCCAGGTGAAATAAATGCAAGATATTAGTAGATGAGGGAAAGGGAATTATAAGATATTGTACTCGCACTTTTTTTTTTGATTTATGACTTCGAACAAAATTTAACATCGTTTTTCATGGTGTTCAGGAAATACTTATCCTTGTTATTTGGTGTAAAGTCAGATAAGTTATCGTGAAAAAAATTTTTTTTCGTGCAGTTATGGCAGTCTATTATGAGTTTCAATTCGTAGCTGTTATCAGAGAATAGTGATAAATAAATGAGTTTTGGGTATTTTTATAGTTATATTATTTAGTTCCTTTTAATATTATTAAATGAAACAAATAATACTAAAGTATATGAGAATGGAATATAATATATTAAGTGACTTAGTTTTTCATCAATATTTTTCTTGACATAAATATTAATAATTATTTAAATAATCCATTCTGTTATCTGTAACAAACTAGTTGAATGTATAGAATATGCTTAAAATTTTATCACAAAATGTAATTGTACATCAGTTATTATTATCTTCTTCTTCTTCTTAGAGTTGGATTTGTATGTCATTGGGCACCTCTGCTTTTATCAGCATTTCGTACTATTAACTCCAAACCCAATGTTTCCTAGTTCCAGTTGCTCGGGTCACCCACTTTATTAATAAAGTCCGATAACCCTTTAATGGAGTCTAGGTGTAACTCTCTAGTATGGATGATGCCTAAAGAAGTTAATCTAAAGAGGGCAAGAGCCTCGCATTTGTAAATGATATGCTTTGCCGTTTCCTCTTCCGTATGACATTTCCTGCAGACAGGGTCTTGCTGAAACAGTCCCATTTTATGGAGGTGTTTTCTGAAATAGTAGTGCCCAGTTATGAAGCCTACGATTAAACGTATCTTCTGCCTAGAGAATCTTAGAATTTCAGAGGCAATCCTTGCTGATGATCCACAGATCATACTTTTAGCGCGGGTTTGACCTGGAGTGTTGAGCCAAGCTTCATACATCTTCCGTTTTTCCCATCTATGAACAATCAGTTACTATAGGGCTTAAATATTTTTCAATACTGTCTTCGTAAATTTTTCTATTTTCTATATATTTCAAGAAAAGGAAATTTTTTATTTTTATTAATTCTTATTCGCCATTTATACTACTTTTTTTCTTTTCAAAAAAAATTTTATTTCTTTTAAACTGTTATTCTTTACTGTATTATTTTTTTTTTGTTTTTCAATAATTATTCTGAAAACAATCTTTAGAATATTATAGTTTAAAATAAGCAGTTATCTTAACTGCTCACATAAACTCTAAATATGTGATACGTGTCTAAGTAAATTAACATGTTGAATTTTACTGTCTTAAAAATGAAATTTCACGCTTTCATTTTCTGGATTTCAGAATTGTAGATACCAAAGCCAGAGCTCACTACAGCCTCGGATATGAACGTGCTCTTCGAAAAAGAAATCCCCGAGAGTGGTTAGTGGTCACTATTGAGCAACGAGAGATGGACGTCAGCTGGACACCTGCCGGTGTAGGTGCCAGGGAATTTTTCGCGGTTCTCTTTTTTGAAACACATAAATAAGGCCCATAATCAATGAAAAATTCTCCCTAAAAGTTAAAAACGGCAAATGTGCTTGAATTCCTAAGAAAATGCCAATATCTCGTAGGTGAATTTAATTTGGTTTTGCTCTTGTCAAATTGACAAGATCAAAATCAATTATAAGACTTCAATCTGATGGCTGTAGATAAAGCAAAATGTTGATATAAATAGTTTTAGAGATAAAGCAAAATTACAATTTCATTATATCAGTATAATAATTTTTTTATGGAATTATTATTCCTTATATATATCTACAAGAGATTATTGATAAATATAATACTTCAATTTATTTTTCCTTTTTCTATAGGCATATTTTAATAAACAATGAAATCACAAAATGCTGTTTTTCTTTTATTTCATTTTAATTTAAATTGAATTGGAAATAGATTGTTATATACATATTTAATGATTATCAACAAGACTGATTAATGATTCAAAATAACTAATTGAGTATGTATTTCAAAATAAAGAATTATTTCACTTATATATAAAATTGAACTAAATTTTCGCATTTTTTAGGATCTAAAATTGAAAAAGATCTTTTAAGTTATGAAGATATCTGAATGTATTTCAAATCCTTTAGTAAAAAGGAAAATAAAAAGGTAGTGCATATTATTGAAGCATTTTATTTTGTATAGAAATGCAAAGAAAGTTTAAATGAAAAACAAGCGCATGTAAAAAAATTCAGCAATAATATGTTCATGGAATAATAAACTAAAATTTCATATAAAAATGAATAATTTACAAATTACCTATGCAATTGAATAAATGCAGATTGGTGGGAAAATGATTATTTTTGAAGATGCTATATTTCACTTATTTTAATTAACTGATCCTCAAACAGTTGGGACTACTAATTAGTTGGAAGAAATCAAAGCAAAACATTAACACGCACATTAAAGAACCTTCGAGAGTTTTCAATGAAATAATATAGCACTTAGATTATAATATTGCAACACTATATTTATATGAATGCCGACCGATGGCTGAGTAATTAGCGCTCCTGTCTTCTAAGCTGTGGGTTCTGGGTTCGTATCCCGGTTCGGGCATGGATGTTACTTTCTTTCCTGTTCTCTCTGTGTTTCTCTATCCTTTCTTCCGTGATGATGTATGAATGTGGTCCACCCTATAAGCGGGTTTGTGGTGGTATGACGCGGGTAACGCTACTCGCCTCCGTGACTTGGTTCACAGGTGCCCGCTGGGTAACGACAAATGAGTAGCAGTTTCTGGCCTTGTTGTGGCATAGGGTTCAACCCTCAAGCCCGCCGTTGGAAAAAATATACATTTATGTGAATAAATTATCGAAAAAACAATAATGAATTTTCGATCATTAATTCATGTAAATTCAATTAGAATATTAAGTTTGTTTAATAAATCTTACATAAATTAAGAAATTATTAGGTAATTTTTTCTTGCACAAATGCACAGTTTTTCTGATGTTAATAATAAACTATTAATATCAGTCATAAAATAATATTACTCCTGTTAATATATTTTTTTTCGAAATATTTAATGAATTCTTAAGGTTAAATTTAGAGTTATAGAATTCAAAAGATTTGATTTAAGGAAAATCTACAAAAAAATTCAAGTTTTTAAATACTATTATTTTTTTGAGATCCAAGAATTTATACATTCGAATGCCTTACTTTATAGTGGTAAATAATATATAATAAAACTAGAAGGAACAGAATAAATGCAAGCTTAATTGTTACAATTTTGTAATAATTAAAAATTAAAAAAGAAGATAAGTAAAAAAAATTTATTGTAGCTATTAAAATTTAATATTTAATATACTGTATGAATTTTAGGGTATTTTCTTTATATAACGTATAAAATATATATATACCATATAGCCTATTCAATTGAATTATGCAATTTATAATATCCAAAAGCATTGTTTATAACATTATACAGTTTAATTAATTCACTGGTAATTGTGCATTTGGACAAAAAGTTACTAATTATATTTTAATAAAAGTATGTTGATTTCTTTTACTTAATAAAATACATAAGAAGAATATTGGTTTTATAATATCCTCTACTAGAAAAAGCAGTGAAATTTCAAAGATGTGATCGTGTTCTATTTTATTTATAAATCATTGATTTATAACTAAAAAAGCACTTAGTTCTTTTCTTCAATGATCCATTCATATCTTTACATATCTGACTGCAGGGACCGATTCTTACAGGAACTTGCTGAAGGCGGGTGCAGAGCCTGTCGCCTAGGGCCAAGCAATAGATTAGGCATGGGAAGCCACACTTGCCGGCCATCAGATCCCCAGATCACGCTTTCTCGCATCCCAGTCACGTGCAAAGTGTTACTAAACTTCTGTTCCACCAAGTGCGATTATACAAACTAGGACCACATACCAAGATCAAGGGGAGATTCAGGCGAAGTTTGATCCACCGTTGAATTACGACCCATGCAGAGGTTACAGGTGCGACTGACTTCTCCAAGACAATCCCCCGACACCCCTCCTGCTTTGCGGGCACATACTTGGTTGAGAAGTGGTTGTTGGTTTAAAGATGGTCTGGAGATTCCAGTGGCGAGCTAACTGGTATGCATTACATTTTCCGTAATCTATGGTTCCAGTCAAGTTTTATAGATGCCGTAGGAAATATATGTGTTTGCCTTGGTAGGTTCACTATGAAAAGCATTTTGTACGACCTAAATAACTGACTTTATAATCGAAGTTAAGCATAAAATACTCAATTGGTGGCAAACTGAATTTAAATACTTAGCTTCTTCATATGTATATACGATACTGTTAGTTATTCGTGATACTGTTGTTGATAGATTTTTTATATTGTACTGCTGATTATGTTGCCTTTTACAAATTATTGTACTGTCTGTGTATTATTGTACTGCTGATTATGTTGCCTTTTACAAATAAATATTAAAATGCGCAAAGCTTATCATTAAATTTTAATTTCTCGATATTTGGTCTTAAGTAAAGAATGAGTATATGTAAAAATGTCGATACAGATTAAACACAAGTATCTTCCTAAATCAATAAATATGCAATTTATAAGCCACAAATTTATTTGCTCAGAAGCATTATTTTTTTGCGGAATTTACTGTATTTTTCAGAAAGGATTTTAACAGAACCTTTTTAACCAAGATTTATAGAATTTTTCAAATATATTTTTGATTAATTAGGAATAATTTTTGATTGTTTTTTTAAAAAAGATATTTAAAGAGATTTTATAATTTTTTTATGAAAATGAATAAATTTTTTTTAAAAAAATAAATGACAAATTAAAAATATGTAATGGTTTTAAAAATAGAATTTAATTTTAGATAAAAATTAAGTAATGAATAATTTGTTTAATTATTTTTGCTAAAAAAAATTATGAGTTGCAAAAATGATGTACATAAAGATAAATATTGTTTGAATAATGTAACTTTAAAATTTGTCTAGAAGTGAAAAATCCCCCAGAACTTTATTTCAAAAATAACAAGAATAGATTACGCAATTTTTTATGTAATATAAAATGCTCTAATTTTTCATTAATTTTTCTGTCTCTACTAAATAAATTTGCACATTTTAATAAATAAAAAAATTTTTTTTTCAGAAATCTGTAGTACAAAGGTTACGAAATAATGTTATTTTATACTGAAATTGAACAGCTATATATCCTTATAATTGTTTTGCATAATAATATAAATAAGGATTTCTTAAACATTTTGCTGCGTTTCTTCATTTTCCCTTCAAAAGTTCATTACATGAAAATTTTGTAGGACCCCACAAACACTGCACAAGTACTATATACGTGTGGAAAAAAACTAAACTTCTTCTCTCATTTACACTGTAATATATTATCACAATTTTGGGACATTAGCTTCAATTTTTAACTTTAAGATATAGAACAAGTCGAAAAAGTTAAGTAAAAAATACAACAGTAAAAATTAATCCTATTATTAGAGTAAATTCAAACATTAACTATAGTTCCTCCACGGAGAGTAGCCATATAAAATGTTATTAATGAGAAAAACCTCGTAATATTGCACATGTATGAGAATTAAGTATTAGTGAGAAGAATTTGCTTGTTTACTTTTAATCCCCAAAACAAAAAACTTCTTCAATATTTTGATTTTATAGTGATTAAAGACAAAAGTTTTATTTCACATAAATGTATAGAAAAAATTGTTAAAAGAAAATTTATGGTAGTTTTAGAAATGGTTGGAATATTTTTTACGATTCCTAGCCAAAAATCTTTAAAGAGTTTCTTATTAAAAATTAATTTTCAATCCCGACTAATTTTATGACATGGCGAGTTCTTGTCGTTTTATGTGGGAAATATTAACCTCATTAATTTTGAATGTTTTTACAATCCTTTTTAATTCTTTGGAGGGAAATTTTTATCAATCTTTTCTCAAGACACCGAAAATGCTTATTAATCATTTTTATAATAATAACTCATCTTTTTGATAATCCGTTTCACACTATTTTCTCTTGAAAATTCATTCGTTGCGACCAACACTTTTAATGAACCCTCTTCTATCATGATTCTTCATAAGGTATTTTCATAGCAGAAACATCAATTTTTGATTTGAATATGAAAATGTTGCAAGGAAAGTAAAAGGAGCATTTCTATTACAAGAAGAGGTAGAAATAATATTTTTGTTTCTTTTTTGTATGTACTGCTTTTATCTATTTTCAGGAATACTGTGTAAAAATAATTGGTAATTATAAAATTACTATCCCTAGTTTTAAAAAAATATCAGAATTGTTCAAATTTTTGACTACTCTTGTTGAAGTTTCAACAACCCCAAGTAGAGTTGGGACAAATTTAAGAAATTCTGGTATAAATCCTAATGATCTGCATCAATAAATGAGCACGTTTACATATATTTATGATATTATTAAATCCACTATCATTTACAAGAAAATATTATAACAAAATTACTCACTTATAAAATTTAAAAAATTTAAATGTAACATACGAAGATTTTTTATGGTAGATTTTAGTTACAAGAATGCAATTAATTGTCGAGAAAAAAAGGAGAAACAAAATATTACGGACATTAAAAAAACTTCTCTGTTTTGTAAAAATTAATTTTAAAAAATGGCATAGTGTTCTGCATTAAAAGATACAAAAATATAAGCGAATTTGAAATAAAATGTGAATTGAAAAGTTTTTTTTATTTTAAACTAGTTAAATCCCTATATTTTTTTAGTTAAGTGCAAAAAAATCGTTACATTTATAAGAATCCTAAATAACATTTGTCAATATACTGGGTAATTATTAAAACTTTTGAGATTAACTATTCGATATCAAAGGAAATAATTTTTTAAATAACTTAAATATAACGACAAAAATTATCGTTTTAATATAATATTTGATAATATTCAAATCGTATCAAAATTATTGAAAGTATATCATCTGTTTGAAAGTTTTGGAGAATAAATATTTATGTTTAACATTCATTTTAACATTTTCCCATTATTTCGCTAATGTTAATACTCTATAGGATTCTTACTCGTCTTCATGTTCTTAGTATCATGTGTCTGAGAAGGACTCATAATTATAAGTTAAAAATGATTAACTGTTTGAATCTGAAACAAGTAGTTCGTGGACTCCACACGTTGAGAAAAAAGAATTACAAGCTTTAACGCCTTCACATCAATGTTTAATTGAGGAATTCCCACTCTAATAACATGTCATTCCAATGACAACTATAGCATTCCGTTCCCAGAATCTGTCATGCAGTCATAAACACATGGATTTTATATTGCTGCCACCAGAGAGTAGCATTATCGTTCTTTAAGCGTACAAAATGAACTCATCATATTCTGTCTTAAAGGAAACTTAGTAGATTGCTTTGATATGTACCATGAAAAATGTTACTCTCGGACACAAAAAAAAGATAACATGAAATAAAGAATGAAAATATGGGCAGTGATAGCTGGAAAAAAACATTTACCGCTTGTCGGTATTTCATTTGTGACATGCAAGGTCGAGATACTCGACTTTTCTTCCGTCTCTTAAAAAAAATGACACAAGATATGTCATGGAAGAGAACGAAAAAAAAAAAAACTTTTAAAGAGAAGTAGAAAACACTTGCTAAAAATATAAGCAAATATTATTGTTTGAAATCAATAATTCTCACCATTTTGTTTATTTCCCAAGCCAGAAATGACTATTTAAAGATAAGATGGTTGATTCAAACTTAATATCTATGTGCCAGGGTGATTCCATGGCAAATATGTATATATATGCATGAAATTAATGCCCTGAGGGCCAAGTTAATAGCTGAATTGGTAATGCTCTGTCCTCCAGTTCAAAATTTCGTGAATTTGAATGTGAGTTCTGCTGTGGAAGTTTGTAACTCTTCAAAAATTCATTTAAATTTTTGATCCTGGAATCAAATTATCCCTCATTATATGTGTAGCGTAATCACTGCTTGGCAAGCAAAACTAACAAAAAACGAATAAAGATTGAAAATCGGAGGTTTGCACTAGATGAGAGGTTTCGTTCTATTCTTCTGAAGTGTAAAATAAATGAAAAATGCTATCATGTATAAAAATTCCGGTTTATTTACTGGAATCCTGCAAAATTAAGCTTGTTATTGGTAATCATAAAAATTTAAGATATTCAGAGTTTTATTCTTGAAAATTTAACTCTGAAATAAAATCTTTATTATTTTCTCAGCCAAAATTCTAGATTAACTTGTTTTTCTACCGAATTATACCTAATATTTTCACTGATATATTACACATAAAATTTTTACAGATATTTTCTAAGAGGCACACGGAAGCTTGGTTGGTTGTTGCGTCGTTCTCATTATCGGAAAGTTAGATTCTCAGTTTAACCAAAAATCCATCGTGTTCACCAAAGACGACTAGAGCACGTTAAAACTGAGCGTAGTCGCAATGTCCTCCAAGTGAAATGATACCTCTGGGAGTGTCAAATATAAGGAGGGGTCTTTTACTCGATCCTTTCTTCAAAATTATAAAGACTCCCTCCGGCTGCTTCTATCTAACTAGTAGAGGCCCAACTAGGTATAGGAGAGCATGTTGGTGCAACAACAACAGGTGTTTTCTGTTGTTGTTGTTGCTTATGACACTTGGACAAGCCAAGCTCGCTATGCTGTTGGCAGCGCGAATTAAGTCAATAGAGAGCGTCTTTCATTTGGATCAGAGCACCACGAAGGTGAAAGTACAACTTTGCTCTATTAAGGTGCCTCGTAATTTTGAACCACGGTCAGGTGACGAGGCCACACCTGAGCTGGCACCCTCCTCTCCACACAGATGTTTTCTAATAGTTTTTATTGCTATTGTATGCAAAAACCGGACTGTATTTTTGAGAATTTAGAAAGATTTATTTTAATTTCATATTTGTAGACTGATTCTTTAAAAAATATAAGTATTTGAATTGAAAAGTGGTTTCTTCCATATTATTTTAATCAAATCATTTTAATTGTTTACTTATGATTTTTTTACTTAGCAAGTAAATATTTTAAGCACATTAAAATAGCTAAGAAAAAAATTATATTTTAAGTTTATTGCATAAATTAATTATCTACACATTTAAAAAATTTGATTTGAAAACAATTATTGAATTGGAAAAGTAATATATGATTGAATATATTCAATAATTGTATGATTTGTAAAAATATTTTATTTTTTTGACAAAAATAAATATTGACCTGTGTTACATGAAACTGTGTGGGTCAAACATTGAGATTATGAGAAATTTCATTATAATAATAGTTGATATCAACATCACTGAGAACATATAAAAATATTCTGATAAAGAAAATTTGTGATGTGAAAAATTTGGAAATGAATAACTATGTTGCCAAACATATTAATGAAACTAAATTATGTTTACCCTAGGCTATGTATGTAAATATAAAAATGTGCTCCATGGAATCTCTGATGGAAAAAAAATGATTTGTCGTAGACGTTAAGAATAATGATATTTTATTTCAAATCTTGACAGAGAGTGGGCTTACTTGTAATTGGACATACGCATTTCCAGTTTAGAAAAATGACACTTCAGGTTAGTGTTGGGAGGAGTGACAGGATTTTATTCTTTCTTAATGAAAAAAATTTTTTTATCACTTTTTAGCATCAGCTTCTGTATAATCATTGATCATTGGCATATCATCAATATCTTTCACATTAAATGTTTTTAATTATTATATGTTCAATATATCCAAAACAGATTTCAACTCGATTTAGATTACTTGACAAGTTTATTTAGCAGTAATGGTTTGATCAAATTATATTCCAAAAATGTTCTAAATAGTGCCAGTAAATTATTCTTACTAAAGAAAATTTGGTACTTTTCCATTATACCCTTGCCTGATAATCGCCATAAAGGGAAAGAAAACAATTCTAATTTATTATCCTAAATATTATCCTAAAACAATCCTAAATATTTCATTTGCATGGATCATTTTTTGGTTAAAAAGTTGTATGTTTTTAGAAACTACTAAAAACTAATATAAACATTTAGCATTTACATTTTATAAACTGGATAATTATCACTTATAGGCAAAATTTATTTAAACATCAACGCTTATTTCTGGCTTAAGTTGTTTAGCAATCGTATCGGTGATCAATTACGTAAGTGTAATATAATGGTATCTTTTTTTTTCAATGAAACAAAATAAAATTTTGCTGTATTTGGCTGTTTTTTTCCCTTGGTGATTTATGACCGTAAAACTCATTTTAACCGAAACCAAGCAATTTTTTGTACCAACTAGCTTTAGCATGTTTACTATTGTTAATCACCTTTTAATCAATGTTTGCACAAAAAATATTCGATATTTTTTTGTTTACATAAGATTTAGATTATAAAAATAATGGTGCACATTAGATTTAAAATGAAATTTTGAGCCAATAAAATCATCGGATCTACGTTATATAATTTCCACTTCCTCGTAAGAATTTTGCTATTTCTTTAGGATCGTAAATAGGGATATAATGGAAAAATACCGAAATTAAAAAAAAAAAAAAAAGCTTCAGATTTAAACCCGTACTGCAGAAAAACATATGAGATGATTTAAAAAATAATTTACTTAACATATTGTTTGTTTAATTACCAGGTAGAATAAGGTATTTGCATAAACCGTGAAAATTTCCATATAATAACATTTATTATTTTAAATATTTCAAACTAAAGGATACCGTAGAAATCAAATAGTTCTTGAATTGTTCATTACATATGTAGATATAAAGGTAAAAGTTATGTAGAATACTTTTAATTCTCTTCATTTTAATGCGTCTCACCAATTCCTTCTCTATAGAATGAAACTCAGCTTAGAACACTTTATAGTCCAAATTAAAATAAATCAACTCACAAACAACAAAATTCTGAAACTAGTTTTAGATGTGAGTTTTCCAATATAATATATAAGTGTTTAAAATAACTTTCCATTTAGCAATGTAGCCTACATTTATAGCCAATGAATAACTTTATAAATAAAGATAAAAATTAAACACTTCATTCAAATTTCATTTATTCTTAAATCGATTTTCAGATTTGCTTATTTTTTAGGATAACTTTAATTAACAAACAAAAGATAGATTAAATTTTTTGTACTAGTTTCCTACATAAGTACTATGGGTGAAAAAATATAATGTGCACAAAAGCATTCCAAATGAAAATCCGTTTCCGACAGCCATTACATTTGCTAATTCAATGGTCATTTATAAAAATGATAAATATTAAGGACCATCTTAAAAATATTTCATTTTAGTTAACACAGTCATATACAAAATAAATTACTGCTCAATTTATTTAAAAGTTTAAGCCATAAATTTCTCTGGCGCCATGATGAAATGAGAAGCACTTTCGCCGCCTCGATTTATACAAAGAGTGTTCTGTATGAAGAGATGCTGCTAATGTGTTTAATATTCTAACATGTAAGACAATCCCTTATTATTCTTAAGTCTGTTTAATAAAGCATTCGTATAAAAAAGACCACACACACGAAAGACGCTCCATTAATTATTTTTTCAATGTTTGGTTATAACAGAAAATTATATGGAGAAAGTTTGATCTTAATAAATTGCTTAGAATTATATCTCGCAATATTAAGCAAAATACAGATATTATTGTAATTATGATAAATAAACTTTAGGTGTATAAAATAAAGAAATTAAATATTTCTTTATTTTTAAATATCATTTTCATTTTACTCAGAAAAGACAAATAAATCATAAATGTTAACTATACGTTTTGAACCAAAGTTTGGTTAAAAATATAAATAAGACTTCATAAAAAAACTTTTATAATGAATAAAATGTTGTTTTAATTATTGCCTTGCAGAGAATTATCCTCCAAATTCATTCTGTTTCAAATATTAATTTATTTTCTAATATTATTGTCATAAAATATCAAAGATTACATTTTAAAAATAAATATTGCAACGTAAAAGAAATACACTAAGTAAAGAATTTTCAAATTCCAGAATTATTGATCAGCTTCCATCAAAAACTATTGATTAATTTTCACTTTTTAAAAATTTTTTCGATTTAACTTTTAAAATACATTATATTAATTAATTTTTATTCAGAGAATTTCATACAATTTTTTAAATAATTACCATTAAACTTTTTGCAAATTTAGATTTAAAATTTGTGATGTCTTGAAATATTGATGAGATAAATAATACTCTTAATAAATTATTTTTTCTATATTAAATATAAAAATAGTTATCAATGATATTAAAGAAGAAAGTGACATTTTCATTTCTCATGTAAAAAATATAGTTACTTTTTTACATAAAGTTATATAACTGCGAAATTAATAATCTCTGACTATTCATATGCAAGCTTTTCGCTGGTTTACTTAAATTACACAAATTAAAAAATTAATGAACCTTATTTTAATTTAACTAAATTTTTAATTTGGCTTGCAGGAATATAATTTATAGCAAAATGAAATCTATATAAAGAAAAATTCGTAATTTATGCAAGACTCCCAATTGATAATAACGAAAAATATTTTATGAGATGAAACTCGCGGCATTGTTGGCATTAAAACTACTTTTTCTAAACTTTCTACTTTGTAAAAAATTGAGGGGATATGTCCTAAAGGTAAATGTCAGATGAAATTGATGATTAATACCCTGCCAAGAGTAATTAAGTCATATTCTTCAACCCAAAAATTAATACATTGCCTCGGTCCAATTTAAACTTCTGAATGAAAGTCTCCCACAGAAGTCACGAACAATAGAAACTAATTTTTCCGTACCCTCGACCTCCTCCTTTTTTAATAGCCATGACGGCCAGCTCCACCTATTGGAGATTAATGACTCAAAGCTTAACAAGTTCATTTCATTACCGAAGCCCACACAGATGTGGCATCAAGCTGTGTGCCTCCAGAACTTATAAATGTAGATCGAAGCTAGTACAGACTACTTTCTGGACAAAGAAAGAACTGTCATTCAGAAGTTAGATGAAACTCTTTGTCCAGGTTCAAATTACAGTCCATTGATGTTTGCTAAGACCTTGATGAATCGATTCCGTGTGACTTCATTAAGTCATTTTCCAGTAATTGTTGTAATTGGTAGGGTGTTTTTCTACAGGAATGATTATTTCTGACATAATGATGATATAAGAGGAAAAAAATCGAATAAATGGAATGGATAACGGTAATTAATTTGCAAGGCATTATTTAGATGAAACTCTTATTCACCTCCAATTGTTATGTTTCGTGTGTGGTCGGCATCTAAGCTCTAATAAATGATAGTAAGCCGTTCCCCTAATTCAAAGAGCTTTGATTACTGATACGTATTGTTTTATAATATATTATGCCATAAGATTTATTGGCAATTTATGCATGTGAAACTCAAAATAATGTAAGCGATTTCATAGATTTTTATTGGAATAGAAAATTACGCATTAACAATTGTTTTGAAGCAGAATTTTCCATTAAATAAAATGTTCAAGGAAAATGGCAATTGAATAACATGATAAGGGATTAAAAGCTATTATGAATGAGAAATATGATTGTATTACTTATACATTTTTACCGTTAAATAAAAATTTTCTGCGTCAGTGCGCATCTTCCTGAAAATATAATCCTTCTCAATAGCAGGAAGTCTATTTTAATACAATAATGATAACAATATATCTTATTTTATACAATCTTGTTTAGTCTAAGAACGAAAGTTTCTCATGATTGAAGTATGTAATGGGCATTATAATGTATGCATTGATTTTAACTAATGACGAAAGATGGAAAAGTTGATTTTTTATAAAATTGATATTCAAATTTGAGAATAATTTAACTTATACTTATAAAATCGAAGTACCCACATATATTTTAAACAAAATATCTTGTTTGTTTCATCATAACTGTGCAATACATTTTCAATCTTTAGTTCTACACTTTTAATCTTAAAACATTTGTAATAAAAAACATGATTAAAAATTTTCAATAATTAGTATAATTAGATTAAGAATGATCAAACAGATGATTAAAGTGCAATTAAATTTTAATAATATAGAAAGATGATTAAAATGTTTTTTAATGCAAAATGATGTTTAAAAATGTTTTAAGATTAAATAGCATTATTAATCTTAAAACATTTTTAAAGATAAAAAGTAATGTTCAATATGTTTAACATTTTATTTTCAAATTTATTATGAGGCTATTTGTAGAGACCAAATTATCAGAGTTTCCTTTTATTTTATAAAAAATATATCATAAATAAATCTCTAAGGCTTAAATTTCCTAAGACTTCAACTCTTACCTTTCACGCCACTAAACTCAATCTAATGTAATTGCGCTATTGAATTTTCTCCGTTAAAACAGATAGGGAGTTGTGAAAATGATTTGTGAAAATCATGCTTTGAATGAAGGAAAATTCGCTACAATGGCTCACGAACAGAAAGTGGCTCTAGACGTCGACATGATGTTGACAAGCGAAAGGAAAAGAAAGGTGATTTCTGCTAGTAGAAAATAGACATAATTACTGTTATTGTGAGGCTCATAATAAGAGCCACCGACAATCAATCCCAAACTCGGTACATTTTTCACACCCTTTTTAAAGCATGCATTTATCAAACCCGAAGCCCATCTATTACGAAGCTCTTCCTATTGTTTCCTGTTGGCTGCGTTATCTTTGAAAGTGTACGATTTTTGTTTAGAGACCAAAGACGAAATGTGTTTTCAGAAGACGGATGATAATTGGATGGTTTGAATTTTTATTGGGTTTTTTATTTTACGTAAATAAGTATTCTTTATTATTTTTTTTTCTTTACTAATCTTTCTTAAGTAAAAGCTTTTTTATATTTTATCCTTCTTTATTCTCTCAAAACAACCTTTGAAGTGATTCAAGTCATAATTTAATGTCCTTAAAAATGTACAAACACTGTTCTTAAACAGTTTGAAGCCATCAGATAGTTTTGAAAATATGTATTACTGCCTTTATTTGATAAAGAGCGTTTTAAACGTATATTCATCACAGCAAAGTAACTAGCATTTATCGTATAAAGGAACAAATGGAATAAATGAATAGTCTCGCTGACTAAATTACATATTTTCTTAAACCAAATAATTTCACCTCTTCAAGTACTTTATTTCTGAGAAAATCGAAACTTTTCCCACCTTTCTGCAATATAAAGGCAAAATGAAATATAATATATGTGAAATGAAAAGCTAAAAATCTAAAATAAAAACAAAGCGAAACAAAATAACAATATATATAAGGAAAGTGTTAAAATATTCGTTCTTGCTTATAAGAAATAAATAATTATGCGTTAGATCCATACATTATTTTGCAAACTTTTAGTATATAAATTGACTGATGTAATATGCACACATAAAGATTCATACAAATTTAATTTGATACAATAATTAATTAACACTACTGTCATCAACACTTCAGATAAAAATAAATTTTAATTTGAATTATAACCCACTCACAAATTATCAATTTTTAAAGAATTTTTCCCTCTCTTGATAATAATACTAAAACTATTATTATTCTTACAAGATAAAAAAAACTTAATGCTGTGTAATTTATTATTTTTCTTCAAGAAGTTGTGTAGAATTTGGTACATTAACAAGAATCTAATATAATTTTCACTTTTCCATTATGAAAGACATCCGTAAATGTCGATTACTGTAAACATTCTAATGAAAAATTTTAATTTCGGCTTCGATTAAAGCTACAATAGTTTTAACGCCCAGTGCATTAGTGCTAATTGGTATTGCTTCAAGCTCCCAAGGCACAAGTCCGAGTTTTAATCCTTGGGCTGGAAAGGTCGACTCAGCCTTTTCATTCCTTCAAACTGAGTGCCAAGCATGCTTGGAAATTAAACATTGGGTGTTTCACGTTAGGCTGACCAAGTAACCGGGAAATACGCTTTGCACTCTTAGGCTCGTGGTTAAGAAATTAGATATGGGCACTGTAGGCCTTGGTCCTCATAGGCTATCGTGCCAGGTTTAATTTTAGTTATAAAAATTATTATTTGAAAAATTAACTGCCAATACATGAATTTTTATTTTTCTGCAAGAACATTTCTCATATTTCTTTAAAGAGTAATCTCATGTTCGAAATTATTCTGAAATAATATTTCAATGTTTATAAAATATAAATAAAGCCAAAAACAACTTTTCCCAACATTGCACTTTATCAAATATTATTTATTCATTTAATCAAAATCAAAAAAATTTTTAGCCTCTAAATAAATTTCAAGAACCGATACAGATAAAAGCATTAAAAAACTAAACATAGAAGCATAATTTTGTATTCATCTAATTGTATAAACCGTTGCCATTTTTCATTACACTTTAAAGAGGAAAATTCAGTTTTAAAATATGCGATGGATGCCAATAATTAACTTTATTTATCAAAAATTAAAAAAGAAATAAGCTCATTATTTGCTTCCATTTCATTTAACATGTAAAAAAAAAGTAGAGTGATAAATGTTTTTCAAGAGTTGTAATGAATTTCCTTATAATTCGAGAGGGGACTTGTCAAGAAAGATATGTACACCGATTTATCACTGCCTCATTAGATTGGGTAAATGGATCCCACTGGTATATTAAATGACAGGTATATAATTTCGGCGAAATGTCATACAATGTAATTTCCGATCTTTATTGAACTAATGGAGACAGACTAATCATAATCCTAGCTTATTTCGTATTAGAGAAAGATCTTTCTTTTTTTATAACAATAAATTGATCGAAAATATAAATTCAATTCCATCATAAATACGAAGAATATTTCAAATTTTGATATTATAATTGAAGCAAAATTTCCGTTGTTGTTGTTTCTAATCCCAAATGGTGTTGCTAAGCTACACCGTCTCCATTACACCAAAAATGTCCAGAAGTTCCAAAAATAAAATCGGACCCCTTAAAATCTCAAAAACTGTAAAATTTAGACAAATAGGAATATGATCGGGGGAGGCTTAAACAGTCCCACACCAATGACACTCTGAAAAGAGACTCTCGCCTTGGTGAAAGGTAAGTGATTTGATATGGCCGCTCAGAAAACGGAGAGAGCCGTCTGCTGATATTATATTATCGATATATTGAGCTTGTGGCACCATCGAGATCTGTCCGTAAAAGAATGCTATGAATAACACATATTTTATTTTTGGCCTTTTATAAAAACCTTCTTATGTCGATAATTTAATTTTCATAATAGTTGACAATTCCATGGATAAAAAAAATATGAATTTAATTTAGTATCTCTTCATAGGGATTTTTTAAAATTAATGTTAAATTTATTTAAGGCCAACAAATGAAAAATAAGTATGAATAATGGTGTTTATATTGTTAATTTTTATTAATTATCTTCGGAATATTTTGGTGGAAATATTATTTGCGAAATCGTATCAACTACTATAATTCATTTACTTTCAATCAAAATTGTGGGGTTAGATGATAAATTAAGTGTTGAATGTTTTATACTTTCAAAATTAATATAAAACATGGTTCATACAAGTGGTTAAAAATTATCTTTAAAATGTTACATTATACAGTATAATGTTAATTGCAATGCAGTTACAATTGATACGAATTCCATACCTGACAAAAGCAGTTTATTCATAAATAAGTAAAAAAAACGTATTTTTAACATTCACAATCATAGCATCATCTTTCAGTTATAAGAGAAGCTAATTAAAAAAACAGCTACATTTTCCTAACAAGTATAAATGTTTTTTGTAGGAATCTATACAATAATTAAAATAAATCTAATAAGTAAAATATTGGAGAGATAGAAAAATATCTATCTGAGAGGGAGGTTTCGATTAAATAATTATGTTTATGTTAATCAATGTCAAGATACTTACTATACCTCTAGACTAATTAGGATTTTGAATCATTTAATTAAACACCCTAGTTTTATTTGAGCTTATGGTTGAAGTCGGGTTTGTTTATGAGGTAAAGGATTTAAGATCTCTCATTTTTTTAATATTAGTTGGAATACATTCATAGCAAAATTCAGAGACATTTTGCCATTGAAGAATAGGAATAATACATAAAAAGGTTCATTACTTTCCATAGTTAAAGCTTCCATAGTTTAATTTAAATCCCCGCTGCTTGTAGGAAAAACTTTACAAATAGTTTTTGTCTTAAAAATTATCGAAGTTACAGAGATAGTGATAGAATATAAATGTCCAGCCTTAAATATAAGGTCCAGTCTTAAATATGAGGTCCAGCCTTAAATATGTGCTTGAAAATAATTTCTGCAAATACTGTTAAGAAGTTAAGTAATATTTACCAAATAAATACAGACAAATTCTAACAAAACTTGGTATGCTAACGGTAACTTTTATATTTCTATCATGACAATCTTTTGATATAAACTAAAATAATGCATACATGGTTGAAATTTTTGTGAAAAAAAATCCAAGTTTGGAAATCAAAAGTAAAGAATAATGACTATAAATAATCAATATAAAACAAAAAGTACCTGTATAATAAAAAGTAAATCAAAAAAAATGTTCTTATGGAAATATAAAAATTTATCATGTAAAAATAAATAAAGTTAAAAATGTAAGGAAAAAAATCTAATTCACAATCTAATTAGACACTGGTATATGACATCATTGTACCCTCGCCGACAAAATAGTCTGCTTACTTTTTAGGGTTAAATTGAAAATAAACACGAGTTACGATTCATCCAACGACCAAGATAATAGACCAACAACTCCCGCATTGGCGGCTTCGAAAAATGACACGCCATCTTGGAAGACTCCTGAACATTTTTGACACCAGGCTGCGTAAAAAGCATCTCAAGTGCATGTGATATTGGTCTGTGGATTCATATTGTGAAATGTACACAGAAATCCTTGATGAATTAGTATTTATCGCTTGCATACTGAAATGAAGAGAAAAAGAAGTTAGAATTGCTTCTGAGACTTGATGTAAAAAAAAAGTATTTATTTATGCATTCAATTTTCGTGGGCCTCAAAAGGTCTGCTTCCACGTTTAGAAAATATACAAAACCACCGCTACGTTTTCCACCCTCGGTTTTCTCGTGTAATGGACATAGGATAAAAAAAAAAGTTTTCTTTCCTCTTAAGTAATAAAATTTTTTTAAATTCTTCAACAAATTTCTAAACATTTTATCAATTAGTACCTTTGTTAAAAAAAAAATATAAAAATAAGTAATGTTATATATGCGGCTCTATAAAATTTAAATTATGTCGTGAATAATATTCTCAGTAGAAAAGGGATTAGAGAATAGAATTCCTTTTCCTGTTTGCCTTTGATTACTGATTCAGTTTAGTAAACATCAAACTCTTTATTTGTGTAAACTATTTCAATTAACCGAAAATGCTGATCATTCTTGAAGTAATTATGTTTACATGTACCCAGGTTTTCAATTAGTTGAATATTACTACATGGGCTCTCTCTATTGGAATGTTGAAAAATATTTTTGCATCTCTCATTTTCATTCAGTGATTACAACCTATTGTTATTAAAATCTATCATTTCTAGGATTACCCAAATCTTGTAAATTTTGAAGTGTTCATTTAAGGCCGCATTAATAACAATTTAGTTTTCTGAAGCAGATTAAAATATAAAAATGTTTTCAAAAATTCAGCAACATTTATTTTTTACAAAACGTAATAATATTTTTATCTCGAATACAATGATCCAAAATCTCAATTCGTCATATTTTTATTTTCAGTTATATGTCTATACCTGAAATTCATATCATATATTTGAATGCTTGAAATAATTTAATATAATGTAAATTAGATTCAAAAAATATGAAATAAAATATCGAATTGGTCTTATAAAAACGTCAATAAATCTCTAATTTTAAAACTATTCTCATATTCAAGAGATCAAATCAATATTATATACATGAGTAAATTTGCTACGATAAATTTTTTTTTTAAATTATAATTCTCTAAATTTGGAAAAAGTTGTATATTATATTTAGTTTAAGATTCTTTAAAACTAATTGATAACTAATATAAATTATTCCTGTTAACTTAAAATTTCTTTTGTTAACTTAAATAGAATTCATTTTTTTCTTTAATTCAAGACTGAATTTATCCTTTTCAGCTGTTAAGTAAATTGTAATATCTTGAAAAAAAGAATAAAAATGACTACAATCTCTGGTTATTAAATTCTTTTAGATTTCATTTTCTTAATGAACAGTGTGTTATCCTTGTAAAAAGATTTATAAATTGTCGTAAATTATTTTTTCTTATCAGGCCGTTTCTCTAATTACGTCATGCAACATTTATCTTCCAAAACTCAGCAGTAAATCAACGTTCGTTAGAGAATCTGATCTGGCGCAGTTTGATTTGAATGAAACTATGATTTTTCAGAAAAATTTGTATGATATTTACTAAATGCTACATTTTTATATATAAAACTTGTTGATAAATAGTGCAGTACTAATAAAATTTGGAAATGCATTTCGTAGTTACTTCCTAGTCTAGGTGAAATTTTAATTAAGAGTTATTATCAAAGAGACAGATGTTCGAAAATAATTTTTATTGTTACAAGAAAGGTTTATCCAAAATAAAACACGATTTTACCGTGTTTAAAGGATGTGAAGACCAATCATGACATCCGTAACATGGTCTTCTTCTTCTTCTTAGAATTGGGTTTGTATGTCATTGGGCACCTCTGCTTTTATCAGCATTTTGTACCATTAACTCCAAACCCAATGTTTCCTAGTTCCAGTTGCTCGGGTCACCCACTTTATTAATAATGTCCGATAACCCTTTAATGGAGTCTAGGTGTAACTCTCTAGTATGGATGCTACCTAAAGAAGTTAATCTAGGGAGGGCAAGAGCCTCGCGTTCATAAATGATATGCTCTGCCGTTTCCTCTTGTGTATGACATTTCCAGCAGATAGGGTCTTGCTGAAACAGTCCCATCTGGTCAGAAAGTCAGTCATGCTAGGGACTTTCACCAGAAGAAGATGGTTTGGAGGTCATTTCTACCTCAAGTGAAGGATTCATTACTGCCCATTTACAAGATTGCCTCTGAGTTCCCTTGTCTTTTTCAGCAAGGTCTACTACAGAGGCTTCACCTGCAAATGCAGAAAGGTTTGTTATTTCTTGTGTCTTTTCAGCCACAAGATAACAATTAATAAGCTCAGGTAATATAAGTCCACCCAGCATTGCCTGAGTTACTGGGCAAGGCAAATTACTCTAGAAGTTTGCCAGGCAACTAGAGGCTCCGTTAAGACACCAATACCGCGGTGCCAATTAGCCCTAGGCACGGATCGCATAACACCAGGGTTTACGGGAGCGGCCTCTGATTCTATATTTAAAGCTATCCTGTCATTCCTACAGGACATTCGGCGATCCACCACCTGCCGACGCGCCTGGTGGCTGCTCAAGCCCCAGGAAGGTATGCGTACCCCCTGGTTCCAGGTCCGTAACATGGTAGTCTCAAGTAAAGGCGAGGGATCCGAATGAAAATGGCTCCTTTACGCAACGAGGTTTCCCGTGATGAGACTATTCTACCGACTTTATTGTCATGTATTACGTAGATACTTCCTAGTCTAGGTGGAATTTTAATTAGGTGGTATCATTAAAGAGGTAGATGTTAGAAAATAATTTTTATTATTACAAGAAAGGTTTCTGCGAAAGGAAACACGATTTTACTGTGTTTTAAGGATGTGAAGACCAATCATGACATCCATAACATGGTAGTCTCAAGTAGAGGCGAGGGATCCGAATGAAAATGGCTCCTTTACGCAACGAGGTTTCCCGTGATGAGACTATTCTACCGGTTTACAAGAAAGGCTACGTAGATACTTCCTAGTCTAGGTGGAATTTTAACTAGGAGGTATTATTAAAGAGGGATATCTTCGAAAATAATTTAATCTAGAGATTTTACTTTGGAAAGAAACACTTACACAAATTAGGACATCTGTTGCACGTTTGGTCAGTAGGAGAGTTCAGACAAAAAAGCCCCTAGAAAACTTAACCCTCTCAGAAGCGTACTATATACAGTTCACTCATTCGTTGAGAATAGTGGTGAGAGATGACATCATTAATAACGCCAGTCACATTCATAGCGCCAGTAACATTTTGGAATTCCTCATCAGGGGTGGTATAGCTCAAATATTTGTTAAAAGGGGTTATATATATATATATATATATATATATATATATATATATATATATATACACAGGGTATCTTTTTTTAAAGTGACAGTGTTTGGAGCGCCCTGTAGCGCGATCTAATAGTCGGAATGGCACCAAACTTGGTATTCAGACTAATCAAAACACGGAAAAATGATTCCGTGAAAAAAATTTTAGTTCCAAAAATCGCCGCTAGGTTATTTTGTGGCGCTTTACAATGTAAAAATGTGAGAAAAGAGAAATACTGACACACACAATCGTACAATTAAATTTTTAATGTTTGTTTATTACAATAACTTCTCCGGTGAGGAATTAGACCACATTCCATGTGAGCTCCGTTCTCAGAAATAACACCGTGCATTCTGCGTACAGCGTTCCCCACAGCCGAACGTAACATGTCACGAGGAATATTCCGCACTGTCTTTGTTAGGTTGTCCTTTAGAATAGACAAATTTGATACTCCACCAACATAAACGCACGTTCCGGTAACGTGAGAGACATGGCCACTGGAGCTCGTTTACTTCAGCTGAGATTATTTGTCGGATCTGCCTACTACTTGCTTTTATAGCCTCTATTACTGGCACTGTCATCGAACAACATTTGCATTTTGCTTTGATACCTGTGTTTTATGCTAATTCTCGTTATTGTAAACTACAACAGCGCCACAAAGTGCCCTAGCGGTGACTTTTGAACTAAAACTTTTTTTTACGGAATTTTTTTCCCATGTCATGATTAGTCTAAATACCAAGTTTGGTGTCATTTCGGCTATTAGATCGCGCTACAGAAGCTCCAAACACTGTCATTTTAACAAAGATCATCCTGTTTTATATATATATATATATATATATATATATATATATATATATATATATATATATATATATATATATATATATATATATATATAAAGATAGATAGATAGATATTAGATTATTTCTGAATATAATAATTCATAATTTAGAAGCAGTCTGTAGCAGAGTGTTAAGGCAATGAATTCAAGACACAGATACATTCCAAATGGCATTTATTTAAAGAAAAGATGAAATAAAGTTAAATTGTCCATCTGTAAGATAGATGTGACACTTAACGTGGTTAGCATACATGTGTGTGTTGTTTCTTACTGAAGGGGGTTTATATAGGGATTGTTAAATGCAAAAAATGGTCATAGAAATTCACTGGCACCTGCGTTTCAGGACCTCAGTGTAAGGGTAAAACAAGGGAACATTCATAAATTTAGAATTGTTTTAAATAGGTCAAATTTAATATTACACACACGCACACATACACACACACTTCAGAAAACAGGAAAAGTGAAAAAATATTGCAAGAAAGAAACACTATAATATTAAAAAGATCAAAAAAATGGTAAAATAAACCAATCTTTTAATTTTAAAAATATAAACCCGATAATAATCTATTATATCAACATAAGCAAAATTACAAAACTTCATGGAATTTTTGTTAACTAATTTTGAATATGTTGATTGTTTCTAATAGATCTTCCATCCATGAAATGAATGTATCAGAGGGAATACATTACATTCAATATATGTAACATAACTGACATCCAACGCAAAATGAATGGTTCAGAATTCTGTCCTTCTTAACAAAATATCATGAAATTAAAAGGAATTTAATGGGAAACTGAAGATAAATTTCTATTTTAGATTTTGAAGATCAGAGAGAGAATATCGACGTAGATTCTGACGGCCAAGAAACTACATTTTTTAAATAAATCCATATATTTTCGTTTATTTTTCTCTTACTTGGATATTTGTAGTTATAAATCTTCTTATCACAAGTATAGCTTTCTTTCAGATAAAATTATTGACTTTCAGTTTCTTTCCAAACAAAAAAAATTTGATTTTACCTGTGGTTTAAATTGCGTGCTAATATGCGATTCTTTAATTTTTACAGGAAATTAATTGTGAATGCTTAAGATGTAAATCTAAAAAAAAATTTTACAATTCTATTTTTCATGAACACAAAAATGCACATTTACAACAGAAACCCCCAAAAAAATAAATAAATAAAATGCATAAATGCTATTAAATGAATACATTTTTTAAATCTATAGTTATAACCTAGTTTGTAGTATTTAAATATATGAATTTAATACACCCAGAAAAATTATTAGCTTTCAAAAATACGTCTAAAATTTTTTTAAAAATATGACTTCCTAAAAACACGTATATTTACTGTTAGAATCGAAAGATAAAATTAAGTGTAAAGCAGAAATAAAAAAAAGATCGTCATTTTAGGCATCGAAAATTATGTTATCTAATCATTTATCTATAATTAATTGAATAACATTAATGTACATTTCTAAACAGCACAAAACAAATATTGTTAATAGATAAAAATTAATCGCTTTTAAAGAAAAGGACATTTTTTTCTAATTAGGCTTAAATTTGTTCTGCTTAGAAAATCTATGCTGATTAGAAAATAAAACACTGTAAATTTCTTAACAGCGCAAAACGAATTTTATTAATAAATCCTTGCTTATCATTTTAATATAGTAAATGACAAGTCTTTCTAACTAAACCTAAACTTACGGCAACGTATTTTAATACAAAGAGAATAGCATACACTCAATAACAAGGCATCTCAATATTTAGAAAACTTTATTTCTTTTCCAACAGTTTATGCAAATCTTATAGCTTCAGATTAGATTTAGAATTAGCCTTAGACTTTTCAAGAGCTTATTCTATTTGTTTAAGATTTTCCAGTTACTGGTGGAACACTTTTTCGTTCTGGTGCTGTTTCCGTATTGTTTTGGACTGAAGACGTCGTATGTTCGTAGTTAAAAAAATTTTTTTTTAATTAAGATTACTTAATTGGTTGCTCATGATTTATAATTCTGCATTTGTATTACTATGTTTTCTCTTAATGTAGGTAAAGTATAATGATTGTATTGATTATGTAAAGTGCATGCTTATAAAGACAGCATATACAACATTGTACTTCAACTATGAAGTGTATACAGTTAAAGCATAATATGTTGTTATATTTTAATTTATAAATGTTATATATTTTTATAATTTATATTCATATTTATTCCTAAAGAATTATTTTAAATGTCTTTTCCTTTTCTTATAATAGAATAAAAATCCTTTTAGAGCCGGAATTTTTCAAATCAAATAAACAATTTTTAAACTTTTTAGGCGAAAACATGTAAAATTTATATCTTTTCTTGATAAAACATATTTAAAATAGGCAAGCTTTCACAGTCATAGATATATTATATTCTTAAGACCTTAATAGGATGATCGTGAAAGGCTAAAATAATCGCACGATATTAAAGCTCACCATAATGCAACAAACGAACAAAAAAGGCATCGTTTTCAAGGGAGAAAACATTTCCATGTTCCGATAACCAAACACAAATATTTGAATGCGAATAAGAACTATCTTTAGTTGTTCACTTCCCTTTGTTAAAATGGAAAAACTCGCTGATTTTTTTTCGATATGGTATAGATTAAGAAGTATGCTTAGCCCCACTTGAAAAGGGGATTTAAAATATTTGTTCATGGGGCGTAATCTTAAGCCCTAAAACAGACAAAACCTCCTTGGTGCACAAAGCTAAAAGGTGCAAGATATTTTTTCTCCCACTGACCTTCGTTCATAAAGGAAAATGTCAGTATTTATTACTTTTTCGTGACTACGTTTCAACAATAAAATGATATCATGTTGCAAGAATGTATTGAGTTATTCTTAACCACTTTCATTCACATTAAAATCCCCGAGAAAATGGATTTTAGTTCACGAATTTCTTTTGTTTCCTATTTGAATTTTATTTTGGAATTTATTTATTTATTCCTTTTTCTTTTAAGAATAATTTTTACTTCTTTTGTTCCACAAAAAATCGTGGTTTATCCTTTTGATTCAAAAGAGGTGTCAGATACTCTAAAAAGTTTTTTTAAATACTATAGATGCAAAGACTAATATAAAATTAGTTTCATAAACTTGTTTTACATTAAAAATTATTTTTATTATTATTTATTTTTTTTAGAATTTCTTTGCTGAAAACTATGAAATTATTTATTTAAGAAATGTAATCTTTTTTTTACAATTTTATCGCATTGGTATTGAATGATGTAATAACAAATTACATATAAAAATTTTATTACTTTTAATATTCTTTATCATCCTAATAAATTTGGACGTGAAATGGAAAGAAAGAGATAAGAAACGTCTATACAGCATTTTTTGAAAATTAATTGGATTATGAAATCGACTTGTTTGTAAAATATAATTTTTATGGAAAGATTAATTTTAAATTTAAAATTCAAATAGAGTATACAGAAATAGTATATTTCTTAAGTGGTGTACATAGAACTATTTTTTTGCCAAATACTTTTATTTAAATAATTATGTTTAAATGTTTTTAATATAAAGTCGATTAAAATAATCATATTTGATCCCGTGTAACGGATAACATAACTGGCAAAGGCATTTGAACATCCGACGAATATTGCACACCGAAAAGACTTTTAAGAAATAGAAGACTGTATATGCAAGTTGCAGAGGATGAAACTCGGAAAAATTTTCAAGCATATGTCACTGCAGAAAACAAAAATGAAACACAAACACAACAAAAACGAAACACAATAATGGCTGGGCCGTGTACTAGCCATAGTGAATCTAAAAAAAAAACTATTTTAGGAAAGAAAAATCAACAACCAAATATATTTCTCCCATTAAATAAACCTACATTTCATTTAAAGAAAATTGTTATTAATATTATTAAGAAAAATCTCTTTGAACTAATATTCTTGAGATTTCAGAAATTAAAGCTCAAATAACTGTTTTTAATACTTTTAAATATCTTAATATATTTTACAGACTTTAGTACTAATTATTTACTTTTTATTTCCAAATATTTCGCATTAACATCAGACAACTAATTTTGCTTTAGACATATTGTTTTATTCTTAACTTTATAATATAATTAAATTGAAAGTATAAATAAGAATAAATTATGAAAATTTCTAATAATTGTAGTAATAATATTTTTTAAAGTATGAAAATGCTGCATGCGAAGAATATCAGATGTTTCTTTTCCTGTAACATGTGTTTGTTTTAGAAAAATCATCATCAAATTATATTTATTTTTCCTTGAGGGATAACGAACATTTTTCATTAATCCTTGCATAAAAGCATTTTATTCTTACAAATCTCAGGTAAGTTTTACCTTGGTTAAAGTTATATTTGATTATCACTCAACGGGACCGGGAATTACTGTTTAAAGTTGATTTCGAACCACTAAAAATATCCATGAAATATCCATAGGTGGGACTCGAACCCACGAACTGCCAGAGCGGTAACTGTTTGGCTGCCCGCACGACATAGTAGCAGGAAGAATCTTGCCGCCTTATTTTATCGAAACAAAAATATAACAGAATCTAACATGTTAAATTAATTTTTTTTATAAAATCAAAATAATTTTAACATTTCTATTTTAATATACTTTTTTCCTTGTTTAATACTGTAGAATTTTTTAATAAAAAGAATATGCATTTGCGTTTAAATTGAAATGGCGTAGATGCGGAAAGAATTCCCGCCTTTTGATTTATCAAGTATCATGTAAATAAAATCTCTGACTGGAAATAGAGTTTTAAATTCAGACTGGTTGTAATGCTGAGTGGATGAAAATGCTTAGTCGCTTAACGAAACATTTTTCGTTTATTATTTGTTGATTGTTATAAACCAGGAGTCTAAAAATATAATTCAGATATCCGATTATTATATGTAAGACAATGCATAGAATGCCCAGTGACAAACATAATTTTCTGTAAACTATAACAATCTATTCATAATTACAATGATTGTTGAAAAAATGGTTACTTTTTCTTCAAGGTAAAACAATTTCATTGAAAAAAGCCCTGCAAATTTCTGAATGACTTTCATAATAACATATTTAAATGATGAAAAATGCTTTTAAATAATAAAATTTACCTATTGATGAAAAATGATGAATGTCATAATTATATACTTAAATGATAAAAAGTGCATCAATGTTTCTTTCAGAAATCTAAATCATCCGAATAGCTGCAAAATTTACTGTCATTTTTATGTTGTTCATAAATAACAATTTTTATAATAGTTGTTAAAATTTTACATTAAAATAGATGTAAGTTCTAACAAAAATTTCCCTAGAACATGTATAAGTCATACTTAATATACATTTAATACTTAATAAGAAATTAAAAATTATTTCTAATATTTTTGGAAAAAGGGAGATGAATGTCCAAAATAAAATTTTATTTGATTTGATAATTTTTATTTAATTTATATATTCGATTTGAATATAACTCATTAGAAAACATAGATTATAAAATAGATACTCAGCATCTCTATAGGCATTCAATGTTTATTTTTAAAAAAACATTTTCTCACCGGAGGAAAAAGTCGTAAATCATCTTATTTCACTGCTTAACTTCAATTTTAACTTTAACGAAAGGTAATATTTTTTAGGCTAAAAGGAAACACATTTCGTAATTGTAGGGAAACGGTAAAAAAATTAACAAGAAATTAAAAAAAGAAAATTATAAATAGGTAATAATTGCTGGACTAGATAATAAAATGCTTCCCGTAAAACATCATTGGTCATACATTGTCATTTCATTAGCACCCAAGACAGACATTCCCCTCAGGGTTACAGGAAACAGAGGGAAAAATGGGGATTAAATGAAAGAATGAGTGCTTACCTTAGACGCTAAGATTCAAAATCGGACATTTACTTCTGTGGAAAAAAAATGTGAAAGGAAAGAAAAGGGAAAAATATGAAAAGATTTTGTGTGAATTTTAAAATTAAAACCATTTCTTTTTTCATTTCAGCAGTGCCAATGTTTCATATCGGTCAGTGACTCAGAAAATTGTTTATGTGTCTTCGTATTTATGAAGTTTGCTATTTGGCATAAGAAAATCGTATTTGAATAAGTGATTTCGAAACATTTCTAAAACAAGTAATCATAATGATTTCTTAGAATAAACTAATTTTAAACTATCCGATTTAATGAAAATATGAAATATTTAAAGAATTATTTTTTTCAATTAAAAACTACATTTTTTTTCTAAAACTTTCTACTTTCAAAATATAATTATACAATTTGATTCAAATATAAATTTAAAATACTATGACAGGAATTTTTGCTCTATAGTTCTGGAAAATAATAAAGATTTTAGTAAGTGTTTTTCTAATGATTTGTTTGTTAGATTACAAAACTCGTATGTATCCCTATTCTTATTTAAAGGTTTCACGAATTAATAGTTGTACCAATCTTAGATATACATAAGAACAAAAGTGAAGCAAACTTTCTAAAATATAACAGAAAATTAGAAAAAGCATTGGAAGTATTTTAAAGAAAAACATTTTTTACAGTGTCTGAGAAATAATTTTTATATAACGTTATGGCTATAAAAGACCAGTAAATTCCTTATAAATATTTATAAGCATCTTTTTTTATAACATATTAATATCATCATTTAAATTTATATCAATATGCACACATAGTTATTTCTAATTTTCAAATTTCATTGAGTTTCAAATTTTATGAATCCTAAACACATAATGAATATTTGCTGAGGTATTTTATTTATACTTAAAAAATTTTTAATTCATTCATAAAATTTATTGATGAATTCCTCTCAATAAACTTGTAACATTTTATATTTAAATTAATCTTGCATAATTATTTGCATTTACATAGCTAACAACACAATATGTCTCTTAATTGAATCAATTAGTAATTACTTCGCTCTTCTTAAAATCTTTTTATATCTTTTGAAGAAAAATCATTCAAAATTTTGAAATTTTTGCTGAATTCAATTTAAGCAAATTTTATAAAATTATGTTATATGAAATCAAATATTACTCATATTGTCATGTGCTAATACAATAATTAATGAAATTAATTGGCGGAGATGGCTTTACAATACATAATTATAGTCATCTCGCAGTGTTACTAAATATAGTCACAGCAATTTCAAATGTTAAGTTAGTTTCACACTTTGAAAATTTCACATTTTTTAATGGAAATCTTACAGCTTTTCTTTTTGAAATACTACATTAATTTATCTGTTATAAAGACCATTGTAAAAATATTTAATAAATATTTAAAATTTATATCATTTTTCAAAAAATACAATGCCGCTCAACTTGCCTAATGGTTAGCGTGACTAAATACGGATAGGGAGGTCCTGGGTTCGAATCCCGGTTCAGGCTTGGATTTACTTTCTCTATCTATCCTTTCTTTGTATGAATGGATTGTGAATGGTTGCCTTCCCTATAAACGGGTACCTATGGCATGTGTTTGGATATACTTTTTAATCAAAAGAGTTGTATAAAGTATACCAAATATTTTAATAAAAAATACTTCATGAGAAAGAGAAAAATTAAATAATTAAATTAAACTTCCCTCAAATTAATTTACATAACAATGTAAAAATATAATAATAACAGTCTAAGAAATCTAATAGGAAAAAATTAGTAAAATTCTAAGCATTATTCAAGTTATACTGAATGGTTAATGCATTGTATTTTGTACGAAATATATTATAAATTAAAAAAAGTATTTTACCTAAAAATTATGTGTTTGACAATTAAATTATTATTCATTTAATAAAAGAATAGTTTAGATTAATTTGCGAGTGTTCAATGTTTGGATTCAGTAATAGTTAAGAAACATTTTTAAAAAAAACTATACAGGTGTGACAAAAATATAAAATTCTTTAGACAGTCAGCAAATTTTTTGTATTTAATTGCATTCTTAAAAGGAAACAAAATGTAATAAGAAAAACAACTTATCATTTGAAGTAAACCATATATCTTACTTGATTTATCTGATGAATAGACTAAGTTACAAGTGGTTTAAATATTTAAAATTCTAAATATGTTCCATTATGTTTAAAATTCAAAAAGCTTAAGAATTATTTTTGAGGGACCTTGATTTATTGTTTAAAAAAGATGTTGCAGGAGACGTAGCTGTGATCCTTGAACTCGAAAGGAATTTGACTAGCAAGTCCCAGACGAGGAAAAGCTATAAAGACTACTCTTTATGGAGCTCCATTATCCAAAATCTCACAGATTTCTAAGCGGTACAGTAACCAAAAGAGTTCATATATTTCATATACATGTAAATTTATCATTTAAAAGAATTTCAGAATCATTCTAAGGAAATTATATAGTTTGTTTTATTTTGAAGAAAAAAATTATGGTTTAACTTTCAAGTTAAGCCCTAATCATACAGCTAGTTGCAGCATGGGTTAGAATTTCGACACCCATTTGAACAGTTTGTGGTTTTGGGTATCATTTTAAGTTACACTCATCATCAGATACACATTTTTTTAGTGGTTCTGGTTCTGAAATCATTTAAAATCATGGATACTGTCGAATTGCCGTTTGTGAGCAAAAAGAGAACGTGAAACATAAATTTAACTAAAGTAAATCAAAGAAAATTGATGCCTCATTCCATTAACATATGGTCAGTTCAAAAAATAATGTTTTCAAATTGTATACCGGCAAGATTAAAAGAGAAAATGGAAATAGTTCAGTTATAATTTTAGCTAAGGTAACGAAAAATATGAGCCAAATGGAATATTAAAAATGCATAGAAAGTAAGCTTATGTGCCAGAAACGGACCGGAACAAACCCCATTCAACCACTCAAACTAAAGACAAAATTTAAATAAATATTGTGAATGAAGCTTTAGACACTGCTTACATTGAAAATATGCTTCTACTACTTAAAATTACGTTATTGTCTGTCCTAGCAAATTATTGTATTTCAGAGAGAATCAACTTCATCCATTTCAAAATTTATAAAGCTTAATTGGCTAACTGCGATATCATATTTTTCGACATATTTCGTTATAGCCAGTGTTCTGTAATATAAATCTTGCAGCGATAAATAAGCGGTATCAATAAATAGAATATTTTAATCTATTTCGTATACTTTGGTATACTTAGTTTGGAAACTCTGTTGGTTATTATTTAGTTTAAAAAACTCAGTTGATTTATATTCTTATTAAAACTGGGGGGGGGGTTATTGGTGTAGAATCAGGCATCCCTTGGTTTGGAGAAAAATTTGGCGATACAGTTTATCTATAAAGTATAATTTGTGGTAACTCTGTCGTGTAGTGGCAGCGGCCATCTTAATAGTTACATCCAGACTTCAGAAAAATCCCTGGAAACAAAAGGGGAACCCGATTGTAAACTTTTACGAAATTTGGATTAAGAGAACATTTTAAATCTTTATATTTGATGATAAATGATATATTTTAAAAGATGTCATCCCCAGTTTTCACGAAGCGAAATTTTTACTAAGACAACAATTATCAAATGAAATTTTAAGTAATTATAAATATTGTACAATCGCTGACGACAAAATAATTTGTGTAGTTTATTAAATATTTGGTGTTTTCATTTATTAAGTTGATTTACTTCCAAGAAAACTTGTAAGTTTTCAGCCAATGTAAGCATTTAACATTTCTCTTTTTGTTAAGGGTATATAATATCGCTTACAAATTTAAAAAGAGCACATGAAATAATTTTTAATACAAATTTAACATTATTGCTTGAGAAATTGACAAAATATTATGTTATCTTTAATTAGTAGTCTCCAAATAAAGCATTTTTTATATTATATTTCTTTAAATATACAATTATAATTAAATCTACTATTTTTTAAATAACAGTATATCATAGATATAAATTCATTTTCTCTTATCTATTTAATAAAAAGTTTATAATCCTATTTTAGTTCTACGAAATTGATCAAATCATACATCAGAATTTTTTTATTTACATCTGTTGTAGCATAATATTTTTAATTAATAAAATATTAAAAAATTAGTTATTTTTTTCTTTCAGCTAATTATATGTAACTCTTCCTAATTATGTAGGCATTTAAATTATAATGTAATTTAAATTCTTAAGTTGATATACTTAAATTACACGATAATTACAAATAAACGATATAAGTAGATATTGTCAAATTTTCGAAAATATTTATTTCATTTAAGATAAATATATCTATCTCAATGCATAACTTAAAATTCCCATTTAGAAAAACCTGAATATTGCAATAAAGTTTGTGTATTTTTGTTTGCTATTTCTCATCTATAGAGCAAACCATTTGCATACCATTTTGGAAAATAAAAATGAAAGAGAAAAGTCATTCACAAAACTCGAAAATGCAAGGTAAGAGGATTTTGTTAGAAAGAAATTACGTAATGTGTTTTACCTTTGCTTATAAAAAGAAACGAATTTCTAAGGGTAAGGTGAACAGGTTTATCGGTATATTAATAAAGAGATTGGTCGAACGTTCTTTTTAAGATCACAAGTCAAAAACAGAAAATATTCACAACTTTGATATTTAATTGAATATTTCAAATCAGAGGTTAATTATTAAACAAAGTGGTTAAAAAAAATACAAATGTTTGCAAGTTAATATATGGCATCTGTATAAATTGAAAAAAATTAACTAAACTTTTAAAAATTTAGAAATACATTGATTTTAAAAATTAAATAATTTATTACTATTACAGCATGAGTAGTTAGCAATATAATTCGCAACTTATATGAGAATTAAAAAGTATTATGAAATACAACTAAAATAAAATTGGGTACCTTAACTGTGTATTGAATGAAAAGTAATTACACAAATCACCAACCATTTTAATTCTAATACTGAAAAAACTAGAACAGCGTTGATGGTTGAATGACCAGTGCTCTGCTGCTTCTTGGGTTAGAATCCCACTTCAGGAGTGAATATTTGTTATGATTTTACCTCCTTCAATTTGAGGTAAAGAATGTTTAAAGAAATTTTTGAACTTGCTCTTAAGGAAGTAACTAAAAGTCATATATAAAATAATACAGTACTTTTCCTTTAAAGGTACGACACTTGTGTATTGGCACCATATTGGCACAATTATAGCTATATTGACGAAATTTTATTTATTTTTTAATCTTTTAGCTAAAAAAAAATCAAAAATTAACACTAATAGTTATATTTATTCAATATAGATGCTTATTCCTGTCACCATTAATAAATAAAATCTACGGCGGTAACAAAAGAAATGTGGGACCAGCAAGCCAAATTCTTCACTGCTTTAAATAAAGGGAAATAATAAAATATAAAGGGAGATAATAAAGCCATTTTGGATTAAAATTATATTTTATAGCATAATATGATTATTGGAACATATTCATCATTAGTTAAAGCTTTTTTGTTTAAATGAAATCGCAGTTTTCACTCTTGATAATTCTCAAATTTTAAAATTAATTGCTCTAAAAATAAAATAATTTTTTTTAAAATTACGAAATTATGATTAATTAAAAAAAAGTTAACGGGAGCGAACACAAACTAAGCTTACGACGCCTGGTGTCGACGATAAAGCCTAATAAAAAAATATGTCAAATGGCACATTTTTGACGGAAAAGTATCGCTACTACATTTGAATTTTCAAATCAGCTGAAATGCTAGCTTTGCAAATACTTTTGAATATTCTATAAATCGCAATCAATCTGGATATCACTTCAATCAAAATGAAATCTCAGAGTCCCCATCTAATAAGATACTTGCATATGACGTCATCGGATCCTCGAGGACGAAATTGTCGGTTTATTTTATTAGAGGGAAATCAAAAATAAACACGAGTTACGACTCATCTTGTAAAATACACACTGTTGTTGTTGTTGCATGCCCCCAAGGTCAACAGCGCTAGACCAGGTCCATGAGCGCGTACACCTTCAAATAGTCTAGTACCATATGTGGATTCTGCATCAGATCTCTCCCGGAGAGACTAAGGCATTGAAGAATATGTTCAGGAGAGGCCTGTTCATTTAAACACTTAGAGCAAATTTCGAATTTCTTCGTACCCTCGACGAATTTCAAGTTACTAAGAAGGCCACTTCTCAATCGGGCAATAGCCGTTTGTTCTTGTCTATTAAAACCAGTAGACACAGTAATCGTTGATGAATAAGTATTAATCTTTTGCATACTGAAATGAAGGTAAAAAGAAATTAGAATTGCATATAAGAATAGAATTGTGATAAAAAATATTTAGATATAATTCCATTTTCGTGGGTCTCAAAAGGTCTGCTGGAACGTGCAGAAAACATATAAATAACATTCATGTTTTCCGTCCTCAATTGTTTTCTTCTTCTCGAAGTGAAAGTATCTAATTACAATTAATTTAATTTAAAATTTACTTTTAAAAATTATTTTAAATTTACATAAAATAATAATTAATTTTAAGTTTTGTCTTAGTTGAGAAGCATATAACGATTTCAATTTAGTATGGATTAAGAAATAAATCCCTGACCACATATATGCTCTACTTTAAAAGCAATCTGTCGATCCATGAAATGATTGGTGTAATACATTCTACGGTGGGTTCCAGATGTGTAGGCCATTATGAGTAAAAAATAAGGAATCACATAGAGTAGTGAACTAAACATCTTTAAAAAAAAGTAAGTTTGATATACTTAATATTCTTTTTCAAATAGATACTGTTAATTTCAATATATGAGCATATTATATTTTACTATACATTTCGATATAAATACTATGCTGATAACTATTTTGATATTATTCCAGTTTTGATTAAAAAATATATACAGGAACATGATGCTCTTCTAGATTCTGTACCTTTAATTTCAATTAATATTTAACCAAAAACGAATTTTATTTGTCTTTCCATGATTACATTTTGCACTGAAAAGCTCTAACTCTCAACTGGGTGAAATTTAATATTAAATCACAACTAAACATAGAGCTCTGAACCAGTTCAGTTTCTTTGAATCTCCGTGGTCACAATGTTTACAAGAACAGATTAAACGGAGACTTATAATCCATATCATTATCTACATCCCCGCCGAGGTGGGACTCGAACCAATTAGCTATTAAATTAAAATCAAAACCATTCAGCTGAAATTCCGAAACCTAACCATTCGGCTATCACTCAGCAAAGCTGGACACAGAAAGGATTAAACTGAAGACCACTTATTATTTAACTATTTTTGTTCGGTTAGTAAAATTTGTTAACCAGGGATTTCATACAAGTGCCACGAATTTTTAGAAACAGATAAATGACTATTTTTTATCACTCAAATATGAAAATCACAGCAGCTTTTTTAAATTATCGGACAGAAAATGAAAATCATGCTCATATTAAACATTATTTGGTTCAATTTATGTTTACTAATATGTCATCACCACGATCATTTAAGTAAACAAAATGTGTTAACATATTTTATATTTGATTATAAATATTATTATTTTTAAAATAAAGAATTATTCAATTATGCTTTCATGACTTTTTCTTAATTTTTCCCCCAAAAATCGAGCTGATAACTATCTAAATATCTTTAATCGCAAGGAGGAAATATTGAGCAACGTGTTAAAATAAATCGGAAAACAGGAATTTTAAATATCATTAAATGTCAAATACACGTTTTATTAACTGTTCCGAGCATTTTACAAAAAAATTTTTCATGATCTTTTGTTATTATTTGCTTATTTAAACTTAGATAAATAGCTATTGATGCAAACAACAAACAATATAATTTCTATGAATAAAATACTGAAATAACAATAACATCGTATTATTTTTGAGAATCTTTCAAAAATCCTATAAAAAGCAGAATTTTTCGAAATAAAGTAAAAAATAAACTTATTTAAAAGTGTGTAATTTTATAAAAGTTATTATTGCAAAGAAAAAATGAAAATTTTTAAATATACTTTTGAAAAAAAAATCAAATTAAATTTGAAAATATATTTTGTTTTGTTTTAGTTGTGATTTTATGTTAATTTTTTTTATAGAATATGCAACTCATTTTTTATATTTTCCCTTTAAAATTATTGTTTTATAGAACAAACTAAAATAAGTTTAGAGAGTGAATAAAAATATCCATTTGATTTAAAACAAAACTGAGTCATTTTATTAGTCTGGGTAATTCGCGCTACAGAAAGGTCACATTAACATAAACAACCCTATAAAAATGGCTTAAAAAATTAAAAATTACATAGAAAATAACAAATCAGCATCAAATTAAATTGGAAATGCTACCGACCTGAACTTCATTATCACAAAAAATTTTAACTGTGTAATAATGTATAGAACTTCATTTATATAAAACATGTGCAAAATAAACTCTAAGAAAAGGTCATACATGAAAAAAAAATTGAAAATGTAATCCATTTACTAATGTATCAGTAGTGGCATTCTTATAAAAAAAGTGTATAGTCACTAAAAAAATCTATATTCATAATTTTCATACTGTGTCATAAAGAAAATTCCGCCTAGACGAGATATTATATTTAATGAAATACAAAAATTCAAATTTCATTTTTTCCCCACAAAAATAATTACAAAAACTATACAGCACTCAAGGCCTTCATAATATTATACTTTGTCATTCAAATTACATAGACTTAGAATATACTGGACTAAATTAAAATCTAAATAAATTAATCTGCTAAGTCGTTATATTTATTTTCTTGCTGTACACACAATATCATCATCTGGGTAAATAATTTCGCCATCATTACATTAATTCCTGATATTGGTGGTGGTTTCACAAAATTCTCGAATTATTTTCCATTACATTCTGCAAGTAGTAGAATATTTTTATTTTTTAAATCCAAACAATGAGACATTGGTATAAACGTCGCACTACTAAAAATTTAATTTTAAAACACGTAACGCTCAACATTTTCCCCAGAAATTATGATATTTATTTTGCTGAGAAAATATCTTAATATCATTTCTTAAGACTATTCAATTATTATCGAGCAGACAAATCAATTTTTGGCACGTTTCTTTATATAAGCATATTGTACAAGTATACCTTTCTCTAGTAAATAAGTTTGTTACACCATTTATTCAAAATAATGGTTTATCATGCTTGATCCTCATTGACGCCAATGCCGAAAATTAATTTGCCAGCAAGAGTTAAAAAGTTTTCCATTCCAGAATTAAACAGTGACAGAACCATTTCAACTGTAATAGCCAGACTTAGAATAAAACACTTGAAAGGCATGAAAATTTCTACAGATGGACAAAGGAGTTACATCAAACTTTGTCCTCACTGCCCGGACAGCATTCAACTGTCTCCACAAAACATCTTCAGTTTTCCAGCAATGCTGCCCAAGCTTTTTAAAATCAGCATAGAGGATCCTGTGGAGCTTCTTTTTACAGATAAGGCTGTAAAGATTGCCAGGGCTGTCTTCGACAGCTTCGGGGACATTTAGGGCTTTTGCATGTACTCCATGGACACGACAACACTAGTTTATCACGTCTTGCAAAAACACCAGCCCACTGTGTCCACGCATTATTGTGTCGTTTAGAAGCAAAACATTAAAAATTGTTTCTTTTACTTACTTTGAGGTGATACATGTAATTGATATTAGTTAATGAAAATATATTGTATTTGTCAAACCAGGACAAGGAGATACTATGGAAGGCACTTGATCAGTACGTAGTTTAATATTTGTCAAACAAAAGTATTTTATTCAATTCTATTTTCAAACTTTTATATGCTACTTGAAAACTTTTATTCCAACATTTTTTATATTTTATAAATTTTGGTAAGGTTTTTTTTCGATAGATTAGTTCTAAAATAAGGTTCGTTTAAAGTGCGTTGTCCGACGCGAATAATGCAAGCAATTGCTTAGTTAAATTCGTTAGTTATTTGAAATTTGGCGAGAATTCTCGACTGAAACTCTTTTTTTTTCATGCATTTGATTTATAGTTTGTTTTAAGCTAGCTATCTTTTAGCTTATTAGAAACATCATTGTTTAAAATTATAGTTCTCTAAGCACTTATCATTCGACCAAATTATTTAATGATGATCAATCTTTCCCAAAATTTACCATGGAAGGTGGCAGTTTCCAAGTCATCAATGATACAATTTTAAATATCGATAAAATATTTTTATCGTTTCCTGAATAATAAATAAATATCAAGAAACCAGAATAAAAAATAAATATCGAGATATAAAAAAATACAGATATAAAAAAATTCACAGATTTTTTATAATAAATAAAAACATTAAATTAACATATATTAAAATTCTGAAACAAATATTAAACTAGTTGATGAGTGAAATAAAGATATTTAATTGTATTGTCAATATATATAGTATAATATAATATACTAAACTCAGTGGCACGACAGCCTATGCGGCATTTGGTTCCCAAACATGCTTGGTACTCAGTTTATCGACCCACATATAATATGTACTATATATATACATACATACATACATACATATATATATATATATATATATATATATATATATATATATATATATATATATATATATATATATATATATATATATATATATATATATATATATATATATATATATATATATATATATATATATATATTAAAAAGCGGCGATTTTAGTTACTCTAATTTACATTTGATGCATTTGAGACAAGATTTTCATCCAAAATGACAACTGTAAATAATATGCATAGATAAATACTCGTACGGTCTATAAAATTTTTTTAATACATGTACATTAATCGACACACACTTCCGGGAAGGAAGAAACTATCTGTAATATCTTTAGTATATATATAACTGACTTTCCTACAAGTTATCTTCAACAAGGAATTAAAACACTGTGTAAAAAAACGGTTTAAAAATAAAAAACAAAAACATTTCAAAATATCAAAAAATTTCTATCAGGTTTGCTTGGTTGGATTATAATTAAATATTTAAGATTGTAAGATTCCTTTTAGAAGATTACGAGTGATGCCAAACTAAATCGGAAACTATTAATTTTTATGAAGTCAATCAATGACATATTTTGATGTTAATCATTTCTGCATTTTTATCAGCTCTCTGTTAAACCAAAAGAAAAATGCTTAGTCAATTTGGAATACTTTTCATACGTTGGTCACTGAACTTTCACAGAGAAGTTATCAGAATGCCTAATTTTTCTAATTATAAGCCATTCCTTTTTTTTTTAAAAAAAAAAAGAACTCTTATTTCACTTTTTTCCCTCTTTCTTTGTGAACAATGACACGTACCAACCTTTCAAGATGAGCTTAGAAATTAATTGTAGTTCTCGTAAAGATGTAAAAATTGAAAAAAGTACAAACTTGACATTCCAAAAATGAATGCCATTCTTTTTCAGTCTCACAAAATCTCTTTTTTTATTTATTTATGCATTTAACTGCGGTATTCAATTATAAGAAGTCACGATGGAAGAAATCCTTATTAGAAGCTAAATATAATCTTGCACAAAAATTAAAGTGAAATTTTAAAAGCCAAGAAATGTTGTCGATAAAGAACTGACAATTAGTAATTTTCCCATCAGTCGTGACAAGTAATGTTGCAGCCTAGACATTCTTAATAACAATTCTATATAATGTAATATTTAGGTTGCACATTATTTTTTAAGTAATTATTGAAGTAGTTCATTAACATGTTGTGTGTGTGTGTGCCTGATTATGGGTTATTCCATAAATACTTAGAAATCAGAAATTTATTTTTGAATCAATGTACACGTCTAATAAAAAATCACTGTGTTTTCAAAATAAAAATAAAGTTTTGCCAAAACTAAACTTAACAATGATTTTCTGTAATTAATTATTCTTGATGGCTTACACTAAATCAATTAAAAATATGGTTTCATTTGGTCGAATTCAAGAATTAAAATACCAATAAAAATATTCAAATCATGGCTACTTATTAATTAGTATTGATCGCAATATTCTCCAAGTAAAGTGATACCCCTGGGGTGGTAGGTCAAATATTGAGGGTCATAAGCTTGATCCCTGCTTCTAAATTACGAAGATTCTCACCTGGCTGCTTCCACTATCTGACAGAGCCCAATTAAGGGCTTAGTACAAGGAAGTATGTTGTTGTTGTTGTTACTAATGACACTTGGACAAGCCAAGCTCGCTATGCCTTGGCTATGCGAATTTCAGTCAATTGGGAGCGTCTTTTCGTTTCATCAGAGCACCACGATAGATGGCAGTACCAGAGGATCCACTACCTCAATTTTGGCATTGATCTGAAGGAGGAGTAAATTTTCTCCAGACCATTGCACCCATGGTAATTGCTCAACGACCGACCACAGGTCTTTCGATTCCACAGATTTAACGAGCACGTATATCGCATGTACTCGGTGGGTCTTTGGCGGCATTGGGAATCGAACCCCACCCTTCCGGATTGAAGGCTGATACCCTAACCACTAGGCTACCACGGCTCTGCCCACTCACTTCTACGTGGCATTTATCAACCCCTGCAAAACAGTGGGTTATTAACTGGAAACGAGCCGTACTCTCTAACAAGACCTCTATACGAAAACTAAACCAACTAATGGACTTCCTAATTAATCAAGAGTGCTTATTCACGTGGCTCAAGAAGAATCAGCATTGACCCTCCTCTGCTAATATCACAAGCCTAAGTACTTGGACTTCTGTACTTAGCCTAAGTGCTTAGACTTTGCTAAGCAATTAGCAGCTTCAACCTATTTTAATGGACTCTTTTCAATTTATGTTTTTAATTTATGAACTCCTCTTCAAATTTTTTTCAGTGTGTTTTTAGTCATTATTTGTAATCCTTCGTATTTTCATACTTTGTCATTCATTCATATTGTATTCTCATCATTTGTAATTCTATGTATTCTATGTATTCTTATCATTTGTAATTCTATGTAAGTGTGTTACTCCACATATTTTTGCAACTTGTTCCGTTGTTTTCGCTAAAGGCGGCCGGGACACACTAAATCTGGCTACAATGTCCTCCAGGTGAGGTAACTCATCTGGGGTGGCAGGCCAAGTCTTGGGAATCTTCTGCTTGCTTCCTGCTTCAAAATCACTCCATCCGGCTGCTTCTATCCAACTGGTAAAGTCCATCTAAGGGCTAGGTACAGGGAAGTATGCCGGTGCAACAACAACAACAACGGCACTCACAACTATTCAAAAAAACATATGTTGGCTGTTTTATCAATTTAGTCATCTTAGAAGAATAGAATCTCAATGATATTTTGTATTTTTGCATATATCTCAATAAGAGTCTGCAATCGATGACGTTTTAGAAGTCAAAAGAAATCTGACGCTAACTGATGGTTCAACACTAAATAGTTTTGTAGAAGGGACTCTACACTATATAGTGCATAGCAGTATAATTCTCAGTGACACTTTGTACTATTTTATAAAATTAGTTGGTTAATTTAAATCGCAATCTCTCCATTAACTACACAAATTCATTTGATACTGAAGAAAAATGTTTCTTTAATAGTACTTGATCAGAAGAAAATGTGATAGTAATACGTCATCTTAAATCACATTGATATGATATGATAGATCACAGCTACAAGATTACAGGTGCCTTGTAAACACCGTAGTGTCTTCTCATTGTGCAGTATAAGGATTCACAGCCGAAAATTAAAAATAGATAATTTTTTTCTAACACATATTTCTATAACTCAACCATAGAAATTTTGCGCAATATTTTCTCAATGCCAAATTTTCTCATCTCTAAAAAGAGTTTACTTTAAATCTCTGGTCTCAATCTAAATATGAAAATGAGCATTGAGAAATAAACAAACCATACTTAACTCATTTCTAATAACTGTATTTTCCCATCCACTTTTCCTGTAAGTATTTATTTTGTCAGAAATTGTGTGAGTGGAAGACCATCTGCAATGATGTCATAAATCTGCAAATGTAGAATTCGAAGTTTTCAAATACATTTGTGCTAAATTAATATTTTTTCTTTCCTTGAAAAGCCAAAGTAAATATATAAAAATAAGCTTACATCCATCGTATTACATAGTATATGAATGAATCATTAGGCAGTTCACCTGCTTCTTTATTCACTAGCATATCATCAAAACATTTTTTTAATTTAAGTATATTTTGACATCTATTTAAATGAAATTCCTAATCGGCAACCATCTTTTAAAGATTTTAATAAGCTTCGTATTTACTCTAGGAATATTTCCACGAAAAGACGTATTTATTATTAATCATCTATTTTTATATATTATAGTTGTGATAAAACATCATAGACGCGGTGTTTTGAAATTTAAATAATGTGGAAGAGATTCACACAAAAAAGCATTATATTTATAATTAAAATTTTTTAGTTGAGCAAAAATTTATTACTTTGTTTTTTATGAAGTAACCCATTAAAAATCTTAAGAGGCTTCCACTTATATAAATTGGTTAAATTTTTATTTTGTTCTAATAGTAGCATTAAATACTTTTAGAACAATTCTATTTTTTTCTTTTAATTCTTTACGAAATTATAATTTACAAAGAATTAATAATTTGATTATAATAATGCAAGCCAAAATACTTGATAAGTAATAAAAATTTTTCCAAATATTTCTTTTGAAATAATTCTTAAAGTATAGTTGATGTAATTAAGCAATAAAAGAGCTAGTAGGGTATGTCCCCTAATTGGCGACCTTTGAGACTTTTTTGTCACAAAGCTTAACGTTTGTTTTTGGAATTTACTATCGAGAAATTTTCTAAAATCCATTTTACATGTGAAGCAAAATTGAAGTAAAATACGAGAAACAATAACCTGGCAACAAAAAAATCCAAAAAGCAACAAAAACTCAAATTAGAAATCCCAAAGGGAAAACTGAAAACACTATAATCGATAAAATACGAGAAACAAAAACCTGGAAAAAAAAATCCAAAAAGCAACAAAAACTCAAGTTAGTAACACCAAAGGAAAAACTGGCAACACTGTAATCGTTAAAATACGAGAAACAAAAACCTGGCCAAAAAAAATCCAAAAAGCAACAAAAACTCAAGTTAGTAACACCAAAGGGAAAACTGGCAACATTATAATCGAAACAAAGGACGCCAGACTTGGCAAGAAATCTCTTGGGGGGATATATCATACTTATACCACAAAAAATTATTTTAATGCTATTTAGAACTATATAAATAGCAAATGTTTATGGCTACTGCCAGCAGTAAAAGTACTTTACATTGTTTATTTTTAAGTTTTTGAAGAAGCAATGAGATAGTAGAATAACAGCCACGGTAATATAAAATTCGTGATACAAATTAATGCTGATAAAATATTATTTTTATAGCATTATTTTCGGGAATTCTCACGTGCGTTACTTTTTCAACTCGCTTAAAAACTAATGAAGTTTTCTTTTAAATAAAGGTTACGTGTATATGTGTATTCTTTTTTCACTGCAGCAAGTTTAAATAATTGAATTTAGTATTTTTAAAACGAGGAAGGAGAAAAATTCATTATCATTATATTGTGAAAGTGTTTGGTAATGTATAACAAACTGTATTAGATAAATTAGCATGTAAAAGATTAATTTTAAAATCGCCTTAATTTGTAATGGGTGCATTGCAGCTAGACATCAAGATAATGAAATCGCCTAAGTTTAGATAAGAAGAAAAAAAAGCACTTAAAAATAATTAACTATATTTAAATATAACTTAATGCAACGCTTATTGTTTTCACAGCAGGAAATATTTTTTCTAATCATATTATTGATATTGAAACTATCTGAAAATTTGTGGCAGAAATAAACTGATATTATACGGAACCTGTAGCTCTTGTACTTTCTTTAAAATTTGTCATATTTTTTAGAAAAGAAATAGATGTAAATATATGTGTGTATTTTATAATATATTCACAAATTATTAAAAAATTTTATGTACAATTTAAATTTTTATTTATAAAACTTAAAAATCATCGAATCCATTCTCTATTATTCTAGTAATCTAGCATTATTCTGTTCGTTTAAATAATGATGTTTTTATGTAAGTAACACAAAACTATATATTTTATACCACATAAGTGTAAGTTGATATTTCTTATTCTCATACTCATATCAAAGCAAAAAATTACAAGAGTCACATGTATGCATAAAATATAATTAATTTCTTGGAACAGTTCCTATAAATAAATAATTATTAAAGTTAATTTTGTAATAAAAAATTAGCAAGAAACGCTTACAAAATAAATGAATTATTTTACTTCCTTCTCAGACTATTTCTTATGGTTATAATATATTTATTAGTTGAAAATTAATTACTTTTGCGTTCAATTTTAATATAAACTTAAAGTATTAATATTTCACATCTTCTCTACAGGTGTGCATTCACAACAGATTTTTTATTGATGGAAAACGATAGCGAAAAGTTTTGAATCAAAACCTAAAATACTGTTGCATCTTTTGATTTAATGGATAGATTTCGCAATAAGTTGAAATTGCTTCTTTAATTTATAAATTAGAGACTACTTTTTTTACTAAGCTTCACTGTAATTTTGTTTATGCTAAGTTCAAAATGTTTTTTTTTTAATTTCTACATTTAAACTTTATAATTCTTCATCTATATACATTTATCAATAGGTGATGTACAATATTTTACAAGAAAAATATATCATAAACCTGTATCATAGCTTAAATTAAGACTTTTGCCTTAATCTGCTGAGATATAAAGCTTAAAATTCTTTGCTGGAAGATAAGTTTATGCAGCAGAAAAAACTAAAAAGATTATCTTAGATCTTTAAAAAAAAAAAAAAAAAAGCATAGAGCTAATTTATAAAAAATAGGTGATTTTAACTCTCTTCCATAGATACTAGAATTCTCAGATATAGCGTCAGTTGTATAACATTTATTTAAAATATTACTTCATAAATGTTTCTTTTTTTCTCTCAATTTCATAAAACGAAACTGACGCGATGCGCATTTGGAACCAATTCTTTTTCTGCTCAATCCATTACATCATCTGGTTGCTCATCAACGTCATACCTAATCATCATCTGTCAAAAAGGAATTTTCATTCATGAGTGTGATTTGTGACGGTTTCCCACTTTCTTCCCAGTAAAAACATCTTTAAAACTTATTTACGACTTAAAATTATTTCGGTCTAAGGAGGGTCAAAGAGATACCGCTTTACCAGCTTATGTTTTATTTAACACTCTTAGTGAGACTTCTCTTTGGATTAATTTGTTTGTTAGTTTGGTATTTCATGTTTATAAATATAACTCATTAACTAAGAGAAGATTGAACCTGTGAGCCATTCCTCTAACGAGATACTTTATATAATTTATATATTTAAGAGATATTTATATTCATTTGCTAAACTCAAAGTAAATATCACCTATTTTACATATTTACTTTGAGTAATTAAATAAAGATTAATATAAGTTATTTTGCTTTCATGCACCTACATAATTAACATTTAATTTTTTTAGGATGCCTTATGTCAGTAAATTTAGAATAAGTGACAGCCCTCTGTAACTTGCTTATGAATCTTTGTTCAGATAGAATTTCGAATTATCATTGAAAAGCTTTAACAAGTCATTATTGAAAAGGCAGAAAATCGCATATGCAGGAAAACAGATAAAAATATCCGTATGTATAAACAGACCCTTTTTTCTCTTCAAATTGAAGATGCTAATTTGCAGGCTAAAGCGCTCAGAATGTGAAAGAAATTAATAACTGTATATGAATAATAAAATATAAACTTTAAGTTAATATTTCCATTATTATAAAATTTTAGTCATATTAATAAACTGCTGGACAATTGCTAAGGAACGATCACAAATTGCAATGTAGCATAACATTAAGCGAGACATGAGGCCTAGTAGGATAAAATATAGTTGCCTCACTGTTCAGACATTAGAATAAAGAATATTTATTCTGTGGAAATTACAAAAGTTGTGAAACATCTGAAAGAAAAAAAATGTTCATTTGATGCTGCATACGGAAAAATGGAACAATGCATCTAAAAGTCAGCAGGCACCTTGAAGAAAGGTATCAGTACGGGATATGTCCACCGTGGAGTGTGATGCAACATTCCACACGTCGTATCATACTTTGCACAACATTATCCAGCAGCTGTTGAGGCAATTTATCCCATTCATCTGGGAGTGCACGGATGAGGGTGTTCTTGTTTGTCGGAGGATAGTTTCGACCAGCAACTTGCCTCCCCATAGCATCGCACACATTTTCAATGGGGTTTAGATCAGGAGAACGTGATGGCCATACGAAGCGTTGAATACCCTCGCTGTCTAAGCAATCCTGAACAGCGAGTGTTTGATGACATGCTGCGTTGTCGCCCATAAAACAAATTTATCACCGACAGCACCACGGAAAAAGCGAACATGAGGAAGTAGAACTTCATTAATATATCGTTGGCCCGTCATAGTCCCATTCGCAACCACATGTAGGGGCGTGTGGCCATTGATCATGATGCCGGCCCACACCATGACACTGCATGTCGGATATCGGTCCCTTTCCTAGATATTTTCTGGATGATTAGCAGTACCACTCTCGCGCCAGATCAGTTGTTGTCTACAATCCGATGACAGACTGAACCTACTCTCATCTGAGAATAGTACGCATGCCCAGTTCTGTTCAGTCCAATTGAGATGCTCACGACACCATTGCAAACGGGCAGTACGGTGCTGTCTGGTCAATGGGACACACACAACAGGTCTGCGGGCGTATAGTCCTCCTCCCCTCAAACGTCTGGCAACAGTTTTTCGGGAGATCTGCTTTCCTGAGGCTGCAAGAAACTGATTTGCCACCTGCTGTGGTGCGCCTGTTTCTTTTTGCTGATAAGACGATATATCTGTCTTCTGCAGGCGTCGTACTTCTAACACGACCTCCCCCGTGTCGCCTAATACACATTCCAGTAGTTTTAAATGACTTCCACAGCCGTGAAACAACGCTGTGAGCGATGTCGAACTCCATGGCAACATCTGTTATTTTTCGCCCTTCTTCGATCTTTCCAATAATTCGGCCACGCATAAAATCATCTAAGCGATGTCGGGAAGACATACCAAAAATTTCAAGTTCGTCTATTAAATCTTTCCTGTAAAAATTTGACATGAAACAACAACTGTCCACACGCGTCAAAACCTTTAAAGCTCTTATGAACGCTATCACATGATGAACAGATGTGGAAAAAAAATTTGCAAACGCATACTTCTTCTTACTATATCCCGCACTTATTCTAATTTTCCACATTTTGCTTCCTTTCATTTTGTGGTTGCTATGGATGATAGTGTTATCCGTCCTTAGCAATTGTCCAGCAGTGTAGAAATATTATGTCTTAATTTAATTCATAATAACATAAAAATTATTATCGTTGTTTAAAGTGAAAATTATTTACTTTAAACAATACATTATTGTCAAATTTTAATTCATAAACCAATACTTAAAATGAAATTTATGGATAGTAAAATTGAAATTATGTAAAAAATATTTGAAGGTTTTAATTAAAAACTGCATTTTTTAAAAGATCAAGCAAAAATATAGATTTATACTTAATTAGGTAGTCAAATTGTAAATTTAACCGCATTACATTGTTCATTAGCAGAAACGAAGCATTACGTAGGATGTGCGCAATCATTTTAAGTTAGTAAATCCATATAACAGGGAAAATATTTTGTTTCCTGACTTTGAGATATTCATCCAGAAGGTAAGACAATATTCGTACATTTTGTTACGATGATTCTTAGACTTTATTAGAATAATTTGCTAAATATGAATAGTGAAATTTTATATCCAAACTAAACGCATAGTTACTATACTTTAGAACAATCAATTTAATAGAAAAAGGGAAAAAATTCGGCTGAGGCTTGATTTTTCTGAGACTTTTGCAAGAGAAAATGACTATGTCTAATAAGTAAGGGTTTGTTGTAGAGTTATTCATGTTTTAAACTTCGATTATAGATTCTAACACGACGTTTCGCCTAAGAAGCTTAATTAAGCTCTCCAAGTCAGTCATGGCAGTATTTCTCGATAAGCTAGATTCTATAAATGGCTTCATACTCAAAAATCGTTGTGAATCAGATCCGTCAAGCAGCCCTGGATTATTGAATAAATGAATAGTAAACAACACTCAACAGGCATTCGGAATAAAGGACGGCCAAAACTTAGATGATTGACTGCCTTGAAATTGACTTAAAAGTATTGAAAATTATAGATTGGAAGTCCAAGACTAAGGCTGTTTGCTGTTGAGGTCTGAAAAAGACTAGGACCCATCCTGGGTTGTCATGCCGCTAAAGAAGAAAAAGATATAAAATACATATTCATAAAATGTTGTACCTATTTTTATGGGTCATGAGATATGTGAAGTCGTATAATCTTGTATTAAAAAATGACACTGCTTTACATTGCAAACAACGTGTGCAATTTATCATGATACTGATGAACAGAATTTGACTTAACCACTACCGGTCATTTCTAGGAAGAATAATCGAGCCTAAGAATGAGTTTGTTATAAATCTATTCCAGCCACAAACTTTGGAGAATGCAAAGAAATTTCACAAAGCATCCGCGAATTTTCACTATTCCGGCACAGGTGCCGTATAATCCATGATGCCAAATTCTGAGATTGGTGATTTTTTGGCGGATTTTCTTGTATATCTGGCAACCTCGTTTTTATTACGTCACACGTATGGAGACCTATAAGGATTATGCAGAAAATTCTATTTTGTTAATCTTCGTGCACGTCACGATACGTCATCTTGGCAACATTTCTTCATCGCGAAAAAAATTAAGAATTTGGAATCATGGATTATACGGCACCTGTGCCAATATTCCAAATTAAGTATTGATTGTGTTATTCTGTTAAGAATGTATACCTGCCCACAAAGTATTTCATGCGTAAGACTGATAAACAAATATTATATTGAGAAAACGAATTTCGAATATAAGCTTTTATAACTTATTCAAATCAAGCATCTGTTCAGTACGGAGAATCTTTCATGAGTAAAGATGCAATATTTCAGATCGCTTTTCAGGTATTACTATAAATAACAGCTGTCTCTCAAGATATTGCACCTGTGCTGCTGCCTCAAGCACATGGAGTGCTGCCACTTTTTACGATATAATACATTTTTGATTATGTAGTAAAAAGTTATCAGAATGTACCGGGTGATCCAAAAGTCATGACGAACTTTAAAAATGAATAATTCGAAAACGAATAACGATACAAAGATGCGGTTTGCACCAAACGAATGAAAAAGAAACCGGGTTTTGTGTGGCAATGAAAAAAAAAATAGTTCTGTTGGCGTCCAACAGATGGCGCTATAGTGTTTTATTGCAACAAAAGATGATTTACAAATGAAACAATGATTAATGAAGTCAGATTAATTACAGTTAATTAGTACTTACTACAGTAAATGTTCAATGTGCTGTCCATCATTCAGAAGTAAAGCTGTGAGACGAGTCACCACACCATTCACAACATTTAGTAGCATTTCTTGCGTTATAGCAGACACATTTTGGCGGATGGCATCTTTCAGTGCTGCTAGTGATGCCGGTTGGTCGCTGTACACTTTTGACTTCAAGAAGCCCCTCAGCCAAAAGTCACAGGGTGTGAGATCGGGAGATTTTGGAGGCCATGCGTAATTAAAGTAGCGACTGATAATACGATCCTCCCCAAATGTTGAGCGTAGCAGGGTTTGCACAGGCATAGAAATATGAGGTGGTGCTCCATCTTGCATAAAGGTGACTGTTTGGAGTGCCTGTCGCGCTTGCAGTTCAGGAATAATGCTGTTCTGTAACAGTGCTAGATATCGCTTACCGGTGACAGAAACTGTTTGGAAACCTGTCTGTGTGACTTCCTCGAAAAAAATGGACTAATTATGAAATCAGCAGTGAAGCCACACCAGACTGTCACTTTAAACTGTTGCAAGGGTACCTCAACAAATGAATGTGGATTTTCTGCGGTCCACACTCGACAATTGTGGGTTTTAACAGCGCCAGAGAGTGTGAAATGTGCTTCATCTGTCCAAAGCACAGTGTGAAGCCAGTCGTGCTGCTCTTCCATCTTATTGAAAACCAAATTCGCAAAATGTCGGTGAGAGTCGAAGTCAGGAGGTTTCAGTTTTTAGTTATGTTTCAACTTGTAGGGATACCGTTGCAAAGTTACTCGAAGCGCTCTCCAGACACTTCCGTACGACACTCCTGTCTGCCTCGAAACTTCTCGAGCACTGCACTCCCCATGTGCAGCAACCGCCGACATGGCTTGCACCGTCTGCTCCACTGTCGTGGCAACAGCAGCTGCAGTTGAGGAACGTCAACTTCTTTGACGTGATGCCAAAAAACCTGTAGCTTCAAATTTTTTCACAATTTTTTTCAATGCAGAAGACGTTATTGGTCCTTTGCTATCTCGCATACCCTTCATGTAGCGATATGCTCGCAATGCCGCAATGGCACTTTCCAAATTCTTATAAAACAGTTTAACTAAGAGGGCTTCCTCAACTATGGACAGCATTTCGATGCATACCAGCTTCGACTACCATTACCTGCTGCAATTGCTTCTTTTTATATCGTTTGTTGCTTTGCATAATCCTACATCAGAAATGCGACAGCGCCATCTGTTGGTCGCCAACAGAACTATTTATTTTTTCATTGCCACACAAAACCCGGTTTCTTTTCCATCCGTTTGGTGCAAACCGCATCTTTGTATCATGATTCGTTTTCGAATTATTCATTTTTAAAATTCGTCCTGACTTTTGGATCACCCTATACTTAACAACCATGGTCTACATCATACAACCTGGGCTTTTATTTTACTGGTCTTTCCAAAAATGGACATCTTGTATTGGAAATTTAATTTTTGCCAAGTAATAATCAGTATATTGATGAATTAAATGCCAAACGTTTTTAACCATCCTAGATTCCCTTTATTTCCTAAGAAAATTCAGTAGGTAATTCACACACTTTAAATAATGACACTGTCGTCGTGATAGCAAAAGAGTCATAAAATGAAACAGGAACACTTCTGAAAATATTTTATAATAAGGTCTACCTTAAATAACATTTCTTTTTCTTTCTGAAAACCCGAATTTTAAGATTTTTATTCCTGAAGCGAATGAAATATTAAGAAAATGTTTTAAGTTTTTCTTGATTTTTTTCACTTTATTGTTTATAAAACTTGATTTGAATTTTTTAAATAGTATATGCACTTCAAGCTGACTATTTTTACTTTAATAATTTTATGGTGTCTTTATATATACGTTCTGTTTAAATAACTATTTCGAGTAAAAAAAAATTCATAATTTTTTATAGCATTTAATGTATATACCATTTCATAAATTTGTTAATATTTCGCTATTTTGTACTTCAGTACACTACTTGCAAAAGAAGTTTTAACTAATTTCAGAAAACCTACCTTGTACCTTTTACACGCAAAAGGAAATGAAATGGTTCTTTCATACCAAGACTTTTTGATGTTGAAATCTATGTGGCTTCAGAGGTGAAGTATCTGGGCATTTATTTAGACCAAAAACTCACCTGGAATAAGCACATTGATGATAAAATTAACTGAGCAAAGAAAAGCATTATGATTTGCAGGCGAATGCTTGGTAGAAACTGGGGTCTACATCCAAAACTGATGTTGTGAATGTACACAGCTATTGTCAGGCCCATTCTCACATATGCCTGTGTGATCTGGTGGCGTAAGGTGGAACAGAAGACTGTAACTGACAGACTAGGATGTCTACAAAGACTGGCCTGTCTTTGCATCACAGGAGCAAAGTCCAACGCAACAACCAGAGCATTGGAAATTATGTTGGATTTAACTCCCTTAGACATCTTCATCTGCAGCACTACCAGAATGACTGCAAATAGAATTAAGTTACAAAACCAATGGTATGACCAACCTGTTGCCAAAGGGCACAGGAGTATTACCAGGAAAATTCAAGATCCTACTTTCCTGATGCCTTCGGACATCATGGAAAAGTCATACATGTTTGAAAGGACATTTGAAATAGTTTTTCCAACTAGAGACGAATGGAATAACAACATGCTCAAAACTAAAACAGGAGATCTAATCTGGTACACAGATGGATTACTGAAAAGCAGCCTCTCAGGACTGGGAGTATATGGCGTGTCACCAAGAACCAGCTTATATGTAAGCCTTGGGCGATACGCTACGGTCTTCTAGGCAGAAGTTTTGGCCATTATCCACTGTCTGCGACTAAATATGAGGAAGGGCTACCACGGTAAGCGTATTCTCATTTTTAGTAACAGTCAAGCCGCTTTAAAAGCGCTTAGTTCTTTTGAAATCAAATCTAAAATGATTTTGGAATGTAGAAACCTTCTTACAGAACTGGCAACTAGAAACAGGGTGATCCTTGTATGGGTGCCAGGGCACAAAGGTATCGAAGGTAATGAAAGGGCTGATGAACTTACTAAACAAGCATCGTCTTTTGCTCCCATTGGTGCAGAACCTTTTTGTGGGATCAATTTGAAGACCGCAAAAACCAATGTTCTTAGATGGGAAAAACAGAAGATGCATGAAGCTTGGCTCAACACTCCTGGTCAAACCCACGCTAAAAGTATGATCTGTGGATCATTAGCAAGGATTGCCTCTGAAATTCTAAGATGCTCTAGGCAAAAGATGCGTTTAATAGTAGGCTTCATAACTGGGCACTACTATTTCAGAACACACCTCCATAAAATGGGACTGTTTCAGCAAGACCCTATCTGCAAGAAATGTCATACGCAAGAGGAAGTGGCCAAGCATATTATTTACGAATCCGAGGCTCTTGCCCTCTATAGATTAACTTGTTTAGGCATCATCCATACTAAAGAGTTACACCTAGACTCCATTAAAGGGTTATATCGGACTTTATTAATAAAGTGGGTGACCCGAGCAACTCGAACTAGGAAACATTGGATTTGGAGTTAATATTACAAAATGCTGATAAAAGCAGAGGTGTCCAGTGACATACAAACCCAACTCTAAGTAAGAAGTTTTAACTATAACCAACCAGTATAACGTTTCTGACGTTTGCAATAAATTGGTGGAAGTGTCCCTGTAACTATTTGTCAGAACTAAATGGCAATATTATAAAAGTAAATAGCATTTTTTAAATTTAAATGAATTTCCACATTACGAAAATTTAACTTATGTATTATTACACTTTTTTGAAAAACAGTTTTGTTTGAATTAATTGGTAAATACACACATTGCTTCTCGGAATAGTGAAATCAGTTACATGAGTTGTATAAATAGCATAACAAATCAAATTTAATTTATAATTACTTTATAAGTTTTTTTATATATAATAATTAGACGTTCCATAATCTCCAAAATGGAAAGTTCTTAGAAATGGTTGGAAATATCGTCAATTATATCAAGGTACAAAGATGATGAAATTACTTAATATAATTGTATGTCAAAAAAGTATATGGGATAATCTAATATACTCAGGCTATTTAAATTCTAATTTAATCTAAAATTTATTAAATAATTTTAAGTCATGCAGAGAAATTAAATTTTGAAAAGTAGTCATGTTGCGGCATTTTTGCAATTATTTTTATAAAGAAAGTAAAAGTTTCCTTTTACCATATTCAATTTCTTTTTCTAAAACTGATATTGCTTATGAAATACAGTATTATACTAACCAATTTCTTTTACTGAGTAAATTTTAGTACTTTCGAAAAAACATAAATATTTCAACTTTTTATTGATGTTTATTTCTGAGTAATGACTTATATTTTATGTATTTTTTTAGTTGCTCTGTGTCACACTTATAAAACAGAAGTCAAAATTTTGGACTGTGTTGTCCATGGAGATGACATTTGTGTTGTTTCAATTTAACTCAGTTTTAAATATACTAATACCATTTTAATAAATGCTGCACCTATACCGATGTGCCTTTCTTCCGTAAACTAAGGGAATATATTTTTTCTGTCCACCATAAGTTATAACATTGATCGCAGTGTATTTGGATGTATTGATAAAAATATTCAAGTATACTTAATTTTCTTTACGTTGATCAAAGTTGAGTCAGAATAATAGTTACATATTTCACAATTATTTACATATTTATGATATAAATCTTGTGTAAAATACATTATTTCCTAAGATTCTACATATAAATATGCAAAAATGATAATAATAAAACTGAGTAATAAAACTATGCAAAATAATAATAATAAAACTCTGAAGAAAAAATGTATACATAAATTGAGTTTTCTTACTAAATGTAAACATATTAATTGAATTATTCACTTAAGTATCGAAAATGAATTATTGTTTTAATGAATTGTGTGTTAAAAATATTTTCGCTCTACACGAGTAGGAAAGTTAACCAGATACGAGATTTAAGCATAATAACATCCGATACGGGATTTAATCCCGAATTTAAATTCCTTGTTCAAACTGTTTAAAAGCAAGCTAACCACAGTGAGATTTCCCTTAGGAAATTTTTCCTAAAAAGAGTCAAAAAGTTTTCTAATTTTTCTAAATGTAGAATCTATTAATAATCGAATTAACTTATTTTATCAATATATGTTTATTTTCAGTTTTAGTTCAAAAATTTTAAGACAGATGGCCGTACCAGCTGCATAATTTCCACTAAACTTTTGAAAAATGGGAAAATAACATTTTTAATTTTAAATATTATATATATATATAATAAAATAAAACCAGTTTTTTCTCACCTTTTTGCAGGATTTATTTATTTTAAATGATTTTTTGAGTAAATAAAACTTATATTTAGTCCTGTTGAATATAATTTTTAATAAATACGTGAAAATAATACATATTACTATCAATATAAATGCTTGAAATTTATGAAGTGAATGAAACAAATTAATTTTTTTAGTTCAAATAAATCAAATTTTTAAATTTTAATTAAATTAAAATATTTTAATAAATGTAGCTTTCATCAATGTTGACGCTTAAAAGCTTATTTTAACAAATTCAAGCATTTTTAAAATTTAATGATAAATGTTAATTCCAAAATATTGCGTTATAAAAATGGAAAAACTCAAATATTTTACAAGCATTTAAGTAATTGGAAAAAAATATATTTGATCGTAGTGATTTCATAAAAATTATAATTTTGAAATGTAATGGGGAAAAACACTATTATTTTTGTTAAAAATTAATAGTCCTTTTTATTAATTTTGTTAAAAAATATTTGAGATTCTGAAACCATTTAAATAAATATGTTTCACATTCATGTTTCCAATTTAAAAAATTATAACAGAAATTTAAATTAAATTATTTAAAGTTAATTAAAGAATTTAAATTTATTCACTTTTATCGCTTAAAAATATAATTGGGAACTAAATATGAGTTTTAAAAAATTTCATGTTCACATGCTAATGGAATTACGATGATACTGTTTATTCATTTACAATTATTGTATCACATATTATGCATATTTCACATAAGTAAGGTACTATTTCACATACTTTTGGAGTTATTTTAAATTGACTATATTCAAACAGAATATAATCAAATTATCTCTCTAAAAAATATGCCGTAAACTATAATGAAGATAATCATTTTGTTATCCTTTTAAATATGAAAATAAAACTGAATTTTTTCTCTTAAATTTGAATTTCATATAAAGATCACAAACATTTATTTAATTTTTAAATCTTAAATATTTTAATTTTTTTCATCGACTTATAAGAAGAAATTAAAATCGTTTATCATATTATAATCCACAGTTTTAAACTTACACAATTCAAGATTTCACATCCTACCTTTACTTTTTCATAAATTATTTTTTCTTTTAAAATTGATGTTTGAATTTCTCAAAATATAAAAGCTAAATATTTTTAAGCATATTTTTCTGCTCTAATTATTGAATCATTAAATGGTGTGGTTTATATTTACATTAAGAAGTTTTCATTATATATGTAAGCAGATTTTTAAATTTAAATGAAGGATTTTAATTAAGTTAATTAATTAAATGAAGGAGTTTAATTAAAAACAAAGATAATAAAAGATTGGAAATGAATTTAATTATTAATGACTATGAATTAATTATTATTAATGACTCAGTTTTTTGCAATTATTAATGACTATTATAATTGCAAAAAACTGAGGTCGCGAATACATATATATACACACACATACATATATGTTATGTTATATAAGAAGAATATATTATTGTTATTCATATTAAACTTTTTTTACTTTATGTATTTATTTATATTTTACACTTATTTCAAAATGCTATTAACGGAATTATAAAATCTTATTTTGTATTGGAATATTTACGAAGTATGTGTGCAAAACTATAATTAGCACACTCTAAAGATATAGAGAATAGTTATTTAAAGTGTAATTTTTTACTGAAACTAAAAGAAAGAAACACCAAAAATTAAATCAGGATATTAGATAACAAAAATTGTTCTTTTATATTGCTGTTATTGTAAGAGTAAATTTAAAACTGTTATATCATTCTTGAAATAGGTTTAATATTAATTCACTGTCAGAAACTTTCTCAACTATTCAAATTTTTATTAAAACATTTTCACAAATTAAAGAAATTCTTGATAACATTACTCATGTGTCTTATCATTTAATGTGAGTTGAAAGAATAGCTGTTTCATTGTAACTTATTCTGCAATAACAAATAATATTTAAATTGTAATGAAAAGTTATTTTTCATTGCAAGTATTTAAGAATACTTATCTTTAGATTATGAAGAATACTAATAATAAAACATAAAATATTGAAAATTTAACGAAATGCAACGCTTTTATACTAATTCAATAAGAAGAATTGAAACTTTTCCAAATTTTGTCGCACTTTTTATTGAGTTATCCAAATCAAACTATTTATTCATGTATTAACTAAAAAGAAAATTCTCCTGTGTGTTGTAAAGCAAAACTTAATTACTTACCTTTATTACTAGCAATCACGAGGGATATCTTTATTAACACGGAAAGAAAGGAGACACTCGGGGATTTCAAGAACCCCATCTTTTCCACCCCCTCTCGGAAAACCGGAACTTAACGCTTGCCTGAAAGGGTGAAGTGAAAGACGAGAAGCTCGAGATGACAGTATACAAAGGAGTCTCTGTCCGAGTGTTTTCAATAAACACGAAAACACGGACAGAAAGGCATTCGCTTTTCCAGAAAAGATGCCCCGTGCTGTATGCCAGACAGACAAGAATGAGACTTTTGCTGATCTGCTGCCACCCCCTAGCGCCACTCACCGACACTCCCTCCCCTCTGCAGAGACGTGGGGGAGGGAGGAGTTCATCGACAAAAAAATTTTGTTTTCTTTTTCATTCACTTAATAACAGGTATAGATGTATGTAGCTCATAAAGTTAAAGAAGTTATAATTATATTTTATTATTCTTATTTACTTTCTCAGATTCAAAATGCATCGTAAAAAAAATTCATACTCGAAATTAGAAGAATAACTATTTGTGAATTAAACTTTTATTTAATGCATTATTTTCGTTTTCCAAATGATTTTATCATAAATCAATTTTAAAAAATCTAGATCTAATCATTTTGAGCATAAAATTTCTTCATTGTATTTTTATTTTTAATCTCATATACCTATTAATTCCAAATTATGTAGATAGAAATATTGGTAGATATATTTACATTTATTTGATCATGATATGTTTGTACCATACAACATACGAAAACATTATTTAAAATTGCAACTTAATATTAAATGTAAAACGATGAATCTAAAATTATAGCTGAATTATCTTTAAAAATTAATATTTTGCCGTGTTTTAGTACTGTTTCGATCCAAATGTATCACGGTTCTAATCAAGAGTACTATTATAAGACAAGATTCTTTATAGAAAAATTACAGAATAAAATCAAAAATATAACATCCATACTTGTTTTGATATATAAATATAAAGAAGTAAAGCATTGGCATTTTTAAAAGAATGATTTTCATTTTTTAAAGATTACATTATTAGTTTTAATTATTAAAAGAAAAAATGCATTATTTCTTATTATATCCAACAGGAAATTAAATGTTAATTCCAAAAATCTTTAATCTAAAAAAAAAAAAAATACCCAAATACATCATTTTTTTAGTGTTTCATTTGTGACATCTATGTTAATAAATTCAAGAAAAAGTTCAACAAATTTCTTTAAAAAAATTCATAAATACATCTCAAACAAAATGCAAAATACAGTTAAAGATACTAGGGACACCAATAATAAAATGCAAGCCTACACAAAAATAATCAAGGCTAGTCGCAAGTCTAAAATTTGCCTTAAAGACACAACAAAGTCATCCCATGGAAATGGACAATATGCGAACTGAACAAAGAATGTGTATCAATGAAAAAGTATATATATATATATATATATATATATATATATATATTTATATATAATATATATATATATATATATATTTATATATTTATATATATATATATATATATATATAAATATATAAATATATATATATATATATTATATATAAATATATATATATATATATATATATATATATATATATATATATATATATATATATATATATATATATATATATATATATATATATATATATATATATATATATATATATATATTTATATATTATATATATATATATATATATATATATATATATATTTATATATAATATATATATATATATTTATATATTTATATATATATATATTTATATATATATATATATATATATATATATATATATATATATATATATATATATATATATATATATATATATATATATATATATATATATATATATATATATATATATATATATATATATACAGGCAATATCAGTGAAAGAATCGCCTTTGAGGAAAATTACTTAAAATGTTATTAATCACATTGATGATTTATGTGCAAAGAGATCAGCATAAACGCGGAAATAAGTTAAGTTGAAAATGACATCGTCATAGCCATTACAATTGCTTAAATCTTAAGCCATGTCTTGCAATGTATAGCTTTACAGGTACATGAGAATAAAATTAAATAGAAATAAAAAATTCACAAATTGTGGAAATATAATTTGGAAATTAGGTACTCTTCCATTATATCTCCTTACGATAATCGCCGTAACCGTAAAGAAAAAAAATCATAAATTATTGTCGTAAATATTCCATTTGCATAGTATGTTGTTTAAAAAGGTTTACTATTCAGAAACTACTAAAAAATAACACTAACATTTCATTTACATTTCATAAATTAAATAATTATCATTTATTGAAACAAAATTATTAAAACACCATTGTTTATTTCTGGTGGGAACTGTTTCATAATAGCATCGATGATCGATTGCGTAGGTGTAACGTAAACGCACCTTTTTTTAAGCAGCAAAATTAAATTTTGCTGTTTCTCACCCTCGGTGACTTGCTCTTTTTAACCAACAAAATTATCACTAAGCCCTCTTTTGCAACAACTTGCTTTAGCATTGTTTAGCATTTAATTTAGTATTTAGCTTGTTTAGCTTTGCTTATTACATTTCAGGCAATTTTTGAGGAAAATAAATCGGTAGGAATACGTTTAGTATCAAATAAAATTTTTAGTCATTAAAATCATCATATTTATATTATATAATTTTTGCATCTCATGTATAAAATAATACCGAATATTAATTATATGGAAATATACCGAGTATGAATAATAAGGGAGAAATGCAGAAAATATATAAAAGCTTATGAGAGTGCACACACTAATGTCTAAAAGAAGTGCTTATGCATAATACATACTTACACTTTGTTAAAAAGAATCTCATAGCAACAAGGTATTAAACTGAATGGAAAAAAAGTAATCAAAAATGTTTTACTTTTGTTAAAAAAAACTATTACATCAAATTGTACATCAAGTGTGAAACTTTCAAAATGATATTCTTCATTATTCGAATTTTAAAAAATTAAAAATTCTGATCTAAATTAGAATCTAAATATTCTAAATAATATAATGCAAGTCCATCAGGTCCAAATATATACTCTTGCTGTGCTGATGATACAACTTACTTGCTGAACGAATTCAAATTTTACAAATATAATTTCAGAGCTTCTGAATACTGATATTATTGGCAGAGAGTATGATATCAGTGGCAAATTTGAATGTTTACTAATTTCTATACACTCACACAATTCGTTTTATAAATTTCACAGTCAAGCAAGTATAAAATGCATGTATATATATATATATATATATATATATATATATATATATATATATATATATATATATATATATATATATATATATATATATATATAAGCGGTGTACTTATAAAAATTTAACTTCTAAGCGCGTAAACGCCCCGGCTACTTTCAGAAATTAGTAATCCATAGTCCTGTTATATAATGTTGAATTAAAAAATCCAAAGAGAGGTTTATTTTACTGTATATAAAATTCTTAGTTAAAAGTCTAATATTGCCCGATTTTACATCAATTTTAAGTAATAAAATAATTTCTCCCAGCTAATATTTGTTGATGAGTATTAAACCATTTAAATCTTTATGACAATGCTAATACTTTTATAGTAATATAAAAATAAAAAATAACCTTTCAAGGACAATCATACGAAAGATTGTGGTAATTAAAAGAAATGTGAAAAATTCATGTGTGTTTTTCACAGACGACTCCGTAAGTGATTTAGTGACAAATCAAATATTAATACCTAATGCTTCTAAATATTAAAAATCCTTTAAGAAAAACTGTATTTACTAAAAATCTTAAATTATTGGTACTGTTAATAAATACCAATGGATATATAGCGTTAAATAGAAATTAACTATTTGCTCAATTCTGTACATCTTTCGTGATTTAGCGGTCTGAACATTCAATAAGTAAGATTTCCTTATAAATTTCGTATTTACTTAGATGAGTTATTTACATAAACTAAAATGTTTTTAGCAATTTAAAGGATTTGTTTGAATAAAATAAAGCTGAGAGAGATCATTATTTTTTTGTATGGCAATGGTAGTGGTATTAATATGACAGAAACAGTTTTGGAGCTTTATGCTCGTAGGCTTATAGCTCGCATTGAGTAGGATTGAGTCTTTTTCACAAAACTCGTCAAAAATTTAGAACACCATTTTGAAATATGGCAATGGTATAATAGAAAATTCTTGTTTTCTTCTTGTTTAACTTGAATTCTTGCTTTTTGAAATTAGGATTGATTTCATTTATATTCGTTTATTAGGAGATTAATTAAATTAGAATTTAATAAAAAAAGTTTTCATGTTAAAGTTCATTTAAATATATTTTTTATTTATATTGTGTTCCGTTTCTGTTTAAGATTTTTTTGAGTTTTATTTTCGTCTTATTATATTACTAAATACTGAGCATATTTATCTTTTCTAATTGGCAACTGATTGTTTGTCTAAATACATATATTACGGTCGATAGAACTGGAAAAAACGAACTTTAAATATTTATAAATAAAATTTTCCGCTTTCCCCATTATTTTCCTTAAAACACCAAAACATTAATTATTTTTTTTAAACTTTAATACCAGCTTTACAAATTATTTTTATGCTAATATTCTGAAAATAAACCTTTATTACATCTTTTATTACAGTTAAGATATTTAAAAAATATACAAAATAAAATAACACTTGTAATGGGATAAAACTCCTTAAGAAATACAGTAAATGAAAATATTTATATTTTTCATAATATTTATACCGAAATGTTTAGTAGTCAAAGCTGTTCTGTTAAAAATGAATTTATATGAAAAAACTGTGTGCCTGTACAAACGAAAAATTAGTAAAATAATAATTTATCAGTAGTAGTTTTCACCAATGATTGTCAACCTATTCCGTAATGCCTAGTAATGGACATCTTAGTTTTTATGATGGACCGTAGTAGTGCAACCAAATGCCGATGCGATTACCAAATTTAGCGAAAACCTGACATAAAATATTTGGTAAATAATAATTTTTATCTGCTTTAACTTGCGATGTGACTTTGTTTCATAAAATTACTTCCTTATTTTTATAAACCATTTATGTTAGACTAGTGGATGGCAAGAAAATTGTACATCCAACAGAGAGAGAGAGAGAGAGAGAAATAGAACGATAAATATAAGAAAAATTGATTACCCTTTGTTTCACAAATATTAACTTTTATAAGCTATGTTCTTTAATGGATTAATTTGAAAAACACTATTTGAATAGATATTGATTGTATGGTGATTTTTGGTGTTTATAATAGACATTTTTGGTGAGCATGGAATTTTTTGAATTCAAGCAATATTGCAAGTTAAAACAATTACATAAATTAATAATTCGACTATTATTATTATTCAACATAAAAATGTTTTAATTTTTAATATGAGGAAAAACAGTCCTTAAAATATTTAACTTTAAATTAAGTTTAAAAAAAATTAGGCTTTTATTTAAGTGTTTCTATTCTAGATACTTCTAATCGGAATAATCATTTTTTTCCTTTTTATTCAATTATAAAACTTGACTCTGTTATAATAAATCAACCTAATTTAATGACAATAATGGATTAAAAGATTAAATCCTCTTTTCAAACTGTAGAGACATGTGCTTCGGTAGGGTTGAATATATTGTTAACATTTCGTCAGAGGCATCCAAATCTATGATTCAAGATTTTAAAATCCTGTATATATTTTTATTTCCTTACATTAATTTGAATTCAAAAATAAAAAAGCAAAATATTGATATGTAAGAAAAATAGAATTTGGACTGTATGAAATTGGAAAAATGTCAGCTTTTGAAATCACGTGAAATATTTATGTTTCTAATATGCAAATAATTTTTGTGTCCATTTACAAGTTGAAGGACTGCTTCATTAAAAATAAAATCTAATTATAAACAAAACAGCAGTTGAAGTCTCTGAAGTTAAAAAAGTAGAATTAATAAATATCTATATTTTTATTCTCATTTTGTTTATTAACTACATTTATTTAATGGGTATTTTTATCTCCTTTATTTTGTTTTTGGTTGTTACAATTCGGCTTTTCATGGTATATTCTTAATGTTTTTTTTTTAACTCATTTCTATTGCTTACATAGAATTCATTTACATCGATGGACTGCGTATAATGATCGTTTCACTGAATAATCCAGTTTTCAACGAAGTTAAATATTTGTCTTAATCATTTTCGTAAAATCATGGAATTTGAATAATATTAAAATTGCTTTGAAGTATCACGCAAAATTCGTCATAATAAATTTGATAATATGAGAATATAATCAAAATTTGAAAAATCAAAGCTCTATATTTAATTTACAAATATTTAGTAACTGTTATCTATTTTTAGATGCTAACTAGAAGTCCATTTTCAGTCAGTCTTATAGATGCTGTTCTCTTGATGTGTATAAAACATTAGTTATAATGTTCTAAGGCTATTTTCAGATTTATAAAAAAAATTAATTTGTATTTGAAAGAAATATTTATATTTCACTTTTTTAAAAAAATTTTTTGCTGTGTTATATTTGGGTTATTGTGAAATTTAACGCATCTACATAGATTTATATTATATTATATTTTAAGAAAAATTTTTTATTCTTTATTATTCAAGAAATTAAAAATTATAAATCTTATGAGTTTCAGTTGTTTTCTTAGCATTAGAGAAAATTTTCCCAGAAAGTAATTTCCAAAATTCCTTGTTATAAAACATTCCTAAATGATCCCAAATATATAACTTTTAAGAAAGTTACAACAACTTTTATACTTTACAACTAGCTTGACCAAAAAAGTTATCATTTTATTATGAAATAATAAAAATCATAGGTGAGAATTCATAAAAAAAAATTCACATTTGTACCTATCCTTTTAATATTCTTTGAAAAATATTTCTTGTATCCTTAAAGCTCTATAGGCTATTATTTGTTGCTTTGCAATCTCTTTTTACTCGCGATGATTAACTGGATTGGGACCTAAGGTTCAACATTGATTTCGAATTTCTATAACTATATATAGTTATAAAGATTCGAAATGAATCTCAGTCGCGGAAAAATCGAGCCTACAAGCTATTGAATAGATGACCAGATTATTAACTATTTCATTGCCATTTCAGCGAACAAAACTCTTAATCAAACATTATATTTTAATATAAAATGAAGACTCTAGTTAAAAATGTAAATTAATGCACATATTTAAGTTAACTCTCGTAATATTATTGATAATTGTACTCACACAACTCCTTAAATTGTTAATCAACTTAACTTTTAGAAAAAATAATTTGTTGTGTGAACATGGCAAATCCATAGGCTTTAAAGAAAATTTCTTTTATTATTAAAACATATCTAAAGCTTATTCATAATACGCTAAGATTTGTTTTCAGAGGATGTTTTCAATTTTAATATAAGTAAATGTTTAGTTAAATAACCTCAACGGTTTCCGATTCTCAAGCTACTCTTTTAAAAATTTTGAGTATTCGTAATTGAAATGATTATTTATGAAATTTCATCTCATGATATCTGTTAAGAAATCAAATTTTGTGGAATATATTTAACAATAATATGTATTAAACTAATAACCATAAAAAGGAAGTCGTGATACGAAAACTTAGTAGATAGTTACAATAGCAACACTATTTTTCTAAGCTTTACAAAAACTTCTATTTATAGATCAATATCCATGATTTGCCAATGTCCGATGTACTGGAAATGAACAGCGTATATGCGACTTTGGCCGGCCACTTCCGAATTGCTCGGAACTCCCTGACCAATGTTTCATGTGTTGAAGCAAGACTATTCGATAGGAGGCGCAACTATCGATTATGGTGTGATAACGGTATGCACATGTAGCAAGGATCGTGTGTTATATTTTCAGTATATCTCTGGCATCCATGTATCGAATTACGAATCTGGCAAAGCGTTATTATTTACGGGCTCGCCAACTGAATAGTTTCGATTGCGGGTTAGTGTGTTTTCCCGGCATAGGTTAACAAATATTCGTTTATTTTTTGTTATACTATGTATCAAACTCAGTTTTAAGAAGTTGTACATGCTTTCCGAGCACAGCAACTACAAGTTTTCGAATAATTTCTCCTAACTCAAACTTCTAATGGCATTGAGTGGTGCTCAGTGTGCCAAAGTACTGTTCAACCGTCCATAAATTCAATTTTACTTCAATCATTTGAAAATTTCGATTCTAAGAAAAGAATCATTTAAATTTAAAGAATTTTAATATTTTCTTGATGTAAAAGCACAACTAAAAGCAATCTTAGAATCTTATGCTCAGATGCTTCTTAACGCTTTAAGGACCATTGTTCCCAAATAGGCGAACATCAGATTTAAAATACTACAGAAATTTTAAATTCATTAATTGAACTTAACTAATATTTTTTTAACACATCAAATGATTTTTTGAAATAAAATTGGAGAGCTGATCTTACTTTGTTTATTTACAAAATAGGAAAAAATATTTTCCGTTATTATAGATGTGTTATGTCGTGTAATTTTTTAATTAACAAGTAAAATTTAATTTTTCATGAAAGTTTTCTGTGAAAAAGAATAGATATATAAATCCAAAATGTGTGTTTTCTAAAGTAATTAATTATTAATTAAATATTTTGTACTGAAAATATGTGTTAATAACTAATTAAATATTTTGTGCGAGACCAGGAAGTTTTTGGTACTATGAGATCCTTACACACTAAAACTTCTTCCTTCAGACTCCTGCCATCACCCTCTATAGCTAAGAAAGCCAGACCACTCTCTTGTGACGTCATCTGGGAGTGGCTGAAATCAACTGCGTTCGTTCACGAATAAAATATTCCGAAGGAACTGATCTTATGTTGTTTAAAAGTCCTTAGCAATCAATTTTATACTTTTAAATTAATTCTGATATTATTTCCAAGCAGAATTTTAAAAAAAAATGTATTCAAGTATAACTTGTAACAATTGTAAGTATAACTTACAATTGTGGATAATTAACTTTCTACTCATATTAAGATCAAGTCTATGAAATTTCATTCAATATTGGAATTTATACAAAAATCAACATGAAATTATTTTTATGCAATAATATATATATATATATATATATATATATATATATATATATATATATATATATATATATATATATATATATATATATATATATGTATATATATATATATATATATATATATATATATATATATATATATATATATATATATATATATATATATATATATATATATATATATATATATATATATATATATATATATATATATATATATATATATATATATATATATATATATATATATATATATATATATATATTGCATTTTTTAAAATCCGTTTGCTATGTTTTATTCGAAAATAATTATAACCAACATACAATTATGAATTAAAAATATTTCTTTAAAATCTTTTAAATAAAAACATATGATTAAAAATATATTTTAAATGAATATATTTTAAATGCAAAATATATTCCATATGTTATGATAGATATACACTATTTAATGGGTGATAACAATTTTGTATTACTGAAGAGGAAAAGACAAATAACAAAGTAGAAAATAATTTATTATAATCATATACTTTTTTTATATTTCTTCTAAAAACAATACACAAATTTAATTAAAAAAACAAACATAAACATTATTTTGCATATTAGAGTACAAGTATATTATTAATATGTATTAGAACAAAATTAAATTATGTACATAATTATTGCATTTTTATTCAATTTATTTTGATGCATTCCTAACAATGGATAAAAATAAACTATTTGAACATACTTAAACTTATTTTCAAAATAACTTTAGTTTTAAAAGGGAATAACTATATCGGATACAATTTCTGATACAAATTACATTAAAATATAATTTTTTCAGAATTGGGAAAAATTTGAATTTTTCTATTTTTTAAATTGAATATTTATCACTATAGAGTCATCGTTTTTTTTTTTTTTTTCGACAATTTTTAAGAAATGTATTTAAACATGATTTGACTATGAAGAATATTTCTTCTTCAGCAGCATGTCCATTTTCCAATTTTTCAAAAGGTAGGTAAATTTCAGATTCTTTCAGAATACCTAATTAATAAAAATGTATGTGCTCTATGATTAGAACAAACGACAAGTAATATAACCTTTTAAAAAGAAATCTGTTCCTTAACAAAACACAAAACATCTCTCTGCATTTTATTTACAGTATTTTCTAACAAACAAGATGAAATATTATCAATTAATTTATACAAAACTGTTTCATAATCCTCATAATTTTGATTTAATTTAATTTGCTTAGTATTTTTTGTATATTATTAATAGCAATAACATTATTAATTTGAAATGGTAAAAAATACTTACTCATTTTTTAGTGGCACATTTTAATGAAACCATTTATAATGAGATTTTCATCAATAACAACAGAAGTACACAAATTTGGATGCGGATTACAGCCAATATTTAAAAATATAAAATTGCTTTTCTTTTGACTACAGCTCAAAAATCCGAAATGTCAATATTTTCCAAGCATTTTTCCACCACTTATTCCAAATATCGGGATTTAATTATGGAAATATTTTATAGATTTAAAAGAGAGTCTTCAAATGATTCTGCCCACATACAACACAATTTCGTCCAGTAGACGTCGATATGACATCAGGTGGATGTACTCTAATCCAGTAGACGTCTCATTTCGGTCCAGTTTAGATCCATGGCACGTCAAATATCCAACCATTTTACATCCATTATATGTCTACAAGATGTCGGCATTTGACGAAATTTGGATGTATTCATACGCACTGCTCTATTTTAGATAAATTTCATGGATGTATTTTAGATGAGACTATCTACTAAATGCTTTCTCTAGTGGCTGTTTTTATCCACTAGACAAGGTAAAAACTTAGTTTTTAATTATATTTTTTATGCATTTGTTTTTCTACTGTTATACAAGTTTTTCTTTATTTGCTATGAAGTGGCTAAAATTTTTGCCTACTGGAAAGTTTATTTTTTATTTATACCTTTATAGAATTTTCTCATTCTAATTATTTTTCAATATACAGATTATTTTACATTCATTTATTATTTAATATTGTAATATTTAATGCATATTATTTTAGTACATTTTAATGCATATTATTTTACAGGTAATATTTTGAAATTTGTGTTTTATATTGTTTAAAATGAAACTAAACTTTTCTTTGAAAAATATTAAAAATTATTCTAAGAAATTTTTTAGGGGAAGAAAATGAGATTTAATAATAAACTGTGATGAGTGTAATTGGGTTTATATAAATGTAAATTAATATACTTGTGCAGTAACAAGTATATTAATTTACATTTTATATTAATTTACAAAACATACTTGTGCAGTAAAAGTTTATTTTTGAACGATACAGCTTTTATTTGTACATTAATAAATTTATACATTGACATTTTTTTTTATTTTTTCACTCCAACACCTTCCTTCAGCATAGTGCAGCCAACTCTCCATTACATAAATAGCCTCTTAGAAGACTGCTTGTGTTCTCTGAAAAAAGCCTCTAAAAATAAGTTTTAAAACAATTATCAAAAATCATACTTGCAAATCAGCAATCTGAAAAAAATAGTAAAAATAATTTTTAATATATGGGAAACAGTTTTCAGCAATACTATAATTACATTAATTCAACGTGATTGGTAAAACTGATTAGCATAAATTTCATTATCAGTTTAAAATTTCAAAATGAACTCAGCAAAAAAAAAAAAAAAAAACCTTTTAAATATTTTTTTATCAATTACTGACTTTCAGCAATTTCATAATACCAATTTTAGAAATGTCTATCTTATTAATTACATAAATACTAAACTTAAGGGACTTATATTTTCTGGGAAATATATACTATTTAATCTTTTACCTTTTGGAATTGATTAAATAACTAAAATTACAAAATGTATAAAATTTGTAATGAACCTTCAAATAATCAAAATAATAGGTATCTTTCTCTATATATTAGTGCCTAGTGAGATTAAAAAATACAGAAAAATTTAAATTTTCAAGAATGTGTGAAAACACAATAAATAAAAGCTTTTCTCTGGTGAGATTGAATTTAAAATATAATTTGTTTACTTTAAATTTAATCTCATCCTCAGATATATAAATTTGTTATTCTCATCTAACTGAAAATGAAAACAAAATTTAGAATATATAAATAAGATACTTTTTATCGCTTAAAATACTTTTAATTCAACTTTATCAACCAAAGTAATTATAGTAATAAACACAATAAAAATATTTAAAATTATAAATATAAAAAGATAACTATTTATAAAACAAATAATTTTTTTCAATTTATTTGAAACTAGGTTCAGCCCATCCTAAGCAATTTTTTATGGATAACAGAACAGCATATGAAACACTTACTATAGAAAAAAGGAATTTCCAATCAACATTTAATAATAGATAAATGATATTTACTATGATGAAATGTGAACATCTGTTTTAATAATATTCAAATTAGATCAATGAAGAAGACAGATATTTAATAGAAATAAAAATCAGGTTATTGTGTGAAATGTAGATTCCATTCAGTTTATTTTTACCTGTAAAGTCTTTGAAGTCTGTAGAAATGTGAATTACTACAAAATAACTTAAAAGAAATACAATGAAAAATAGAAGAATATTGATATTTCTGTTTAAAACTAAATTAGAGCATCATTTATTAAATCAAATTAATCAACAAAATTTGAATGGAAATACACTTATAATATTTATTCCAGAAAAATTGTTCATTATTCTGTTTAAATACGCATTGTTTTTAATTTCACAGAGGGCATGCTTCTTAACTTCCTTTCAATGTATACACATACAAGCAAATGGCTTGAACTTCAGAAATAAAATGTTTTCCTGTGATTTCATGGGCCTTAATTTTCAAACAAATATTTCTTATAGTTTTAAGTCTAACAAAAAACTAAAATAAAATTAAGAAATATATTAAGGGTTTTTTTTTTTAAATCTTACCTATATATATATATATATATATATATATATATATATATATATATATATATATATATATATATATATATATATATATATATATATTTTTAAATGCACAATACTAAGGAAAAGTATATTATTTCAGTTAGTTACTAATAGCATTTTTTACAATGAACTAAATTTTTCTCATACAAAAAGGTTTTAATTATATTGATTTAAAAATAAACTTTAGTATAAATGAAATCTTTATATTAAGATTTTCATTTGCTATATTATAATTTATGATTTTTTCCTGAAAATGAACATTCTTGTATTATTTGCATAGATATATAAAACGTAATTTAAAAAATAATTTGTTTTGAAGATATTGTTTATGATCAGATGGTTTTTGTAAGAGTATTAAACAAAATAATAGTAATAATACAAAATAAGAATATACAAAATATCCAGCATTACAAGTATTATGGAAGTAGGAAATTTTGCTTACAAATTAAGTGAACACAAAATCTTATGAGAAATCACATTCACAGAACATTCAAAATACTAAATCAATGAAGACGCAAGCAATTCAACTAAATCATTTTACATTATCTTAAACATCTTTTTTTATTAAAATAAAAAATATGCTTACCATGACTCAATACTTCAATTTCTAGAACCTTTAGAGGCAACTAATTCAAAATTTAATTCTTCTAGAAGATTCTCCAGGAAAGTAAGAATTCCAAATCTGATATAGGAAATAAGCATATCTTCCATTAAACTACAAAATATAAAAATTAATTTTAAAGTATATATTTTAATAGCTCTTCATTTGAAATATTAGTCCAGCATACATTAAAATAATTGGATGATATAATTTTTTCTTACTAAATAACAAAATCTTGAATTATGGATTTAAAATTTGATATTCAATAAAAAAAACACTCAGATTTTTAATTCAACAGTAAAAAGTATTTTAACTAAACATTAAATCTTAGAATTAAGACTATCCTAAAAATAAATTTTATAAATTTAAATCAAATCCTAATTATGATTAATGTTTATCTTGTTGAAATGAAGAAATAAATATCCGTAAGTGCCGTATAATCCATGACGCCAAATTCTGAGATAGGCGATTTTTTGGTGGATCTTCTTATGTATCTAGCAACCTCGTTTTTATTACGTCATACATATTCTATTTTTGTAACCTTAGTATTTACGCCATCGCGCACGTCACGATGCGTCATCTAGGCAACATTTCGAGAGTTTTTCCGAAGTCGTGTTGGCAAGGTAAACTGTAACCGTACTTGGTATATTTTGGCGATGTTTCTTATTTAATACAAACCTAAAGAGGTAGTCTGAAAAGGGGTGTGGTGAATGGCGTTACCTAGTAGGGCGGTTGTAATAATGTAAGCAAATGAGGAAAACGCTAACAGAAATTTTATGAATCGAAAAGCAAATGAATGCAATAATGTTTAAAATCGCTTTCTATAATGATAAATGTATTCAATTTTTTTCTCTTTAATAAAAGAGATTAAATATTTTTGAATCATAAATTGTTAATCACAGAATAATTGTGAAATTTATCTTTCTTTTAAATTGCATAAAATGTGTATGGAATAAATTCTGTAAACAAAATAGGTCATTTATCTAATTATTTCTAAAATTAAATTTCTAATCTTATTTTACAATTCAATTTACTTTATCTAAAACCATGTTAATAATAAATTTTTATTTTATCAATTTAATTTGCCATTTATTTGTAGCTTCAGAATTTAAATTGAGTATTTAATTTCAAATCCTTTAAAAGTGTGGAATTAACTATGTAATAAAATGAAACTAATAATTGGAATAAATGTTTAAAGATTTGTACTCATCCAAAGATTAGAAAATTATTTTTTTGATAATCACCGTTTATTGATTAGAAGTGAGCAAAATTATTTCTTTATTACTTCATCTATAACACAAAAATGAAAATATATTATTAATACTCATTCTAGAAAACAGTAGTTTTATGTATCTGTTTTTAATCGTATCTTTTACGCATAAGTTTACACAAAAATAAGGCAGATTTTGAAGTTCAAATTTGATCAAATATTTAAAAATTGTTAATGTCCTTGGACTGGAAAAAAAATTATTGTCAGATCTGATAGTCATAGTTAATAATTTAATTTTTCTTGCTTATGGTATTTATATCTTTATAGAGTATTATAAGATTAATGCAATTTTCTTAAATCTAAAAATTAAAATTTCCTTTTGAATAAGCAATGTTTTTGCTTTATTTTAAATTTTTCTTTCAAAAGAAAAATACTCATTTTAGGAAATATATATTCAAAGAGAAATTCTCAATGATATAAATTATTCAAAAGTTGCTTGTTATAAAAGTATTTACCTTCAGCTAGTAACCAAATATAATTTTTCCATTATTTTCAAAGAGTGTATAAAATATGAGCCAAATCACAAATACTGAATAAAATAAAATTATTTTTCTTTCAGTAGATATATCGTTTAAAATTTAAAAGACATTCAATTTTTCCTAAAATTATAGCTGATTATTTAACTAACTTAAAAATTAATTTTCAAGATTCATTAATGTTGTAATTTTCAATAATTATCCTAGAACAGAATTTAAATATTTATACAATTAAATGAATTTCAATAACCTAAATATAAATTGCGATTTATTAATACATTGTAATTATTTTGCAAAAATTTAATAGTTTCAAAAATTTATAGTAAAAGAGAAGAGTATATCACGTTTGCACATTATCTGATAAAGAAGTAATGCTTCTTTATCAGAAAAATTGTAAATGTAATATACCTACAATTAAACTATATATATATATAGCAAATGTTACTTAAAAATATTATCCCCGAAATGTACTGGCCAAATTGCTTTTTCTTAATAAGAAACAAAGCGTCCTTAGTTAAAATATTACCTCTAGTAATTTACAAAATACCTAAAAAAATAATAAAAACTGTACTAAAAATATGCAAATGATTATAGAAAAGGAGGAAAGTTAATGAAAAGAAACTTTATTTTTTATACTTTTTGCAGTTAAAAATTTAAACATTTGAAATGTCTTCTATTTTAGTTTAAAGTTATATAGTCAAGTTATATAGCCGAAGTCAAGTTACATGTCTATAAAAAATTATAATATTGATTAATCAAATAAATTTTTTCTATTCCAAATAAAGAATATAATATCTAATTAATATTGTTTCGGCTGATAAATATGTCATCAGCACTTCTCTCTGGATGTGATTCTTTACTATTTAAAAAAAATCAAAATGAAAATTTTTTTAAATATTTTAATTTTCTGAAACATTCTATTAATTGTTTTTAATTGTTTTAATTAATTTAACATTCTATTAATTGTTTATAAGAGATTATAAGAGTTTATAAGAGATTGTTAAATAAAAGGATCTATAGATCCTTTTATTTAACAAACAATATTTTATTAAAATTTTATATTTTCTTTTGTAAATATAAAATGTTAACTTTTAATTTTATTTTAACAACAATAGCATGATGAGATATAGCTCTCAAAAGAAAGGGAAAATTTCATAAAATTGAAATATCATTAATGAAAAATTCTTAAAATTAAATTACAAATAAAAGAATTGCGTTAGATGTCCTTAAAATTTGCATCCTTACTAATCAATAAGAAACAGATATAACACCCTGTATAACACCCCCATTAGTTCTTGTCAAGAATACAAAAGCCTCTAATTATTGATGGGACGTATTTTCGGCTTTACACTAGACCATCTCAAAATAATTTCATTGTAATGACTTACAGCGGGGAAGTCCATCAATCGTTGTCAGCTGAAGAAACCAACATGTGTTAGTGATTTGCTTTGTGAATGTCCGGCTATAAAATTTCTACAAGTCCCTGTTATAATTTTTTGCAACACTAAATATGAATTTTCTTTATTTAGAAAATATTATCCGGAAATTTATTACTAAACAGTTTATGTATTTAAATTCTAAAGTAAATATATGTATATATATATATATATATATATATATATATATATATATATATATTTTCTTCTGATATAAAAAATAAAAAATATTAGATTGGATCAAATGATTTTAATAATTGCTCTAAAGTAGTTAAATGCATCATATCTTTTAAACAAAAAAATCAGAAAAACCTTTAAATATCTGTAGTAACTAGTTAATTCGTTGTTTAATTGATAATTAGCTTTTATCCGTGCTACATCAATATTATATTTCTAAAATCATCAAATAATTTTCAAAATCATTAAAAGAAGTGGTTTGAATGCTTTAATACTTACAAACTGAAGAATTTTGACAAAATTGTATATTTTTAATAATTAGAAAAAAATAATAAACTAACTTAATTGCCTAACAATAGCTTTTAGGTGAAATAGTAAGCTACTGACTTCAGTTTAAATATTGGGAAAAAATTTTGATTGTAAGTTTTTCATGTTCCGAATGATTTCTGTTTCTATAATTTTGTAAAAAATATCGTTCCTTACTGGAATCTATGTTGTTATTATATTTATTTTAGTATTTCTTGAATCTAATGCCTAAATATTAAAAGAAATATATCTCACGCATGAAAATTGTTTTTAGAAGGAGAATAAAAGCAAAAATAAAAATGGGGAAATCTTAACGCTACAATTTAGAATAATAATTTAGTTATTAAATATTTTATATAAAACTGTTAATATCACACATTTTTTCACATATATTCAAATTTATTCTACATTAAATATTTTTCCCTTCACCGAACTATATCTACCTTGATATGCAAAAGATCAGAAGTAGTAAATTTCGAGAAGGATTGCTTAAAAAAATAATTTTGTAAAATAATGTTTTAACTTCCTTCTTCATTTGATAGTTATAAAATATAAATATTTTGCTTCACTTGATTGCATCAAATGGTTTTTAAATAGTTTTGATTAAAGTACTAAATATTCATAAAATACATTTTTGTGAGCATAAATTCACTAATCGGAAATAAATACTCTACCTAGTTTCGTTAACATTAATTTTGCTTTAATGTTAACCTATTAAAAACAAGTATCTTAATTTATTATCTTACCGCAACTATAAAATTTATTTCTTATATTAAGAGATATTTTATTCAAACTCAAATTTTTTAGCTTAATATCAGAATTTACTCATTGAAATTTTATTTCTAAAACACACGAAAGGATTGATCATAGTGTTTATTTGTAATATTCTATTTCAGGAATGTAAAGTATAACCTTTAGTATTGCTGTTATTTATTGAAGTGCTTGAAAATAAAAAAGTAATATTTAAAATATAGTTCTTAAATCATTAAATGAAAATATTTCTTTTACTGATGATGGAAATTTAATATTTTCCGGAATTTGTAAGAAGCATAAACTTTTAATCAATGATTATATTTAGGGAATATTAGTTTAAAATATCCTAAAACTTACATAAACATTTATTAAAATAATTTTGAACCTCACAGTTAAGAAATTAAATAATTTATCTTGTTCTCTGCTGTTTTCCTTATACAAAATAACGTTTATTATTACGAAATACAAAACACTTTTTATATATTTAAATTTGATCATTAATTTATGGTAACATCATTTTATTATGTTTCTGAAACAGATGTGCATTTTGTAAACATCTGTTGGAACAAGTGGTTACTAAGTGGCGAAAATTCTATACATTTTAGAAAATTAATATTGTTTTAAAACCTTATTTTTTAAATTTGAATATTTGATTCAAATCAAAAATTATTAACCAAATATTACGATTATGAATTAAAATTAATTTCATCGTGTTAAGATTTATGTTTTTGATTATTTTATGTCTCTCGATATATTTTCCTATTTTTAGTTAGTTCTTATAGATAAATGTAATAAATAAACCTTGAAAGTATAATTATAACATTAATTTGCAAATATTTACATTTAAAACATTTGTGTCTTCAGTAAAAGTATGCATCATGCTAATACCTAAGCTTTATTTCCATTTTCAGATAAATATAATCTCGTCACAAGATATATATTCATCAGAAAAGGTAAACGAAGCTCAGGTATTAGCATGATACTAACATAAATATAATTTTTCTATGAAAATAATTTCATTATGAAGAAAAATTTAAAAATATTAATTACAGTTGTGAATGTTAAAATTTTATTTAAAGTTTTATGATTCGTTTTAAAATCAAGTTTGATCGAATTAAATTAATTTTACAAAGTTATTTTTTAACGTTCAACAAAAATTCATGTAACCTGTATTATTTTATTTACCTAAAAACATATTTTTTAAAACTAAGATTTTCCATTTTTTTGTCGATCATTTATAAAATTATATAAGTATTTAAAATGATAATTCTACGAGCAAGCTATTCAATTTTTATATTAAAATTAGATTTAATGTAAAATTAATTAAAAACCTAGAAATCACAAGGATTAAATATTCTTAAGTAATATGGTTTTGTTAAAAACGATGAACTTGGTTCGAAAATTTTGACTTTTAAAAATCTTGATTTTTGGGAAAAAAAAAAAATATCGAATTTCGTTTTCTGTCTAGCTCGCATTTATTACATTTACTTATTTAAAACCTATTTTTAATTATTACAATTTATAACAAAAACCTATTTTAGCTTAAGAGAAATCCTTCTGGAGGAATATGATGAAATCGGGCATAATTATTGTAAAAAATAATGTTCGATTTACGCCGATTCTGCACTGTAAAAAATTAAAAAGATCTTAATGTATAAATTATTGAATCAAAAAGAAAATATGCCATTGCGTAAAACAATATGAAAAAACAAAAACAAACTCTTTTGAATAAAAAAAATATTTTAAAATCGTAAGAATGTCCTATTAAAAATTAAAAATAAGTAGACATTCATCATTGGTAAAGTAAACGACTGAGAAAATTTCGCATAATCATGAGATAAGAATGTTAACATTCATGTTAACATCTTGTCTAGTATGAATACCTGTATTGATTTGTTTGTCCTTAAACGATCTTTTTTACACGAGGTCTAATTAGATCGGGAACAACAATTAAAAGTCTAATTCCCAATAAGAATTTTATTTAATAGAAAACTTAAATACTGAGTGTATCAGTTTTTGAAAAATAAAAAATATTACAAATTTACATGTTTTGGCGGAGAATATTTATGATTTTATTATAAAAAATATATAAGTATATAATTCAATGCTCCAAAGAAATTAAATCTTAAACTCCATTGAAGCTTTTAACTTGCATAATCTAGTATGGTGAAGATGTTATTAAAATTATGAGTGTACAGACAATTTTTACTATTTCAACGTCAATTGTTTTTTATTATTTGCATTATAATATCTTTATGAGTTTATATTATATTACTATTTATTGTGGGAGAGCACCAAAATAGATATCCTTCAAATTCCCATGAACTGGGTAAAACGCAAACAGCATCTGTGTCTCGATAGATCATTTTATAATTGCTTACTTTATTGACAGGAGATATTCTGGTTCATGGAAAAGTGTTATCTCCCCTAGTTTGTTGATCGATTTTAAATTATTACCAGATGTGGGAAAAGCAGTTTAACTTCCTGTGGTATTTGTACTCAAAATTTCTCAAGGGTTGCCAATTTTTCTTTTTTATGTTTATTCAATATCATGCAAAGAACTCTCGTTGGGAGCACTTTAACCTAAGCAAAATATTTTCTTAATCTTTTGTGTTTAAATAACCTTATGTTTTGAAATCATTATGTTAATCTCAACTAAAGTTAGGTGTAGAAAAATTTCTTAGGAACAGAAGGTACATGGCCATTTAGGCTAGGAACCTAACAAACACTAGATCCACTTTTTCTTGCCACTTTGGATGACCGAGTTCCAGTGCTCCAGGCGCTCACCACCAATTTATTTGCTTTGACTGCCAATGGGGTGTAATTATTAGTCACAGGGAAAGATTTTAATGAGGCTATAACAATTATTTCCATTTACCTATCATTTGGTTAATCGTCGAGCATTTTCATCTGGTATGGCCAAGCCGCGTGACATCACACTCATTCATATTCTTTATAAATAAAAATAAATAGGGACTATTTACAAGGTCAGATATCTTGCATGCATATTCTTGAATAATCCATACATTTAGTAGAGTTTATTTGCGGAAAATATTTCTAGATTATTTTAATTATAAAGTGTACACAAGCAGTAAATATTATTTCATAAATTGATATAAGTAAAAATTTCTTTTTTTCCATACACTTGTTCCCACATTTTCTAGATTAGATTAGTAATATAAATACTTATACACACATTTTTAACAATATTTACAGTAATGGTCAGTACTGCTCTGCATATACATTTAGATGCAAGTAGTAATGAATGTGAATTAATTTAAAGAGATTTGCAAGAAAGAGTGATAATGCCTTAATTCTGACTCAGTTTGCGGAGTTTTCAGATCAAAATTTCTCAAGAAAAGCGTGGGAAAATCTCTTGTCAAAATTAATTCTTTATGCACAAGAATAAACCTACAAATTGCACGGATGTTAGTAATAAGAGTTGAAGACAAATATCCATAATTATTGAAAATAGTTTTTTATAAATTGATTTTTAGTTGTTACAACCCTTTAGTTTCTTTTGCATATTTGTAACTACTTATATAATCTTATGAACTTGCAAAACAAACTGTATAAATGAAATAATTAAAAATCAGTTAAATAAATATATACTTATGTGTCGAGCTTTATGTGATCTGGGCAAAAAACTTGGAGATTAAATTATAAGCTCAGCAAATGTTACAAAATAAGTGGTTTTATTGCATTAACAAGAGTTAATATCTTATATTTGAATGATTTGGAGTTTGAATAATGAGAAATGCTGAATATGCTATTGCAAAAAATTAGTGATTAGTAACTTCAACATACAAATATACACAATAAATATATTTAATTCACAGGTTTAATTCAAAAAAATTAATTCCTTTATTACACATATTTAATTTTGGTAAGTAGGAGAATACATATGTAAATTATAGTATTTAATGATACTTATGTAATATGTTTCATACTTTCAGATAAAAGAAATAAAGTATAAATATGCTAATTTTTATTCGTGTAATTTATGATTATCAGATATAATATGACAAAAACAATTTTAAATTTAATTGCTGAAAAAATAGGGAAAATCATCAATAAGTACTTAAACTACCATGCAAGCTTCAATTTAAATTATCTAATTTCTCTTTTCATTGCTTTTAAAAGCACATGATGAGTTTTGATGGAATAATTTTATTTATAGAAGATAAGTAATACTATTGGTTATGTTACATTTAACTTTTTCATTTAAAGGTCCAAGTACTAATATTGAAATGTCATAACCACTGGTACCAAATGCATTAATAAAATCATTGTTTCAAAAACATGAGTTAAACCAACAAGAAAAGTATTTAAGTTCTTTATATCATGTACGCTTGGATGTAAGATATGATAGATTGTTGTCTATGTTTTTTTTGTATCATATTTATAGTTACTTATTGTGTTACGTTATTTACAAATATAAAAATCAAAAACTCTTTTATTTTTAGTTATTTTTACTAACAATAAAAGTTTTTGATTTTTATATTTGTAAATGCACGTCTATTAATGCCGATGAAATACTTTTAATATTTGAAGTGCAAAATTGCAAAGAATTATTTTTTGAATCATTTTCCATTATATAATAAGACAATCGCTTTATAAAATTATCAGAAAAATCCTAATATAATTATGAACGAAATACCTTAGAACAAGAAAAACGCTGCTAAATATACTACGTTCACTCACATGTCATAATGATGTTTATTTCTCCACCTTAAATTTTTCCCAATCACATTTTCCCCGGGCAACGATAGCTCCGCCTACAGCTCATCGTAGCTGGTTTACCATGCTGTGACTGTAATCGCTTAGATTTGGCGAAGAAGGCGATGAAATGTATCATTTGGCGGAGGCAACACGAGTACCCGTATATCCCCAACATTTCTTCATCGCCAAAAAAAATTCAGAATTTGGAATCATGGATTATACGGCACCTGTCCCCTTTCTTTGGAAAAATAATAATAAATAAAAGTAACTTTGGAGAGAAAATTATTTTGAATTGAAGGACATTGAAATGATTTTTATTTAAGAATTGAAATGGTTTTTATTAAGTTATTTTGCAGTATAATAAATTTTCTTCCAGCAATTACATTCTGCTATCAAGCACATTTTATAAATAAAAGCAAAATTTATCTTGTAAAGTTAATTTAAAATTGTTATAAATGTAATTTTTTAAGTAAAAATACACTTAAACATGGCTGGTTTTCTACACTTAAAGAACACTATTCAGTTTTTAAACTTTATTTCTATTATGACTTCTTTGGAATAAAAATAAATTATTTAAAAATACTAAAATATGAATCGATAAAAGGAAAGCAATTATTTTTTTTAACTTACTTCGATAAATACTTCTTAATGTAAAAATAAATGACTGTTGACTGTGATGCAAGTGTTAATTTTAAAATTATAGAAGCAATGGACAAAAATAATTACTGTTATAGTTAATTACCTACTTTTAATATATGTACAGATAACATCCATTTTGAATGTCTTAATTACATCCACCATGGACGTCCAAATTACATCGATCATGGACGTTGAAATTGCGTCTATTACACAGATCCAAATGTCAATACTCTAAAATTCATCCATCGTGGATGTCAATCCGACGTTCACATGTAGTCCACAAAAGACCATCCAGTTCACGTCTTCCCATGGACATCTTTATGACGTCCAAAAGGTATCCAGGACATCTTTTGGACTCTATGGATCTTTAAAAGACGTCTAATAGACGTATGTGGTTGTATGGGTGCGGTTCAACCGTACATGATATTTTGAAATCGGGGATTTTCTATACCTATAGTTGATTATTGTGTTCATTTTTATTATATGTTCTGAGATTGATGAAAGACAAGGCTTTAGAAACAGGATTTATTTAAAAAAATAAGGAAGTAAAGAGTAATGTTTATGAATTAAATTATTCTTAAGGAGAACATTTTAAGGGTTTGCTGTACATTAAAAAACAAACCTCAATATAAAGATAGTTTAGTTGAATAAATTGTCTCAGATAAATGTTTGATTAAAAGTATTAATAATATTATTTAAATAAGCATGTACCTGGAACACAAAGCAAATCATTCAATGAAAGAATTTGTGTCAAATTATGAAATGCAAAGCAGGTCATTTTTTTCATTTATATTTTACAATGTTTCTTAGAAAGTGTGTTTTAGTAAATATTTCTATTTCCATCTGGCTTTTGATAATTTTGATAGTCAGCATTTCAACAACTAAATTTGTAGAAGCGAAGTTAATTTTTTTTCTATTTTCTACTTCTGGTAGATGAAGTTTTAGGTTTTTTTGTTAGAATTATATTTATAAAATTGGTATTTTTTGCTATTTAATTCCTTATTATTATTTTTAATAAAAAAATGGGAGTTGAAATAGAAACGATCAAACCTGGTGATGGTAAGCTAAAGCAATATTTTGACGTTTTTCACAAACCGCTTGATTTCAAAATTGAACACAAGTGTTATTTTTAAAATTTAATTTTTTTTTATGTATTAGTTTCCTTGGTCAATTGTTTCTTTTTTTATAGACAGGATGCAAAATTAATTCCATATTTCAAAGTTTCCTTCTATAATTTTACAACACAATACTTGATTCCACACCCATCATGCATTCATAACTAACGACTATATTGATTACTTTTAAGAATGTTTCTGTATTAAGGTGTAGAAATTATAATATTGTGATGAAGGTAAAGATAAAATGCTACTCTATATAACTTATTCTATTTTGTGTGACCTTTCACTTATATCTTTTGCAATTGTAATAAATTCCAATAATTTTATATAATTTCTAAATGATAATTTTATTAAATTTCACTCTGTTGAAACAACATGATTGAATTATACTTTAATTCAAAAGTCACTAATAAATGGATTTTTGATGTACTGTTAGAACCAATACTTAATGAAATAAATATATAACTTAGCAAATTGTATTATTTATTGTTAATTTTAAAAAAGCTTTACTAAGTTTAATCCATCAATTTTATTATGAATGGAGCTAATTTGCTTGATTTACAATGATTATGGATTGAATGATAAGAATATTGTTGCATTTTATAGGATTGAAATTCAAGGGTCCTTTAAAATTACAAACAAAAGGTTAAAGACAATGTGAAATTCATATTAATATTTTAGGAATTTCTTGTTAAATTAAGAATTTAATGTTGAATGAAATTATTAATTTAAATTACTTCAAAAATTCAACTATAAATAGGTGGCAATTTTTTGCCATTAAAAGTATTTGGTGAAACAAAATAGTATCAAAAACATTAGACAATGATACATAATTAAAAATTTTTTACAGTTATATTTGACATCATCCAATTGGAGTCAAATTGGATGGAAATCAAAGGACCACTTGGACTATATTGCACCCCATAAAAAGTTTTCTTTTAAACAAATCTATTTGTATGCTTGAAAAGTGAATATTTGCCATAATATAATTAAATTCTATTAATGATGATTTTTTCACACTTTCCTGTTTAGAATTTAACTGTCTTTTATTATTCACATCACGATATTACAAATTTCACACTCAAATACAAATATCCTTTAAGGTAATCAATATAAGCATTATTTTTTAAGCGTTGTCGATCTTTTGACCATGTCCACTGTAAAAAAAAAAAAAAAAAAGTCAAATGTTACAATTAGTGATGAATTCACTTTTTATATTTGTATTATAGTTAAACTCATGTTTTATACTTTTTATTTTTAAAGTGTGTAAGTTCAAAATTTATGATTAAAAAGTTGGAATATGAGTTAGTTTTTATCGATTTGTTTCAATGATGATATAAATTACATAAAGTGTTATATTATATTTATTATATAATATGTTATATAATATTATATTTTTACTCTCCTACTTTGAAAAATGTGTTAATGCACATATTTTGGTAAAATTGAGCAATAGGATAATACATTCAGTGCCATTTTTGAAAGCAAGATTAGTTGGAATCAAATATTATGTGGAAAAATAATTGAAATATGTTTTCAAAACTAAAATTATTCATGTAATGCAACAGTAATAAATAAAGAGTTTATATGAAAGGTTGTCATTGTTTTTTAACATAATTTGAATTTATTTGAATTGTTGATATGAATACATTATTTTTTGTGAAGTAAATTTGTAGGTTGTTTGAATTAGCCATCATGCATAAACTATGGTCTTAATATTAACTAGCCAATATTGTGAAGAGCTATTAGTCATGAGTGTGTGATTCATATCTGGTACAATGAAAAGCTACTTGCAATAGAATCAAAATTTAAAATAAAAAATTCCTTATAAATATTATCTAATACTGCAATTTAAAGGTAATTATTTGAAAAGTGATATTAAATAAAATAGATAATTTTGACCTTATAATTTAAACATAACTCAGCTCGAACACAGACATTTTTTAAATTTTATTGTTTGTATTTAGCATTAATTTACATTTTTAAAAATGAATTGAAGCATATATTTTTCCAATTTGTACTTAATATGAAATTTTAAAATTGTGAACAGCCTTCAAAATGTAAAGTAAGAAGTTTTTATCTTCTAAAATTGACTAGATTGATTGAATCTGCTATTATTATTTATGAGAAAGATGTGACGAATTTCTTTCACTCTGTAATGTAAAATGTAAATGAAATTGTAATTTATAATGTCATTCTTAAAAATGTTCCTCATCAGCTTTGTAAAAGGCAGTTAAAAATTAAAAACTTGAATGAAATTTAAAAATATTTTTGACTGTTAAAAATAAATTTTAAATATTTACAGAAATTTAAAGTAGCATTTTGTCTTTAAGTTTTTTTTTAAATTAAATTTTGGTGTTTTTCTTTCATTTGCCCACAATTTTATATCAAATAATAATAATAATTTGATATAAAATTGTGAAAGTAAATAACAAAATATAGTTAATCTTAGTTAATAAGAAATAATGTAACGTAATAGTAATTAAGAAAATGATAAAATTTGAATTTAAATATAAAAAGGGTAGAAGGGGTGTTGCTTATGTCAATTGGTGTATATTTCAAATCGAAACTGTTTGCCTATTAAGATTTTGCAGGCAAATAAAAGAAAAGCACCAGATTTTGTTTTTTATAAATCATTTTTATATTAAATTTTAAATAAGGATTTTTAACTCTTTAATTAATAATTTTTTGTTAGATTTGGTATTTTCTAATTTGCTGAAATTTTAAAAACATAATATTTTTAGGTCAAACATTCCCTAAAGCTGGTCAAACTGTTGTTGTCCACTATACAGGTAAGAAAATCATTTTAAAGTAGATTTAAGTTGGCAAATATATTTATAATATTAACAATATATATGTGTGAGTGCGTGTACATTTTTAGTTACATTCTTCTTGCATAGTTATTATAAATTAAAAATTTCTAGAAATATTTTTGTAATGGGAAGAATATTCTAGCGTTTTATTTCATACCAGCCAAAAAATTTCATTATTCAGATATTATTTATTTGTACAACTTCCTCCCCTATTCTGTTAAAGGAGAAAGGTATAGGTTAAAGATTTTACTTTCTAATGCAAATGATACTTTTTAATGTTCGTCATTTTTTTTATTTACTTTCACATCATTATCATTTAATTTATTTTTCATTGTTAAGTGTTTATCTTAGAGTTAATGAAAATTGCTGAAAAAATAATTTCATAATTTAATTTCTGGCATTCCTTACCCTTCTAAAGAAAAAAATTAAAATACTAGTTTCCAACATTTTTAGACACTGTAAAAATGTTTAAAAATTTTGTGACCTTGCATTTCTTTATATTTAATAACTTTTTATACATTTTGCCGTTGCATTTAAAAATTCCTTCCTTATAAAATATTTTTATTTTTTATAAAGCAAAATTATTTTAGTTAATTTTATATTTTTCCTATTGGAGTCTATAAGTTTTCTGCTGTTGGAATAAGCTATAAATACCAACAATGTCAAAATTCACATTCCTGTTATATCACAGATCATTTGCCTGTATTTTTATACCAAAACTGTTTATTAATGAAATAATGCTGTTAAATGCTAAATTTGCTTAAGACTATGGATTATCTATTTTTGGAAAATTTCCTATGATTTTATTTTTAAATTTTTCTGGTTATCAACTTATCACTAACATTTCTAATTTTAACTTGTGTGAGCAAATGTTTGTGAGTTTGCATAAGCTTGTAAAAAATAAATTTTAAGTTTTTTTTTATAAAATAATATAGTTAAAAATATTAAACATTATAGCTTGTAATATTTTTTAGTTTTATTTTAGTCTTTTTCTCTTGGTATGTTATAAATATGGATATAATTTTTCTTAAATAATATATATATATGTACAAAATATATACAAATGGTTTTATAATCACTTCCACAGTTGAACATAAAATCAACCATTTATTTAAAGTAGAAACACATGTTTCTACTTTTATTTAAAGTAGAAACATGTGTTTCTAGTAATAGAATTTCAGTTCCATGTTAAAAAAAATTTTTGATAATTGTCATGGAATTTAAAATAGAAAAGGAATTTATCTTGCTGTATGATAAACACTGGAAAATATTGAGAATTCTTAAGAGTAGAAACTTTGTCAAATACGTTTATTAGAAAATTAGTTTCAGTAAACATACTTTCCTTACTTAAGAACGTTTTTAAAAAAATTGATGAACATTTAAATATTTTGATCATAATATAAAACCACAAATATTATTTAAAAAATTATGTATAGTATTTCTTACATGTTTATGTTCATCTAAACATTTGTCCTAGTTTCCCCGAGACGATGGTACTTGTATTACTACTTTTTTCTAATGTCTTTAGATTTAATAAAATTAAATATTTAAAGAAAATTTGCCCAATTTTAATGTTATTTGAAAGGATAAAAAATTACAAGATTTCTTGATTAAGTAATTTTTATATCTTTAGTTCATAATTTGATACGTAGTTTAACTTCATTTTAATTATTTTTCAATATTTTATCATACTTTGAGTGCTTTAAATGAAATTTGTTTATGATTAAAATTGTAAAAGCAGAATAATTTTTTGCAAAACATTTTTAAAATGGTTAATTCATTTTTCTTGTAAATAATTTACAATATTTTTAATACATGATATGTATGTGATTATTTTACTTAGTAAATTTTTCTATTCTATATACTATTTTTTGCTTAATTTTTAAAGAATATTTATTATATTTATTTTAAAGAATATTATATTTTATTAAATATTCTCTATAGTATATTAAGTACACTTAAAAATATAATAATTTTTGTATTATAAAAAAGCAAGAATAAATCAAATATTTCTTGGTGATATTTTTATATTAATTATAATTAAGGAGTTGATTAATCAATGTATAATTATTTAAAATTTATCTCAAGTTTCATTGTAAATTTTATTCATTTAATTTTTATTGAATTATGAAAAATTGTCATAAGTTTGTTAACAATAATTTCTTATATATTGTAATTTTTTTTAAAGAAAACAATGTAATTTCTAAATTTATATTTATTTGAACTAATAGGCACTTTAGCTGACGGGCAAAAATTTGATTCTTCTCGAGACAGAGGTAAGCCTTTTAAATTTAGAATTGGAAAAGGAGAAGTTATTAAAGGCTGGGACAGTGGTGTTGCTCAGGTAAAATATTTTCTAATTAATTTTACAGTGAATATTTTTGTGTGAATATTGCTTGAATAAATTTTTATTTCAGATGAGTGTAGGCCAACGAGCAAAATTGGTATGTTCTCCAGATTATGCTTATGGCGCTCTAGGACATCCGGGAATATATCCTTTTTTGAATTTTAAAGTTACAAAAATGTATTCCTCAATGTTAAAAATTTTATATTTAAATTTTTCTATTGTATTTCAAAAGTAGTATTTTTCACTTTCACATTTTATAAATAAATTTGTTTTTAATATTAATTCTATTTTAAATTTAGAAACAATTTAACCTAAAAATGTTGTTTTCTTTAAATTTATAAATTTATTGAGTACTAAATATACTGAGCTGACAACCAAACAATTAATGGTGTGGCCTTTTTTCAATTAACTTTTTGTATTGGTTTTTGGAATCTACTTTAAATGGATAAATCTGTCTAATTAGCCCTCGTGTCTAAAATATGACCATTGAGTGACAAAATAATCCTTTACTGAAATTCAATTGATTGCTTTCTAAATATGTAGGAATTCTAGATCTATTCACTTGAAACTACTTATAATAATATAGAATAATTGTAATAATAAATTTCAGTATAAATATAGTAATATATCAATTATCCATAGGCATTTTTACAGTTTTGTAAAAAAATTTAAATCACTAGTAAGTTTTTAAGGTAAAAGAACAAAAATGGTTGATTTTTTAAAGAAGAAAAGCTATAAATTTGTAAGAAATAAATAATTTAACTGTTCTTCAAGGAATAAATATGTTTAAGTTACCGGTTGTTTATATAAATTGTTAAGTGCATATTTACTGTTGATTTGTTCCATATTTCATAATTTTGTGGATTGCCTGCAAAATTGTTGTATGCCTTATAATCATGTCATTAAATTCTTTAGCTTTTCAGGAGTTAACTGTATTTTTATTTGACATTTATTTGATCACATCAGTTTCATATACACATATGAAATGGATTTTTGCTTTTTTGATATTACACTAAATTATATTTGAATAAACATTGTAGCAAATTTAGAAAAATATTTAATTGATTTTTTTTCCATCTTTGAAGTTTTAATTTTTAGAGCTTAATTTTTGAAAAATAGCTCATATCTTTCTGTATTTTTGTTAATTTAACATAGGAGGGGAATGTTATAGCAGACAAAAGGTTTATCCATAAACAATTTTGATGGTTTATGTATAAACAATTTTGAATTCAAAAGGTTTATTTAAAATTGCCGTATAAATAAATAGCAATATTTTGAAGAAAACATAACTTATTAAGTGTCATTGGGTTAGAACATTTTTTACATAATAGATAATATGATAATTTATTATTTGTTTTACATAATTAATTGAAATGTTCAAAATCTACCTTACAACTTCATTATGTATTGTTTTTACAAATTCATGCTTCTGATAAACTATTAAGAGTAAGATAAAAGATATCAGATTCTTATGAGTAAAGTTTAACTTAAGTTTACTTTTTGGAAATTTTGAATTTTCTTGTTTCTTTATTTTTAATGCATTAATATACAGCCATAAAGTAGTTAAAGACAACTACTAGACAAACTTTGCTGTTTCTTTGTACATTATTGTAAATTTTATGAGTTATTCAGAAGGTAATGGTTGTCATAAGTTATAAAAGTAAAATCATAATATTTAATTGGAAAAAATTACATTATGAACATGAAGCTTACTTATCATCTGTATTCAATTACTCCTATGTTTAAACAGATGCTATAAACATCTGTTACCACGTTCTACTCAGTTTCAGTTAGATCATTAAACCAAATGATCAATGTATTTATGCCAAAAAAAAGCACTGATTAAAGTAAATTTTGTGTTGAAGAAATCTGTTGCAAGTCACTCAAATAAAAGGCAAGGAATATTTGCTGAAGATATTGGACTTTTCATCCTGTATCTGCTTTCTAATTACTTTTTCAAGTAGGAGAAAAAAATCTTTGATTGTGCAGACCTTTTATCAGAGTAGAATTAACCTTTTCTGTAGAGAATAAAGAATGATATTTTTTGTGAAAATTGTTTTCAAGCAGTTTCCATATTTTACCTAAACTAAAAGAATTTTTCTGGATTAAAAATTTTTTGGGGGTGTGATGAAAAAGAACATAACTTAATTTGATAAATTTATGCTGAAGAGTGCAACATTAGAACTCTGTAGGTCTTGACTAGATACTATGAATATTTTTATGTACGAGGTAATTATGTAGATAATTTAAGAAAATATCTCCACAAATACTGTGATTTTCATTTTTTATTATACTGACTTTCTGTATGATATTTTTATTCCTGTACATTTTAAGTACAATGAAACCTCACTTCAATCAGCCTTTCTCAAAAGTCCCAGTAAAATTATAATGTTTCAAAAATCTTTACTCAATAAATTTTTAGCTTTTTTTCATCAAAATTTAAAAAAAAATCTGTCCTGTTTGTCACTGATAAAAAAATTGTCTTGTCAATAATAGTAATTATGAATATTTTTTTAATTATTTATTTTTATTTATGAGTGATAAAAACTGTAAAAGATATTTTTTCTTTTTAATTCCTTTAAAATGTTATGTTAATATTGAAATGCTGTTTTGCCTTTCAATGGAATTATGTTTATGAGTTTTGGAAATCGATAATATATTTTAAATTAATCAGTATATTTTATATAGATCTCTTAAATATTTATCTTAAAACTTTATTTTTATTTTACAAATGCCAAACATATAAATTTTTAACCAATTAATTTACAGACTGTTCAATATATTTTAACAATATCCTCAAACCAAAAAAGCAATACAAATACTTCAATATTCAAAAATCATAGGTTGATGGGAGTTACGCATACTTTTGGGAAATGGACCACTCTGATTTCTTAGAGATGGTTTTCAAACAGTTGTGTCCTGTCAGACATCTAAATAAAGCAGCAGTTGTCTTTCTTGGAAAACTGGGAATAATTATCAATTTTTCATTTAATTTTATAAAGTCTGTATTAGCCTTATTTTTACAAATTTTTCCCCAATGAAAACAAGTTTTTGTGTTTTTCTATTGAAATATGAAATTAGGATTTAAGTACCTTTTTTTTATCTTGTGATGCAAATAAGTAGATTTTTAAATATTTAACTTGAAATTGATTAAATATATTTCTTTTAAAATTATTTAATCTAAACAAATTTAAAAAGAAATTAACATTTTATATTTTAAATGTCATGTTTTAATAAAAATTTAAATGTTCGTAGTTCAATGTAGTTTTGTGATGTTTTAAGTTTATTTACATAATTTTGGCATGAAGAATCATACTTTAAGAATTGAATTACAACATAAATATTTGAATGTTTAAGTTTATGTATAGCATCTTTCCTACTTTCATTTCTTAAATTTAGAAAATGTTTTTAAATAGTCATTTGAGAACAATTTGTCCTTATATTTTAACACTTTTTATAAACATAATATTATCTCAAAAATAATTATCAATTCTACTACAGATTTCATTTATTAGTGAAACACATTCAAAATAAATTCTTTTATTTAATAGCACAATTTATATTTTTTGGGTGGGTGGAGGAGATGTTTTTGAACACTATTTCTTTCTGGTTAGTGAACCAAAATTTCTATGTTTCTATAACTTATTATAAATTAATATTATAATTTATTATAACTATATGCTTCAAATTTATTTCTTTTGAAAACTGGAAATGTAAAATTTTCTGGTTGTAATAATAGATATTATAAATGCTTTGAAATGTGTAAATTAAATAAATTTTATTTTTTGTTTCCTTAACGCCTGTTTACTATCCCTCCGAATGCCACTTTAACATTTGATGTAGAGCTTCTGAAATTGGAATGAGGACGCACAAAGCAATTTTCATTTGTGCATGTATTTAGAAATGCACTCCCTTTCTAAGAATATGTTTCAAGTTTTTAATGGATATATTTTGTGGAAATAGATTTAATTTTCTTTCATTAAAAATTACTGAATTAATTGGTACCATTTGAATATGAAAAATAATTGTTATTTTTCTGATTGTATTTTACTTTTTTTTTTTACTGTGCTCTATTGGAAAATATTTAATCTTACTCCAATATATTATTATATAAGCAATGATGATTTGTTTCCCACACAACTATGCAATAATTTAATATTTAAGTCATAAGCATTTAAATTGGAAGTTGAAATAAATTGAAAATATTATTTCTTTCATAAAAACTTGTGCTCATTTATCGTCAATTTCATTATTTAATCTATTACAATTGCATGATTTTTCAATTCTAAACTTCCATGTTTCAAATTTGTAAGTAATTTCTTGATGTCTGTAGCTGTTAGGTTACATTTTAATTATGCATTGGAATTTGCTTTATTTTTTTTTATCAATGATCTGTTTTACTATTCGGCATTAGCTATTCTAACTGCTTATGCTATTAAATATTTTATTTGTTTCACAATTTTTGTAGATTGAGTTTTGTCATGATAATAATTTTTGGATTTGCATTTTAAATTATCACACTGGACTTAAGTTTTGTTATAAGAATTAGCTTAATTTTGGGTCTTGTATTAAAATTTTGTGAGAAATGTTAAAAATACAATGTGTCATATATACATATATAAACAGTACAATTGTGCTTTTTCATATTATGTATTGCCCAGTGTGTTTGACTAAGTCTAAAAATTTATAGTAAAATGTGCAAATTAGATTGCTTGAATGATAACATTTCTTGTAGTTTACATTTAAGTAGAATTGTGTAGCATTTTTTTCTGCTATTTGTTCTGTGTTAAAAATTAGTGTTACATAGAAATTGGTTGTGCACCAGTATGCTTTAACTATATAATTTATGTGATCTATGGCTATTCTTAAAATATATTAAACGTTTTCATTTAAAATTTCATTAAATTTGTGATTCATAACTATATAGTGTTTTTGGTCATGTTCTTCTGAAATGTCTTGAAAAAAATATTTAATAAAAATTTTCTCTAGCAGTTTTGAATGCAGTTGGCAGTAAAGGATAATGTAAATATTTATTAATGTTTATTGAAATTTGTGTCTTTTGATATGTTAGGTATTTTTAGACTTGGTTTTGAAAATTAAATTCTTTTTAAATGCATTTGATTCCAACCCAGCACAGTGACCTAAATTCCCAATTTTGAAGTTAAATTTTTATTTAAATTTTTTATGTTTTTATTTTGTAAACCGAATGTAGTATCAATATATACATGCTTATATAAAAAGTCTTTTTGTCTGTGCATTTTGTCTAATGCTATGTACCCATTTTTATGACATGAATAAAAAAATCCCTCTGCATCTTGAGTATTTTTAATTTAAAATTATGAAACCATGTTTTCTTGTGTATTTAATTAAATTTTCCAATAAGGCTCGAATAATAAATTTCCAACTAAATATATAAGAAAATAAAAAGTGTACAATTACTTTCTTATATTTAGTTGGTTATACATATTAACCAATTATATTTTAATTATATATTAGTCCATTTAGTTTTGATTAAGTTTTTATAATGAACATTGATCTTTTTATTATGATTTATCTAGCTTTATGTTTATAAAAACTAAGATATTGTTTAACAAGTTTATCAATCTATTTTGTGATTTTTACTATTTAGATATATTAATATAAATTCATTCATATTTCCTTCTCCCATTTTTACTCTAACATTTTCTAGCATCAAATGTAATTTTATTTTAAATGAAAACTATAAATAAGATGTTGAACTAATTTTTTTGTTAATGCAAATTAACTTTCCACCATTAGTATCTAATTTTTATATATTTGTATAAAATTATATTAATTTAATTAATTATATTAATTTGTATAATATTATATTAATTTAAATGTAAAGGTAAATTTGTATTGAAGAATTCCTTTAATCCTGTCATCACACATCCTGAAAGAAAGATTAATTATTACAGAATAATATTAGAACAATTTTGTTACATGAGTATCACCTCACAATTAATTTCTTATTAAAATCTACTAATGATCAAGCTGTTAGAAATAGATTTGACTTCTGTGTCAGGCAAGGGTACTTGTAATGGTTATGTATCTTTTATAAACAATAGATTTCTGTCAAGTTAGCCAAAGAGTAGCTTATGATGAGTTACAAGAGACAAGCTTATGATGAGTTAAATAATGAGAAGTGAATTACGTATGGAAATCTGTTTCGATTGCAATTATGTAAAGACAAAGATTTGATGACTTTTTCGTTTTTGAATTTTTATTAGCAGTGTTTTTCCAAAAAATAATTCTTCATTTATAAATTCTGTAAATTTGTTTCTGAATGAAATTATTTTACATAATAGTTTATAATGTAAAATTGAAAGTGGAATTTCAAGGTTACCATTCTTAGCATAAGGTTTTATAGTATACTTCTTGGGACAATTTTTAGAGAAATATTTTCATATTCATCATAATTATTCCTTTTCTTCACCATCATTAGAAATAGATTCATTGCTTAGCTGATTTGCAGCAGTTTCACTGTCAATCTTTTTTTTAGATAGAGCTTGAGATTCCCACTTCTCCAAGTTAGATCTAATAAAATAATTATTTTGTTATTCAAAAAGAAAACTAAAATGTAAAATGAACAAATATTTATTATGCTTTATTAAAATAAATTATTTTTTATAAACTAAATTAACTGAAAAAAGCTAATAATATTTTTAATTGAAATTATAAATGTGGAAAAACATATACCCTGTTCCACTTTTTTTAAAAAATATGCCTGAGATGTTACAATTACTGTTAAATTCTTATAAAATTAAACAGAAGCATGTTACAAATGTTTTGATGTTTATAGTTTATTTTGGACAGTACTTTTAGATTGACATAATCTAGATGATCCAAAGTAATGTATTCTATGAAAGCAAATTTTAAAAAATGATGCTGGAAGTAATCACATTTTAGCTGTAGTGTGTATGAGAAAAACAGAAATTTATATATATCACACACACACATACACACAATTTCATTATTTATTGACGTTACTATATGCCATATCGTAAAGCAAAATGTACATCCATAATGCAACTGAATAGATAAACAACTGCAAAAGGTAAATTTTAAAAATTATGTGTCGGGTCACCCTTTATTGATAGTATTATCTTCAATATTAATAAAGTTTTAAAATCGGGTACTGTTAGTATTTAAAAATGTCCAAGATTGTTAATGTTTTGGTACAAATTATCTACATGATAATATTCTAATATGTTGTGTTGATTTCAATAAAAAAACCATTGATCATTTAGTATTTAAAAATGTTAATCTTTTTATGCCAAACTCGTCCAATTGCTTTGATTTAATCAAGTCGTATTTGTCACTAATTTGCTTAAAATATGGTAAGGTGTTTTTTAACATGCTGCTTGGATTTATTAATTTTTTTATAATAATGTTGACGTTTATTTATTTATTACAAATGTGTCAAGAAATTTGGCTATGACCCCATTATTTCTCTAGCCTTCCATTATTTCTGAACTCTACAGTTTAAAAAAACAAGTGCAGAGTACAAGATGTTTAAAAAAATTTGTCTTCACAGAGCACATAATGTTAACATACTGATGGAAAATATCGAATTTCGATGGAGCAAAATTTGCATTATTCAATTTAGTTTTATTCAATTTCAGTATTGACTCACCTGCATCCATCAAGCATCTGCTTGGTTTCAGGTAACAAAGCGTAGAGTAACTCATAGCATGGAATGCATATACCCTTTAGAAATCCTACCTGTAAACATAAATTGCAGTAGTTAAAATCGATTTAAATGATTTACCACCACTCATAGAAGCTATCATGATCAAATGACATCTGAAGAACAAACTTTATTTTTTTTTAGAATTTTATTATTCCAAAATATTCTACGAATGAAGTATTTTTATAATAACTATATGAATCTCAATGCAACATTTATCAATGTAATTTAATATATCTTTAGTCTGTGTGATGAAGAGTTAACTATTCTTTTTAATATTATCTATTTTGTACTTAAATAATTTTTTTTTGAATTTGATATTTTTTAGAATATATAAAAGCTCTTATCGCAAAGTTAATATTCTACTTTATTGAACGTTAAAAAAAGTGCTAAAGTATTCACTATGTGAAAAACTTGCATAACTAACAATATATTTTGAAAGAAATTTTTTATGATGAACACTGAACTCTTTAAAAATTGATTTTTCTACTTAATAATATGAATTAGATCATATAATGGCATCCAAAACACAGGGAAAAAGTACAATAAAATGATAAAACTTCATTTCGTTAACGAAGTTATTTGGTGATATAAGTTTGTTGAAGAATATTGAAGATCAAGTATAGTGAAAAACCGTCCAAACATAAATTAAGCCGCCCGCCCTGTCTAGTGGTAAGAGTGTCTGACTATGGATAGGGAGGTCCTGGGTTCGAATTACAGTTCGAACATGGATGTACTTTCTATCTATCCGGTCTTTGTCCTTTTCTTATGAATGGTTGTGAATGGATGCCTACCCTATAAACGGGTCCCTTTATCATGTGTGTACTGAAGAAGTCATACTCCACACCATGGTTCAGTTGGAAAAGTGGAGCAGCACACCCCATAATGCCAGCCTAGCTGCCACATGACAACAATTTAAAAAGACTAATGTATAAAGAAGAAAAATTAGATATAATATTGTTGTTTCTTATTCCACTTGATCTAGTACAATCTAGACCAAGTCCAGTAGATCGTTCGCCCAGAGAAAGTCTCAAATCAGCTCAGGGTTTTCAAAAAGATCTCTCTTCTCCAAACCCAGACAGGAGAGGGTCCGGAGAAGCTTGGTGGAAATTACACCTGAGGCACACGGGGAACACCTGTCCCTGAACGAATGTAAGGTTGCGAGTATATCCAGTAATGAGCCTGGTAAGGGTGGTTTGCAATTTCCTATTGGTCACCCAATGCGTAAAGGCCATTCCATTATACCCAGCTAAAGCATAAAGGCAAAGGACAAAGTCAGACTTCTTCCCTCAGGCGTTCAAGGTCTTGCACCAACAGAAGCTGGATTTTTTCTCCATTTACCATCTGGCAGATGAACCCGGGGTCCAGATTATTGCACTACAAGAGATATAATATAGTAGGTGTTTATTGTGGTTGCTGTGGTAGATGTTTTTTCCCCTTAAAGTTTATTTATTGCCTCTCTAAATGGGGAAAGAGTAGTTCTAGATTGGACTCGTCTTCAATAGAGTTGCTTTCAATGAAGCTCTTGGGATTTTCCAATATCACAAGCGATTCTGGAAGCCATTTAACAGAGAAAGAAGTGTTATTTTGTGGCTAAGAATGTAAGTTCTTAGAAGAATAAATTTTGCTAGAAAAGAAATATTTTAAATTCTTAGATAGTTTTTAAATAGGTTTTCATTTGTTTAAAGAAATAAATTACACATTTTTTACTTAATGTTCTCTTCATTTCCTTAAAGCAGAGATCCTATGGAATCCCTGGAAGCATAGAATATTAGTGAAGATCTTATTTTACCAGCTGTTAGTAAGGTCATAAGCACGTGTTGCACAAATCAATTTTCGAATTTATAAAAAGAATTTTACTGAGTAATAATACAGTATAAGAATTGACAAAATAACTCACAGTGTGTAGAAGACTCTGTGTGTGTATTTAAATACATCTGAATTTTTTCTATACAGCTTGATGAGTCCACTAATTCAAGAATGAAGCTTAAGTAAGATTTAAAAAAAAATTTGCCAATGATTATTATCTGCTAAATGTTTGGAAATTGATGTGGCTAGTGAAACGTTATTTACAAAATTAAAAAAAAAATTTTTTTGATGTAAAAGCTATACTCTTAGTTATCATTTCTGTTATTCCTGCAATGATAGGACCGAGGCTTTCTTGTACTCTTAAAACAAGCTGTAGCGAATGCATTTTAAGTACATTGTGTCATTCATCATTATTCAGCGCAAAAAAATCTTACTGAATGATTGCATGAATCACTAGATCATGTCATTAGAGCAGTTAATTAAAGGAAAAGGAATGCCTTAAATGAGAAATTATGTGCTTAACTTTGGAAAACAACGAAGACTTATTGTTTACTACTCATAGAATTACATTGGTATCTAAAACTACATGTTTAAATCGATTTTTTGTGCTCTTTGATTCAGTGTTGAAATTCCTAGAAAGAAAAACAGTGATTTGCGACACAATTCAATTAACCTAAAAGATGACTGACTTATTTGCCAAATTAGCTCCCAAATCTTTCGAAATAGCAAATAGAAATGAAGATTTATTTCTTTACTGTCAACACCTAGTGTTTCATCTGTGATAGACCTAAATCAAAGAATTGAAGATATTCTTTACCTGGATATTCTCGCCTGGGCTGAACTCTTGTGTACGAATAAATTCAAATTCAAAACACATTCATACTAATAAGGGAGAACTCATTGAAGCATTCATAAATGAGGATCTGAAAGCAATATTTGAACATGAATACCATAAATTCTGGTTGCAAAAACAGATCCCAATTTTATATTTTGCATAATAGGTTATTGTACAGAAGTTGTCTGCTTTTCCGTCTTTTTATTTGGTAGTAGGTGGATTCACTGGTGTTATGAACATTATGAAAAAGAAACTTACTACGAAATTAGTGATTGTGGAGATTTACGGTTGCTACTGACAAACATTGAATTGCGCGCGCGCGGATATTAATACACTCGTGATATTTCTCATCAAGATATTAATTTTTTTATTTCAACAATTATTTTACTTAATTATTCTATACTTCTTTAACAAAATGTTTTTTTAATTTGTTATTTTTATACGATGCATTTATATAGTTTTTTCACTTGGAGGTCCAGAGCAACTTTTGACTATAAAAATTGATTCATGGATCAAAAAAGTTTGGGAATCGCTGATTTAAAGGATATTTTTATTAAATTCATAGAAGCTACTTTAATTTTTTCGAAAGATTATTGCAAAATCTCTCTCTTTTATTTAATAAAGTAGTTCTGGGAAACGTACTAAGGAAAATTACAGTAGAGTAAAATTCTTGTTTTTTTTTTTATTTAATATTAAAGTAGAGTAGTTGATTTAAGGTAATTATTAATTTAAATCATTTTTTCTTTTCAATAGCTGCAAGTATTCTTTGAGTTTTAACACTTACTTGAGAATCTGGCTGCTCATCTATTCTATTCCTATCCATTATTGGAATAGGCTGTATTCCTTGCGATTTTTCTACGTCACCCTGAAAAAAGAATAGTTTATAATACAATACTATGAACTGTATGACACATTTTTAGTAACAATAATTCACATACCTGATCATAGAATTCTTCAAAAATGACTCTAACGATTTCTTTTTGTTGTTCCCAGCTTTTTGAGCTTCCACATAAGTCACAGGCTGTCATTACAAGTGCCTCTAGTTGTAGTCTGAAAGTTGATGTTTTCAGTGTAATATACTCTACCATATTATTTCAATTTTAATTGGTTTCCAGAAATTAAGGAAACACAAAAATAGTAATTACTCAAACACTATTACATGTAGAATTTCATATAACTTATCCACACTATATAATACATAGTATATATTAAATAGCACGAAAAGAAATTACCAGTCGTTTAATTTATTTGCTCTAAAGATAAGCACGACGCGAGGCCCTATGCTGTGTTGTCCTGCAGCAAGGAATTATCACATATTGCTCGACATAAAAGGTGCACACAAACATCAATGATGTAATCTGCATATCTCTATTCAGTGTTCCTCGTAGAAGTCCGTGAATCCATTGATAGAGTTACCTCCCCAAATACTGACACTAGCTGATCCAAATGAACCTTGCGCCAGAAAACCCAACCATCCAAATGAATCACTTTCACGAATGTGTGAGAATAATAACTTATTAAAGGTTCTCTCCAAATCAAAGAACTCTTACTTTCGATTTGCAGATAAAAGCGGGATCTATCTGAAAAGAGAAGAGCCTTTCATTCGTAAGCTATTCCGTGAACATGTTGACGTAGTTACCTCAAATGTTCCCTTCTACGACATATATAGAACAGGAGGCAAATGGTCAGTCACCTACTGTACAGACCACCAAGGGAAGAAGCTTACGCACAGTTGAAGTTCGTACTAATTTTCTGGTGCTTGCACAGGAGAGGATCTGAATTCAAATGGTGATGCAATTCTATATCTTCGTGTTCGTCCGTTCTGGACCCTTTGCCTACCGAATCCAGGTAAGAAATTTTTGCCAGAATCTATGAACCACAGAAAGACTGATACAGTTGTCTAGCCACCTTTGCTAAGTTTGTCCTAATTAAATCATAATTAATCTCCATCGCAAATCTTCGGTCAAATTATGCCTGGAAATCATTGTTATGCATTGGCTATTATAGATTTCTTATTGCAGTTCCACTGTGAAATTTGTAGTTTTGCTCTCTTATATACGGTTTTATAGTCCTCACCAATAATGTATTCTGATTGCAGCATGAGACAATTTTGCATATTGCAGTTCTTTAGTATTTATTACTATGTAACATTCAAATTTTATAGATTGGTGTACCTTTGAAATAGTTACTGTTAATTTTCTAATTTTTCCTCATTTTTTGGAAAGTATTAGACATTTCATATGATTAGAGTTGAATTCATAATTTAGGCAGTTCTTTTATAAATAGCGAATTAATCTCTCTAGGTATTTTATAAATAGCGAATTAATCTCTCTAGGTATCAATCTCTTACATAATTATATAACCTATAGGTATGTATTTGTATACAAAGAAAATATTCCTAACACTATATATCTAGCTGTCATGTATATCAGTTTACTTAAATACCTAATAATTTTTTTAATCAACTAAAATGGATGCAAAAACCGTAATTATTAGTCATTTGATATGCAGTTTCTCCTCTTTATCTACCAAGCAATTTTTTGGTTAAAATTAATCATTTAAATTAAGTAGTATTTGTTAGATTCTGCTAGTATTTGAAATTGTGGTTTCAAAATATAGTGTAATTCGTCTATTTTGTTCACATTTCTTATGTACAAAATTTTTTACGGTTTATTTTTAATACCTAAATTAATTAAGTAAGCAATACAATGAGTGTTACTATTCTAAATATGGTATAGTAATAGAAATGTGAGTATTTGACAGTGCTTCTAGTGTATGTGTGATCAAGAAGTTTATAAAACTTACACATCATAAAGTATATAAAACTTTATTTCGTATTGCTATTGTGCTCTTTATTAACATAAAAATCGTTTTCATTTATAAAATGTAGTTTTGCTTAATTATTATACCAATAAATCTTGTTTCCAAATATTACATAAAAACATATTTATTAAAAATGCAGTTTTTCTCACAGTGTTAAAAATACATGATTTTATTAACACTGTGAGAAAAACTGCATATAAGTTAGTGCTATCTTCAAACAAAAAATAAACATTTAACAAATCAATTATTTCGATGCATTTATTATCTTTATTTTATTGTATGGAGCACTGAGAACAATTTGCGTACTTACATTTCATTTTCACGTTTTAAAGTGTTAAAGCTACCATTCCTTAGAAATAACAATAATAATCGTCTTATAATAAAGGATAAAAAAATTAAAATAATTATTAGGTAAATAATTATCACATCACCTTTGTGATACCCCGCAAAAAATTATTTAAATAAACTATTTAAAATAAATATTTTGTATTATTGGTTAATATAAATAAATTACATGCATAAGCTTGGTTAAAATTATGAGCTGCTTACTTAGTTTAAAAAAATAGTAGTGAAACACATACTTTTAAAAATTAAGTGATATCGCATAAGAAAATACTCAGTCTTTACCTGTGTTCAACCGAGTCCCAATCGAAATTATTGCTTGCGACAATTTCAGATAGCTTTGCTTTGTTCGGAAAAAATGATGTCAAATCTGTAGCTAATATGCAGTGTTTGATGTTATTTAGAACCTTAAAAAAATAGCTTATATATAATTTATTTGTGAAAATTAAGATAAAACAAATAAATGAAATAAATATTTATTGGGAATTAATAATTTTTAGAAGTCATTAATAATCTCATTTCTATACGTATGATTCATTTAATGAAATAAGCATTGAACTAATTCTATACTGTGAAAGCTGTGTGCATTATATTTATTTCATTAATAAAAAACATAATACATGTATTTTAAATTTAATTTTTAATTTAATAAAATATATTTGGAGAATTTCTAAATGAATTTATTTCATTTCTATAGTAAATCTATATCACACTTCATGTGGTGATATAGAAAATATATATTTGTAAGAAATTTTATACAATTAGTTTCATCTTAAAGAAAAATTTAAAGATTGCTTATTTATTTTAATCGTGCGCAATAATGCATTAAATCTAGAGATGTTAGCATAATTTTTCTCAGATGTGTATTTAGGCAATATAGAGAATTAGTGGGACACAAAATCTACATTTTTGTCTTCCGAAATTCAAACTGTGGTGCTAAAAACCATATATTTCCATCATAATGTTCCATCATAAGTAAAATTTTAGTTTGCCACAAATTCAGTTGCATTGTTATTGTTGGTAATATTACATTAAATTGAAACGTTTCATATATTAACTCGATAATACTTTATTTGTTTAATATTTTTCTTTTTTAATTTGTGTTTAAGTATGTTCTTTTGAAACGAATAATAACTCTATATTATGAGCATATTCTATTGTAAGAATGTTTATACATAGTTATTGTGTGTGTTTTTATATTTAAAATTCTTAGAAAATTTATGAAATAAGATTTTTTTTCTGAATTCATCAAAAAAGATATTTAAATATACTCACCTTCTTGTAATCGGAAGATGATAAATTGCTTAGAATGTTGTGCCCATCTTGCTGAAATGGATGGATAAAATACTTTTATATTTGCTTTTTTATCTTTTACAAAAATATAAATGTTAATTATTAAATGACAATCGGAAAAGTATACTTTAGGGTGCCTCTTTGCAAAAATTGGCGTATTTTTTGGCGTCAAGCATGTTTTCATGGATGTTTAAAGAAACAAGATGGCCCCCAAAAATACTAAGGTTGCCAGAAATAAACCAACACCATAACAATAGAGCATCAAATTTGCGAGAAACTGAGGGGATCTCTAAAGTACAGGCCACCGCAAATTGATAAAGTGATATTACCATTAGTTAAATCATAATAAAAAATAAAGACAAAACAGAGTAAAATGATATTAGTTTCAGGATATTAAAATTCTGCATTTCAAAATAAAAATAAAAACTTATTTTCCCAAGAATATAAAACTGATATATTTGTCAAAAATATGCATTTAAACCATTTAGGTAATTTTTTTAAAAAAAATGTTTTGATTTATTAGTCATGGTTTATAAAATGGTTAATCATAAGTGATATTTTACAAAAATAATGTAAATTATTCGCATACTCAAATGTGCTACATAAATTTGTTAAAAAATGTTTTATGAACTTTATAATTAAGTACCATTATTTTGTTCATGAGACTAAAAGCTGTTCAACGAAACAAAAATTGATTTTGTTGTTTTTGAGCAAAGTAATAATCAATATTCTTTCAATAGTTCGAATGCTTTACCGGGTTTCGGAGGATAACCTCAATATTTTTTTCCGAATAATGCATGAAAGTGAGATAGATACTTGATAATATACTGAAACCTGGACTTTTTCTTGCTACATTGCTAACTTGTATATCAACATCAAACGCGGGATGATGATTCAGCGTTGTAATAGCAGATGCTATTTTTATAATAGTTTATCAAAAGCATATAAATATGAGTTAAGTAATTAAATATGGATGGTCTACAAGCAATATAATAGCATATACAAGTAAGTTTAGGAGCAATAGCTTACTTACAAGTGCGAAAAAGAGGGATTATGAAACATAACTCTAATATTGAGACAATTGTTGTTGGTTAGCTGGTTTGATGCTCTATGGTAACTTTAAATATTGAAGAACTAATTTGAACTTGATTTCAAAAAATACTTGTGAAAGTATTGACGTTGTTAACAATTTTTAGTTCACTGTAATATAACTGTAATATGCTATACATGTCCTTTCTTGGATATAACAATCACTGCAAATTAATTAAAATTCTTTCCTAATAAGCTTAACTTCTGGTAATAATGTTTTTAATGAATAATTTTGTCTGATTTTAATCCATTTGAAAATATTTAAAATGTTAAATTAAGGATTTGAATCTTAAATATTTCCTGTTTTTGAATTTATGTCCCACTAAAGCTACGTAATTTGATAATGGATTGCGTTCTATACATACTAGGGGCGTTCAAAAAGTAAGCTACACTCGAACACTGTGGGTCAGAAAACATTTTACTGAAAAGAGCGCTATGATAGAATTTGACACACTTACAAAACGCTATTTCTCTGCATAATTTCCCAGTCGCTGCAGACATTTGTTGGAACAAGACATTAATCTCTCGATGCCCAAATGATAGAAAATTGCTTTCTGTTCCTTGAAACAGCTGTTTGAACCTGATCATAGTCGGAAAATTGTCTTCCTCCTAAATGTTCTTTGAGCTTGCCGAACACATGAAAGTCGTAGGGTGTCAGATCGGCACTGTACGATAGATGCTTCCAGACCTCCCATTCAAAACTGCGAAGCAAATCTTGTGCTGTGAATGCCTTGTGAGGTCTTGCATTGTCGTGCAAGAGTACAATACCTTTTCTTAAATTTCAGCGTCACTTATTTTTCACAGTTTAGAGGAAACCTCTTAGTGTTTCGCAGTAGGACTCAGCATTAATGGTTGTGCCCTTCCGCATAAACTCGGTGAAGACAACACCTTCACAATCGATAAAAAAATAAATAAAAGAAACATTAGCCATGACTACCCGCTAATGGGGGGAACTTTAGATTTTGTTATCACAGGCAATGATGTGTGCCTCCATTCCATCGATGCTTGCTTCGTTTCTCGAGTGAAGTGGTGATGCACCCCTGTCTCATCACCAGTAATGATTCGGCTTAAGAAATCATTGCCTTCCGCAGAATAACGCTGAAGGAATTCCAGAAATCCTCTTTTGTATTTACAACTCAAAGAATAAAGAACCCATTGTGAACTAATTTGAGATAATCCAGTTGGTAACGTATAATGGAATGAGCACTAACAATAGATATTTCTTACTGTTGCGCAATGTGTGCGACACTCACTCTGCGATTGATGAAAATAATGCCTTCCACCAGCTCCACCATGTCCGATGTACTCACCGTTGTTGGCCTTCCTTGCCTATGCCCATCGGTTAAGTATGTGGGACCGTCTTCGAAATGCTGGCACCATTTCATAATAGCTAGATGTAACATTGCACGTGGCCCATAGACTGCCGATATTTCACGATGAATCCACGTATTTGTTAAACTCTTTGTCCACAAAAAACGCATTGTTCCGTGGACTTCAATGTTGGAGTAAGAATCCAGCTGACGCGAAACTTTTTTTCTCGTACTAGGCAATAACAGTTCAAACAATTCGAATGAAACTGCTTTAGTCGGAAGCAGTGGAGCTCAATGCGAAAGCTTCGTTCTTCTTTTGCAATGATGCCATCTCTGTCGGGACACGTGGACTTACTTTCTAAACATCCTATATATTTTACGATAAATTTTGATAATATATAATATTTAACCCTGACAAAAGCAACGAATTTAATATATAAGAGCTGATATTTCCCTCTATTTTTACAGTTAAATATCCAAGAGAAATTAGATCGTGAATAATTATTAGATCACATCAGCCGGAGAGTCCTTATTGACTAAACATACAAAATTTTCTAAGAATTAGGAAGATTTCTTGAGAATAAAAATATCCTTTCATTAAATTTAAAAATAAATTCAAACTGTGTGTTTCTAAAATTTTCACCTTTCTCATTTATTTTCCTTAAATAATTTAAGAAACTAATGAAAAGTATTTAAAAATATTCCTTTCTTAAATAAAGCACAAGAAGAATTTTCATATAAATTTAACAACTATGAAATGATACTTTATTGGTAATATCCGTATGTTTGATATTTTTTGGAGCACCAGCTTTTCGAAGTGAATATCACATTATTAAATTACAAACATTTAACTTTTTATATTTATATGGATATTATTACAAATAAATATTACTAAATTATAAAAATATTTCAATTCTAAAACACCTAAAGATCATTTAAGGATTCACCTGTAAAATGGAAACTGTCATATTGAAATGGTGATGCTCTAGTACTGATGTAGAATAAATGGAAGCCAATGGTGATGCCGCTTTCACGAGAAATTGATTTGTCTTACCACGGTGGTCTAAATCATGGCAAAGACAAGCAACATACAACGCGAGTTCCTGGAAAACGTTAATTTATGAAGATGAGATAAATATAGATTCACACACAGCTATTATCTTCGTAAAATAAGAGATAACTAAAATCTACAAATTTCATTTTAAATTAAGAACCTTTGCAGACGTAAATTTTAACATTGCAAGTCACCTCTTGAAAAGGTAGAAGAGGAACAGGGTTCCATTCTATATTAAATTTCAACAAAACAACCACTCTGTTCTACGAAAACTATTAGTTTTTATAGTTAGAGCAACTATATTAACTTTGGCTTTTTTCCAGTGATCGAACTTAATATAGGGTAAAAAAAAAGTAACTTTCGTATTCTAATTTTTAATTCTATCCATCGAAAGTATCCTTATGTGGAACAGACGATATATCTGCAAATTTTGTGTTTTACTTACCAATATATTATTATTTAAAAGGTGAATAAAATTTTCAATCATGAAAATAAGAGTTTTACTCTTACAAATTAAATATATTTCCTTCTCTGTAATGTTTTCAGTATATTCTCTAGAAATTATCATAGATCGAAATTAAACAACAGTTTTTTGTCTTTGTTGTTTTAAATCTTCTTCGCCATCATCAAGAATATTTTATGAAAATTTTCCGTGAATTATCTAATCATCTCAAATTGATGTTTTATATAATATAGAATCTTATCAATTTGAAATAATTTACTGCTATTATTTACATTTCTTTTATTTACACATTTTATACTTTTCATTTATTTAATTTAGTATTTATATATTTTTTGTTAAAATTTAAAATGTTCATACAGTATTTAGTTTCCAGAATTTTTAGATAATCAAACTCAAACGCTTAAAAGTGTTTTACAAAGGTAAAAATCTCTCATTGTGGATTTTTTTAAATATATTCTTTCCCTTAAAACTTGCAACTTATTTAGGAATCATACAGGCACAAATAAATTTTTACCGCAAATAGTGGAAGTAAAAGAAACAGAAGGTTCTGAATTCAATTTTATAGGTGTTAAATCGTACCATTTTTCCTAGCTTAGATAATCAATCATCTTTACGATTCTCTACTCTATCACTATTGATTTAATTAATTCTAGTGCCATGTAGAAAACTTACTTCTAGAGGTTTGAAGCGAGAACCACTCTGGAGAACTGCATAAACGGAGTTGGCGACGCTGAATCCATGTGTCCAATTGTGATATGGAACTCGGCGGTAATTTTTGCGAACGGTCAACGTAAAACGCATGAGAGAATCATGATCGATTTTCACAAAACTGAAAGGAAAAAATTAAAAATATCAATAATATTAATAAGTTTTCAGTTGAAATGTAAGCACTTTTTTCAGTGAGTGTGTTACATGCAGAAATTTGCAATAATGATAAATTTTTTACTTTTCAACTCCAGGAAGATCCTTCAACATGAATATCGCCGCTGCTGCTTTTTCATCAGAGCTCAGAAGATCAGCCGAAAAATCAAAACTGAAAATAAGGAAATTTATTCACCAAGAATGGATTTGTATTGAAAAAAATTCTGATTTTAAATATAATAAAGTACAACGGTTTTTCTTTTTATTATATTCTAAACCATTACACAGATCATTCTCTTTTAAAGTTATATACATATATATAAAGTATATATATATATATATATATATATATATATATATATATATATATATATATATATATATATATATATATATATATATTTAGAAAATGACCAAAAAAGATTAGACAGAGATTTTCTAATTAACAGTCAGGTTATAACATAATAAAATAAGTTTGCTTTTGTGGAAAATATCAATCCGCAACAACCCACTTGGTCCTGCCTGAACGCCAGAGGGCGTTCTTTGCCACTTGTATTTGATATATAGTTTTTAGTCGCACTTTTGTTTTTGCTTGCTTTTGTAGGAGAAGTAAGTTTCTCAGCTTGGGTCGATTTAATCGGCCAAAAGTATTTGTTATTTTTTTTCTGTTATTAAATATTAATTACGTTTTCAATTGCGTATTTATTTAGTATACTTCTGCAGTGGCTTCACCGGTTCTATTTTAGTTTTTAGTTTGATATATATCTTTTTTCAGCTTTCAATTAAATTTATCTTAAATTAGTAAAAATTGTACCAAGTAAATGATCAGGAAATTCAAGTTTGAATTTTAAGAATGCGCTTGTCCACTCGATTGCCATTACAATCTTTAATTTTTGTGAGGATATTCTAGATGCTAAGCTCTGAAGAATAAAAACGTGTAGCGATTGCTGAAGACAAAGCAAATATTATTTCTCATAAGACATTTTGCTCTCATTATTACAAAGGGAAATTAGTGAGAATGTATTTCTTTTTATCTTCCTGACAAATGTATTTGAAATTGAATAAAAAGGTGGAATCTTTAATTTTTATCTCTAGAACTTCATTTAGCTATATTGTGTATCGGGAGGATTTATCCTTAGTCATCGACTTTCCAAATCTCAACAATTTATTGGAGTTGATTTGACAAATGTCAGATCTTTAAAGAGGATAAGCCATATATTTATATTATGGCTTATATTGTGTATACAGTACCGATTATAATTCGTTTTGTGGACATGCAAACTGTTAAGAGAGGAAAGTCATGTTAAACGAAAGCTTCATAATAAACAGTTCGCAAAGTTTAGAAGCGAAATTAAAAGAATTTTTTTGAAAGATATATTAGGTTGGTGCGTATGAAATGTCGGATTCTCTTTACATGCGGACGTTTTCCTCCCTGTTTTCGTTATACTTTTGTGTTTGGCATAACCTCATTCATACTCGTATTGTCCATTGCCAGAGACTCATTTCAGCAAAATAGGTTTTCTCGAAGGTCTTCCCTTTTTTTATTTCTTTTGAGTTTATTGCCGATATGAATTCTGCCAACATTCGCGTCATTTTCTTATATGAGTACAAACTTGCAAAAGCTGCACGCAACATAAACCAAGCGTTTGGGGAGAATACGGTTAACGATCGGAAAGTGCAGCGTTGGTTCGAAAAATTTCGGACTGGCGATTTTTCACTGCAAAATGAGCCGCGCGGAAGACCCAAAACGTCTGTGAAGAATGATGACATGAAGGCTCTAGTGGAAGCGGATCCAGCCGTATCCACGAGGGAACTTGCTATCAGGGTGAAAGTTGACCATACAACGATATTGAGACACCTTTCTGAGATTGGCAAGGTTAAGAAGATGGACAAGTGGGTACCGCACGCACTGACAGAGCGAAATAAGCTGGATCGGTTAAACGTATGCTCATCATTGCAGCATCCACCATATTCACCGGATCTCTCGCCGACCGATTTTCATTTTTTCAAGCATTTAGAGCTGTTTTTAAGGGGCAAACACTATGAAAATGAAGACAGTCTAAAAAACTCGATATCAGAGTTTATTAATTCTAAAGACCAAAATTTTTTAAGACAGGCATCTACGCTTTAAAATCTCGTTGGGAGAAGTGTATTGAAGCGAATGGAGCATACTTTGATTGAATAAACAGCTTTTGAAGAAAGATATGCAGTTTTATACAATCACTTAAGAATCCGACATTTCATACGCACCAACCTAATATTAAGAGATAATCGGAAGAACAATAATGCTCAATATCAATATTTATTTATTGATCATTATTGGATCTACAATAATAATCAATGAAAAAATATTGACATTGTCAACATTGACATCACTACGGTCTAATTAAACTCATGTGCAAAAAATGACCGTTGAACGAATCGTTGACCAAAGAAACCAATCGTTTTTCAAGAATTCCAACTTTGATCCATTGGGTAAAAAAAACACAATGCTGGCCCAAAGAGTGACAACGAATTTTTAAAATTTTAGATTAAGAATTACCATTTATCGAGTTTCAGGAAGCGGAGTTGCTGGTAGCTTTTCTAACAAGGATTGCAACCAGATATCTTATATATGTCCTAACCTTGAGCCGTAGGTAATCATACATAGAATTCTGATATTAAATAAATTCGTTGTTGGAAAACAATAAATCCTCTTAAAAGAGGATTTTTAAATCCTTTCAAAATCATTTAATTTATCCAGCACATAATTGATATTAAGTATTAATTACCACAATTTGTACCCATTTTAATGTGATTTTGTACTGTAGCACAACCAAGTTTATGAAAATCATATTCCTAAAAATCCATATAGCTTGTGATTTGATTTAATTAAACAAAGCCAATGAGCTAATCAATTAAAAGCAGTTAAATAGGGATTATTACGACACAAATAATTAATTAAATAACATTTATGGATATATATATATATATATATATATATATATATATATATATATATATGTAACTAAAAAAACATATATTAATAGATATTTAATACACACCAATCTCATACTTGCATAATAGTCGTAATAAAATGATTAATTATTATAGTTGCTTGAATTAAAAACTTACTGTCGCAATTGCTCCAATTCTATAGGCAGTTTTATTGTCTTGATAGTGTTGACTTCTTCCTCTTGGCACGTGCTGTGGTAAGATAATATTTCAAGTGCTACTTTATGCTTTTGCTCTGATCTCCGAATTTTCTCGTACAACTAAATAGAGAATACAAAATATAGTCTTAAAGTTTATAGAGTTATTGTTTCTTATGATATAAAAATAAATTACCTAACTCATAATAAATTATTTTATTTATTTCATGGCAGTGTTTCTTATTCTAAATATAAATAATTTTCCTTGCTGAAAGTAAATATAGAGATGAATTATGTATATGAAACTATTTCTACAGCATTGTTGTCTATTAAGGGTTGTTTTTGAGCATTTTAAGAACTATTTTTAGGTTCTAGGTAGCATTTTAAGGCTTTAGTGCAAGGCAAAATTTCGTATTGCAACCTCACAGATCAATGAAACTGTCAATTAAATTCACTTTGTTAGAGTTCATGATTTAAATATGTGTATTAATGCAAAAGCTTAAATGTTAATTTGAATAATTAAAATTTTAAGTTTATGAATAACAATATTGTTTAAATCTAATTAAAATGAAACTAAAATAAATATAATAATTGAATAATTCAAACAATTGTTTATATATAGTTGCTTATACATATACTGGAAAATTATGTAATTTATTTTATGTTATTTAAAGATTAGTTTTATTGAAAGTTATGGGTTAAGAAAACATGATTTCATAAAAATATGAGCATATTTCTAACTCTCTATGCGGGCTTTCCTATATAAACTCAATTGGATTATATTTTGTGTGATGCCCACCTAAAATAAACCACAAAAGGTTTCAATTTGTACCTTCAATTTCAACTAGTATTTATCATCTCAAAAATTGTAGGAAAACCAAAAATTAAAAATGAAAATTGCCAAAAATTGTATGAAAATGTAAAAAGATTTGACGTAATGAAAGCAGTGTGGAATCCCGAAAAGAAAATTGTTAAGATTTTTACTCTTCTAATTTTATGTTTCATAATATTTCAATTAAATAATAAAATTGATAAATTGAAGATGTCAGGGAAAAAATAGTTATCCTACGTAATAACAAACATATTTTTATTCTTAGTTTCTTAGAGAATCAATTAACGCGAAAAAATATTAACAGATGGTAAAAATGCTATTTGAAAATATCATTTTTACCATCTGTGGATATTAATAATAGATAGGTAAAAATGCTATTTCGAGCGATTGTGTCATATGATTTGCATTCAAATGCAAAAAGTTCACTTTAGAAAACTAAAAAACCTAAGTTGGTTTCAAATTAAAAAGATTAACGAAGTAAGTTCGCTATAGTATAGATATTCTAGGTATATTTTGAAGAAATTAATTTTTTATCAAGTGGGAGAGAGAGAACTAACATAATGAACAAATGAAAAATAATTTATTGCACTGAAACTAAATGGTAAGAAGCTATTTCCTTGAATGAGAATTTTCTTCCCATTTGATGTTCAAAGACACAAATTTAATTAAACATATTTATAATTATATATAGTGAAACTCATATAATTTCAATATATTTAAAACAGTCGCTATTACAAATGGTCTAATGCATGTAAGTAGTCTTAACTCATTGTATAAATTATTGTATAATTTATCAGTTTTGTCGCAAACAAATAATGAAGTAGATTCAACAAGGAATATCAATTGACTTTATAAGTAAAAATAATGAATATTAAGAAATGTTCAATGTAGATTTCACAATTTTTGGGAAATTTTGGCATAGAAAATTCATTAAAAATATTGCAAACTGTAAAATTTGTTAGCTTTCTGAGAAATTTTTTAATGTGATATGAATCCCTTGGATAACTGAAAAGAAGCTTGATGACAGAAAATTTGCATGTCTAGATTCTTGATTGCACTTCTTAAACTCATAGGAAAAAATCGTGTGAATAGGAAAATAAGTTCTGTATATATATATATATATATATATATATATATATATATATATATATATATATATATATATATATATATATATATATATATATATATATATATATATATATATATATATATGAAAAATTAGTTCTTTATAACATTTTCCTGTTTCTGTACTTAATTTCTTCAAGACTTTACAAGCGTTCATGTCCGAAAAGTTCAACACAAGAATTGTTGATCGGAAATATGAAGCAAAAATTAGCTGCCTAAGCAAATAGTCTGGTAAACCAATACTGAATACTTATGTCCCGCAGAAAATTGCACCAAAAAAAGTACTGTAGAAAATAAATGATTACAAATTTAAGTTTAAATAGAAAATATTCCATTGTTGGTTAAAAAATAGTCGTAAAAAGGAAACAAAATTACTCTTTAAGAAAATTACATTATAGAAAATTCGATAGGCGGAAACAGAAAACTTCGTCACATACTCTATATTCTTCGATTACAGCACAGTATTTTTCAAAAGTAATCAAATCTGGATAAAATAATTTGTTGAGTAAAGGAGTTCTCCAGATTTCAATTAACACATCAGAGTTGGATTTCAAAATGGGATAAATGAAGAAAATTATAATAATTATAAAAATAATCATTATAATTTTCTTCATTTGTATAACAGAATAAAAACTAAAAAAATAAAAATAAAAGAAGTTTTCTCAAAATCTCTCTCTATCTCATTTAAAATAAATAAAAACTACATTACTTTAAAAGTGGTATAAGATTTTAAGAGATATGCTGAGAGCTTAATAAGAAATGAGAGAGATTGATCACACATATTTTTTAAAAAATTGATAACTAAGTTAATTTATTACATACTTTAATTGTACGATATGTAGCTATAAGTTATGATTTTGTCACAAAAATTTACTTTAGCATGATGAAGTGCTAACCCACAGTAACTGGCAAAAGTGGCAAAAGCTTCTTCGTCGTTTTTTGTGAAAGGTCCATCAGTTTTGTTCACCATTTGAACAACTCCTATAACGCTAAAAAAAAAGAAAGATTATTATTTATAGATAAGGAAATTCAAAATTTTAATTTCTGTTGCTTAAAACATGCTCTAAATCAAGACTTTTTCTCAAAATAATTTAATGATTTCTTCCCATCATATGTGACTTCATTCATGATTCATTAAAGAATCGAGACATAAAGTTGCCAGTATGCAAGCACATTTATGTTTGGCACTGTTTCATGAAAATAAAATAAGTTATATGTTGTTACTTATGACACTCTTGGACAAGCGAAGCTCGCTGTGCCGTTGGCTATAAGAATTTAAGTCCATTAGTGTGCGTCTTTCGTTTAACCAGAGCACCACGAAGGTGGAAGTACGACTTTGCTCTAAACTCCTCCGATAGATGGCACCACCAGAGAATCCCTTCCTTCAATTTTGACATTGATTAAAAGGGGGAAGAAATATTCTCCAGACCATTGCACCCATGGTAACTGCTCATTGACCGACCACAGGACTTTCGATTCCACAGATTTAACGAGCACGGTCATTGGCGCCTTTGGGAATCGAACCCCACCCTTGCAGATGGAAAGCCGATATCTTAACCACTAAGCTACCATGGCCCTTATTAATAACATAAATATGTAGAATGACGAGTTTTTATTTCTTTTTCTAAAATTTTGAATACAATTATAACATACGTTTATTTTTGCGTTAATTTTCTAAAATAATTTTTCTTGATTGCTCTCATAGTTTTAAATTCCACAATATTTTTCACATGTAGTTATGTTTTTGAATAAAAAGTAAGACAATTCGGAATATTTTAAGTTGTAAATCAGGAAGTATAAGATTCCTCGAAGAGTATTTTTTAATTTAAAAAGTTTCCAAGGAAATGAAAAATTGAAGACTCTAACTCTAAATTATTGGAAATAAAACTTTCTATGCATACAAGTCTGAAGTATTTGTGAATTTCTGTCATAATGTTGTTTTTGATAATTTTTTCTTTAAGTATCACTAAGTGCTTCGATATCTGTCTGATAAATTAAAATTTGCCTTTCGTTCGTATTAAAATTTGCAAAATTCTGTCTCTGTATTGTATCAAATAATGGAATTCGATAAAACTATTTAGGAAATATCTTTACATCAATGATTTCTATTGCGAAATATCCAACAAGGTCATTACGTAAATATCACTCAGTTTAAAATTTGAAGTAGTCTTCGACCTACCGAGAATCAAACTTAATAATTATTTATACCCCCCCATTTCAAATAAGTGATGACAGATCAAAATATTCAGTTCATACTCATAAAATTATTTGTTATTTAATCTTGTTATCAATGATTAATCTTTACTCAAACATTATATGATACCGATGATTGTTTTCCTTATGTTGATTGTTTTTAATGTTGATTGTTTAACTCAAGTTTTGATATTCGTTGAAAATCAAAAGGAAATTTAAGCATCAATCAAAATATAGCAATTTAGGAAATTAAAACAGGTGCCTTAAAAGTTACAAAATAATGCTATTTACATCCTTTTACTTTTAGTGTAATTTAAACTAGTGCATAATTTTAAATATATAAAAGTGGTACATAAGAAATTAGTTACCTTCCTCTTATGAAAATCGGCATGCATAACAAATTCTTTGTATTATATCCGGTTCTCTGATCCACTGATCTAAATAAGAATATTTCATTTGGTACACGATTTAAATATGTAAATAATTTACCGTATTGATTTATTTTATACAATTAGATCACCTATTGAATCTGGTATCGTTATAAGCATCGGAAATATTTAAAGATTCTCCAGTCATGGCAACGTACCCAGCAATGCCTTTACCAATAGGAAATCTAAAACATAAAATAATACAAGAGAAGAAATAAATTTTTAAAAGGATTTTGAGTCACATAATAATGAAAAATTTTGTGAACATATTGAAAAAATATTACAATTTCATCTTGTATTCTGAATTACGACATGTATAAGCTTTATAAGAAAATTGGTGCACGGAGGAAACCTCTAAAAATGTTCGATGTCAATTTTTCCATTTTTATATTATATGCAATTTTACAAGACATTTAAGTTAATATAAAATAAATACAAGATAAAGACAAATTTTGTTCAGCCTTTATTATATGTTATTTTAGTTATTACATTTTAGTCTCATTATTCTTAAAATAATATTCCCAAATAACATGCGCATAAAATTAATAGTTATTAACAAAATTAACCATAAAATTTAAAAAAATTCATTTTAAAACACTATTTTAAATGTAATATTTATTAACAAATGGGTAGTCTGCATTTATTGTGCATCATTTCCTATATGACAAATATAGGAAATAATTATTATTGTAGTATATGAGAAGTAAGAATATATGAAAGATATTGTAAAAAGAATGAGTGTAAAGAGAAGTTGTGTATAGAAAATACATATTAATAGTTTTCCGATAAATGAATTATCTTATTGAAATATTATTTAATTACGTAAACCAATGATATTGCGCCATGGTTAAATCTAAATTTTTGAAAAATAACTTAATTAGGCACAGGTGCCGTATAATCCACGATTCCAAATTCTGAATTCTTTTGGCGATATAGAAATGTTGCTAAGATGACATATCGTGACGTGTGCGAGGACGTAAATACTAGAGTTAGCAATATAGAATTTTCTGCATAATTCTTATAGGTCTGCATATGTATGACGTAATAAAAACGAAGTTGCCAGATACATAAAAAAATCCGCCAAAAAATCGCCAATCTCAGAATTCGGCATCCTGGATTATACGGCACCTGTGTGTCCTTATAATTATCATAAAAATATTATCATTAATTTTAATCATAAAATTAATTTTAATCATAAAAATATTACAATTAATTATCATGCTCTCTGATATTATCCTGATATTTTTTAAAATATGTTAAATGAATAGCTGGGAAATTTTTATTTTAAATTTTTCTTTATTTAAAACATAAAGAGATGCAAAATCTAAAAGCAGGTTTTTAAAAATTGTGCTTATTTTAGTTAACATCCTAATCTGAAAGAACTGTTCCGAAATTTTCAGGAAATAGGGAAAGAATTATTTTCGAAATAAACAATCTGTTTCAAAATTTGCAAATTTAAATAAGCTTGACAGTCAAACTCAAAATTAAAATGTATTGAAATTAATTGATATTTGTATCTAGAATATATAAATTTAAAGTAAAATACTCAAATAAACTTATTTTAGCTTCTCATGTACTTACTTTCCCATCGACTTATCTGCGAAAAAATGTCGCTCAATGATGTGTTTTAGCACCACATAAATAACAAATATGTATTTATTACAATGAAGATATAAATAAACAGTTTTGATTTTCCTACATATTTCGAAAACAAATTTTAAAATTTGTAAAATTAGATGACATTTTTTATAGCGAAAGAAATTGAAGGGATAATACATAAGTATTCTTATGTGCAATATCTTCCATTTTTTACATTACACAGAAGTAGCATGAATACTGATGAAAGGCGATGTGAAATTTTTATTATGAATATTTGTTGCAAATTATGGTTTAACGAAAAAAATGTTAAATATTTTTAACCAAGTATATAAAATTTATGTAATGAAAAAATTATTAAAATTTTAACCAGAGTAAATTAATCTATAATTAAGCATGAACATTGATTATACATTGGGTGAAGAAAGTAGGACACTCATATTTTATAAATTGTGTTTTATATTTTAGCTTAATTAATGTAAATTTTCTTTTTTTATTTTATTAAACTATTTTTTATTCTGTTTTAAGTGAATGAAATTTATTTACCACTAAGGAAATATTATAAAATAATACCTATGGATTTTTAATCTAGTGAAAAATGTAGAAGTACAACTGCAAAAATATTTTCATTTTGTAATTTGTAGCAGTTTATTATGTTGAAAATATATTGTTTTTTAAACTGATTTTCTTTTAAAATATATATTTTGTTGAAAAAATTTTCACTTTTTGTACAGTTATAATGCCTAAGGGAAAAATTTAAGTCAATTTCAAAAAGGGCAAATTGGGACATATAACGATGCTGGTAAAGGTGTAAGAGAAATTGCAAGGCATCTACACATCAGATCAAACGCTGTTTCTTACTTTTTAAAGAATCCAGTGTCAGAGGAAAGTAAAGACCGGCAGACCCAAAAAATTGACACTACGTGATCAAAGGAAAATCCTTAAGGAATTTAAAAAACGCGTGGAAACATTGGAAAAACACAAGACCAAGCTGGAATCACATGTGTAACTAAAAGAACACTTTACAACTACCAGAAGGATCAGAAATGTTCATATTCAAGAAAAGGAAACAGCATCCTAAGCGTAGAAAAAAAAAAAAAAAAAACATTGAGCACATTTCTACAGCAGGCCAAAGAACATATGTCTTGGAGCTTCGAATGGATTTCAGTTATTTTTTCTGATGAAAAAGTAATCAATTTAGATGGCCCAGACGGTTATCAATATTATTGGCATCGTTTGGATACATTAGAAAAAACTTATTCTACCAGACAAATGGGTTGAGTTAGTTTAATGGTTTGTATAGCTGTTGAGTATGATGGGAAGACCAATCTAGGTTTCTAGAAGGAAGACAGAAACATAGAGATTACATTTAAATTTTAAATTCAAAGCTTCTTCCCTATAGGCGCTCAGCTAGGGGAAGAAAGTTTGTTATTTCAGCAAGATAGAGCATCAATTGATGTGGCCAATGGTGATAAAAATTGTTTAGGTTTTGCCACGGCCTACTAAAAATCAATATATTGCTGAAAATATATAGTCAATATATTGCTGAAAAAAGTCTTAATATTGCTGAAAATATATGGTCAGTAATTGTTCGGCGTGTTTACACCGGGACAAGTAATATGAATTTTCGATCGAACTTCGAGAAGCTTTGAATTATGTTTGGGACAATTTTAGTCAAACCGAAATTCAAGACTTATATGATTCAATGCCAAATAGAATCTTTGAAGTAATTAAAGCAAATGATACCAAAGTTCTTTATTAACGAGATTTTTATTTTCATTATTTAGAACTGTCCTACTTTTTCACACATTATGATGTGGTTAAAACTAACTTTCAATTATAACAAACAAGAAGTCTCTTATTTCATGTTACAGATAAACTTATAAAATTGTAAATAAGTTTTCATAAGTACTCTAATAAAATTATTTCATAAAAATTCAAAATTCTTTCCTCATTTGAAAAAATCCTAGTGTTTTTCTACATTTTTTACGCAGTGAATTCAAAAATTTATAATTAAATATAAACATAGGTACATAAAAATTTAATTAATTTCATTCATGATGTAAAATTATGTTTATCGTTAAGAAATTACTGTAAAGAGAGACATTATTATTTCATTCATTTTATATTTTTATTACTATCTACAGATAATTGTAAATATGCTTATAATTTTTTCTGGTCTTGTTCAAATCATGTAATCAATTCTCTAAGCCACTTCTAGGTGCAAAAATACAGAGGGTATTAACACTTCTTAGAACGATTTCGATACAGAATTAAAAGAAAAGTAAATATTTTAGAACAAACCTATTGCAACACCTTATTATTTGAAATGTGAAATATCGTCTGCTACCTTTAAATTCCGAAGAGAAATATTCTTTTTTCAGAATTCAAAAACGTTGTGAAATGCATGGTATTAAAATTTCTAAGTGCAAAATAAGCAACATTATTAATCGGACAGGTAAAAAAACCGTCAATCATTATTTCTACATGAAAAGAAGACTCCAAACGAATATCCGAAAAAGGTACGTACTGTTTCAAACGTTTCTGTAGTGAAATCGCTGGTAAGAAGAGAAAATCTGCCAACACAGAAATCAATAGCAAAGTCTTTAGATACATCTGTAGCAACAGAAAATAAAATAATAAACCAAGATACACAACTTAAAAAAGCTAAAAAACATAATGTCCACCAGCTTTTGCCGTGACATGTGGCTCAACGCAAAATATTTCTTAGAATCCTGTATGAAAACCATTTAGCAGGAGATAAATGGAAATACATTGTGACCCTTGATGAAGCATGGGCTTACCTAAATGACTGCAACAAAAAAGGTCGATTTACTATAGAAAACGAGGAGAAAAAATGTACAAACCTGGTTCCGTCAATGTAAAGAAAGTTTCAGTAAGGGGTTTATGATTGTGGCAGGTTTCTCTTATAATGGGAAATTAAAAATAAAAAGAGTGAAAAAAAGTATTAAAATCAACTTATATGTATATATATATATATATATATATATATATATATATATATATATATATATATATTATACTATCAGGAGAAGGTTTTACGTCCAATATTTAAAGAAGATATTCCACTTCTTTATCCCAATGACTTTCAAAGAGTGAAACATCATCAAGACAAAGCTACAAGTCATACTTCGAAAACTACCACTGCATTCCTTAAAAAAATGAAGACTAATACAAGTATTGCATTATAACTTTTCAACATATTTCTGCTAAGTCCCCTGATATTTCACAAATGGACTATTGTGCCTTTGGTCTGTTAAAAAGAGCTTTCTCTAAACGTTAACCCACCGCGATAGATGAGCTCTGAAAAGCGGTGGAAGAGGAATGGAAAACAATACCCCTGGAAATTTTACGAAAAGCTCTTCTATCACAGAAATCACGAAGCAGACTTATAGTCCAGAAAAAAGGCCATCAGATCGAACATTTAAAAAAAATAGTCTTTACATTTTAAACGTTAATGAAACGGCCACGAAATCGTTATAAAAATGTGTTAATACCCTCTGTATACAGATGTACTTAAAAAGGAACTAATATAGAATTTAATTGCAGAAAAACTACCTTATTTCATCAGGGCAGAGATCAATATCTTGTTTTGAATCTATATTGTCAAAATCAGTTTGAGAGCTGCTGACGTCAAATATCCTAGCGTACAATTCCTGAGACCGCATGTCCAACAAGAACAGAGAAGCCCTGTCTGCACTAACCAATTTCCTAGCAAACATCTGAAAAAAACAATTTTTATTTCACGCATTTTGCATTTTTTAAAATTTTGAATCTCTCTTTAACATAAAGCTATCGATGTTAGATTAATATGTGTATTTCTTTCATAATGAAATTTGCCTTAAAATTATAAAGATTAAAAAAAAAAATACATTTACCCAAAATTTTTACAAGTATGTAAGTTTAGATTTTTTTTTCTTGATTGGAAAAGTGACGAATTACATAAGGTTCAAGTAATTCTGAAGCAAGATATCTTCTTGTTATGCTGAATATTAATTCCAATATTTCAAAATGAAAAAAAAATTGTCAAATGTGCATGTGAAAAATGTAGTTTCAAATGAATAGGACTTTAACCCATTGAAACTATATTATTTTAAATGACAGCTAAATCAGATTATAAGTTAAAGTATTCTCATAAATAGATAGAAGACTAGAAAAATAATTAAATTGAAGGAAAACGAAAGGATAATCAATGTGGGAAAATGAAATAAAATTATAATTAATTAACTTTGAAAAAAGCTATTTATTTTTCGCTGAAAATTTTTGTTTATATTGTTATGCTGATGCTTATATATGGTGTACTCAGAGAAAACCAGAAAACCCAGAGTTAAATATTTCCTACATACGTTTCACCAATTTATTTCATGGAGTATAACATTACTTCTTCATAAAAACTATCTAGATTCGAATACCATTTTCATTAAAGTGTTAATGTTTACATTTACACCCTTATCCTAATTAATTTTAAGGAAATTAAAAATAATAGTGTATAAGAGTAAGTAAAAATAGTGTATATAAAGAGGCAACGCAATATGAAACGTGGTGCGAGAAATTTAAGAATTAGTTATTATTAAAATTAATCAAAGTAATTAAAATTGTTTAATACAAGCACAATTATACTATCAAGAATATCATAAATATTCTTGATATATAGTATTGTTGTCCATCAAAAATGCAGAAACAAGGGAAAATATATTAAAACCAAATTCATATCAGAAATTGCATTTACTATCACATAACCCGAAAAGTTCTATCGCTTTTAGATAAGGGAAATTGTAAATGCCTCTACCCATGCACATGAATTAGCATGAAGCTACCTATTGGTATTTTCAGATAGATGATATATAAGACTTGATCTCGAGGAAGTTTTGTAGATTTCGGTTAATTTGAGAAAAAAAAAGTTTTAGTTCTGGACGTAAACAAGAAAGTTATTATAGCATATTCATTATATGAAAATAAACTAAGCACAAACTCTGCTGAGGAATACCGAAGAATATGTATACCATTTGGAAATAATGCAGTAACTAAACGCATCACACAAAGATAACATCATAAATTCCGCTCCGGTAATTAATCACGTGTCTTGAACTTGCAATTAAATTCCACGCATCTGATGAAATTCGCATATTCGTGATTACTTACACAAACTATAGAGGGTGTGTAAGCTAAGCAAATGGCTTTCTTACGAATTTATTGAATGCAATAAACTTCAAATGCTATCCATCTATTCATTTTTTCTTTCCTCGCAGAAAAACGAACTGTTTCTTGATTATCTGTTAATAGTGTGAAGAGAAATGAATCCAGCAACCACAACTACAAACATTCACATAATTGGTTGTCAAGGACAGATTCAATTCTTGGAACAGCAAGAACTTCTCTCCATTCCCAGAAGCTGCTGCTGTATGTATGTTGAACCTTCGATGGCATTGTTCACCACAAGTTCTTTCCACTTTTCCACATTATTAGTACGTCTGTCAATACGCAAGAGTCCTTACGACAGAAACAACCAGTATTGGTGAATCGGAAAAAGGTTTGATTCTTACAAGAATACTGTTATGCTGATAGAATATTATTATGTCTCAGATGTGACTTTGAATGCGATTACTACCTTATAACAGGAACTTCTTCCTTATCCTACCTATTCTCTAGATATTCTCCTAAGTAATTATCGCTTCTTCCATGCGCTGGACAATCAACATTCGAATGACACGGTTCCGTGATGTTGAAGAGATAAAAAGCGTAGTGACCCATTTTTTGCTTCTTAGAAACAAGACATTTTATCGGAAAGGCATATATGAGCTTATATCACGCTGGGAGTAGATTGTTGCTAGTAATGGTCCTTCCTTCGATGAATAAAGTCTATTTTGCATACCAAAACTGCGTCTGGAATTTTTACATCACACAGCGACTTTGCTTTAATCTTTACAAAATCAAGAGTTCAAAATTAATAAAATAACATTTTCCAATAAATAAAGTGAGTGAATATTTTTCAATAAATGTGAAGCTTGTTTTGCATTTTTAATTCTTCCGAAAAACATCCATATCCATGGTAATTATCATACATACACTGAATACACATTTGCTTATAAGTACTTTTTTGTTTTCTTTTCTCACAATATGCTCATCATACACAAAAATTTACTAATATTATTATAATCTTACCATAATTTTTAGTATCACCGCATCCATGCTAAGCATATCTTGAAATATAGATCTAGAAAAAAATCAAGTAAAATTACATACATGGTAGTAAGTAGAAACGCATATATAACAAATGCAAATAAGCAGAATCTTACTTCACAACAGTCAGGAGAAACATGTTGAGCTCTCTTTGTTTCATCATGTTGATATACAACTAAAATATTTCATATACATTTAAGTGCAAATAATCATTTTTTACAAATAGAAATTAGAGCTAAAACTGCTTAAATTTTACCTCAGCATAATGCAGTGCAATTCCACCCCATACTAAATAGCTGCTCACAATCTGATAAATTAAGAAAATATGGAATTACACAAACGTTTTATCGATTATAATCACTGTTAATATTACATACTTGTTGTTGTTGTTGTCGTGTGTCAGCTGGGCTGGCAATATAGGGTACGCTGCTCCACTTTTTCAACTGAACCATATTTTGGTGTGGATACTGACTTCTTCAGTACACACATGCCATAGTGACCCGTTTATAGGGTAGGCAACCATTTGCAACACATTCATACACAGAAAGGACAAAGACAGGATAGACAGAGAGAGATAGTACATCCATGCCCGAACTGGGATTCGAACCCAGGACCTCCCTATCCGTAGTCAGGGACTCTGACCACTAGACAGGGCGGGCGGCATTACATACTAATACTTATAGAATATAAATGTTACTTTGATACATTATAACATATATTTTAATAATTTTTATATATCAGAGTTTTCATGATAAATAAAAATTTCAGAACATTTTTATAAGCACCTGATTAAAGTGGTTGTTAGAGATAAGAGTTTATTATTGCGATATAAGTTTAAAATGCAGCTATGTGATGTAATCTATATTTTCTATAACTGTATGGACGTAATATTTTTTAGAGAATAAGAGGTAGTGAAACGGATGTCATTAATGATATCTGTCAGATTATAAGTTAAGCTTTATATGTTAAGTATTCTTAGAAACAAATTTCTCTACTAATCAAAAAGAAAAAAACTTAATCCTTATCTCTAGAAATATAATTTGATTTGTAAGAAATATGATAATTGCAGATTATGAGTGCAATTATGTAATGTATTTTTGATTGTTGTAATAGTTATAAAATCATAACTGGTAATGAGACAGATATCCTAATATAGTGATACTTTTTACTTCATAGATGAGTATGTCGGTTCTTAGAAAAAAGAAGGTCGCCCAACTTGTCTAGTGGTCAGCATTCCTGACTGCGGTTAGGGAGGTCCTGGGTTCGAATCCCGGTTCGGGTATGGATGTACTTTCTCTATCTATACGGACTTTGTCCTTTCCTTGCATGCATGGGTTGTGAATGGTTGCCTGCCCTATAAATGGGTACCTATGGCATGTGAGTACTGAGGCAGTCGGAATCCACACCAAAATATGGTTCAGTTGGAAAAGTGAAGCAGCGCACCCTATAATGCCAGCCAAGCAAACACACAACAACAACAGAGAAAGGAAGAGAAAAAATTAACTTATGTAACTTTAGAATGAACCAAAAGAAACTGACAGTGGAAATATAAATAGGAAGTCTGTAAAAAAATGAAAATCATCAAAAAGTGCAATTCTAACATCGAAATTATTTTTAAAATAGGAAATACTGTCGAGATTTTTGTTATGAAATCCTAACCAATGTATTTTTAAATCACCAACACATTATTTTTATTTTTGATCCTTCTTATATTCAACTTTTGCTCAATTATTAAATTCCAAAGTATATTTCGCTCTAACACGAAATTCATCTGCACATTATTCATCAAAATGCAGATTCACCTGTATTATATTCATTAAAGTCTTTATTTTTCAAAAACACTGAGAGAAATACTGAATTCAATAACAGTTAATTTTCTAATTTTTTTTTCGAATTATTTATTAGCAGGAAACGCATAGATTAGATCACTTATAAAATGGTGGTAGAAGAATACAACATGAAAATTCTAAAATCTCAACTCTAGATACTACAAATGGTTAAACGTTGGAAGGGATTATACTGAAAAGTGAATGAAGTTTCGTGTATCTAAAAAATAATTGTATTTTCTCAATAAACATATTTGTAATTTTTCGTAGTAGTCTTTACATTCCGGATGTCTCGCGCAATAATAAAATACATTTTAAATTTTACAATCCATTGTAAATGTACTTACAAATTTCTTTTTCGTTACAATGAATTTTCCCTATAGCGAAATATTTAACTGAAAAAAAAATTGGTTTAATAATATCAAAATTGTATTCTTCATATAACAAGATGAATGCTCTTTTGAAAAGAAGTTTTTTAGATATTCTTTTAGATTTCCTTAATGTTTTTAAGGGAATTTTAAAATTCTTAGTAACTTTTTTCAACATATTCATTTGTGGACTACAACCATCGGTTGTTCTGGGGACAAAATGTTCCTGAAGTGTTTTGCAATCTTGGTACATTTTGCCATTGAAATGCTTCTGGGGATTTCAGGAGCAATATTTAAAAGATAAAGAATGAAGCAAGCCAAAATGCATCAATAAAAATGCTAAATTAATCTGAAATAAAAAGATTTATAAGCGAAAAAAATATGTACAATAATCTTGAATCCTCATTTTCCATTATTAAAATCTATCATCGTAAAATGCAAAGAAATATAAAATTGCATTTTTTAAATAAAAATATAATATATGAAGTACACCTGAATTAAAATAAATGGAATACATGCTCGTATTATGAATGTCTTTATAATTAAAATTCCTCTTTGAAATATCTATAAGAATACTACTATGTAAGTTTGTAATTGGAAAAAACAGATATGGAATATTTAGTTTCTGAGAAAAATTTCAAAAGACACCAATAGTAGGAATTCTTCTTCTTCTTCTTAGAGTTGGGTTTGTAGGTCATTGGGCACCTCTGCTTTTATCAGCATTTTGTACTATTAACTCCAAACCCAATGTTTCCTAGTTTCAGTTGCTCGGGTCACCCGCTTTATTAATAAAGTCCGATTACCCTTTAATGAAGTCTAGGTGTAACTCTCTTGTATGGATGATGCCTAAAGAAGTTAATCTATGGAGGACAAGAGCCTCACATTCGTAAATAATAGTAGGAATTGATATTGTATGGTATATTGTTAAATGAAATGTGACTTAGATGTCGATTCAAAATATTATATTTCATTTGTAAATGTAATTGATTTTGGGTTATGTAAAACGGGAATATTTTATAAATGTCTCTGCTATGAGATTGTAATTTTGAACTATGCAAATGCCCTTCGCACATAATTTGTGTTTTTAATATTTTCTATTTGTTGGTTATTCGGTTATCCGACCTCAACACCTGCCTCCCAACCTCTCTAAGTGGTCAGACGTGCCTGACTGCGGATAGGGAGATCGTGGGTTATAATCCCAGTTCGGGCATGGATGTACTTTCTCTCTCTGTCTATATTCTGTCATTGTCCTTTCTTTGTATGAATGGGATGTGAATGGTTGCCTACCCTATAAACGGATACCTATGGCATGTGTGTACTGAGAAAGTCGGACTCCACACCAAAAAATGGTTCAGTTGGAAAAACGGAGCAGCGCACCCCATAATGCTAGCCTCTAACTGGCATAAGACAACAACAATCTCAACACCTATGACTTCTGGCTTATGACACTGTTTATGGGAATAAACTAAACAATTTGATGGAATTAAACTATGCAAAATACACTGATATATTTATAATATTTTTTCTGACATTTTAAGAAAATACTGCTAGGAATGAAGTGAAATTTTTTAATTCAATTTGCTGCAAATTATTGTGAAGTTAGGTAGTATTTGATCTTACAGTTTCCCTTATATGAACATTTCAGTATGAAACTTATTACAGATATCTTAAGTTTACTCTTATTTGGTAAACTACCTTCACATTTTTACTTGCTAAGTTACCTTCATAAACTTATTTTTATTTTATCGATAGTTTTCTTCCATATTTCAATCTTTGAGAATAATATTAATCTAGATTTTAAATATTCTTGGAATTCACTGGATTCGAAATGTTATTTTATTCGAAAAAACATGGGATTTGCTGATCTGGAATAAAAATTCTTGTAACTAAAAATTTACAATGTTTCACAAAAATAATATTACTTCTTGGAACAAAATACAAACAAATTTCTAAACTACTAAGAATCAATTTGTTTTTTTACAATATAAAATACAATACCTCTTCATCTTCATCTTGAAATTCTATATCTGAATCTTTTCTATGAAGTTCAAGTACACCTATGAATTAAACAGCACAACATTAGCTGAAATATTCTTAAAATGTTTCATGATTTTATGGGGGAAAAAGTACAAACGATGCAAATTTTACCTGATAAATCTCCATCTGGTTGTAAAATAGGATGACAGAGAACATTTATTACACCATTAGAGTTGACAGAGATTCCATCCGGAAAATCCTTACTCTAGTAATAAAAACAACATTCATCAGAGAACACACCTATAATGCGAATATTATTAATTCACTTGATTATTTTTTTATCTACATATAATTAAATAATATTATTGAATATAAATTTTATGATGTTCTTTTAATTAGTAAAAAAAGATTAATAAGCTACATATTTAGCTTAAGCATTTACCCCATGAAATTTGCTTAAATAATTTTACCTAATATATATTTTGTCTCATATATTTTCCGAACGCGATAATTGTAGTAACGAACGGATTATTTTATTGTTTAATGGTTGACTTGTCGTTCGGAAAAAATATGTGATTGTGGATGTTTGAAAAGTTAAAATTTTCAAGTTCAATTAATTTGAGATTGAATGATATTTATCAAAATCCTTTATATTGATTTTAATAGCGATATATTAATAATAGGTTGATAGAGACACTGTTGGACAATTTATATACTGATAAAAGATTTTAGTTATATAAAAAAGGCTTGGACAATTGATTCTTACTTTGAACAATTGATTTATTATAGTTTATTAGATAGCATTTATTGACTGATTGGTTGGTTGGATTTTGTGTCGCAAGGTCAAAAAAAGGAAAAGCTGCGTCAGACTGCTTAGGATAATTATAAACTGTCATACTTTATATTATATTATCCTTTCATGTAATATCCGCGAGACGGGCCAACATGATACGATCGAAATTGAAAAATATACTAAAAAGTATTTATTTCTTGCTAATGATAATATGGTGACAACTCTTTTAGTGATTTTGTTGTGCATCCTTAGGAAACACATTGGATGATAACATCACAATTACAAATCGAGAGAATTAATATTACAATCAACACAATACCAAATCATATATTTTTCACTGTAATTTAATGAAGTTTACAATAAAGCAATGAACTCTTTTAATCAAATATAACAACAAATAATAAACAGATGTAACGGTAAACAGACTGAAACAATTAATAAACGGATTAATTCACATATATCTTAACTTCTCGTAAATCTGAGCCAGTATACGCAATGAAATTGATAATTGGGGTGGCATTCGCACCTCGGATTAATCCATACTAGCGGATATATATTAGGCGTTATATAATACCTACAACTTCTCACCAGGAAAATTTTTGACAAAGAAAAGATCATTTCCTTCATTAAACGAGCTTATGTATCCCTAAACCATGATTAGAACAGTAAAAATGTTTGCATTTCAGCTGTTACCAACTAGAAATAATACTTTAATGTTCTGGCAAGCAATAGTATTAGGTTACCAATTTAAAAGTAATAAATAATACATTAAAAGGCCAAATCCGTGGAAAATATGTGTCATCGCTCTCAAATATTATTTCAACTTCATTACGATAACCAGAGTAATCTTTTATGAGATTTTATGCTAACTTAGAAATAAGGTTTTTAAAAGTGAAAGCTGTGAAACAACTAATCACCTAAGATGCCACTGATTTTATCATATGCTATTTGAGTGTTCATGGGTGGATGAATTTGTGTTACTGAGAAAAATCATAATTTCTTAACTAACTCCTCCTAATTTCTAGTCACTGTAAAAAAAGTGTGAATAAAAATCGGTATTCACAATTTTCTTGCGACATTATTCAAGACACAACTGTATTCATGGTAAAGTTCATCAACTGCATACACGAATATAAGATAAACAAATGAATATATTTTATATACGTATGATAATGTAATTAAAATTTATATGTATAATGAATGGATAAAAGTTTGCAATCAGGTACCCCTTGATTTTTTGACGCCAGGATGTGATTAACAAGATGGCCGCTACACAAAAGATGTACATAGGGTTACCAGAAATTAAAGTTTATCACCAAGATATTTGCCAAACGAAGAGGTATTCAATTCTACACCGAACACTAATGAATGTATTATACATGCGATGTATGAGGATACAATACAACAATTTCCATAATTTCATTCTAAATTTAAATACAAAGGTTTATTTTTTGTAAGAAGTATTCGAATTAGTTAAAGAAAAGAACCTTTTATACACGATGCTTGAAATAATAATTCATGTCAAATAAATATATAAAAATGTTATTCTTTATTTCTATGTATGTTCACTGTTGAAAGACAATTACTCTTTCTACAGTTTTATTGTTGTTGTTTCTAATCCCAGATGATGTAGCTAAGCTACACTATTTCCATAAAACCAAAAATGTCCAGAAAGTTCAAAAATAAAATCGGATCCCTTAAAATCTCAAAAGCTGTAAAATTTAGACAAATAAGAATATGATCGGGGGAGGCTTGAACAACCCCACATCAATAACACTCTGAAAAGAGCCTCTCGCCCTGGTGAAAGGTAAGTGATTTAATATCGCCGCTCAGAAAGCGTGAGAGATCCGTCTGCTGATTTCTCGATATATTGAGCTTGTGGCACCAAAGAGGTCTTTTGCCATAGTACCACGGATGATCAGAGGGAACTCTCCAAAGTGTACTCAATTCCTTCCTTTTGATTGAGGAAATTTCAGAATAGGTTAATTTTGCGTTGTCATGGAGGTTATCAGAAGTGGCAGCCATGGCCAAATTATCGACAATTTCATTACCATTCAATCCAACATGGTAGGGGACCCATTGAAAGTGAATAGAGTGTCTTTTAGCAAGCTGATTCAAAAGTTCTAGTCGGCATCTGCGTCCCAGTCCCGGCCAGAAATATATTTAAGGATGCTAAGTCGCTTTCTGCATTTTGCCACTCGGGTCTCTATGTGTCTATTGCTCGAGATTTCCTGATCCAAAATGTATCCCAGGTATTGGACATTTTTTTTATATAAGTCAGTTGATTGCCATTCATATAAGCAGTTGGTTGGTGATTATAGAGATGTCTGTTGGTGGTAAAGAAGGAAACGAATGACTTTGAGGTGTTAAAAGACAATCTACAATTTTTCATTGCACATGCAATAACATGAATTTTACATAACTTTGTTGACAATGAGGAAAAAATTATAAGTAAAATGTTATTTCTTAGCAGAGATGATCGGAATAGAATAATGAACATATCTTGAAAAGTAATTTTGTAAGTATACAAATTTTCCTAAATTTGATTTAAAGAATATGATTTTCATAAACATATAATATTTATTAATTATTACAGGTTTATAAAATGATATTTTAATTTCGATTTCAAAATTTCAAAACTCTATAGAACATTTAAGCTAAATCTCGTCATAGAATAGCTTTAAAATTTGTAGTAAGTCATGCTTATATAAAATATTTTCTTATTTTGATCCTTCTTTGCCCATTAAAAATCATTATTTCATCTTATCTATAATACATAAATTGTCCACTTTTCTTATTGTTATTTTGCTTTTGTATGCACATGCATTTCCTTGGATAAATTAAATAAAGGGTAATTTAAATAATTTATTTTAAGAACGGATAACTTATTTTCTTGTTCGTAAAATTTACATTGTATAGTTATATTGTATAGAAGTAAAATATCACAATATAATTTATTATTTTATCAAGGCTTATTTTTAATTAAAATAAGTTAAAATTGAATTTATGGCATTGTGAGTTCTTATGAAAAAAACATACAATTAATAATAAATATGAAGAATACAAGCGAAATACTAACTTCGTTAGCAGACTTCAGCCTTATTGGTTTTTTAGTCTTAGCTACGTAAGATGCCAAAGAATCTTCAGCCTCAAAGCCACTTATTAGGTAAACAAAAGAAAATAATAATATCAACAAAGTTTAAGTTTAAACATGGTATTTTTTCAATTAGCTAATGCAGCTTAAAATATTACTTACTTCTCAATTTCTTTGCTGTCGCAGTGAGTAAGTTCCTAAGTGGAGTAAAATGTAGCAATAAATAAGTGATAAAGTGAAGTAACTAAAAATACACTTAAGAATATTTATATTGAATTTTCTAAAAGTATAATTTAAATGTTAACTGTGAACTAAGTTTGAAAAGTTACAGCTTTTAATTATAAAAAACGTAAAATGTAAATTTACCACTCCAAAAAAAGGGAATATTTATTAGTTTATTGACCAAACTTATATCAAAATCAATTTACATATCATAAAAAATTATTTTTTAAAATTTTGTTTTCAAGTTTGTTCACACTTTTCTTGAATAATTTGAAATTAAATCATTAAAAAAATAAATATCTTTTACTCGATATTAAAATAATATAAAAGAATAATTTCCAAAAGAAGAATTTTTTTTTTAATTGTAAAAATTTTTCAATTAAAATGTCACTTGGTAATTTTTTGCTTGCTCTTAATTTGAATTGCGCTCAAGTAAACTTTAAAGAGATAATGAAAAAATTTTAAAGGCATTAGAAGAAACTAATTAATACTTGATTGAATAATTTATGAAACATTATACTTTAAGAGATTTCCTAACAACCATTAAACAAGTAATTACAATATAAAATTAAATGTATTTGATATCGGAACAGAGAAATACGGATATAGTGAACTGATATCCAAAATAACTGGTGCATATTTGTTGTATTAGGCAGTATGCCGATGAGATACTAAAAATGATTTTCACTTTAGAGAATTCAAAATTTTGGTGCCCCTTCATAATAGTGGCCAAATACCAGATATTTTTGACGTCATACGGATTCAGAATATTCCAATTTTTCTGGTTTTAGTTTCATTTATCATCAATTATATTTTAAAAGATTTTGTTTCATTTTTCCAAAATGTTTTGTCTAATATGTTATTCCTAGTTTATCTTTTCCAGTATACAATTCATTATTTATATAATGTGTCCTTTCAAACTTTATCATATACCAAATACTTGATGTCATTTACAAATTTATTGATAAGTCCCTGTTTAATCAATCTCTCTCCATTCATTCTTAAATCCGTGATAGATCTACAATAAAAACTTTTCCAAGACATATTTAACTGGGCGCAGTTTCTATCAGGAGAGCATCGACATATCAAATTTCAATGAGTTTTTTTTCAATGAAATCAAATTTCAATGAAATTGCAAATGAGTATCAATAAAAACTTTATTCTCTTCTTTGTCCAGCACCACAACTGATCACTTCTGGCTTAAGATCACACTTGCAATGGAATTTTTTAGAGCTATATGAATATAACGAACTTGGTAACAAATTTATCTTTGATCGATAATGATTAGGCCATTTGAAATTGGCATACAAACTTACTAGGTATTCAAGTTGTCTTCTAAAAGTTTTGTAATTTTTCAGATTTATTTATAGAAAAACTTTCAAAACTAAATCCTTCAAAAACTTCCCTTATGTCTAACAAAATTACATCAATGAGAAGTTTTTGTTTTGTGCATTAGATATTTATCATCAAGTTAATTAATGCTATATTCTCTTATTTTTCTTGCCCAAATCCATAGCTGGGAGCCTGGTGGTTTAGTGGCAGCGTTTCACGCTCCCAAGGTACAGGTCCGAGGTTCAATCCTTGGGTTGGGCACGGTCGACTTAGCCTTTCATCCCTTCAGTTGATGTATACACCAACTAAGTACCAAGCATGCATGGGAACTAAACACTGGGGCTCACACGTTAGGCTGATCACCTAACTGGGACATATGCTTCGCATTCCAGGGCCCTCGGTCATAAAAACAGTTATGGTCACCATGGCCCTTGGCCCACACGGGCTGTCGTGCCATGGAGTTTAGTTTTAGTTTAAATCCATATTTAAAATAGCTAAGATCACTTTATAACTTGAAATATCAATCAAACTGTTTTATCATTTTTTTCTTTTCTAATATTTTGGTCTTAATTGCATTATTTTGATATTTGCTAAGTTCTTATTAGATTACGAATACTTCTGTGAACAACATCTTTTATTGCAGGATCTTTTATGCCTCTATTATATTTATTCCATCACAATTCCCTCATTAAATCCATATATTTATGATCTATCTAAATGCTTCGAGGTAAATAATCCATTAATTGATTTATGATTAATTTATTGAACGATTATATATATATATATATATATATATATATATATATATATATATATATATATATATATATATATATATATATATATATATATATATATATATATATATATATATATATATATATATATATATATATATATAAAATACATAATATTATGATTTATTGAACTTTTAAGGGGAATAGAAGTACGAAGATTAGAATTTACTTGAGTATCCGAGTTATAAATGTAAAGTCGTAATCCCGATGCGTTGACAGCCGAAGCAATAGTACGAGCAATGCCCCACAGTACTTGATATTTACTTGGATATGAGAATAGTGTGGAAGTCAATTCTTGTAGCATTTCTCTCTTATCGGCTAACACGCTAAACTAAGAAACAAAATATATAATCAGTAAATTGAAAAACTTGATATATGTCTTACTCTTGTTAATTAAAACTAGCTTTTTTAAATGAGGAATATTTACTTGAAAATAAGCAAAAAATTAAAATTTTTAGTATTCAAATGTGTTTCACTTCTGTGACAAAAATGAACTTTTTCCTTACCTTCCAACGGCATGGAGTAATTTTTTCAGCATCTTCTGAAATATATAATCATGAATGTTAGTAAGGAAACTTTAAAAACATTATCATTTACTCAAAACAATATATTTTAATCTTACTTATTTATATTAGAAAAGTGTTATTTAATACATTTTATAACATGTTATTTAATACAATAAAACATGTATGTTTACATTATAACAGAAAATATTTAAAACAAAAATATTGCAAAAGAATTAAAGTAAAACGAATGAATTATGTCGTAATAAAGAAGATTTTTAAAGATATAAATAAACGAAAGATAAAGATACGTATAAAAATTATGAAAATTACAGTATATCAAATTAGTCTTCAGTAGTTATAAATGTTTGATATTTTATTATGAATGTTGTAAATAAATTTCATAAAATCCTTATGAATGAATCAATACAAGAATTGCTTTTAAGAACTAAATAAACACATTACACAATATTGTCAAAAATAAATGAAAATTATAACATTTTTCTTTAAATAATTATAAATTTTAAAGTGATTTTTTCCTCTCTCCCAATGATGAATGAATCAGTTGCCATTGTTCTGCATAAATCACTTCCAAATTTTTAATCAGATAAAAATTGTTACAAGGTAAAATAAATGTACTTTCTTAAAAAAAGTTATTAACGTATTAGCAAAATTATTTCTGTTATTAAATTACGAAATATCATGGAATAATCTGACAAAATTAAATGCGTTAATCAAAAAAACAAAAATAAAATTTTCTTAAACCATCGTCCAAACTGAATTTTTAAAAATTTGATGTAATTAAAATGTTGCAATAAATTGTATAAAAATTATATTTTTTTAAATAAAGATAATATTAAAATGCATGTCAAAAATATGTATGCACGATAAAAGGCAATGTTTCTTGTACAAACGGCTTTTTTTTAAAAATTTTATTAAGATTCAAAATTAGTTTCTTTATCAAACATTTTAATAAATTTAATTTTATTTATTACTGATTTATTACAATATTCATGTCTACAGAAAGTCTTTTTAGAGGTGTAAAAAATTTACAGAAAGATTTCTTCGAAATCGACAACAGACAGGATTTGTTTTGTTTAGAAAAATCAAATTTTAAATGGAGTATGAGATTAAGAGTATACTATCTAAACCAATGTTTCTCAACCGCCAGTTTGCAAGAAATATTTGCCGATCAGCGAAATATCCAACTATCTGTCCAAAATCCAAAGTGTCATTGGCCAACAACTGATATTAAAACAGCACCTACATTACAATAATAATAGTTAACTAGTTTAAAAAATGATGTGATCGATGATGAAAAAAAACTGAAACTGGCAACTGTGGACCTAATTTCATAAATTGCCGAGCCGTACACTTAGTACACACCTGTTAGTGTTCCCCTGTCTGACTTGAGTATCGCTGATAACTAGAACGCGGAATTTCTATCGTAATAATTTATAAAATTACTTTTATTTTTTAATTATTCCTTAAAAATTATTTGACTTCAAGATTTATTTATGTGAAAAAATTTTGCCAATGGATCAAATTATAACATTTACCGGCCCGCGAGAACGCACCGAAATATTTTACCGGCCCTTCGAGTAAATCCAGTAGAGAATGACTGATCTAGACTCTATTATTCTCCTATTTTTGTTACAAACGGAAATAAATTTGAAATATAAGATATTTTCAATCTAATAATTCCTAAATATGCATAACAAGAATTGTCAATTAAAGTAATGACAATTTTTCCTTTCGAATAATTAAATTGAACAGTTATTATAATTCCTATGTACACACCTGCATCAATTCTATCAACTTTTATTATTTATTAAACATTAAATTTCAAGTCAACTGTTCAAATCCAAAGGCGAAATATTTTTTTAGGAAAATTAATCTTTTATTACCATTTGAATTCTGCTCTCGGAGTGATTTTCGAATGATCCATCGTTCGAGTTGTTTTATGCTGATATTATCCAACACATATTGCTCCAAAAAGTTTTCTTGCTTCCTCAAGTAAGCAGTCAATTTTTGTTGCCATTCCTGTGACTCAGGTCTTGCTAGAATAAAAATTTTTTACTATAGATATTTTTTAAAAAATCATTATAAAATATAAAATAAGATTATGAGCCAAATGATTAAAAGATTTTTTAAAGGACGTGATAACCTAGTGGTTAGGTCTTCGGCTTTCCGTTTGGAAGGGTGGGGTTTGATTTCCAAAGCCGCCAAAGACCCATCGAGTACATGCGATATACGTGCTCTTTAAAATCTTTATGTGGTCGATCGTTGAGCAGTTACCATGAGTGTAATGGTCTGGAGAAAATTTCCTACCCCTGCAAATCAATGTCAAAATTGAAGGAGTGGTTCGTGTGGTGGTGCCATCTATCGGAGGAGTTTAAAGCAAAATCATGCTTACATTTTCGTGGTGCTCTGGTTAAGCGAAAGACGCACCCCAATGGACTTAAATTCGCATAGCCAACGTCATAGCGAGCTTGGCTTGTCCAAGTGTCATAAGTAACAATAACAAAGATTTTTAAATGGTAAGCATACTTAATCCAACAGTTTTTCCCACTGTTTACTGAAAAGTGAAGTAATATAAAGAACTGTGTATAGAAAGTAAAATCGACTCAGGAGATTTATTTTTCTTGTAAAACAATTTCTTCTCAAATTTAAAAATATTGTTCTGCTTGATTTGAGATTTTGAATTTAGAAAAAAATTTATATAAATACTTTTTTTGTGTGTAAATACGTCTACAAAACCACTCGAGGAATTCTTCTTCCAGAGATGAAAAATTATTTAATCCAATTATTGTGAATTTCTATGAATGCCATTCATTCAAAAATAAAAATCGATTAGGGATTTGTGATTCTGAAATTCCCCTTCGCTCACATTAAGCTTGATTTGTCCGAAAGAATTCATACGTCATACCATCTTTGTCATTCTTTGTTCAGATAATCAAATATCACTCACAGGGACTAAAAGTTTTACATTGCATATCTTCCTTGTAAAATTCGAATTCAAATTTTGATTTACAAAAGTACAATTGACTCAGATTGTGTGCTCCCACTTCTGCAAATATTTCCAGAAACCATTCAATTTTTTTAACTGTACAATTTTTTTAAAAAAAATTTCAATGGCATCTTGAATAATTATGAAATAGAAAGCACAATTTGAGCTATTTCCGTTTTGTAATCAATTTTTACAACAAAATTTGACAGTGAAGATCAAAATATTTTTCTTGGACCTTTGAAAAATTTATTTACCTCAATAATGAATATTAACAATTTCTAAGCTTCTATCGAATTATTACTAACTATTTGAATTAAACCGACCTCTCCAGAATTGTTATTTGTTTTGCATTTGCCACATCCGTTGAGGATCTTCCAGTAGATCACGTGATTATCGTACTTGCTATAGATGTGTTTTGTCTAAAGCATAGGTTCCCAAAGTGGTCCAGGTGGACCCTCAGAGGTCCATAGGAGACCACACGGGGGTTCACGTAGACGTGAAAAGAAAACAGGGATTCACAATTTGTAAGTGGGGGTCCATGAAACATCTTCTGGTTTTCATAATAAAGAACAAAAAATTTGGCTTGGATTTACCTATCAACGTAGGTAGGAGCATCATTCACTAGGTAGGTACTCAAAAATATTTGAGACTCGGGTCAAACACAGAAATGAATAGAACAATAGATAATAGTACAAGTGTACACCACATGTCGAGACTTGCAAAGTCCCACCGGTGCACCCCCTCGTCCGGGATGCTTGTTTAGACCTGCAAAGGGTTGAAATGCGACTTGCACTGTGCCTGCAATCTACATTAGTATAAGTACGAATGCCAAGAACAAAACGTTACTCACTTGTTTCTGGGATTTTGAGCATAAAAGTGTGACTGTAAGTGAATCGATGTCAGTGTTTGCAGTGCCGGAAAAAGTAAGTATCTGCCTATTTGTTATACATATTTTTATTGTATATTATAATAAATGTTTATAATTTTGTATAACCACAAGTATTATTTTAATAAATAGGACACAAGAAAATGTACTACTTATTTCTTCTTCTTAACACCTCCAATTTAGGGTGATATATTTTCGGAGTTTTGGGAATACAATAGAAATGTAGCAGCAGGGGGTCTACCGAAAATAGTAAAATTTTGAAAGTGGTCTACGACAAAAAAAAAAAAAAAAAAATTGGGAATTCATAGTCTAAAGTATAATAATCTCAAATTTATTTTCCATCATTAACGTGCATAAAAAAAAAACGATTTACTATTATAAATGATTACTGATGAAATGAGAACATGGCACGGAAGTAGAGTTGAATGTAGTACTGGGATAAATGCTCGATAGAATTATTATATTGTTGGAAAAGTTACTTAAGACAGACATTTCGACCAGTCTATTGCATTGAATTTTGCCTATTTTTTTATCGAAATTTTTAGAATAACTGTTGAAGGTTCATTTAAAATAACATTTAATTCAAATATAGAATACATATTTTAATTGAATTAATACTGTTATGAATATTAATTCCGTTTTCTTAAAAATATAAAAATAAAATATTTAACATAAACACCTGATAAGAATGTATTGAGCCTTTTTATGCATTATATGTTTCAAAATGTAGTTTACTATTTCTCATAAAAAGTAGATTTTGGCAAAGAATTAGTACTCAACATGATTATAAAATATGAGTGATAATGCAGAGTTTCCATAAATAAATTTAAATTTACAAATTTCAAATTTATACTAAATCTACAAGTTAAGGAAAGCATTCAAGCAAATGTAACAAGAAATCCTTCTCAACATTTAAGTTGTCTATTATGTTTCATTAATATTAAATTCGAAATTTAAAAAAAAATTAAACTAGCAACTTGATTATTTTAAATACATGTACATAATTGATAATTTATTTGTATTAAAATGCAATGCAAAAAATGGATTTAACTGTTCTTATTTAGTATCTAATTATAATATTTATATTTACATCATAATTCCTAACCGCTCCTTAAGAATATATTGCAAGACATGATAGCGACAATATCTCCTAAATTGAGTCCCATAGACGTATGTTAAATGATATCACTTTAAGGACTTTGCAAGTCTATAATTTTTGAAGTCTCAATTTGATGCAAAAATCCTCACATACACTCGTTTATCTTTTATTCTCAAATTGTCCCATCGAACTTTTGGGAGAGCATTAGTCAACATTTTGTTTTTATGGACATTCTTCATCAACATAGGGATTTATAAATGGATTGAAGCTCTGATGCAATGCCATTTCGATCATAACGAAATTTAACTGGACATTTTGAATTCCTCCTTATTTTTGTTGCTTAACTTCCTTTTCTGTAAGTTCGCGTATCATTTAGTAAAATAGTATTGACTTTACTTAATTATTCTTTAAAAAACGGCTCAATATTAGCTGAAATAGCTATATAAAGCATGATTAAAAAAAAAAACTCTTTATTCACTTGATGAAACCAGTGACTTACCGTATTTACGCGAATCTAATGCGCATCGTTTTTAGCCAAATGTAGTATTCAAAATTGGGGTGCGCATTAGATTCGAGTGCAAGCTCAGAAGTTCGCCGATGACGTCAATTAAATTTAAATCGTAACGATGGAATACTATATTTCTCGACTAAATTTACCGTTACATTTATCGTTGACATATTATTGCAAAGAGGATACAAACTGCAGAGTATGTAGTCACGAAATGGAGGGCAAACAGAGAAGAATGTCATATGACGCTAAGAAATTCTATATGCTGAAAAAAATGGCAATAGAAAGTCAGGGAGAGAGTTCAACGTAGCTGAGAGCAATGTTTGCTTGTGGCAGCGACAGAAATTGGCACTGTTTGCAACTAAAGCTAGTAGAAAGAAATTCACTGGCCCTCGCAAAGGAAGACACCCTAAAATTGAAGAAAAAGTATTGGAATTGAAATCAACGAAAGAATGGACAACCTGTGACTAGTGACGCCATAAAAAATAAAGCAAAAGAGGAAGCTGAAGTTACTGGAATACCAAAACAAGAGTTTAAGGCTAGCCGTAGATGGGTGGATCGGTTTATGAAGCGAATGGGCTTATCTCTAAGACACCGTACAACAATTTGCCTAAAGTTTCCTGCAGATTTTGTGGGAAAACTACTAACATTTCAGCGGTATGTCATCATACTTCAGAAAGAAAAGATTTTGCAATGGGGCAAATTGGCAACGCTGACGAGACGCCAATTTGGTTTGATATGCCTTGTAACTACACCATTATGGAGAAGAGGACTAAGGAAGTTATCATCAAAACTTCGGGACGTGAAAAACAACGCGTAACAGTGATGCTGGCAATAACAGCAGACGGATGCAAACTTCCTCCTTTTTTAATCTTCAAACAGAAAACATAACCTAAAATCCCTGAGAATGAAAAGCTGTTCCCAGATGATGTCCTGATTCGAAACCAAGAGAAGTGGTGGATGACGGAATCATTAATGCTTGATTGGCTCCGAAATGTATGGGAACACCGTCCCGGTGGGTTCTCCAATCCACCATCAATGCTTTGTCTAGACGCATTTCATGGCCATCTCACCGACGACGTAAAAAAGAAGATGCACAGCCTAGGCAGTGATCTTGTTATCATTCCTGGAGGAATGACGTCTGTGTTTCAACCCCTGGATGTTAGTATAAATAAACCTTTTAAGGGGTACGTTCAGGCGGAGTACGAAAAATGGTTTTGTGAGCCAAGCCGTGAATTGACCCCGACAGGAAAAATTAAGCGTGCTGCACCGCACATTGTTGCACACTGGGTTTCTGCTGCCTGGAAAAGCATCGAAGCACCATTGATTGTGAAATCTTTCAAGAAATGCTGCATTTCAAATTCATTGAATGGCAGTGAAGATGACGGGATCTGGAAAGCCGAGGATGACGATGATGATGAGGAAAGAAGAAATGAATCTGCTTCTGACGAAGAAAGCTGCGAGGAATCCAGTGATGAAAACATTAGTGAACATTTACTATTAATCACTGATTCTAGAAACTCTTAGCTAGGTAGAAATGTTACGATTTATTTAATGTTCATATTTTACGATAGGTACCGTATATACGGTAGTGGTAATTAACAATGATTGTTTCACATAACAATAGACCACTAATAGGTTAATTCTATGTTCGGCTACTTTATGTATAAATCCATTGTTATATAAAATATGGTATCTAAATATAAATAAAATTATCATACCATTGATTGATAGTTTATATACAAATCCATTGTTGTATAAAATACGATTCAATAAATTCCTCATACCATTGATGCGCATTACATTCGCCGACAAACAATTTTTCTATTATTCAAGATTTTAAAATGGGGAGGCGCAATAGATTCGATGGCGCATTAGATTCGCATGAATACGATAATAAGATATATTTTTTACTATTTCTAACAATATTTCAAAAGAACTAGAAGGCTTAAAAATGAAGAGTTTTTTCTTTTACGCTTCATTTTAAATTCTTAATAGATTTAACCCCGTTTATGAAATGTTTAAAATATTTCTTATAACAAAAATGTTATACCGATAAAATAAAATAAAAACTGATAGATTTCTTCAAATATGTTTAAGTACATTAATTAACCTTTAAAATAATGTTAAACACTATCAAACTTTTCTAAAATATATAAAAATTCAATTTTTAAAAGATGAATGGAAAAACACTAATTTATCTTTCATTTACTAGTTTAAAAAATTAAATTTGTAAATATTGTTAAATATTATAGCTAACAATTAAAATTATTTTATAGATTTCCATTTAAATTCATAATACTGATACATTTCGGTTTTTCAATTATATATAAAGTCCACGATAAGTTTGCTTTTATTTTCATTAAATGTATTATATTATGCTTATCATTTTTAACTCCGTTTTGATTGAACAAATATGAAATCTTGAAAATGTAGTTTATTTTTCAATGAAAATTTCGACCATTTCATGCTTTAACGGCATTTTTTTTATATATAAATGTGCTTGTTTTTTTTCTATTTGATATTTGTATCACATCAATCAGACATAACGCCCAACTGTCTCCACAACACATCTTCAGCTGTCCAGCAATGCTGGTCAAACTTTTTAACATCAGCATAGAGGATCCTGTGGTTCTTCTTTTTACAGATAAACCTGTAGAGATCGCCAGTGCTGTCTTCGACAGCTTCGAGGACATTTAGGGTTTTTTCCACGTATTCCATGGACACGACATCGCCATCATCACATCAATTTTAAAGTCACCATTTCAACAAACTGTACAAATATAACCCATGGATTCCAAACTTTTCAAATCCATCATTTAAAATCCATTTACTAATAGTATTTTAATATTCCCTAATAGTGCCCTTAATAGATGGTTTACCCCAATGTTATAGTTCCTAAATGTACTTACTTATTCCGATAACTAAACAACAAATCAATAACTGATTAAAAGTAACCTAATCCTTTGATTATCAGGATCATATAGGTAAGGTGATAAAAAGGTACTTGCCATTTCTCTTGTTACTGTGCTTCGGACTTCTGCTTTTTCGACAAGAAACTTTTCGAGCAACCACTTCCAAATATTCTCCTGGTCCTGGTGTGTACGGACGAGTGGGCTCACAACACTTAGCATGGTACTTGCTCGATGCTGCCTGTGCATTTGGAGATGGGTGCCCAGTGTAAGTGAGTCCTACAGGGCTTACTGATATAAGTGGAGGTAACCGACGACGAGAAGTTTTATTTTTAGCCATGAATGGAACCACCTTTCGTTCTAATGACTTTCGTGATCCTAGGAAAAAATTTATTATATTTATTTCTATGTACTTGTCTAATATTTACATTATACTCTTAATGATTTACACAAGATTACATAGCGGTAAAATAAATGATTTTCTTGACAAAAAAATTAAAGAAAATGTCGTGCTTTATTTTGAAATTTTTTTAAGAAGTTTTTCTACAAAATTTTAATGTTGTTTTATAAATACTTCATGTTTTCTATAAAAGCTCTACAAATATTCGATAAACAATAACAGAAACATTTCATTTAAAGTCATTTAAAACTTATTTTAACTATTAAAACGTACTAAAATATGACAAAAATGAAATTAATTTAGAATATGAGATTTGTTTTCATTGTTTAGATATTTTGTTGCATTTTTCCTACATTACTTTAGTTTTTGAACACTGAATATTCATCTGTTTCTTAAAGCTTGTTTCAGTGACATCATTATTCATAAACTGAACTCAACTTATATTGAAATCCCTTATATAATATTTTTCCTGTTCCCTTATATAATTTTTTTTCCGCAAAAAATACAAAATAATTTGTTTTGAGTTAAACTTTATTAAGCTATTTTTAAGTAATGCTTGATAAAGATTATCCTTTTTATGTTTCAGAATTTAGATGCTTATTTGATACCAAAGTCTAAATGATGTCCAAATCATGGAAAAACTTTTATTGCGATTTAGTTTTGAGAAAACTGATATGTTTTTAAAATCATAATTACATAAAAACCAATTTTTTTTGAAAAATATTTTTTTTCATTTATTGGGTAAAGAATTTTTTTATATTGAATTTCAAAAAGAACGTAATAATCTCTTTCTCAAACCTTAACTCTTTTTACGATATTGAATCATGTAAGGTTCCTTTTTACACTGTAAATCAATTTAACTACTCTTCAATAAGGAACTGAGTACAATGGAATAGTTCTTGGAGATCAGGAGCTGTAATTTACAGTATTTCGAGTCTGAACGTGTGTAGTCTTATCTTTAATAAATTTTTAATAGAAATCATTGGTTTTTTTTTTTAAATATTTTTTTTACTCTTGTTCATTTCTTTTTAAGCATAAAGTTTAAAAATGTCTAGAAAAATTCATTTATTTTATCTAGTTATCCAAACGTACATCATAGACTTGAGTATCTTTACTTTAAAACCCTAATAAAAAATTTTATCAGCAATTTATCTTTTTTTATGATGTTTCAAATCTTTTGTGATGAATACACAAAAATTTTAATTTTCGGTTCACAATATTGTTAAAACTGATTGTAATTTTTTAAACAATTTTACTAAGGACTTATTTTTTTAAATGAATAGTTACCGACGAAATTCTAATGCAAGTTTAATCAAAACTCAAAGATGAATATGATTTCAATGAACCTTTAGCATCTTATAAAAAGAGAATTTTAATTCTGAAACTATGAATCATTCTTTTATTTTAAGATCAGGATTCATTTGTTTCCTTGCATTGTAGATTTTTATGTTGGATAAACAAATATATGTATATTTCAAAATAGAAAACAATGTATAAATATTAATTTTTTAAATAAATAAAAATATATTAATGTATATATATTATTAATTAAAAGTTTGATATAATGATCAAATTCTTATCAGGCGTACATATTAATCATTTGCTGATATTTGATTGCTGATATATCTGTAGTTTGCTTTAGCTAAAAAAATTGTACAGTTAGAAATTAGATATTATAAATAATATTAAATTTATATGATTATGTAATATTATATCTATATGATATAAGGTGTTCATAGACATAATATATATCTTGTTTTAAAAGAAATTTTTTTCCATACTTATTTTCTTATAAAAAGAAATATTATGAGACATTGTCCCAGATATATATTCATATTCTAAATGAGAGCTAAATGAAATTAATTCACTATTACTTTAAACAACAAATAGATCCTCTTTCTGATTTTGTATATGTTACAGTAATGATATATAGAAAGTAGAAAAATAATTTCGAAAACACTTTTGAAATTTAAATTTAATTTCGATGAAACTATAATTGTTTACCAATAATAAAAATGCTATAGAATTTTGAATTTGATGCAGAATGAGATAGAAATGGCTATCGTACTTCAAACTACAATTAATAAAAGAATATTATCTGATATAGCTATTTTTCAAAATATCTGAATTATTTTACATTACAGAGGAAAAAGCATTTCCCATAATACATTAACAAAAAAGCTGGAAAAAAGAACAAAATATTTAATAGTTTTGACTAATTTTGACGATTAATCTAAGATTTCGGTCAATAATTTTAGTGTTCGCATTTTAGGCTTAAAAAGTTAATTCTTTATAAGCGATACAAAATTAAAATTTACATAATAATTGAATAGAAATTTTTTTACTATTTGTAATTGTGTCTATTATATTGATGCACAATTAGTGCTACGGTAAAATAAGACATATGCTAAAGAAAATTGACTATATAGAATCTTATCATATATTTATAACTTATAAGATCCCTCAATTGTATTATTATTTTTATTTAAAAATTTAAAGTCATAGTTTAAAAAATACTTAACTCAAATTAATTAATCTAACATTTAATATAACGAAGTTTTAAAATTTCTACTTTTCCTTATGAAAACAAATTTTTGTGTGTGTTCTTAAATTATTTTTAGACGCGGTTTATAATTTAAATACATAAATTGTTTTAAACTAAGCAAAAATTTACATGAATTAGCTTTTATATAATAGTTTCTTGTAAAATTTCGTCTATTGTAGATGAGGATGTTTACTTTGCTCATTAACATGAATACATTTAAGCAAGAGTATAATTACTATGATTCGATTCTCAGTCTGAGCAAAATCGACTTAGCCATTTTAAAAAATTTGCTTTTTAAATTTCAATTTTTCTTTGTTTAGAAAGATGGAAGGATCATTGGATGATTTTTATTCGCTCGATATAGCAATTATTCAAAAATGGAGTTAACTATTAATGACATTAGTTTCTAAGTGTGAAAAAGTTACTTTAAATATACATCGAGTTTTCTTACTATAAGACTAATATAATACATAAATTTTCATAAATGAAATACCATATATATGTATTTATTAAACTTTCCTATTCAACTTTATTGAAAGAGAAAATTTTTTAAACGAGTACTAATATAAAGTTTAAAAATTGATTGAATTTAATATGTATTAATACACATTTTAAAATCAAATATTTATATAACTACGAAGACAATGCTCGTTCAATGCATAAAGCTTATTGAAGCATGAATAGTAACTAATCGTGACGTACCGAGCTCACATTTTAATCAATTCAATACATAATAGATAAAATAAGGTCTTAAAACAATTGTTCTCTAATTTTTTTTTTTTGCTTTCATTTATTATTAATACATTTCAAATTAGTATTTTTAAATATGCAAAATATTTTAAGAATAATATGAATATTCCGTAAAATATTGACTATTTACTTCTAAAAAAAAAAAAACAATAAAAACTAAAATTAAATAAGAGTTAATATTGAATTTCATTATACTTTAGTTTCTCATACAAATACTATGATATAGTTTCACAATATATCTACATTCATTATTTTTCAAGTTTCTGTACTTTAGTAATTTATAACATTCATATTTTCTCTTACCAAGCCCACTGTGTTGTTGATGACTCTTTTATTCCCCACTCAGTGTCGTTAAGCAACGAAAGTTGGAAGGTAGTAACATGTGGGTTCTTCAGGGATAAATTTACCGGTCGTAAAACATCGTAAGCATGCCTTTCATCCTTAAAATTATTTGTTCCTAAATGACGCGGAAAACTGCTGCCATAGCAACGCGCATCTTACGTCACGAAGTCATGGGTCTTTGTCTCAGATTATCTAAATATTGTGAGAAAAAATATTGAACAATTTTTCTTCAGCCCCATTATCCATCATCATCAGGAAGAGAGAGATCGGGAAGTGCAAAAGCAAATGTCACAAGTTATCGATCATTTACATTAAATGTGTTATATTGATCCACTATTTTTTTTTAAAGAAAAATGTAAATTTGGACAAAATTAAAATATAAAAATTTAAAAATTAATGAATAATTTTCATAGATTAACAAAAAAGTATAGACAAAGAATTTAATTGTGTTGTATGCAAATTGTATATTGAGTGAACAGTCCAGTTTTGTAAATTAGGTGTTAAGGATATATCTATATATATAGATACATGATAATATATTCATTAATAGTAGTCTCAATAATGCCAACATCATTTAACTAGTATACTATAATTTCATATATTATTAATATTTATGCTATATTGATAAACATAACATAAATATTAAAAATCATCAGCATTGGCACGACAGCCCTTTGTGGGCCTTGGCCTTCTTCAGAAGTCTCTGCCATTCCTGCCCCCTTTCTAGAAATCGACCTGCAGTTCTTGACTTTAAGTATGTTGAAGTCTTCTTCCAGGCAATCCTTCCATCTCTTTTTAGGTCTTCCTCTTGGTCTACTACAGAAAGGGGTGGTGTTGAAGAACTTTATTGGTGTTCTCTCTGTACTCATAAATACTAAAAATATATGATTTAAATACTTACATAATATCGCAAATTCAATTTGGAATGAATTGCAGAATATAGTTTTCAAAGCAATATGAGAGTAACTCTAAGATTCTCAAATTAATCTTAACATTTGTAACTCAAAGTGAACATTTGATTAGCACCTTTCGGCAAATTTTTTTGTTTGGATCTTCACAAATTTGCATTTTAATCACACAGAAAATGTGTCACTAATACATCCTAATATTTTTAGAGATGTAAAAGAGTGAATGCATGTCTTCATATATCTGCACGTGCAGATGTGTGCATGTAAACAAATAGTTTAGCATTTTTATGCACTTTAGAAAATTTAATTAATGAAATAAATGTTTCATTAATGAAACTCTTTAAAATGAAAACGACATGCATAAAAATATAAATTATGCAGTTATCGTATACAATATTGTTGTCCAAATTATATTTCCTTTTGTTCAATTTTTTATTTATTATAAAAAATGCGAAATAATCTTTTTTTTAATATATTGCATATTTAGTGCGAAAGATTTATTACGATTTTTATTTCTATAAAATATATATATATATATATATATATATATATATATATATATATATATATATATATATATATATATATATATATATATATATATATATATATATATATATATATATATGTAAAAATAAAAAAAAACTACAATTTTCAGATTTACTGATGAATCTATCCTTAAAAAACAAGTTTTTAAATTTGCTCGTGCTAAATATTTAAACTTTCACTCAAATTCTCAGGAAAACAAAATTGCTTGAATTTCAGCATGTAATTTTGTTAAGTTCCTTTTTGAAGGTAATACGTAATAATTCATACGAGGCGGGACAGTTAAATAACCGGATCAGTGTCAATAAAATTAAAAAATTAATTTGTTCTTGTCGATTTAAACTAACTATAAAAGATATGTATTGTCTTGTCTTTTTCATTTTGTTCTTTCTCTTCTGTTCTATTGTCAATGTGCACAATTTTGGAAGAAATATCGCTAAAGATTTAAAAACTAGTTACTTATTTAAAAAATAGCAATTTTTATGATTTTAAATACTTTTACAAATGGAAAAAATTGTAATTAATAAATTACTTCGTTATTAATGATAAAGATAATGAATGGATTTTTTCCCATCGCCGACGACACTCAGATATTCAATGGTGAACTTTGCATTGTTTGTTGCTGTACAAAGATGGCGATTTGAAGGCAGGCTTACTGCCTGTCTTCAAAGGATATTCCTTAAAGGAATAATTCGTCGACAAATCGGATTGACGATGGCATCTCAATCCGATGTCGTAATTAATTATATATGACGTAGATGAAATGTTATCTGATGTCATGGATATTTTAAACCAAAGAGAACTGTAATAAAGTGATTTAGTCATCATCTCAACTGGAACTAATGAAACAACCACTTTATGGTTCAAAATAAATTTGATGACGTATACTAATTTGCAAATGAATATCCTTTAGTAGGAATTTATTAATGAAGAAATTTATTGATGAAAATAAGTTTTCTTTGAAATTTGTTAATAAATAATGTATCATGTATTAACAAATTATTACTGTTATAACTAGTTTTATGTCAAAATAAATGTTAAAATATAAATTATTTAAATATAAAAGCATCATACACTTTTTAAAAAATATTATATTTAATCCATTCAAAACGTTAAAACTGTATAGGTGTCCAGAATTATTAAAAAAAAATTATATGTTTTAAGCTACTTATGTGTTTTATAACTTCATGCAATTAAAATAATCTATAAACCATCTTAGAGAATACACAAATTTTTATATATAATTAGAATAGATTTATTAATTCCTGTTGAATACCGATCAGTTTTTCATCATCTTGTCTAGTATGATATAAACAGTATGAGCATTGTATATTAAAGACGTAATTATCAAATAATACTAATAAAAATAATATTTAAAAACTGATGAGGTCTAAATCTCTCCAGTATTTAAATCGTGAGGCCTGGTTTAAGTCACTTAACAGTTCGTTGGTTCAAGTCCCACTTATGACATGGGTGTTTGTTGCAGTTCTTAATTCACGTTAAACTATAGGTCTTAATCTAATTACGATGACGTAGGTACCAGGTCATGGTATTTAACTCATTCAGATTTCGTAATGTGAATGAAATATTCCGACACCATCTTAATGCGAAATTCATCTTGTATTTTATTTTACTATAGCGTTAAGTTTATTTGAAAAAAGTAATACTTAGTATCAAATTTTGCACTGTGTGTGTGTTTGGTAATAATTATTTAATAATGATTCAAACTAATGTAAATTAGGGCACACGAACTTTCATGGTACAAGTGCCGTATAATCCAGGATGCTAAATTCTGAATTTAGCGATTTTTTGGTGGATTTTCTTATGTTTCTGGCAACCTCGTTTTATTACGTCATAGATATGGAGACCTATAAGAATTATGCAGAAAATTCTATTTTGGCAAGCCTAGCATTTACATCATCGCGCATGTCAAGATACGTCATCTTGGCAAAATTTCTTCATCGCCAAAGAAATTCAGAATTCGGAATCATGGATCATACGGCACCTGTGCCATTTTAATTAGTAATTTATAAATTAATAAAATTCTATAAATATGAAAGATCATATTCATTCATTTTATAAGTTTTGTAATATACAACTCTGAATTTTAAACACTATACAAATATTATTATTGCATTCTTTTATATGAACTTGTTATGATTATTATGTGGACTTTTAAATAAATTAACTTACTTCATTACTCACACAGCAACTTAATTTTTCTGCGTGATCCTTTTACATCATTATTTGCTTGACGGTTCACTTGCTTCGGCGAATTAATGGGAAATCGATTGATGGTATAGTCATAAAATCTGAAGCAGGTGAAAAACGATTCTTGTCCACTGCACGGAAATCTCACGCGAAGTTGTTCCTGCTAATATATCTCTTAAAAATGATTGAACTCCGTCATACTCATCAAGATGAATTCATTCTCACGCGAAAATCCACTTTATGGCAGTCGCCGTTTCTCACTTTAAGACATGTCTTTTTTTAAATTTCTATATTTTTTAGAGGTTCACGATGTTTTCTTCAACCACAAAGAGAGAATCATTCATTTATTACCTATCTACTTATGTAACTTAAGCACGCACTGTAAGAAGATGGATTGATCATGGATTTTTAAAAGTAGTCTCCTATTTAAAATCGCTAGAAATCAGGAAACATTTTATTGAATATTCTGATTTCTTATTATTAAAATAATTTTAATTGTAAGACATTTTCATTTGTGGAACTTGTTAATTTGTCGCTCAACGGTCATTTTTTGCACACGAGGGCTAATTAGACCGGGACTTACGGCTTAAAGTGGATTCCGAACCACTACAAACATCCATGCCCAAGGTAGGATTCGAACCCACGAACTGTTGAACCGAAGGCAAGAGCACTAACCATTTGGCTGCCAGCTCGGCATGGAACTTGTTAAACAGCAAGAATTACACAATCAGTGTTTATTAAATCTCTACATTTTCTTGACTAATCCTTTTTTAATTTTATACTTATAAATCGGTATTTTATAAGAATAATTTAAAATTTCTATGGAAAATTCCATGATATAAAGAAGGTAGTTTACACTGAATATGAATCATATTAAATGTAAAAAAAGATTAAATATTCTTCTGGAATAATTTTTGTGACTAAAATATAATTTATTATAAATAAAGTCTGATTCTCTCTTCAGAATGAGTTATATATTTTAGTTACTTAAAAAATGTTAATTCATTTTATTTTAAATTTTCAATTCTTTTTATACTCATTTTCAATTTATTTCAATACTCATAATCTTCTTTTCCAAATTCAATGTTACCCTTACAGATGTAATTACTAAAGAGCGGAATACTAGTTCAAGTTTTTCGGAGAACTGTTTTCATGAGTACTAGATTAGAAATGATTCTTTTTCCCTTGTAATAGATGTTTATAATCATAAAATGAAATTGTAACAAAGTTCTGACGCATTTCAAATCAATGAACCAAAAATATGTGAATATCTTTTTTAATACAAAATATCAGAATTAAAAAATCTTATATACATGATCATTCATTTATAATATTGAATAATTATTGATTCGTTGTTTTACTTTGAGACCGTTTCATTTTAATAGTAAAAGCAAAGGTATATAATCATGAATAAAACTCTCGTATATAATCATGTTTCTTAAATGAAATTACTTCTCAATTTCTAATTATAAAAAGCAAATTAATTTTAAAAAATGATTATTTTTAATTTCAATCATCGATATTGATCATTAAATGAAAAATAGGATCATAAGGGTCTGAAGATTATCACATAATCTTGAAATCCTTCTACTACATTATTATATCGTAATAGTGTCATTATAACAATAGAAGTCAATTTATCACGCAAATTTGTTACCGGAAGCTTGCGCGAAAATTTCTTTTATTATTAGTACGAAAAGATTAGAGAGGCGGTTTTCAAACTATTTCTAGATCAAAGCAAAGAACTTTCTTTCATATAAGAAGGAATTGAATTAAAAAAGTTTTTTGAAGCGAAGGCGATGAAAATATTGGCAAACTTTTTAAGGGATCAGTCCTGTGTATGTAACTGAGTTTTCTTCTTTTTGAATTTTCTTTCATTTTAAAGAAATTTTTTCGCCATTGAAAATATATGCCATTTTGAAAAAGTCGTTGAAAGTGATTTATTTTTAATTTGGCACACAGATGCCATATAATCCAGGATGCCAAATTCTGAGTTTGTTGATTTTCTTATATATCTGGCAACCTGGTTTTAATTACGTCATAAATATGGAGACCTATAAAAATTATGCAGAAAATTCTATTTTGGAAACCCTAGTATTTACATCATCTTGACAACATTTCCTCACCGCCAAAAATTCAGAATCCTGGATTATACGACATCTGTGCCGTTAATTTTTGACTGGTAACTTCATTCCAGTATATTTTCGGGGAAAAATAGTTAAAGAACAAGTGAGGGCAAAATTTTATCAAACTGTCGCAATTAAAACTCACTATGATGACTGGATACTTTGAAAATTATGAGATTCTCTTTAAAATTATACATATAACATCCAAAGCTCTCCAATCTTTCTCTAATCAATTTAGTAAAATATTAAATAAAATATTTAATTATTCTTTATAAAATAATATTAAATTATACTTAGACTAAATTTAATAATATAATAAAAAAAGTATTTTTCTAGATGAACAATGTAATTCCATTTGTGTTTAAGAAAGCTCCTTGAATGTAAGAAAAAAGTTGTCTACACTTTATTGTTAAGATATTACACACTAGACAATGTCCTGCTTTTTTACGCTATATCACAGCAAATGAATGCGGCACAGGTAACAATGTTTCTGGATTGGATAAATATAAGTTTTTCTGCTTATAATAATGAAAATTCGCTTTTGCAAGAGCACCTGCAAAGAGGTTCAGTATATCAGATGGTCATTCTAAAATAATCAAATGTAGAAGATTGTTGTGAGGATATTGATTAATTCTTCAACTCGTACTATCATACCAACTTATCAGGAATATCGTATTGACCAAGTAACAAGAGAGGATATTTCTGATGAATTATTAAAAGTATTATATGTGAAATTGAATGCATGCATGAAAGCCTACACAAGTAGAAAAATTAACCTCAAATACACCAACATTTGCAATTCTGTTTTATGATAAAGTCTTAAGTGAAAAAATAAAGTATTAAGTCTTGAAAGACAGAAAGAGAAGGTGGGAAAACAGGATGACATTATTCCGCCATTATTAATATAGGAAGAATTTTATGATGAGTATTCTCTTACTCCTTATATGGGAGAAAAATATTTTTCTTTATTGACCTAAGTAGGAATTGACTTTAAAAAGATTTTTTATATTACTTGTTTAAAGTTATTGTACTAGTCCACGAGAGTTCATCTATCTTCGACAAACGGTTATGATTGAAATTATATAGTTCAAATATGGTGGGGTCATTATAAATATTGTTTTGTTTGAAATCATAATTAATATTTATATAATCAGAAATAATTGTAAAAGAGATACTCGAAATTTTAACTTTAAAAAAATATGGGTAATTTTTTTAGATTTTTATCACGTTTTATTAATAAGTTAAAAAATCAATATAATTTTTTAAATTATTAGTGTTTTAAGAACTTTGTTAAGATTTCTGAAGTTTTAAGTTAAAAAAAATGCAACCAATTTGTTAAATGTCAAGCCATTGATGATTTTACAAAATGTGAAATTCTAGTACACATTTGGGAAAAAATGTACTAATCTCTCTAACATGTACTAACTAAACAAAGAAAAAATTTACTAACTAAACAAAGAAATAAAATTTGTAGAAAAATTTTCTTTTGCAAGTTTTTAAACAGCTTTTATGGTCTAAAATTCACTTGAACAAGATTACATAGTTTTTATTTTTACGCAAAAAATAATAATTTAGAAGTTTTCAAAATAATGCACAACATTAAAAGAGGCTTAGATTAAAGAAACTTAGAATTTTTCATTAGCTTTTAGACTATATAACACATTAAATGTTTGAAACTACCTCTAACCCTTTTCACAGGCTTTTTATTAAATTCACACAATTTAAAACTTTCTGTTACAAGATTCCCAGAAAAAAAATTTTGAATTATTTAATTTGGTAATCCAAGTATTTTAAATTTTTACAGGCGTTTTCACTTTTATCACGATATCAGTAACTTCTAATTTTTTTTAAATCGCTTGAAGGCATCGATGTTTGTTTTACATAGCATTAAAAAATTTACTTTAAATTTTTTTTAGAAAACAAAAAGTAAAATTATAATGAAATATGAAACAAGCAATTTAATAAATATTCTAAGCTAAAATTCTATGTTTTTCTATAATGCAAAATTACACAAAAGAGTATTCTCTAATATATAAATAAAAAGAAGTAATGTGCAACAAAAACAAAGTCGTTGCAGAAATATTCAAATGCAAGAGCTCTTAAACAATGTGAATACAAATTCCTTTACTAGAAACGGTAATGTGAGAGAAAAAAAAACATTTAAGAACATAAATTGAAATTTTTTTTCTTTCTAATGCCTGACTAATTAGGGAATTTCATTCTGATGGATCGAGGATCCTTGGCACACCAAGACAGCAACTTATACAAAGGGTGTGCCATTGCAGGCCCAAAGTAAGTTGTTGTTGCACTAACATACTTCTCTGTATTTAGGTCCGATGTAGGTTGAGGTCCGCAATTTGGAAACAGGGACCAAGCAGAAAATTCTGAAGACTGCCACTCTGAAAGGTCGTTATTTCACTTGGCTGATACTAGTGACTTCGACTTATTTTGCGGTACATTAGTCAGTGTTTGTATGGATCTTTTGTTGGGCCGAGAATAGGGCCTCATTTCCAGACAGGACATCTAGTACTTACTAGATATAATATTAGCTATAAAATATTTGTGGCAGCCATGCCTACAAATATTCTTAAATCAGTGAAGTTTTATGAAAAAAGTTACAACTATAGAGAATATTACAAGGATGATCTGCAAGGTGCAGATCAAAAGGCTGAAGGGGTATTCTTATGTAGTCTATAATTCCGCTTTTCAAGATTATTGAGCAACGTAATCCCTGTAACTGATGATTCGTAGTTAATAAAACTGAACAACAGATCTCTGAGCAACGAGAAATGACTATAACATATAATTTAAAAAACTTATCACGAGTAATTGATCCACTAACCGCAAGAAAAGATATGATTTGTTCGCTTGTAATGATCTTATTTAAACCATCATACAAGCAGATTTTTTTACAGTTTATTTCCCAAATGTAATAACATTTTATTTCCAATGATGGTAATTCTCAGCCAACCATCACCATTCTTCAGTGGCATGCATCACTGAAGAGAGTATTTATCAGTAAAGCAGATGATACACATATTGTTTTCTGTAAACACCTTGCTAGGATATCATTCTTCCAATTGATACTCTGCATCACTCAAGTCAAACAAAGCATTCAAAATCACCTGGGTTCATTCAAGAACTCATACTAATGTGAATTACAACTAACTTCAAAATCTTGAAATGAAATTTCGGAAAAATAGGTTTCTTTGTAAGAGTTCATGGATGAGTATCATATCTTCATTCAATCCGCCAGAAAAAATTTTTTGTTTCCTCAGTCAATGGCTCATTAAATAAAATATGTAGGTCAAAATGAATTAAATATTGTTTTTCCTGCAACATTATTTCAATATTCACAAGAGAATTAAGACTAGAATGCCAATTCCATAAGGTGAAAAGACATAATCACACTCCTTCCAAAATACCTGACAATATGTTCACTTAAAACAATTGATACACTTAAATGCATGCAAAGTCGGAAGTTAGATTAAGCAAGAGAAATTTCATATGGATTGTGCTTACAAAAAATTCGAGATGAATGATATGGAGATTGTCACCCATCAATACTCTAAAACTACAAATCACAATAGTAATTATTAAAAAATATTTAGTTTTGATTTTAGAATCGAAATTATTTTTATTTATTACGTCGATTAATTATTGTTAATATGAAGCAGTTTCACAATTCTCCAATAATAGCATCGGTCGAAATTTCTCGACCCAAAAAAATAAACATTCGAAAGAAATAATAAAAAGTAAGCGAAATGAGATTTTCCAAAATTTTTGTTTGTAAATACGAATTAAAATTGGTTCTATGATACCCTGTTATGGTCCAGCCACTAGTTCATAAAAAGGAGCGTCTATTGTAATTTTTGCAACTGATACGTGCTATTAAGCACTACTACAGATCAACATTAATACACAGCTGAAAACGCAACAAGCACTAAACTAAGTCATCCATATGCTTGAGTTACCTTCTCTTATACTGCTCTCGCATAATGCTAATGCGAGTGCAACACTTCGACAAACTCTACATTTCTCGCCAAATGTAGAATTTTCTGGGCACGATACTTAAGCAATCTTTAACTTCGTACAAAGAAAAACCCAGAAATTGAGGTTTGTTAAGCACTTCTTATCATTTACATCTGACAATTTTTGAACATCGTGAAGGATAGACTAACAGCTCAAATATGTAGGAGTTTAACTTTTAACAATAAAACGAATTGTTTTCCATGAAGACTTTTCCATAGATGATTGGTAAACAACATTCAAATGTCAGAACATTGAATTTTCCCAAACACACACATCCGCAAACGTCTTTCAGATATGTAGAAAGTAAAGAGATTCATTTCCCATTTTTCAATAATGGTAGGATAGAACTGGATACTTTTAAAAGTAATGGTTCTGGGTTACTTACCTTATGGCTAATGAATTATCATTAAGATGACTCTAGAAATCTCAATTATTAGACATGAGTTTCATACATCACAATAAATGCTTAGTAATATTAATGAAGTGATACTTCATCTCACGACTGTTCTGAAAATAAACAAAACAGAACATTCACAAGCTAAATTTCCGTCGGTAAATCATCCATTAATCAAATAAAGAGCTATTGAATTTCTTATGACAATCAAGATAATTAATTTTTCTTCCATTACACAAAATCCTTATTTTCGTTCCCTATGATGCAAAGTGTTCATTTGTTTTGAAAACACTATGTATGAAAATTATCTTCTTCATAACTGTTACAAACTTTGGTTAAAAAAAGAATCTTTTTCCACTTAGGTTTTCTTATTTTTCTCCTTCAAAAGAAAGACAATTTTCACAAAAAAAGATAAAAATACAATTCAATTCATTGCATTGTTATAGTAACAACACATTCTTTTACGAATGAATTGTTAAAGCAAAGTTATAAGAAAAAAGTGTTCCTAACAAGAATCTAAAAGATAGTGACTATTTAGCAACAAAATGATTGAATTTTGTTCACAGTATGAACAACCATGTAAATCTGATTATGCAAACGAATATGTGCAGATATTAAAATAACAAAATTTAAAAGTAGTGGTCAGACAAGTGCATTCTTTGCAAGGTAACAATTTGCCAAAACCATATTAGCCATGACAAAAAATAAATAAAATACCAAGCATTTTAATTTTTTGGCAATATCCTAGATTTAACAAATTTAATAACAATTTACTTTTCATAAATAACTAAATTATTATTAATTTTTTCCTGATTTGTAAATATTCTCCCCAGATTTGTAAATATTTTATATAACCAATAAGATAATTGACAAAACCTACAAACAATTAGCTAATTGCATTTTTTATTGCTGGAAGCAATAAGTAATATTAAGCAATAATTAATAATTGGTAGAATCAAGCACGCAAATGCAAAAAACTTTAAAATTTCCATTTTCTCCCATTCAATAAATTAAGTTCAATTATTTGCTAAATCAATTAAAGAAGACAGATTTGAATTCACTGAGTCAGAAATTAGATATCAATTTTAAATTTTATCATTTATCCCACATTCCTGATGAGAAAATATTTTTCACAGAATAAGTGGCCAGATTTAGTTAAAATTTGAATAGTAATACAGAGATTTTAAGTGAAGTAGAATTAATATTTTCTACAGACAATCCTAAATTAGTAAATTATAGCAAAAATATAACCAAAGGTGTCAAGCTACGAAGATATTAAAACTATAAGAGAAGAATAACACACACAACATTTTTTATTTTAATTGTAATGTACATAATATTTTCTTAAAACAATGATTTCTAAAAGATTACAAAATTAAAGACATTAGTTTAGTCTCTTAAACTTATTCTTTAGCTGAAATTTAAAAAAAATTATACCCTGAAGATAAATATACTGATGTATAAAAGATAGTGTAAATTTATTGATGGATAAAAGATTGTAAAAAATGATTGATGTATAAAAGATAGTAGAAATTGAATCAAAAGATAAAACTTAAATACAATTAAGACATATCTAAGAGAGTAGAAATTGTCACCAAATTTTCATTATCCACAGAAATATTTAAAAAAAACTAAGAACCAAGAATTTATTGGAAGTTTTGATAGCAATTCTGACTTCATTGAACTATAAAGTACTTTAAGTTGTCCACATTCTCTTTTAAAATTTTTTGCATGCACTTTAAATATTTTCCATTTAAATAAAATATTTTCAGTTAGACTTGTGTGCAAGTTATCAGTACTGGCTAAATTTGCTGATTATGTAAATGTAAATATCTTTGTAAAATGTTCTATGTACTTATCTGCATTGTTTATTACTAGTTTTTTTTTCTTTTTAAGGAAAAATTTTAAACTCTCAGTAACAAATATAAAATGTTAAATGCGTATAAAACATCAATGAATTTAATCTTTTATACATATTACTAGGAGTTTAATATTTCAAAGTTTATATTTAATATTTCATTCTACATTATAATCTTTTAATAATTTAAACAATATAAACTGACTGTGTTTAAAAAGTAAAATACATTATGATAAACTTATATGGTTTAAAAATATTTTATTGTTTTGATATATGTAAGTTTAAAATGCTCTTCAGCATTTTAAACTTACATATATCATCACTCAATACATAAAAATATAATTTAGTTAAATCAAATATGTTTAAAATTTAAACTTTTTGTATAATTCTTAGGTTGAGAAATTTTAATCCCGATAAAGCCTTATACAAATAAGTTAATATTTGCAATATAAATTTAATTGAATAGCTTTTCAAAATTAGAAAAATTAATTATATGCAAAATCTTCTTTATCAAATAAAAAATCAAATATATACATTTCTTCAGTTTTTCAAGACAAACACATCTAGTGAATCAAAATACAAACTATGACAAGTTACATATAGAATTTTCAGTATTGTAAATTGTAAAAATATTTACATACTTTAAAACTATTTATCACAGCACAAAATATAACAAACAGCAAATTCTTATGGAGATTGAAAGCAAGTTAACATTTTCTACTAAAATAAACAATAAAAACGAGAACAATATTAACAAAAGCTAAATATAGATCTACTAAATTTAAAAATTAAATATATTTTTATATATTCTTCAAGTTGATTTATATTCTGATTCTATGATCCTCCATGTCATCAAAGTCATCTCTATCCACAGCTTCTGAAACCCTTGACAGTCTAGAACTGAACAAGTTCACGAAAAAACTCAACACAAATACCTGCAACAAAATTTTGTTAGTAAAACATGTTCAACTAAAGAATTTAAGATAATTTATATTTTACACTAGGATCCCACTTTAGTTAAAGAAAAGAGAGACCAATTTAGTCACATAAAAGAGTAAAAGATGCAATCATATCATATTATACAATGAGTTTGCTTAAAAATGCTCGTTTGCATTATCAATTCCACATTTCTCTAGACCTTACAGATACATTTTTTGTACTATTTAGTATGCCAAAAAAATTAATTTGATATAAAGAACTGTTGAAAAAAAAAAAAAAAGATTGATGAAAGACTAGTAAGCAAACTTTGTAGCATACTTCTTAACATTTTTGTCAGCCTAATTAAATTGAAATAAATCTATTTTTAATAAGTTTATTTTAAATTCCTATTTTCAATCATGATGACAAAAAATTCAATTATTTAACTGTACTTCTGTCCATTCTAAAACAATTTTTGTAAAAATAAAAAAAAGACAGTAAACTAGAAATTTTATGAAACATCAACAGAATTTGATTTATGAATAAGATAACTAGATATATAAGAAATTCTAGACAAATTTAATAAACATTTCTTAGATAATAATCTAGACCTCATGTCAGATCACGCAATAATCACAGACAATTTTTTCTTCTTTTGATACACAATGCCAGATTTTATATGTTTGTTTAGCGGAGAATGTGCTTCAAGATAAAATACTACTAGCATGTTTCATTAAGATTACAATTAGCATGCTCCATTAACCTTAATTCCACTAAACAAAATAGAAACCGACTAAAACATGATTTTGACAGTCAAAAGCTGTCTTTTACTATACAGAATTCAGAGAAAGCAATTCAAGAATAGAATAGAGTTCTTCAACCTTTCATTCATAATCTCACCATATTCCCTCACAATAGAAACAAATTCATATAAAGCAGATAACCTGTGTATTGAGATTACATTGCATATTAAACAGTATTCACAATACCCAACAATTAACTTTTTGTCCAGATCATATAATCATTTTTTTTCCCTAAAACATCAGTTCATATTTTTTAAGTGGCTTTCATATATTGGAATATCATTTTTGTATTACATTTTGTAATACATGCATTTTTCATGATTTTTTATGGCTGTAGCAAGCAATTTCATTTTTCTTCTTTTGCTAGTTTTGCTGATTTTCTTAAAAGTGTAAAAAAGCGAAGTGTGGCGTGATACAAAAAGATCTGCATTTCTTTCTACACACAGAAAAGTCTATAATTTAGTAAATTTTAAGAGGCATGGGATGAAAAAAAATTGAAAAATTAGGTATTTAAAATTATCAATAACAGATTAAATTACATAATTTAAAACCACTGCATATTTTTTTCAAGTGATTAATAAGATTTGAAACCATGTAAAAAACAATAAAAGTAGCATTTTTATAATAAAATTTCCTTCAAAGATAACTAAACGCTTAGTTTGCTAATAAATGTAATGTTAAATAATTTATTATTCTGTATGTTGAATTTGAATTTAAAAGACATAATAGGTGAAGTAAATAGAACCAAATCTGACTAAAATTAGAATTATTTGCTGCGTGCGCATGAAAGAAAGTTTTGCTGATTGGTTGCTTCTCGCTTAGAAAACTACTAATGTCAGTTACTTTGCATTAAGAAATTCACATAGTTGTCATTAAGTTTAAATAAAGCATTCTTATTTTATTCATAAAAATAATATCATAACATTACAAAAAGATTTAACTGAATTAAAACTCATATAAAGCTAAAAATTACTATAAAATTTTATGTCCAGGAATAAAAATAGTAACTTTATTTCTATTGAATAATTTTAAATCAATAGATAACAAAATTTATCTGAGATTCATTTTTAAAGGATTATGATGAAAACTTTTCTCTAATCAAAACTTATTAATTTGATAAATAATAGTCAATTGCAGCTAACAAAGCTTAGACTCAAAGTTAATATAACTGTCAATTATCTGATATTCAATGAAATCATTGAATATTCCTAAAATCATAGCATTCTTCATTAAATATTGTGTTATACATATAATATACTTCTTTAAAAACTTATTTAATGAAATATTTATTTTTCAATAATAATTGATAACTTTACTAATATAAATAATACAAAAAGATTTTGCAAAAATAAATGGGTAATTAATACAGAAAAATAATTTGATTTGTAAAAATGGGATCAACAAATATTTCAGACACTGAGTACTTAATTTAGTTATTCTGATAAAAAAAATAATAATAAATATTTTTTTAAACTTTTTTTCAATTCAATATAATATTTACATAATGATATTTAACAAAAGACACTTTTAAAAAGACAGTAAATTTAATAATGCTACTTACAACTAAAATTAACCATGATAACCAAAAGTAAGAAGCAGCAAAAATCCAGGCTTTATAGGCAAAGCTTAAAATGAAGGCAGCACTTCTAGTCATCATGCAATCCTCTGAAATTCAAACAATTTAAATATTTATTATATACTAGGAGAAAAAAAAAGAATACACACTTTGAATTTTGTTTTACCAGCAGGTGCATTCAAAGTGCAGAGTGTGGGTTCACAAGTTGAGTTTCCAGCCTAAAACATAATAAAAAATAAAGGATTAAAAATTTTTTTTATTTATTGTAAACATGTGTATGTGCCACATATATGATGAAAAGACAAATAAACAAACACATTTTATGAAAAATGTAAAAAATTGGGCAAAAGTATAATTTTATTGGATTGATAGTTTAATATTTTTCTAATTCATAAGCAGTATATATTTGTTAAAATCATTTTGTGATTATTGTGTTAAATCTCAATTTTAGTTCATTAACTGTTTAATGTTAATTGTATTAAATTAAATGTAATTAATTTACTTACTTTGCAATAATGTTGGTTACCAAATGTAGTATAAGTAGGAAGTACTAAATACATTAAAATATGAAAGGCTAATACAACAAACATCAGAATGAATGAGAGCATCATCATCCCTTGAGGGGGAGTACGACCAGGTCTTATTTTATACATCTGCAATCAATGGAAAAAATGAAGAAAGCATTATATGGATTCCAATATTAAAAACAAAAGAAATAATTTCAATAGAAATTAACTTACCGGAACACATAGGCAACATATACCCAAAAAACGCATTCCAGATACAGTACATACCAAAAAAAACATAATAATTGCAAAAAACAAAATATAATCAACTGGGAAAACCTACAAAACAAAATCTTCATTAGTGAAAGCTAATTTTAATTCAAACTACTACATTAAAATATAAATAAAAAATTTTTAAGGCAGGTCACACATTTACTTTTATAAAACAGAATTACAGATAATAAAACACATTAAAAACAAAAACATATATATACTATTTATACACTTTTGCAAAGAATACATAAAATTATGACTAAAATTTAAAACAAAAAACTAAAGATATAATGTAATTAATTGGATATAAATACAACATTTACACCAAAATAAATTTCAATAACAAATATAATTTAACTGGATTTTTTTCCTTTGATTAAAATGATTAGAAACTGGCACTACTAATGTGCATGAATATACATCATTTGAAAAGATAGCAAGAAATTTTAAAATATTTTTATATGAAATTATTTCACATAGTGATAAGGAAAATTTATTGCTCAATAAATAAGAAATTATATTATTGCAATTAAATAATTAACTATTATAATAACAATATTAATTTTTTTGCTCATTTTATTGAAAATATAATTTAAGAGTCATATGACATTAATAACACAAAATCTTACAGAAAACAAAATAAATGGAAAAAATTTGAGCGGATAAAAAAAAAAGTAAAATTTAAAAAAAAGATAATTTACTAGGTTTTAGCTTATAAACAGAAGTGTTATATATGCAAGTATATTTCAAACTTTAAATGTCTTGAAATTTAATATTTTGTACATAACTAATAGCTTGAACAGTCTTCACAGGTAAATTGATCTCTGGTTTATGCCTATATAACTTTTCCTTAATCTTTAATGCAATGTGTTTGTAATTACAACATGTTTAGACTTGAATATGTCTCAAATATTCTTTGATAGATAGAGAACTATATTCAATTTCATTAAAATTTTATTTTTTATTAGTTTTAAGTGTATAAACTTTTAGTTTACAATCTTATGACATATTGTAGAACTATTTCTAATTTTATGCTGCAATTCATTAATTTTGTAAAAAAACAATATTGAAAAATGTCTTCGTTTTTTATTTAATAGGCAAAATATTTTTCAAATTGATAATATCATTTTGGTTGATTTTTGATTATTGTAACTGAATTTACTTTTTTTTTTGATCAAACTGATGCAAAATCAATTGATTGATAAAAGCTATAAGTAAAAATTAGCTTTGATTATTTGTAGATAAAAATTTAACTAAATATGTACAACTGAAATTTTTTTTAGAGAGAAATTGATAGTAAAAATTTAGCTTGTATATAAAAAGACAAGATACATTTTTAGACTCAATTTTTAAAAAACATAACTAAAAGATTTGAATTAATACACAAATCAGTATAACTTTAATGACATTACAAATATTATAATTTAATAATAAATGAAACATTATGATAAAAAGTAATACAATTTTAACTTTTTGTTAAAAATTATTTTGTATTTTTCATGTATAAGAAAAACTTGATTGCAAATAAATTATTCTATTTTGAGAAAATAATTTGAACTTAAAATTACTTTTTGAGTTTGAAGCATAACATAATCCAAAGGATTTTGCAGCAAATTTTCTCTTAACACATATCCCATTTGCATGCCAAGAGAATTCATTACTTTGTCTATACTAGAAAATACAAAAATATGGATTCATATGCATATTTTAATCCATATACATATTATTTAAGCTTTGAATAAAAATATTAATATAATTGTAATATTTTCAATATACAATTTTTCTATATATTCTTATAGTAAGTAAACAAAAGTACACTTTTTCCATTATATTTAGCTTCTAATATTTTCTTCTGAAAAGTACTTCGACATTCATTTAAAAATAATCACATAATTCTTCCTAATCTTAAGCTAAGACATGGCTAATTTTGAAATTTAATGATTTTATTTAATATAATTTACAGAATTGAATATTTTCAAAAATACTTTTTTTACAATAATTTTATGTTCAGATTATACAGGGGAAAAGTTTATACTTATGCTGTGAAATGCAAGTTGCAATGCTTTGGGAAACAAAGATGCTTATTTTGAAATATTATTTCTATATATGACTTTTTTTTCAAGCATAATTTATAATTTTTATAGTTCTGAAATGAAAGGTAAGAAAAGTAGCTTGAGTCTTTGATAAATAGTCTTCAGAGCAATTAAATAAGAAAATCAGCCAAATCTATTAAAACAGTGAGATAAATCTTGGCAGTAACTGGTATAGTTGGAAGCAGAAAGAAATGGTTTAAAAAATAAATGATATTAAAATTATATACAAACATTAAATGAAGGAAGGCTGATTAAGAGTTAATTTGAAGTTTTAATTTTTCTTGATTATAAATACGTTTATTAGAACAGCATTTCTTATTTTTAGATATTTGATGAATCAACATCTGGTGAATTTATAAAACAAAGAATAAATAGTACAACTTGTACTATTTCTCAATCTCTTTTTAATTTATCTTGCAAAAAGAAAAACAAATTTAAAAGTCAGTTATAAATTAGTTATTTATAAGGCAAATGAGATCTAAAGTCCATGAAAGTTTACTTTAGAAACTTTCATGTTTTATCCAATTGTTAGAGAGAAGATTTACTGAACTTGTCACTTCAAAAGAATCAGAATTTTGTTTATTTCCTTTTCTTAAATTCTTGCAGAGAAAAATTTTTTTTAACTTGTGTTTTTCAATTTTAAAATAGAATGACATGAGGATAAAAAGAAACTATATATTTTAAATGAAAATATTTTAAATAACATTGATTACAAAATTGAAATGTAGCATAACACTTAAATTTAAATTTCAATATCAAATAACCACAAGTAGACAAGATTTAAATAAAAAATTAAATCTAATATTTTTTGCAAGATTAATGTAACTCAGACACACAAATTTGATAATAAGACATTTTACATAGATAAAGGATGGAAAATTCCAAGTTAGTCTAATATATATAGCTATTTCAAATTTCAGTTACTCACTTGTATTTTTAATAATGTATTTTAAATCTATGGATATATATGGATATTTTTCAGATTTTTACAGTCAAATATTAGATTTAAAATATGAATTCGTTGAGAATTTTTTAACAGAAATATTTAGGCAGACTATTAAAATATCATGTACTATATATATATATATATATGATACACATACACATAAGACAAAGGTAAAGCATTCTGAGACAAGAATAAATGCTGACCTGCAAATCGAATATGTCCTATGCGAAGATGTGTAAAAATGTACACCAACTTTTCACATAGGAATAACTGTAAATGGAAGAATGTAAGAGGATATATTATATAATTTGTTGTTTATCTGCAAATCTCAAGTTTTCTACCAGTAGGAAAAATAAAATCTTTGATAATGTCAAAAAATGCTAATATTTTATGAAAAAAGTAAGTGGCATTTTTAGCAGCATTATCAGCAAGTTCATCACTCATGACTTGGAATTCAACAAAACATGATGTGCAACCATTTACTCTTATGTTGTGTTCAAAATATATAATATTACCACAATAATAAGATAGCATTTGTCTTGCAAAATAATAATTTGGAGACAGTTGCTTAGGTCTCAGATAAAGAGGTAATTAGTTGCAAATGAAATAAAGTCTTTGAACAAGAGAAATGTGGAATGCTCCGGAACAGATTTGCAAAGCTGAGTAATTTACATGGTCTAATTTTTGTGACTTAAATGGTCCATAAATTGCACTATCATAGTCAATTCAAGATTGACTCACCAATTGAGGTACAAAAAAAATATATTTTACAATCTGCACCCCAAAGGGTAACAGATAGTATCTAGAAAATATTTAGCAACCTTTCATACCTCTTGCACAAATCTATGATATGTGGTAGTAAATTTTTTGTCAAGCACTAACCCAAGAAATGATATCTGATTAACTGTAAAAATAGCTGTGTCTGATATCTTAATTTCTAAATTAGGATGAGACCCAGTTTTCCTGCAAAAAATGGATACAATTATTTTTGGAAGGTGATAAAGTGTGCCAATTTCCATTACACCATATAACAAGATTAACTGCAACTTGTAATTGCCGTGCAATCAATTGTACATTGGAACCCTGACAATAGATTTATCAACGTATGTTCTACGGATAGATGGTTATGATACATAAAGAATGTTGCTGATGCAAATATTAAAAATAGTGCTATAAGTTTTAATGAAGGACCCTAAGTAACCCTTATGGTGCTTCCAAGAGCAACACTCTCAGAGATGATAAAACTGATCTTATATATAAATTAAAAACATGAGTAAAAATTCTGAGTTAAAATAAGTTTGTTTCCTTTAATTGATATAATAAACAAAAAAAATGTCCTATCATAGGCTTTTTCAATATTAAAAAAGATGTATCTGCACAAAGGCATTCCTAATTTGCTTCCAAGAACATAATATTGTAAAGAGTAAATCTACCTTTCCAGTATCCACTTTGAAAAGCTGATACATACTGTTGTCATGTACATGAAAAAGAAGGGCATTAACTACACGCCCAAAAGTTTTCGCTAGGCAGAGGTAGTTTTGATGATTAGTTGGAACTTTCCCAAATTTTAATATTTATTAAAGAATCACAGTTAAAATGGCAATGCATTTTATGAGACACTATCTGGTTCCAGATTAGTATTTTTAGTTTGAGACAATGCTCTCTGCAAATTCAGCATTGAGAAATTGCAATTACATGGGTGTGTGATTTTATCATGAAACTTTATAAATTTCTTTTGGGCTTGCTCTTTGTTCCTGAGAAATTTAGGATCATAAGAGGATAAACTACATACTCTTGCAAAAGTTTCACCTAAAAGATTGGCAATATCATACTGAGAAAAGTATATGACATCTCTTGTTTGTAATATTTAGACAGAGAAATTTCGATATAAGCCACTGGCTGCTTTAACTTTCTTCCACCATTCTTGGCTGGAAGCTGTTGATATGATGATAGAGACATGTCTTATCCAAGATTCCCTTTGATTATTTTGCTATACTGAGTGAGCAAAAGTTTAAACTTTTTTTAGTGCAATGAGGTTTTCTGTGGTGGGACACCTAGAAGATATAGTTTACAACTTTTTCAGTTTCCTGTATGATACTCATTGTTTCACCATGGTTTTCACATTTGCCTGGAATTGGAGACAGTTTGGGAATCATGCTTTTAGCAGCTCTAGAAGTGTATCAGTGACATTTTGCACTGCATCATCAATGTCATCACTTCCAACCATACAGTCAGTAATAACAGCTGATTTGAGAGAAGTAATCTGCATGACATTAAGAATAAGAGTGGAAGATTTGTGGTTAACTTATATGAGTTTGAGTTATAACTGGAGGAAAATAATCTCTGCCATACAAATCATTTTCTTCACAAATATTCAATAAAAGAGAATTGCAAATTCAAAATCAAATAAATCAGAATTTCTAGAGAGTAAATAGTTAAATATAATGAATGAAAAGTTCTTGACTGTTTATGGAAATAAGTTATTTTGGAGTTATTTAAAAGGCAAATACTGTAATTAGAAATAAACCTGTTCAATTACATGTTCAAGAGAATTTGTTTTAACATTACCTTATAAGGTGTTATGACCATTAAAACCACCAAGCAATATAAAGTGGGTAGGTAGTTGATTTAATAAATTGTTCATATCGGTTTTATTGATGTCAGTATGGGGAAAGAAGTTAAGGCTACAAATAGTAATGATAGATTTTTATGTATGTTTACTGCAACAGCCCATTGTGATGTGTTCAGACTATACAGAATTTGAATGGCAAAATACACTGAGTTATACTGGTTCTGATAGTTATATAATTGTTCTGATAGTTCTCTATATGTATGTGAAAAGTTCAACATTTCCCAGAAATGAAGAATACCATTACGTGAGTTTTTCTATGGGACGCCTATATGGTACGTGTGACTTCTGATTTTCACGAATATTAACATCAAAATTCCCTTATATCTTAAAAAATAGCCAATACATATACAAATAAATGGTTTTATTTTGTAGTAAATCATATTTCTAGACTAACTCTGGTATTCATTTCATTATAAAAAAAATATTTTTCCATCACCATCCAAGACTGAACCACTGACTGTTTCAGCATTGGAGAAAGCCAGCTAGAATTCAGAAGAATTTTCACTGTAGCTATGTTAGGGGAAACAAGAGTTCTTTTACACATAAAAAGTGATTCATCTTTCTTCCATACTTCAATTTTAAGAGCTTTGGGACTTTTATTTCACAAAAGACTTTGAAGAAACAAGTTTTAGATTTGGTGACATTTGTTTTAGAAATAGGATAATTTTGCAATCAGAAGACTTAAGCAATCTGTTTAAGTACTACAGGATTTCATAATTTTTTTAAAATTTGGAAATAATTGATACCTTGTTAAGGAATATGGGATGATATTGCATGCCTGACTTTAAGTTAAGGTAAGTTTATTTTTATTTTTATAGTTGGACTTTCTTTTTCTAATTTCACGTTGAGTATGATCAGGAGTAAGGAGGATGTTCACAAATCAGTTAACACATTTTTCTTTTAATCAACATGTACTGTTGTCATGTGTCCAACTGAAGCACATCAATGCAAGTCAAGAATCCCCATACAAATAGTTTTTTTGCATATCCAAAACACTGATATTTAAAGCAATGTAAAAGATTTAGAATATGAGGTTAGGCGCTGCAATTTAGATAACTAGCTCTAATAGGGGGTAGTGTAAGAGTCGCAAATATCAGTATAAGGTGTTTAGTTTTCATAATGACATCTCTCCTAATTGTAAAGCACTGTACATAAAACACTTTTTAATTAACAAGATTATCTAGAATTTCATTAAACATTCAGTCAAAATTTCTTTCCACAGTAGAATTTAATATATAGTTAACAGATACTGTAAAATAAATATCACCAAGCCATTTCAAGTTTAAAAAGGTAAGCTCATAATACTTCATTTAAGAGGTCATGATTTCATCTTGAAAACATTTTTGACATTTCCATCTGTACTAATATGATTAATTAAAAAAAACAGTACTAATATGATTAATTAAAAAAAAAACAAAGTCACACCTGAGCTGGCATCCTCCTCTCCACACCAGTAAGAAAGACTTTGGATGTCACATATTAACGTAGACATGTCTTCAACCCATGGAGCTCCAACAAGCCAGTGACAAATGATGCTTCATTTTGATAATCTTAATGGGAAGTGGCATGAAGTTACTGAAACACTGGAGCTCCTTGGACACAGCAAGCACTTGGGTTAAGCCCCAAGAAGCTAAAAGCAACGGTGATTATAGCTGCTCAAGGAGACCCTCAACCTTTTACAACCAGCAATCAGGCAACCAAAACAAGGGAGAAGTGGAAGAAAAAGAAGAAGACTGATCAATGTGGTACCTTGAGATTGTGATACCCATGTTAATTTAAAGGGAGTAAACCATTTGTGGGTTTTTAAAGGATAAAACAATAAGATGTTTATCTACAGCAAACATATTTATTTAAAACTGTAGTTTTGAAGCAGAAATATTTGTAGGAGTTGCTAAAAAATTATATCTCACACTGATATTTCTTTCATTTTACGAATTTTATAAATTTAAGATCCTATTTTATTGTTATCTATAAGTTCATAAAAATGAGCATCTACTATGTATAACACATCTATTTTATAATAGTTGTTGTGAGACAAGTGCAAAAAGAAAAAAAAAGATGAAGACAAGTTATATGAGACCAAAGGCATGGAGCACTGCCCCGGCCACATCTTCAGCCTTTTCTGTATAAAGTGTATCATGGCAATAGTTGGGGTCGATGTTGAAATTTTATGATGACAATTTCTAAAAATGAGTTATTTCGAAAACCAAAGGAGAGAATTATATACATTCTTTAATATACTTACTAGGTTTATATATTTTAATCTCAACAATATGAAATCTTTAAAATTTGTTCAATATAAATGTTAAAAAATATATACGATTCCAACAATTTTAAGAATTTTGTACAGATAAATTCTCAAATGATACAAACACATTTTTAAAAAAAAAACAAAAAATATAAAATAAAAAATACTAGGTTGAGACCATTAAATAGTTTTCTTACTTGCTTATCAGCAAGGAAATAACGAACAGCAAAGAGAATAAAAAGCCAATACAGCCAATTATTCCATTTACGATTCGTAAGAAAGGTTCACATTTATAAGCCAAACTTTTCTTCTCTGCACTTAGAATTAAAGAGCGCCTTGAAATCAAACTTTCTTCCTCTTCTAAATCAGCAAGAGCAGCAATTTCTTGCGATGTTAATTGCTTTCTAGCTTGCTAAAAGAAAAGTACATAAACATTTGTTTAAATTATACTAAGATTTCAAACAAGTGATTTCAAAATAAACAAAGCAAATATCAATAATTACCAATTTCAATAAATTTCAAGCTAACAAAATTACATTGACAGTTTAGTAATTTTTAGGTAGCCAACTTATTTTTGATCTCTATCATTCTCAGATTATTCTTATTATTTATACAAATTGTTAATGTCAGCAATAATGATATAACAATATTCAATACTAGCAAATGATTTAAAAAACATTTTTATTTTAATTTCAATTTCTATATTTTTAAAACACATTAGTGCCTAGATTTTTAAAATACATCAACTTCTTACAAAAGATATTTTCTCAAGTTTCAATGCATTAGTGAAATAGGAATCTCGTTCAATACTGTAAAACATTTATTTCAAAAAATCATAAATTAAAAAAAAAATATTGTCAATTTTTTGTCGTAAAAATAGAAAGATTTTTTAATAAGCTATCTGCAAACTTTCAATTGCAAGCAACATAAATTACCTAATAATTTTTAGTTGGATCATATATAATTATTTTCCATGATTTAGAGAGCACATTATTTAAATACATAATTAGATAACAATGGAAAAATAAGATCATGCAAAAATCATAAGAAGACTATTTCCATAAAATAAATTTCCACTAAATTTTTTAAATTCTATTGGAAAATATAGAAGTCATTTTCTTAAATGAATATTTCTGTTTAGAATGCAAATAAATATTTCTATTTAGTTTTGAAAATAAAAAAAAATTCAGAAAATAAAATAATAAAGATATTTTATAAATAATATTATTTTATACCTTGCTTCGTAATTCATTTATTCTAGATTGAGTAGTTGCTTGGCTATCAGACAACAATGATTCCTCTTCAGGTAAAGAACGGAAACCTTTGATCATATTAAGTGGGAATGCAGCTAATCCAACACTCTGTAAAGAATTATTATGTATACATACACCCATATCTATGTAATATTTCACTTAATGAATTAGTAAAATGGTTAATAAAAATATCAAGTTTAAATAAAATGATATTTTAGCTCACACAACATAATTTTTTTCAAAAGTGATGTATTCATTCTAATGCTTGTCAAATTTTTTGATTAATTTTTTGCAAAATGATAATACAAATGAAACACTTCTATTTTGATGATATATTTTACATTCCAGTTAACTTTTTCCAAAGCCTTATCTTTAAGCTAAAAATCAGGCAGTGGTTGCTGGGAACCAGATCCTAGTGAACATGAGGTATGGGATGTAACTTAATTATTTTGTTATTACTGTGATCTATTTTAAAATAAATTGCTTTGGTAATGGTCACTTTTATACTTCATTTGGTATTATTTCTTTGCTAAAGCACACCAATAATGAAATATAGCAGCCATTCTACCTTTCTCAATGTAATTGATGAATAAAATACCTTATGGATCCCAAAATACAAACCAAAATTTTACCAATTGATATTTGTCTCTTTGATCACTTTAGATAATTAATTTCCATTCAGCTAATGACCAATTTGGTTGTGGATAGAAGTAGTAGGTATCCATGCTTCATCTATTCACATACTGCATGAAGAAACCCATTTTATTATGTAAAAATAGCCACAAATAGCAATCTAAGCTGTTGACGTGTTTTCTGTTGACTGTGAGCAAAAGTGGCTCCTATTCTGTAGTAAGTTTTCTCATAAGCAAATGTTCATGTAAATTGATGAATCCATTGTCTTTTGATATCTATAATGTTTCAGTTATCTCATATGATTTCAATTTTTTTGTGAAAAAATTTTTTTCTGCAATAACAACAAAATTAGATAATTACAGCATTTAATATCATGTTTGTACAGTCCCACTTAAAATCATCAAACTATTTCTCTACCGTTTGTTTTGATGAAAAAGAACTCAAACAAGGCTTGTGAAATCAATGCTTAGCTTGGGCAATATTTTTGATATTAATGTTTTACCAACACAAGAAATTCAGATATATCCATTGCTTTGGAAAGTACAGAAGTAATGCTATTAATATATCTTAAGAAATAAAAGCTAGATTATTATGAAAATTCAACATGAGTCTTTTATATAGATCAGTATTCCCTAAATATATGTTGTGTAAGCGCAAAATTTGCTTGTTATCCTGCAGACTTATTGAATGACATAATTTTCTACATAAATACAAAATTTTGATAGTAAAAATCAAGTACAATATTTTTTATTGCAAACAATATTGCTGTCACAGAAAAAAACATAACTTATAAAAAGTATTTTCTCAAATTTTCCGAGTATGTTAAGAAACTCTTATTTAAAATAAACAAATTTTGCTTCAAATTTTACTTTAACAGAACATTTTGATATTTTTAATCTTGTGTTTCTTTTACTGATGATGCAAAAATAAAAATGTTTTCAAATAAAAAAGTTAAATATATTAATTAATATGTTTTGCCCCACCTCTTACATATAAGAGCAGAAATACTTGTAAGACTAACATTAGTACTTTTCTTTTTTACTTTTAGTACATAAAATGTATAAAAATTATGTCTTTGATTCTTAAATACATTTGAAGATAGGCCCTATTAAGCTAAAATAGTTCTCTTTAAAAGGAAAAAAAGAATAAATATGACTAAAAAATATAAAATTATTCAATCAACATCAGTCTTAAAAATTGCATAAAATATTAAAAATGGTTAATAATTAAAAATAATCATAATTAAAAATAAAATAGAGAAATACCGTAAAGGACACACACATATACAATATTTTTTTTATTTCTTTAACTAGCTGTTTTTATAAAATCTAATTCAATTGGCTTTCAATATATGCCATTCTAATGTTTAAATTTAATGATCCATATTCAGAAGTGATAGATGTTTTTTATATAAAATTTTTGTCATTTTTTTCAAAACTATATTTTTATAATCATCATTATTTATATATTTTGTATATAATTAATGATGATTATATTTATTTTTACAATACACTGATTTTTATATATTGATATTTTTATAATACACTGATTCTAATATAATGAAATTCATGTAAAAATTGCTTAATTCAGTAAACTTACTGTGATGGAAATATTAACTGAATTTCATTTTTTATAGATATTAATTATCGCTTTAAAAATTAAAAACATATGTTTGATATTAAAATATAAACTAGATTATGAGTATGAAATAAGCATAAAAGAAAAAATAACATTAAATGATGCATAAAGCGTGTTTTTTTAAAAAATAATAAGCAAAATCAAAGAGTAAGTCAAAGAGTACTTAGTTAAGCATATGGAGATAATTACACATATAATCACAAAAAAGTGTAATGTTAATTTTTTTGCTAAAATCAGTATTCAAGGAAATACCTTTCAAAATAGATATTTGGATGATTTTTAAGATAATAACAATCACATGAAAAAAACTAGGTAACTCTTTAATTTAAATAATTGATAACAAATTTATCTTATTTTTAAATATTCATACTTAGAATTTTACATTAAAAAAAAATACTTTACTTTTAAACATGAACTTTTAAAAGAGCTAATATTTTTTTTCTTATTTTCTTAAACTATTCATAATTTTTTTTAACAGTCAGATAATTTAAACCAGAAAGTGGTTGTTTTGCAAATTTGTTGTTTAAAATATCTAAATATTTTAAAGTTTTTAGTTTTTTATATGTTTCATTTATAAATTACTGTAAAAGAACTGAAATAAATTTAAAAAAAATTTTTTAGTAGAAGGATTATCTAAACCTTTATCAAAGAAACATTCACTAATAAAACAAACTACCTTTTAAAACATATTCTAACCAAACATTTTAAATAATAAATAAAACAGAATATTCAAACATTTCAATTCTCACACATCATGATAAACTTAATATATATACATATGATAATATGATTAGAAATAACTTACAGTGTATACAATAAGATTTATCATTCCATAAAATGTCAAGACATTAACCACAAATGTCAGTGCATCTTTACCTCCTATGAATACAAAGTATTTTTAAAAACATAAATTTATAATAGGAATTATGTAATTTATTTTAACTACACAAATAGAATAGAGCAATTTTCTATTATATAAATTATAATTTAGTAATTTTAACATGATTGATCAGTGTAAAATAGTTTATAGCAATAATCTTATTATTTCAAATGTTATTTCTGTTTAGAATTCCGAATTAAAAAAAATAAACATTTAAAAGGAAATTTTCAAGATGTTTTTCAATAAATTAGTTGAAGATATTTATTCAAATAAAAGCTCTTAGTAATCAGAATATAATTCCTTTAAATTCAAAATTTTTACTTTACATACCCGTTTACTTCAAACACGTGTAAGGCACAAATAATTTTAAATATAATTTAGAAAATCTTTAATTATATATATATATATATATATATATATATATATATATATATATATATATATATATATATATATATATATATATATATATATTTGTATTTTTTATTTTCATGAGTTTTCTTCAATTTCTACTGATATATTTTTTTCAAAGTTGTAACATTCATATAATTATAATAATATTTAAGTATCACCTAATGTTATATGTAATATGTAATAAAAGTCTTAGACAGCAAATTAAAAGTTAAATAAAGAGATTTGGAGTGCTTCACTAAAAAAAATTTGTCAAATAGCCATAACGCTATTTTGCATTGACTTTGACACAATTGTTTGAAAACTCATCTTTTGAATAGTCCAATTAAGGACTCTTTGTAACTGATCAGTTCATGAATTAAAAAAAATTGATAAATACACTGCAATATTATCTTATAATTCTACAGTTCTTAAATATTAGGAAACAAGATAAAGGCTAATGGCTATGTGGCCAAAAGTCTGGAATTTATATACACAAAATAAAATACAGTGTCTTTTGGTTTGCTTAATTTAATTTTTTTTTCACATAAAGGTTAATAAGTCTGGGATCTGCAAAAAATCTAATATAAATTTAAATTAAGTACTCATTCACTAAAATAATCAATCTGCAGTTGCTTTAGATCTTAACACATTATAAAACAATATTTGTAACATTTATAAATTAAATATACAATAAAAAAAATTAAAATAAAAAATAATTAAATAGAAAAATAGCAAATTTAAATTGTCACAGAGATAGTTTGAGCTTTACTAAACTTTAAAAGCATAAATGAAAACAGAAAAAATACGACAAATATTGAGTATAATAGTAATTAAAGAAAATAAAAACTACTTTAGAATGTCAAATTATGTATGTTTAAAAAATGTAAGCTTTAATTAAATTTAGTATATAGTAAAATTAAATTTTTAGTTAAGTACTGTAATAACTCACACATTTTATATATTAAACACTTTGAACGGTAACTAAAAAAATGTCATCATACAAGAAAAGTCTGCAATTAATATCACTTATTGTAAGAAATTTATACACAGGTTTACAATAAAATTTTTTATTTTTAAGCATGGAGAAAACTTCATTTGCAATACACTAAAAGGGAAAATTGATGGCATTGATTTTTAAAGCTGTAAAAACAGCATAAATCTTTTTTTATCCCTGATTCATGTTTCAAAATACTTTTACACTAAGTATTTTGGAAATAAAAAACAAAATTTAACCAAGAAAAAGTGGATTTAGAGCCTTGAGCAATTACAAAGATCAATTAAATGTAATATTTAATTCATATAGATGAACAAAGCTAATAATGGCATCAAAAATATATTACATCCAAATGACAGCTGTGACAATAAAGTTTCTGGCCATTTTTTGCAAAATACTGAATAAAGAATACAAAGGATATTCTTTCTGTACTTTATCTTAGAATATACAATTTTCATAATTTTTTGATAGTTAAAGACAACATTTCAATATTTTATTTACTCTCATTTCAACTTATTTCTTTTCTTATAGCTATTTTTATAAAATATTTAGTTAATTGAGATGTGAGAAAGGTAACACAGAAATGTTATAAGTAAAACTGAATAATCAGGAATTATACTCTTATTAAAATATACATAGAAATAAACTTACTACTTTGATCAATTTCTTTAACTATAAATTCTATCTTTTCCCATTCTGTAGAATTTTGAGGTGGTGAGGTTTTATAATGTATGAATGCCCTATAAGGATATCAAATTACAATTACATCATTAAATTAAAACAATGACTAGGAATTTCAAAATATGAATAAATAAAATATAAATAGAATCACAAATTATGATAATCAATCAATTAAGAGGAAAATACTTGCAAGCATAAAATTTACTGTTTCAATTTCAAAATATATGTTTGACGTTTCCCAATGACATACCAAAATAAAAAATTTTTTATTATTCATGAAAATTTTTAAATTCATACCAAGTTATTATATATTTACTAAACTACATAACACAAAGACATATAATAATTTTTTTAATATCATACACAAAATATTTTGAATTAAAATTCATTCATAGTTTTAAACTTAATTAAACAAACAATAACATATAACTTTATGATTACTGATAAAGTTTACACAGAATATTTATGTAAACAATGGATGAATAATTACTTAAAATTAAACAAAAAACAAAACCAATCATAAAATTGTTTTTTTGAATTTTATGAAAGGTCTAATGTAAAGAGATGAAAATTTCTTTCAATGAATAAAATTCCTGCATATGTAATCACTAAAGAGCATATTTTTTCAGAAACTTGTAATAAAAATGAAAATTTTCTAAAATGTCATATTTCAGCTTTTAATAATAAATTTACAAGACCATACTATGTTAGTAAAATTGTTTTGCAAAAAAATGATATTTCCACAATATCTTTTATGAAAACTTCAGACTTTTAAGATATCTAATTACTAAAAAATAACTAAAATAAAATTACAGCATATAAAGGAACTTTCTGCTGGTAAAATAAAATAAATAGTGCCTCAAAAATAACAGGCAAAAATATATTTAAATTTTCAGGTGAATATTACAGTTTGGATTGCTGCAGAAGTCATGACAGATCAAATTTTTGAATTGGTCACTAATTGAAGTACCTGCATTTGATTGTAGCAGAAGTATTGAATGCCCATCAGACTTTCTTGAACGTACTTTAATATTATCAAAATAAACTTTCCTTTACAAAGAAGTAGCAAGCACACAACTGCTGATTTATTATCATTTTAGCCTTTGTTTTTTTTTGCAATTGATTCACAATAGTTTTGGAATATTCTTTGGTCATTTCTCAGTCAACTTCAAAAATTTGGTTACCATCTTTGTTTTATTCAGTTCTCAGACAACAATTCAGAGGACAAACAGATCAAAGATTTAAAATGATCTACCCTGATTTTTTTAAAATTGGAAACTTACAATATAGCTATATTATAACGAGTAACCACTTAAGTACCAGATGATTCAATGCAATCACTTGAATTCTATAATATAATTATTAGCCATAAAATTATTTTATTAAATGGCAAGTGAAACTAAAATTTAATTTTCACGATTGGAATTTTCTAGACATTTATCTGAAGTAAACAAGTATAATTCTCAATTGTAAAAAATATTAACATATAAATATACACAGTGAATAACCTGACATTTTTTTCATAATATGTATCACTTCAATTTAAAAAGGAAACACATATTTCAAGACACTTCTATTGATACATCTAAGCACATATTGTTTTTGTATTCCTGATATAACTGAAATCAATCTAATCACAAATAGACAATATCTTCTCATTACAAATTAATTTCGTAGATATTTAATAGAAAATAACACAAGTTTCTGATCAAATAACTCCAACTAAACATTTAGAGATTAAGCTTGAACAGTTCATTTACAAAATAAACAGTTCACAATTTATCAGCTTTGTTATACAAATGTTAACATGGCTATTTTAAACATTTGCTTATGACATTGTGCTTCCATTTAACAGCAAATGTTGGCATTAACTTTATAGTAAATGTAGCAAGCAAGATGCTGAGTAGAACTGGAATTGCTTTAGTTTTAATGCTCTTAACATAAATATTTATCCTCATTTCATTTTGTAACTACTATTTTAAGATGATTTACAATCTGAGGATGTTCAATGAAAAGTAATATATCTCATTTCATTAGTTATTAAATCCAAAGAAGTTTTAAAAGAAAATCCAGTGATTCAAAACTGTTTGTCAATGTATATAAAACACAGAAATGACTGATGTCACAGATTTCTTATAATATCGTTTGCATAAATTTTTTGAAATATGCATATTTATATTCTCCACAGTGGATATAAATATACAGTGCAGTACCACTAATTAATAAATTGCAATTTTATTCAGTGTCTCATACTTAACTATAATGATTGATATAATTTCAAATTAACAATAACTAGTGTTATGATTTTCTATATTTTCTAAAAACTAATGTTTTTGTAAGTATATTTTTTATTTTTAGCCAAAAATATAGCTATGAGAATGCAGGATAATATTTTCTTCTTCTAATGTAGTCATCAAATCATGTGCTACTTCTTCTACTAATATGGTCATTAAATCATTCATAAAATTTCAAAATTTTATAAGGAATGATTTTGTCTATATATAGATATGAAGCAGCTTTTTTTTTAGAAAACTCAATACATGTACTATACTCTATAGTGGTTATCTTTATAATAAAAGTAACGTATTTTTTTATTGAAAATAATTTTTTTTTATACTTTTAACTTAATGAGATAACTTTCACTTCAAATATTAACTTAATCATTATCTGAAGTAATAAAATACATAAAAACAATCAACAGAAAGAAAGAAATGATTTACCCAGCTATTAGTAATGCAGAAACAATTAAAATGAAAACAAGAGTATATACAAATGCAGTAGTGAACACCTGAAAAAATAAATTGATTTATCTTTAAATCATAAAAATTTAAATATAGATTACATATTAATAAGCATATAATCTCATTTAATTATTTTTAGATCACAACTGATCAAAAATTTTCTTGTTTCATAAAAAATAATTTTTGGGATAAATTGGAACAAACTGCTTTAAATAGCATTTTTACTCATAAGAAATGAGAGACATTTAAAAAATTATTTCTCTCATTCTCATTATTTAAATTAATAAATAAAAATTAGAACATTGGAAAGCATGTATATAAGAAGTATATTACTGATAAAATAAAAAATTTGTTTTTTTCATGCGTACATTATTACACAATGTGCATTAAAGGAATGAAAATTTTATCCTTTAAGTTATTTGTTTTCAAAAAGTATGTTTGTAATATTAATAATTACCATTTTTTATTTCTAAATACATTAAAATTTATTTTAATTTAGTTTATTTTGTAATTGAATTTTAATTGTATAACCCTTATAAAAAGAAATTAAATGATATAGAAATAAGGGCTGTGACCACTCGTTTATCACTAAATCTATTTAATATTTATATTTTCATTAAATGTACTGCTTTCAAAAATAAAGTATAGATATTTATATTATTATATAGATATAATTATTTCTTATTTAAATTCTTTCAAAGTTTTGGTATTGCAAATAGCACTGGATTGTGCTAACACACTCTTTCATAATTTTCTACATTCAAGGTTGTTTATAAAATGTGTAATATTGAAAGAAACTTTCAATTTAAGGTCTTGAAAATGCAATCAAAGTTTTCATTAAAATAATTAAAAATTCACATTTTGGAATATTATAATAAATTATTTTAAAGATATGAAACCATTAATTTAAATTCATTCTGACTGTTTTATTCCCATCCATTTATCATTTCATGTACTGATTGGCTTCTGATTTTTTCAAATAAATAGCCTGATTCTTCAAGGAACCAGACCACAAGTTTAAAATTTAGTTAAATTTATAAAAGCTGTTAACCTTGTATACCACTTTCCGCTCTTTAAAATTTAATGCAAAAAATAAACCAATTTATTATTGACTGAAGTAAATTTTTTCTTCAAGGTTACAATTAAAGGGTTTGTAAAGTTTTTTAAGAAGTATTATTCCAAAAGTTTTCCACAAAATTCCATTCAAAAAATGTCCAGGAGGAATCAACATTTATGTTAAATAATATTTTTTATTTTACCAATTGTTCTTAACCAACTATGCATATAATTAAGTATGTGAAATCTTTTTCAATTATATTTGTAAAATAATAGAAATAAATAATTGTAAAAATTAATGAGGCAATTTTTTAGTTAGGTTATAATTATATTTAATGAATACTTCAAAAACCTTCAATGAATATGCAACTGTAATAGAAATTTTTTATTTAAATAACCAATATCAGTATTTAAAGATACAAAAAATTAAAATTATTGAATTAAAGATTGTATAAAATAATGGGTAATTTTACAAATTTTAAACATCTTCATTAGATTACTATTTATTAATTTATTGAATCTTTCAAGATGAGCATAGCAACCTCTTCATAAACTTCCAAAATTTTAGATGCGCACTGTTTAAAAAATTAATTAGTTTAGTAAAAACAAGCAAGTTTACATTCAGATCATCCATTGACAACTGCAGTAATCTGTTTGATAATAATTCTAAGCAATTCTCATCCATTTTCAAACAAAATATCTCCAGTTGAGAGACTTAATAAAATCTTGCAAGTATTACCGTGTTTTAACAATATCATTATCCTGAAATCTTACTTGACAGTCCAATTGTTTGGGTTGCTGATAATGATTTAAAATTTCACCAAGAAAAAGCACATAATTACTAGCATTCTTAACTTTTCTTTCAATAAGTTAGAAAAGTAAAATACAGTTCCAAAAACTGATAAATCAGGGTTCCCACCCTTTTTCCAGAACAAAAATTAAGAACTTTTAAGGACTTTTTAAGGACCAAAATAAATTTTTTTAAGGACCTATTTGAAACACACGACAAAAACCATAGATTTTCTAGGGAAAAAAATACATTATAAACAAGTTTCTTTCTGAGGATTCAGAAATGTTTACTTAAGAAAAAAGGCTTTTGATTGATACACACACACACACAAATATATATATATATTATATATATATATATATATATATATATATATATATATATATATATATATATATATATATATATATATATATATATATATATATATATATATATATATATATATATATATATATATATATATATACATATATATAACATTACTTGAGAAAAAGCTGAAATAAATCAAACACGAATGCAGACTTACTTTTACTTATAAACCAACAAAATCCTGTTCAACATTAAAAAAAAAACAGACTGTGAGAAAAAGCCTAAAAAATCTACAAAATATTCTTAGACTAATGCTTTGAAAAGGAAAAAATAAATTGTTAAGTGAAAAGGATAAAATAAATTGTTCCCAATTTAATACCTTAAAATATATTATTTACAGCGTGATTTTAAACACTTTTATTTCATTTTCTTAAGTTCACAAACCATATCATTAATTTTACATTCAATTGCTTGAACTTCTGCGATTTTCTCTTTTGCAGTCCTCCTAAAGCTATTAGATTGCGTAATATATTTAACAGATGAGGTTGCCTCTGCTTTCTCGGCTAAAGCATCAGCAGATTTTTGAAGTTCATCAGCTGTTTTTTGCAGGCAAGACTTCTTTTGTTTTAATTCATCTATTTCAGAGTCTAACTGCTTTTGGCAGATTGTAGTTTTTTTTTGCTGTATATGTGCTAAATATTTTTACCTTGCTCCCGCAACAGACATCCTGAGTTCTTTTGTGATGGTTACATTCTGTAACCCACCACACTGTTTAATTTCATCCAAAATGAGCCTTTTCGCAACATGTGTCTCTTCTTGGAGATTTTCCACTTCTAAATGTTTGTTAGTTGAAAAACCTCTTTCTACATCCGCTTGCCCATGAGAAATGACTAGAATCATTTTGACAACTTTCCATACCTTTTCGTACTTCTGTTAATTTCCCATTAGCTTATGAAAAAATCATCCAACCTTGTTTCGTATGGCTTAAAATCTTTCCAGCTGGTACATACGTTATTTAAAAACTCATTAAATTGGAGGAGAGTGGAATCACATTCTGATTCATTCAAACTTTTAGTTTCTACCAAAGTGGAAAAAATGCGTTTCATTTTTAAATAGCATTTGCTACTATGTTCTGACATGTATCTGGGATCAAAACAATTCAGACTTCTGACAACTATATATCTGATGGACGATTTGTTTATAGTGTCTTTTACAAAGGTACATATAAATTTTTGCATTTCATATTTTATGTCCATAGTTTCTTTGTCCGAAACTTTCTTTTTGAAAATCAGTTCTTTTAGATTTTTATCACCTATAAATCCTAGGCTGACTTTGCTAATAGGTGATAATGATTTTGCATCAAAATCAAAGTTACATATTTTATATCCTTTCTTCAGTTCAAGAATTTTTTCACTCTTAAGAACATTAAAATTCTGCAAACAATCGAAAATTATCTTCTTTATGTCATCTGCCAAAAAGGGTAATAATGGGAAGTTACTCTGGTAATTAAGCATAAAAGGTCGCAGGATGTTTGCGACAGCTATAAAGCAGTGCAATTTAATTGAAATTAACTCATCCTTTGAAAACTGAAACACCACTTTATAAGACTTACAAGAGGGTTTTGAAAACTTCCCTTTTCTACCGCTGCAATGTAAGACATAACATCTTCCCAAATTTCAATTACACGCTCTGCAGCTGGCACATTTTCAAGCCAGCGATGTGCACAAAATTTTTGTGGCATACATGAACCATTGGATAACACTAGGAAATCTTCCCGCCTTGTTGGGGAATCCTTAAATAACCAATAAAGGTTTACTAATAGACTGTCAATATCCCAACCTGCTGCTTTAACTCCACTTTTAAAGCAGTTATTCAGTATATGAAGGGAACAACTGCCTATATTCAATACTGTGCAACTATGCTCCCTCTGAAGTTTTTCTCCTAAAAGCTTATAAATTTTCCAGTTCACAGCTGGCCCATCCATTGAAATATTCAATATTTTTGATACGGGTAACTTTTCTAATGCACTAAGCAATGCCTCCAATGTAATATCAGCTGTGGAATGTCCTAAAAACACAGATGTATAATACCTTGTTTTTACAAGATTTTGAGTTTCATCCCAATATCGAATCAAAACATCCATCTGCTTCGACTAAGTAGATTTATTCAAACTTTCATCAAACATCAGAGTGTAATAATCTAAGTTACTTAAGCTCTTGGAAAGTTCAGATTTAAAATATGGAGCTTGCTCTGTGTCGATCACTTGAAGCAACTAGCCATTCCTTATAATTGTCATCAAGCGTCCACAAATTATTGAATACGCATTTCCCAGGCATCGTACAGTTAATTTAATTAATTAAATTGTACGTAAAAAACTTACGCGGTAAGAAAAATGTAACGCTAGATCGCACTCACGGAGCAAAGACGTCCGAACATCTATATAAGTCAAGCACATTGACAAAGGACATATCCTGTATATTTTCCTTTGACTGCAATGAACAGGAGCCAACAGGATGATGGGTGGGTCTACGTCATGTGGGCAGGGCAAAATTGGCGTAGGTTGTCGAATCACTGCGTAGAGATGTCAGATGGTTAGTAATGCATGAAAGAGATCCGATAGTAGAGATGGGGGCCAAGAGACTTTGACCCCTCAACCACTGCCTTTGCTGTTCAAGGGTTGCTGCATTCATGAACTAACGCCAAATAATTGCTAGTTTAATAGCTCTATCACCATTTTGGCGACATTTGAAAAGACTAAATTCGGGTACAATTGGAAATAGCGCATTACGATCGTGAGTAAAAAATTAAGGACTGATCACAGTTTTTAAGGACTCACGATAAAAAATAAGGACTTTTAAGGGCCCTTAATTTTGAAAATGAAAATTAAGGACCTTTAAGGACTTTTAAGGACCCGTGGGAGCCCTGTAAATAAAAAAGTGTGCTTATCACAACTGAATTGCTATGCATTAGCACTATCTGGAAATGTTGCTTGAAAGATAGAAGAACTGTAGATACGAGGGTTACACTGAAATTTTTGAGATTCGCGCAGATGAGAATTTACAAAATAAAAATAACGAAAATTATTTTTAAGTACAAAGTATTTTAATATAGAAGACGATTTTTTACGGACTTACTTCAACTTGTTTAGCGTGGAATAAATTTTAAACAGAAGAGAAAATGGAGTTGAGGCGAGAACATTTTCGCGCTATGATTTTCTACGATTTCAAAGCAATTTTAAATCAAGAAGAATGCGTTCAACGGTTGCAATTAGCATTTGGTGATGAATCTGCAGCTTATGCTACTGTATTCAGATGGTTTAGAGAATTTAGAAGAGGTTGCAATTTTCTTCAGGATGAAGAACACACAGAAAGCCACCGTCGGCAGTAATCCCGGATAATGTGTCTGCCATACGAAAAATGTTAATGGATGATAATCACTGTACCTATCAAATGATACAGAAGGAACTTAACATTGCATCCGCAACCATACAGAAAACCATTCATGAAAAATTACATATGAAAAAAGTAGTTTGCCGTTGGGTTCCCCATAATCTAACTGAGCATCAAAAAGAGGAGTGTGTCAGAATCAAAAGAAACTCTTAATATGCTGAATGCTGGTGACCACCGCATCATTTCTAAAATTGTAACAGGTAATGAAACGTATATACCGTTTTTTGACGTCAAGAAAGCAAAGTATGGGTCTTTGAAGATGATCCCAGGCCCACAATGGTGAAAAAACAACACGCACTGAAAAAAGTGATGTATGCCGTTTTCTTCAGAAGTACGGGATTGGTCAAAGCCATCAAGTTGGAAGGACAGAAGACAGTAGAAGCAAACTGGTATACCACTAAATGTTTTCCAGAAATTCTACAAGAACTGAATGTTAGGGGACTAAAGCTTCACTATCATTGTCATGTTGACAATGCATCTTCTCATACAGCCGGATTAACAGTTGAGTTTCTTAAAGAAAGACAAATTAAAAGTGATCGAACATCGACCGTATTCAACTGATCTAGCTATGTGCGACTTTTGGTTATTCTTTAATCTAAAAAATAACTTACGTGGACATCATTTTCATTCAGAAGAAGAGATTGATGTGGCTATAAATGCATTTTTTTCATCTATTCGAAGAAATGAATGGCTTGAGGCATTTAATCTGTGGAAAATTCGTCTACAAAAGTGCATTGATGCTGGAGGAGACTACTTTGAACACACCTAAAATTTTGTAAGTAAAACTTTAAAAACATAGTTGTATCTCAAAAATTTCTGAGTGACCCTCGCAAAAGAACCATAACAAAATCCATCGTTTAAAGACCCATAGAGTTTCAGCTTTTAAAATTTTTTTTGAAGAAACAAATTAATCTAAATTTTCAGAACATACTTTGGGTTCACATTCTTTAACAGAAATAACAGTATTTATCTTTCATATGGGATTTGACTGCTGATTTGTCCATATCTGAAATACAGAAATCATTTTTACAAACTAGACAGACAATGAGCATGTTCTTCTGAACTATGCAAAAGCCAATCTTTGTATAACTTTTCTAGAATGCAATGGTGATTGAAAAGACGCTTTCCACCAGACACATTTTATAACTTTTTTCAGCGTTTATTTTATTGATAAATAAAATTCATACCGATTCTATGAATTTTCGCCAAGGAAGATATGGAGAGTGTATTTTATCTCAGAAATTTTATATTTAGATATTACTGCACAGTGAACTTTATAAAATATTATGAAAACATAAAAAGAATTAATTAAAATCACCTGACAATTTTATTGATGATTACTTCACTTCGCACATATACTTTTAAATACTACATCTTGTTCTGGTTGAAGTGGACCATTATGATGTTAATGTGGCTGAACTGGACCTTTATTTTAGTTAACAGTTATACATACAATAACACTCTAATATCTTAATGTTATTACTTGATCGTGTCACCATTTAGTAGTAACATTAAGAACTAATACTCAATCTTATTTTTGGACTATTTTATTGAAAATATTAAAATATCAAAATAAAAACTCAAAAAATTATATTCTCTACAAAAAAAAAAAAAAATAAATAAATAAAAATAATAAATGCATCAAGATTTAAGTAAAAATTCCAGGAGTGATTCATGATTTTCAAGGAGTCGAGTCAAAATCCCAGAAGTTTGAAGAGCCCTTAAAATATTTTTAGAATTCCAGGAGTTGTATGAACCAATCAATTAGTTTTTAATAAGTAGTTTGGAGAGATTTGTAATTTTATTAATGAATATGGTTCTTTTACAGCAAAATATTATGTTTCATAAACAAATATGCCAACATGTATGCATCAATCGCCATACTGCTTTAAAAATCTTTAATGGACATTCTTTCAATCAAATAAAGTGATGATAATAAAAATACACACACTACTCAGATTTTATACAAAATAAAAGCTTAACAAAATTTTATAATCCAGCATGTATTATAGAAAATTAAGATTTCTATTCTTAATAATTTATTAAAATGAGGTAAAATACATATTTACAAATTTAAAAGAAAAAAAAATTGTTGATTAAATAATATTAAAGAATCTATTTTCCTGGACACATTTTTTGCATCCAAGGCCTCTGCAATTTTTTCATATACCATTCAAGCACAACTTTTCCTCATCCTTTTTTCATACAATAAAAAAATTCATAAAATAAATTTTCAAAACATCATTTAACTCAAAATGAATTAAAAAAAAAATGTTTTTACTCAAAAATGAAATAATTGTGTTGTTTATTAGCTCAACTGCATACAAGAAACTTTTAGATTTCTACAGATGACTTCACAACTAGTCTTGTACCTGTCGCACCCAGATTGTGAGAGAATAATTACCTCGCTCTGATGACCAGTTAAATTTTAGATAAAACTAGATTAAAAAGGTACCTTTAACTGAATTATTTTTATACTGATTGGAGGTAAATTTTAAAATTATTTGAAACTTTCTCTTAAAATAAAATTTTTGAGTTGAAATCTCAACTTCGAAATTTTTTCAAAAGATGGAAATCTGTCTCAGAATGGAAAAGTGGCAGGCCTGATTAAAAAATAAATAGGTTTTTGTAAAGCTAATTTAATTACAATAGATTTCTCAAATATATAATTTTAAAAAAATTCCAAAAACAAGCAATAAAAGCAGATACATGGTTGGTTGGTTGGATATAAAATCCAAAACTAGCCATGCTACACCAAATTGGATACATGAGGAGCTGATAAGTGTAATCAGATAAAATCAAAGAATTTGTTGGGAAAAAAATTTTAGCTTCTTTAAAAATACAAAATTTGTATATTAAAGTTGAAAATAATTCCTAAAATTTCCCATTTTTAAATTTATTTTAAAACTTATTCACATAATAACCAAATATTAATTGATACAAATATAAATTTTCCCTCTAAATATGCCAATACAAATTGCATATTAACAGAATGAATTTCAGAAATTCATTATGTTAGGAAAACGTAAAGGAATTAACATTTGAGTCATTGATTTTACTGTAATAGAGAATCATTGAAGTTGTGCAAATTTGATATTCAATTTCAAAAAGTGCTAATAATAAAATATTTTTATTATTATTATTAATTTTATATATTTGTAACAAGATTGATTTTTTAATTCACCAATTTTTACAACATTACATTTCATATATAGTTAAATTTTACTTTTATTTAATAATTTTATCAAGATGCATTTTATTTCAACTTAATACAGTAAATAAAAGCACAAAATGAGAACATAAATAATAATTATGTTTTGGTAATACATTATAAATGCATTTAATATATATAATTGGTACCATAGAAACTGCAGTCAAAATGTTATAATGAAAATATAACATTATATATTATATATATTGCTGGTTTGATAACAAATACATAAGCAAAATGTGTGTGTTTGCATGTATACAAAAATGCCAACATGCCTGTCCACATGCACAGATAAACACAAAACTAGTTAAATATAAATTCCCAATTAACTTAAAAAAAGATTTTTAAATAAATTAAAAACTTCCATATTTCAGTAGACACTTGTTTTTACAAAAATGTTGGGGTTGGTAAAATAGTTCTTAAAATTGAAAGTACATAAAATATTAAAACTATTTTTTATAAAACTGCTCTCTCTTTATAAGTAAAGTATTATTACAATAAATTATTTGGTATGCATTATATAAAAAAACATGCAAAATAAAAAGTATATTTAAAAACAACTTACTTTTTTCTACTTGAAAATCATATTTTCAAAAACACATTTTTCTCAATGTAGAAAAGTTATTTCACTTTTTTTTCTCAAAAACTATCAATCTTGTTAGTCATTTATCTACTTGTTTTGCAGACAGTACATAAACTAAGTCATTTTCTTCATGTTTGATAACTAAAAATTCTTTTATAATCCATTTATTATGTTCTTTATCATTTAATCATCCAATAACTCTTATGAACCAATTACATTTAAATCCAGATTCAAAAAGTCTTGAAGTGAAATTTCAGGGAGTAGTAGGTTTTGTCAAAGCTGGGATGACTTTATGAATGTCTTCACAGGTTGTCTGATTTTTTACAGTTACAGTAGCTTATATAATAAAGCAGGTCCAAATGAGTGAGAGATACTTAGGGCTGGTGCCTGTTAATAACTCAATCTACTTACATAAATCACACTAAGATTTAATCAAAAGTATTTTCCTTTAATTTAAAAAATTTTGATTTTAAAATTTAATTGCTTTTTTTCATTACACTGATTAATTTTTAACTAGAATTGCAATTATTTAATTGCAATTCAAATATTCTAAAATAATAACATCAATTCAAGTTTCTCAAACCTAAAATTTAAAAAAATGAATAAAGATTAAGATAAAAAATAAATGCAAGAGAAAAATGCATAAAAAAAGCTTGTAAAAAAAAGATTTTTTAAAAATTTAGATTGTGAATTGGAATTAAATTTATCATTGTGTATATGGGATCCTATTACGTACCAGTCACTAATTAGAAAAATTTTGAGTATTTGAATAATAAGATGTTCGTAAAACAAGTGTCTACTGTATTCAGAATCAAATTGAAAATGGCTTTAATACTAAAAACACGCAGATTAATTTAGTAATTAATTTCATTAAAAATCTTACATTTACAGAAGTTTGGCGATCTTCATCATGCTCTTCATAAACAAAATATGCAAATGGTAATATGAAGAAAGTATAAATAAACATTATACCATAAAGACCTACAAGGAACAATCAAATTAGATAGATCAGAATTAAGTTAAATTAATTTTATACAACAATGTTAGAGTTAACAAATATCAATTATATTATACAGTTAATAATTAATAAAAGAAATTCTCACATGAACAATTAATCTGATTTGCAGCTTTTAATCAAATTATATATATATATATATATATATATATATATATATATATATATATATATATATATATATATATATATATATATAATTTTAGCATATTAATCAAACTTAAGACTGATTAACAAAGGGAATTTAATAATGATGCACACACACAGATAAAAATCTATGAGTAAAGCAGTCAACTAATTGTTAACTTCAGTTTTAATTAGTCATGTCTAGGTTATACAAGAAAAAATTAACTAAATATTTGTTTGAGATTGTTGATGAATTAAACATAATTTTAATAGAGCATTAACTTTAATTTAAATTGAAATTATACACATAATACTACAATTATAATAAATATTGCTTTGTTATATTTCAGGTCTAGTACTGTGATGGTAATACATAGACTTTCACATTACAGGTTGCACGTAAAATTCATCATATTGACTAAATCAAATCAAGATTCTACACTTACAATAATGATAAAATAATCATTCATGCTAAGAAATTAAAACTTGAATCCTGTATTAAAATAATCATCTAATTAAAATACATTTTACTAACATTTCAGATAATATTGACACAAGAGTTGATTAGAGTCAATGGTTATGCCTTTCACATAAAATGCACAACTGAGTTAAGTGTAAAAATTAAAAACAGTAAAAAGTTAGGTACAGTTACAATAGACACCCCCCTCAAGTCCTGCAGGCCGCATCAAAGAGTGCTCTTATAGCCGGCGAGGGGATGTACCTGGGCAGAACGGGTGAAGTACGTTGGGAGAGTAATCTCTTGGTAGGGTCATCCAAGGCGTAAAGGCCGTTCCAATATGCTCAGCTAAAGTCTACAGGCATAGGAGCCAAGTCAGACTTCTACCTTAGGTTCTAACATAGTACAAGGTGCTCCAGGTCTCCGGATCAACAGAAGCTGTCAAATTTTCCCCTTTACCATGAGTCACACATCTACAGTACTTCATACTGCATTGCCCGCCGCGCAGGTTATCAAGGGGCGCGCTCTGAGTTTAGGCAGAGGGCTCAGTTCGAAAAGTAAGTTACAATCTCCACGTCTTCAAGAGATCAAACCACTCAAAATTCTTCAAGCCAACATGAATGGACTATCTACCTATGCCATGAAATTTAAACTTGACCAACTTCTGGAACTCGCCAATGCTCATAAGGCTCAAATAATTGCTATCCAAGAAACGAAACTAAAAGAGCAAATGAAACTGAATGTTAAAGGATACCACATTTATAGATAAGACAGAGCCACTGGAGGTGGCGGCGGACTTGCACTCTTAATTAGAGAGGTTCAATATAAAAGCATATTACTGCTAACAGGTACAGAATTAGAAATCCAGGGTGTCTCCATTTTTTGGGGTAAGCATAAATTAAATATATTTAACATGTATCACCCTCCTAATCTGGGTCACCAGCCAAAATCTCTCTTTGATCTGGCAGATTCAAATGTACCATGTCTTTTCATGGGTGACCTTAATGCTAAGCATACCTTCTGGGGCTGCTCTGCTAATAATAGTAGAGGTTGTGATCTCCTAAATGCAGCTGATGACAGAGCCTTTTCCTTCTTCAATGATGGCTCCCCAACAGACCACTCGTTCAGTTACAATACCGCTGAAGCCCTTGATGTCACACTTGCTAGCGTGGATATCTACCCTTCCTGTCAGTGGTCCGTTTTGGATAACATAGGGAGTGATCATCTCCCGATAAAAATAGAACTGAAAATACCAAAGAAGAGAAATCACAATAGAAATGTTCTGAAACTTCAGAAAAGCTGATTGGCCGGCCTATGCTGAACTAACACAAAGAAACTTAACCTCACTTTCACTTACCCGTCAACTTGATGAAAACTGGCTTAATTTCAAAGATATTGTGATCTGTAATGCTAAGAAAACCAGCCCCAGAGGGAATTTCAGGCGCTTTAAAGCCACCTACTTCATAACAATCCTAACATACAATCTCTTGTTGATAAAAGAGATAGACTATACTAGGAACTCAAGCACACCAACAGTGACTGTACTCGTGTTGAATTTTTAGCCACGCGGTTCGGCAATCAAAATGCGCCGACTTGCCACGTGCTTTTAAGTTTACTTTTAATCATCGGAAGAAAGGTTTAACTAAAACGAAATACCAGCTTCTAAATAAAAATATTTAATTACACGTTAACAAATTGATATTTATCAAGATAATTAGGTTGGAAGTTACACAGACAATGCTTCATAGCAGCACGTTGAATTAGCGAGCATTGGTTCGACGGAAGATTCAGTTCCTTCGCATCGCCTCTCTCACACGAAGGTCTCCCAGTGGGGAAACGATCAGTCTCGAGGGGTGTAGGGTTTCCCTACTCCCCGGTTTCGCCAAGTGGCGACTTAGTCCTGCTGACTTGAGCACTTTCTCGCTACTTTGGCGAGTTAGTCCGCCGCACACTCCCCCCGCAGTGTCATTGAAAATGCACGAAACGACGTGGAAGTCGGACAAGTCGCCCTGTGCGAGTTGTCTGGACTTTCGCTGACACAGGTTCTGAATGAGTTGCTGCAGGTGATTTACTAGAAAGTTCAGGGGTGATCGCCAAGAAGGCCGGCTTTAAGCGATCCATAGAAATAATCCGTTTCTCTCCCTTGATGAGTAAATCAAAAGTCTTGTCACCTCTTTGGAGTACTTGGTAAGGTCCATCGTATGGAGCTTGAAGAGGCTTCCTGACTCCATCATGCCGGACGAATACGTGTGTGCATGTTCGAAGTTGTGGATGCACGAAGATGGCTTTTCTCTCGTGGTTAGAAGTTGGAACCGGGCGTATCGTTGAAAAATGAGCTTTCAAGTCCTCTACGAATTGCTTCGGTGAAACGGCTGTAGAAGATGGGTCGAAGAACTCTCCAGGCAGTCGAAGGGTCTTTCCATACACCAGTTCGGCAGTTGTGACTCCGAGATCCTCTTTTAGTGCAGATCGGAATCCCAACAGCAAAGTAGGAAGTGCCGCTGACCACTGGTCTGTGTCGTACGCTTTCAGGGCAGCCTTGAAAGGATGATGGAATTCTTCTAACAAGCCATTGGCTTGTGGATGGTAAGGTGAAGTTCTGACCCTCTTAATGCCCAATAGCTGAGATAGAGCTGCGAAGAGGGTACCTTCGAATTGTCTGCCCTGGTCCGTTGTAATTAGGGTTGGACACCCAAAACGAGCTATCCATTCCGTGAAGAGCTTCCGTGCTACAGTGTCTGCCATCATGTCTGGTATTGGTACAGCTTCTGGCCACCTTGTATACCTGTCTATTATAGTTAAACAGTTATAATTTCCCTGAGAAGGAGGAAAAGGACCGACTAGGTCGAGGTGTATGTGATCGAACCTCTGTGGTTGGTCAGAAAATTTTCCTAATGGAGTTTTTGTATGTCGGTTAATCTTAGATTTTTGGCAAGGAATGCTTTGTCTTGCCCAACTACTGCAATCTTTATGGATAGAAGGTCAAATAAATCACGAGGAAAGTAATTTTGAAGTTTTTCGAATACCAGGGTGAGCCAAGTTATGCAACGTTGCGAAAATTTTTCGGCGATATGGTTCGGGTATAAAAGGACGCGCTGTTCCTGTAGATACGTCGCATTGGATAGGAATTTCGTATTCCGGAAAAGTGATTTTTTTAAACTGCAAATTTTTATTTGAATCTAACAGGTGTTTAAGCTCCAAATCATTTGCTTGCGCATCAGCGATTTCCTTGTAATCGATAGGATTTGGAAAATTAATTGCATTTATTCTAGATAGAGCATCTGCAACGACGTTTTCAGAGCCTTTTATGTGATAAATTTCGGTGGTGAATTGAGAATTAAAGTCTAACTGACGAGATTGTCTAGAAGAACATTTATCCGAGCGTTGACGAAAAGCGTTTGTCAAAGGCTTATGGTCGGTATACAAGGAGAAATGTCTCGCTTCAAGCATGTGCCTAAAATGTTTAATTGCCGCGTATGCCGCTAATGACTCTCTATCGTATGCGCTATAATTTTTTTCCGTCGGGTATAGCTTCCAAGAGTAGAATGCAAGAGGTTGTAATTCTCCGTCTATTATTTGAGATAATGAGCCTCCTAAGGCGAAATCCGATGCGTCGACTTGTAAAACCAATTGAGCGTCTGGTTTAGGGTGTGCAAGCAGAACTGCGTTGGCAATTAATTTTTTGCAGGTTTGGAATTCGTTTTCCGCGCTATACGACCATTCCAGTTTAGTTCTATCATTTTTCCTAGCGCCTTTCAAATACGCGGTTAAAAATGTCTGATGTTGCGCTATGTTAGGCAAAAATCGTCGAAAGAAATTCAGGAATCCTAAAAATCTTTGAAGATCTTTCACTGTTTGTGGCTGAGAATATTTAAGTATTGGTTCTACTTTATCGGGCAGAGGTTTGGTACCGGAGCTACTAATTAAGTGTCCCAGGAAAGAAATTTCTTCAACTCCGAAAATACATTTTGACACATTTATCGTTAATCCATAAGAATTCAGTTTTTCTAGTACAGTTCGGAGATGGATTTTATGCTCCTCTTCCGATTCGCTAAATATCAAAATATCGTCCAAATAGACGTAACATAATTTAAGTTCGCCCTGGATCTCATTCATAAATCTCTGAAAAGTCTGGGCTGCTCCACAGAGACCAAAATTTAAAAGTGGAAATTCGTACAGTCCAAAAGGTGTGCATACTGCGGTTTTTTTATGTGTTCCGGATGCACCGGTATGTGAAAATATGCACGGACAATGTCTAATTTCGAAAATATGGTTTTTCCATAAAGTGCATTTGAAAAATCCTGGATGTGTGGAATCGGGTATCTGTCAGGTACTGTATATGCGTTTAATTTTTTATAATCGCCCACGATACGTATGCTTCCTGAATTCTTTACTACTACGTGAATAGGTGAAGACCAAGGTGATTTAGATGGTCTGCAAATTCCCTGGTTAACCATGAATTCGAACTCTTGTTTAACCGTTTCGTATAACTTCGGGTTTAATCGTCTAGGTTTGCTATGTATGGGAGGACCGTTTGTCTCGATATAATGGACGGTATCGTGTTTAACCTGTTTTGCGCCTAGTGCAACCGCTGTTAAGTCCGGGAAATCTGCCAAAATTTTATGATAAGGTGAGTTATTGGAGATTATCTTCAAAGAAAAGTAATTTTTAGATTTTGAAATACTTCCGTTTTTTGATAATTTAGTTATTTTATCGACTAATCTACGTCTTTTAAGATCGATTAAGAGGTCGAAATGCCTTAAAAAATCTGCCCCCAAAATAGGAACAGGAACCGTAGCGATTAAAAATCTCCAAGTAAAATTGCGTCAAAGGCCTAGGTCTACATTCAGTATTTTCGATCCATAAGTTAAGATTTTGGAATTGTTGGCCGCGAACAATTGTAAAGGATCTGGTTTTTGCCTTTTGAATTTATCCGGTAGCGGAATTACCGAGACGTCTGATCCACTATTTATTAAAAATTTTAAATTGTTCCTTTTGTCAAAAATGTGCAAACGACACGACAGAGCGACTGCCGACATATTTTGATCGACAGCCGCTAGTTTGAGTTTTCCTGGTAAATGTGAGATATGTAGGAACAGGGGGCTCTGCACTTCTTAGCCTTCTTACCGTACCGTTCGTGGTAAAAACAGTAGTTTCCCCTGCGGTCCTGTGAGCGATCATGAGAAAAACTACGCTGTCTGTGCGCATTACGAGAATGAAAACCCCTATTCTTATCGCGGGAAAGTCGTTCTACCTGTTTGCTTAAGGCGGAAATTTCGTTACGAAGCGCCGTCAATTCATCTAGTGAGTCAGTCCGTCGAGTATTTTCAACGTTAGGTGTAGCAGTACGGCTGAGTTCAAACACACTATTGTCTGCCGCAGGAATGCGCACCTCAGCTATTTTATCAACCATGCTGGCTAACCTGTCTAGAGATTCCGAACTAATTGATAGAATTGCCTGCATTTCCGCGGGTAATCTCTGTAGCCATAACGTTTTAAGAAAATCGTCCGCTATCCCTGTATTTCCTGCCAATTCTCGCATCTTTCGTAGTAAATGGGACGGCTTATCGGCACCTAAATGCAGTTCAGAAAGTAATCTTCGAATTTGCTCGTTTTCGGAGACTGAAAATTCAGCAATGAGCCTAGCTTTTAAGGTTGGATACCTGTCTGATGCTGGAGGTGCGAGTAAAATATCGGAGACTGCGGATAATGTCTCGGGATCAATAGACGCAATGAGATGGTTATACTTTGTAGCATCATTAGTTACTTTAGCGAGAGCAAAATTACTTTCTACTTGGACAAACCACAATTTAATATTACTTTTCCACAATGGTGGAATTTTCACGGCGAGGTGGGACACGTGGGATCCAACACCCCCTACTGCACCTTCACTCTGCTCATTCATGTCAGGCATAGTGAATGAAATATAGAAATTCAGAAAAGCAAAAAATATGCGCGTCAATTATATAAATATACAATGATTAAGATGTTTAAATGCACTTTAAATATTCAATATACAATTAAACTCAGTAATAGGACTACGACTATAATCGAGAGAGAACATAAAATTCGGCATTTCGTAAAAAATATATATCTTATCTCATCTTTTAATTTATCGGGGACCAATCACAGAAAAAGGATAAAGAAAATTCGATCACATACCTTTTTCATGACGAAATCCAGAGTATTGAGGGAAGAATCCAATAAACGGGAACCATCCTGATAAAATCACGTTTTTTTTTTTTTTAAAAAAATACAGGTAGTTAACGATGGTGTTTAATTAAAAGGTTAAATAATTAATTTTAAAAAAGCTGGATTTTACGTATTTTTTGAAGATTAAAAAAGATTACCGGGTCACCAGTTTAGCCACACGGTTTGGCAATCAAAATGCGCCGACTTGCCACGTGCTTTTAAATTTACTTTTAATGATCGGAAGAAAGGTTTAACTAAAACGAAATACCAGCTTCTAAATAAAAACATTTAATTACACGTTAACAAATTGATATTTATCAAGATAATTAGGTTGGAAGTTACACAGACAATGCTTCATAGCAGCACGTTGAATTAGCGAGCATTGGTTCGACGGAAGATTCAGTTCCTTCGCATCGCCTCTCTCACACGAAGGTCTCCCAGTGGGGAAACGATCAGTCTCGAGGGGTGTAGGGTTTCCCTGCTCCCCGGTTTCGCCAAGTGGCGACTTAGTCCTGCTGACTTGAGCACTTTCTCGCTACTTTGGCGAGTTAGTCCGCCGCAAATTTAACAGAACTAATGCTGAAATTAAACGTCTCTATGCAACAAAGAAACAAGCATCATGGTATGAGTTTTGTAATAAAATTGATGCTAGAACAAATAACTCTAAGTTATGGAAAACCGCCAAATCCCTGAGTAAAAATCAACCTCAAGAGGAGGTCTGCAACAACATTTTGACTCTGGATGGTCATCCTCCAAAAGATGACAAATCTTCCGCTAACATACTTGGCAGTCATAATAAAAAAAATGAGCAGAATGAGTTTTGACAGAGTCGACAAATGTACTGAAAGAGAGACCAAAACTGCTGTACATAAGTGCCGTAGCTCGAAACTGGGAGATCCTGTCTTCTTGACTGATTTCTCTGTGCAAGAATTCGAACCGGCCTTAAATGCTATTGACTCGAAGAAATCACCGGGACCTGATAACATTCATGGAGATATGGTTACTCATCTTGGTCCAAATGGCACCAAATACCTCTTGGATGTAATTAATCAATCTTGGAATAGTGGCTGACTTCCGAAGGAGTGGAAAAGAGCCACCATTATCCCCATTAGGAAACCTGGTAAGGTAATTAGTTCCCCTGAGAGCTATCGGCCTATCGCCTTGACAAGTATACCATGTAAAATCATGGAAAGAATGATACTGAGAAGACTCATCTACTTTTTCGAAAACAATGATCTGCTTCCAAAGGAACAATATGGATTTAGGAGAGGGCATAGTACAGAAGACCAGGTCCTGTACTTCTGCCAAAGTGTCAGAGATGCCCATAACTTAAAACCCACCAATCACACCATAGCAGCATTTCTGGATTTATCCAGGGCTTTTGACACGGTCTGGAGAAACAAACTCATTCTTAATATGTTTAAAAATTTTGGAATAAAGGGGAGAGCTCTACCTTGGGTCTCAGATTTTTTTAAATCCAGAGTAATACGAGTAAAATTTAATAAATCTCTCTCTAAGGACTTTAAGCTCAGCCAAGGAGTTCCCCAGGGATCAGTCCTCAGTCTCACACTTTTTTCCCTGTTCATGGCATGTGTGGAAAGGAGGACTTTTGGAAATGGCTGTATTGGCTTATTCGCAGACGATATTGTCCTTTGATTCTCAGGCCACGACGTTTCATCTATTGAAGATACCCTTTCAGTCTTTGGGCAGAGTTAGCAATTTTGCTAAAGACCACAAATTGTCGTTCAATCTCACAAAGTCAGTGGTCAGCTTTTTCACCACCAATAAACACCTTTATAATTTTAAGCCAAGAGTTTTCATGAAGGGCCATGAGCTGCCATATTCAAAACATCCCAAATATCTGGAATTTACCTTGGATTCAGAGATTCTTTGTAATCGACATATTGAAGATCTAGTCACAAGAAGCAGAAAACGCCTAAATATATTTATTAAAATACATCTCTGGGCAGGATTGGGGTGATGATGCCTCTACTCTGAAAATTACCTATACTTCCTAATTAGACCTTTGTTAGAATTTGGTTCAGCCATTTATTTTTGTGCCTCTGATTCTAACCTTCAAAAGCTTGAAAGAATTCAGCAGAGTGCTGCTAGGATCATTGGAGGACTTCGCAACAGCTGCCCTAACAATTTAGCTCTGTACGAGTGCGACCTTCAAATATTACATAGGAGAAGGAAGTATTGCTTAACCAAGTACTTCAATAAATTGATCAGCTTTGGACACTAACACAGAACATCACAATATTTAATTAATTGGATTAATAACCAAAGATTAAAACATAATAGTCCATTCTCCAAAGCACATTTACAGAACTTGCTGTATCCTTATGTTTAGCCCTTCTGCTTGACACCTTTGATTAAATCTGCGTTTGACCACCAGAGAGTCACTTTCCATCCCAACATAACACTCGAAGCAAGTAAAAAGTCGGACCACCCATACTTACTAAAGCAATTGGCTCTAGAGACAATTGACAAGATTCTTATTGGAGCAGCCAGGGTTTATATTGATGGAAGCAAATTGGAGACCAATGCAACTGGCGGCGGAGTAAGTATTGAACTCCCCAACCATTCCATCAAGCTAGAAAAAAGAACTGCTGACCACTAGTCCGTCTTCAGAACGGAACTCATCAACATCATGAGTGGACTTTCTTTGTTAGCTAACAATACACAAAATTATTTATAGGAGATATGGATCCTTACAGACAGTCGATCCTCGATCCAGCACCTTTTCAATAGGCAATCCATCGGCGACAGTACTGGTAGAAGTATTCTACTCTTGTTGAAAAGCCTTTCAGATCAACATCCAATCCACCTCCAGTGGGACCCCTCACATGTTGGTCTGCTTGGGAATGAAGTAGCCGACAACATTGCAAAGGCTGCCGTCAGTAATCCTGTGAACTCGGAAGATTGCATGGCACTAACACCATCAAATATCTTCCATTATTAAACAACTTACTTCTAAAACCTGGGCTGACCCTCCTGCTCATCCTTGGTACTTCCAAAGACATCCTAGAGCCGCCACAACATTTAAGGGGTCCAGAGTACATCAGAAGACACTGTCTCAACTTTCTACTGGCCACTTGAAGTGTATGATCTTTGAGGACGGTGAAGGAAAATACCCAACATGCCCCAAGTGCGACAATGCTCCGTTTTGCCCGCAACACATCTTGAAGTGCTTGGGGTTTTCTCGTGAGGAGGCTGTGAAAAGTCCACATCTGCTTTTGGACTTTTTGGCTGTCTTTGATCTCATGGATCTGGTCTAGTTCCACTAGACCAGATGGGGATTAGTTTCACCACCACCATAATAGACATAGTATTTATAATTTTAATTTCTATTTTTTTTGTGCTCATTATAAGACAATATTTTATGCCAATTTCTGATTCTTTCATTTATTTGGTTGTTCAAGAAGGAAAACTTCTTTAAACAAAGATATTATTTTCTTAAGTATTTTATCAAAATTGACATATTTTAGGTAAATTCTGAACTGGTATTCCTGAATAAATCTAATAAATTTGATTTTTTATAATTTTCATTAGTATATACTTTAAAGAGGAATTTTAATTTGCACATAAATATGAAAACACAAAAAAGAAATTTCATAACCAATAAAAATTACAACGAGTCATGTAGTAGAAAAACTAATTGTTAGCAAAATAATTCAAACAAAAATGTAAATATTTTCCTTTGTTCTAAGTTCTTTTGCAAATAATTTTGAAATAATATTTTTTCAGTGAAATATACCTTTATATAGTTTTACACTTAATATGTTTAACAACCTACAATAATAGAGAAAATAATGAGAAAAACTTAGTTAGCCTGGTAAAATCATATTTTAATCCACTAGTTAGCATGTAATTTTCAAACTCCCCCCAAATGCTTTGCAATTTTCTCACCAACAGCATTTTGGAGATTTTGCATTATTTTAGATACTAAATATTGACATTCTGAATTATTTTAATTTACTACCACAACTATACTTCATAACAAAATGATAAGATTCATTTTTTACAACTTATATGAATATATATCAGAAAATATTAGAGAACACAAAATATGAATAACTTTAAAATATGCCACTTTTTTATTTGTAACTATAATGACCTATATATCCAATATTTTTTTCCAAAATATTTTATTTTAACTAATCCTGGAATAGCGCACACCTATAAGAAAAGCATTCTAAGCAGAAGTTCCTTAGCAGAAATCAACAAATGGGCAATAAGGCTAATATATTAATAAATTGAGTACTGGAACATTTAAATATTCCACTTAATACTACTTTGTTGGGTCAATAAAGAGGCAATAAAACTAAACTAATAACATAAATATTTAATCAAACTAATACTCTAACACACACCTTTAATAACCATCCAATAGTGTGACAGAACTTCCAAATAATAATGTTAAATCAATAAAATAAATTAAAATTTTTCCAGCATTTGATTTTCAATTAAGTAGTGGCATACATCTTAAAGAAACATTATATGTAGGATTTCAGAGTAGGGATCTAAGACTAAAAATAGCAGTAGATTTGTAACAGTATCATTTCTTTAATAATTTGCTATAATGAAACACATACTTCATAATTTCTATACAATATCTAATTAGTAAGACTCACAATACTTAAACTGTTTGTAACATTTAAACTAACTTGTATGAAAGTAAACAAATTCACCTAATCTTTTCCCTCATTTTTGTTCAAAATTAATTCCCTTACTTAAAATTTTAAAAAATGTAAATCTCATTTCCTCATTTTCGTCCTCATTCATAAGATATAAATGAAAAGATATTTCTTTCTTCTAACTTTAGTTTCAAACTTATAAATCTAATAATTCAAACTTCTAAATAAACATTGATCTTAAATATTTTTGACTTCAAATTAAATCAACTGAATTGAACAAATAGTAAAATCCTATCCATTTGATTAAACTTTAATCATCAAGCTATAAAAAAACCATATATTTTTCTGTCATTCATACTCAAATATCATTTATTTAATAAATTTATAAATCATGAAAATATATTAATCACTTAAAATTAATACTAAATGAACATGAAAGCAAATTTGATAATTTTTAATATATTTTATAATTGTTCAATAGAAATTTCAGATTTCATGAGTTTGACAGCTTAGTCAATATAGATACTAAAATTTTGCAGCAAATTTAAAAGTAACATGTCTCTTTTTGATTGTTGTGATAATAAGATAAGCTGATAATGAGTCATGTTAATAGCTTAGTCTGCAATTTTGAAGTTTCCAGGTTGGAAATTTTGAATATATCAAAATCTATTAAATTACACATAAAGAAATAAAAAATTCTTCTTATAATAACTTAGAATGACTAAAATTCATTGCTACAATGATAAGTGGCATCCATAAGTGCATGTATTTTTAATTTTTGAACTAAGTAAAAGATTACTTACTATAGAATGTGTGTTTCTAGTTTTATTAATTTCATAATTTATTTATAACAAATGCCCAGAAATTTGGCTATGACACCATTACTTCTCTAACCTCTCAATATTTCTGAACTCCACAGTTTAAAAACACAAGTGCAAAGCATGAGCTGAGATGAGTAGTATCAAAAATTTGAAGTTGTTTGCACAGAGTACATAAAAGAGAGTCACAAAGTCCAAAACTATACAAATATGCAGGCAAGCAATCATGCCCATAGTAAGGCAAAAGGGAGCCACAGCTGATCATCTAGGAAAATCGGGGATGAACTGTGTATCCTTAAGCAGCGAGGCCCATGGCTTAATTTCATAATAGCAATTAACTTCTCATTTTAAAATTAGCCAAGTAAAGAAAAAAAATGTTTGAAAATAAAAAGCAAATATCAATGAATTGAAAAGTGCATTTAATGAGCATGCAAATATTCACTTATTTTGTTTAAAAAGAAATTCCAGAATATTATTTTCTATTAAGCATTTAATTTACCAGCAATTTAAATCTAAGAACTTTAACCTAGCTGATATATTTATCACTTCACTATTTTGCAATGATGTATATAAAAGTCACTATAATCTACTGAAATTTCATTGTAATTATATTTTCATACATAATGATTTTAATGATTCTTTTGTTGTTGATTTCTGATATAATTAAATAATTTTTTAAATAATGCATTATAGTATACATCACACAGCATACTTTGTTGTTCTTTGACACAATTTTATTCAATTAAATGTACAAATAATTTTTTAATAGTTAAAAGAATTCACCAAAGCTTTAGAACATTAACATTATCATCTGATTTTGCAAAGAATTAAAAACTTTGATCTAATGTATCACACTTTGAAATACTGAGAAACTGCTATATAAACTAAAGCACTTTCCAAAAATTGAATAGTATTAAGATAGATTTAATTCTTACTGTAGTAAGTATAAGTCACAGAATCTTCTATAGCTTGTCGAGTTGAATTATTTGCCCATTCCTAAAATGATAAAAAAAGCATAAACTAATACATGGAGCTCCACATAATAAAAAATTAAATTATTAAATGCATTTCTTTTAACTTAAAGAAATACAAAAAAAACTAACACCTTCAATGAGTTAAAATATATATATATAAAGTTTTGTAAAGAAATTTTAATATTCATGCACTTTAATAACATTATTTGACAGCCATGTCACTGAAAGTGATAGATTTCTGCTTAAACAAATTATAGTGTAACTTAGAATCAAGAGGCTACTGAATAAATAAACTTATCACTTATGTTAAATTATAAAGAATGGATGAATCAATATACAAAATTCCAAATAATATCAATTTTTTGAATTTAGCATGCGCCTGAAATATCAAATACACACACAATAGATAAAGTACAGATCTTTTTTCTATAAAATATATTAGTAAACAGTAGAATTCAGAAAATATTTCCCTGATAAATATGATGAGCTTAATCAAAAAAATCAATCATAATTTTTAAAATTAAAGTAACAGAAATAATCTGATACACACTTAACTGCTGACAATATTTGATATTTATTTTTAAATAAATCATAAAATTTTAATGAAAACTTTAAATAACAGTAATATTTCTTAAAGAAGTTTTATTCAATTTATGTATGAATTTAAATAAAATTACAACTTTGAGTTTCTTTCATATTTTACAACAAAAATGTTTACATAAAAAATCAAAAAATACAGTAGAAGTATTATAAATACATAAAATGAAATAAAAGAATATTAGTATAGACACATTTTTATTAAATGGTTAAATAAATGTTCAAGATAATTTTTTTTTGGAATAGCTTATAATTTAAAATAGCAGATAAACATAATTAAATTCAGTAAATTCCAAATTATATAAGGAAACAAGCTACAAAATAATTTTTTAATTATAAAAACAACTTATTTTTATTTTGAGTAAAATAAATATATTTTGTAAATAAATTAAAATAAGATTTATTCTTTCAGATTCTTTCACTGTTTTTTTTTTTTCTAGTGGAGTTGAAATTATTCTTAATTTTTGTTACAATTGCCATTAATATTATATTTTCAACAAGGTGTCTATTATCTCAATTTTGAAAAACTGCATACATGCACACACACACAATACCCACTGAGATTTTAAAATATTATTCAATGAAATATTATATTCAGAAGAGCAAGTTTATGACTACATTTTTGTCTCTAATCATTTTAAAATAATTTGAATTTCCTATTATATACTGTATTCAATTAGAATTTCTCATTATATAATAGATACGAAAAAAAGAGATAATTTTTTTCTCAGATACTTTTTCATGTAACACAGTATTCCTCTATTTTAATATAATTGCTATATCCTTTTTTAGCTCAAGAAGCTAGTGAAATATTAATTCCAGTTCTCTTCTAAGTATGAAAATACTTATTTATATATATAACTTTTAAAAACATAAAAATTGATGTAATCTACATCATTTACATAAGCAATCACACTAAAATTAAAATTAGAGTTATTTTTAAATATCAGCACATAATTTCTAAATTAGTTATAAAAAATTTTTAGAAGAAAACAAAAAATAAATGTATATTTGATTATATATCTCCATTCCCAATGGTATCATCTTGTTTTTTATGAGAAATTTTCGGACACATTATTACCAAATATTTTCAATACAATAAATAAAAATATGCCACATAAATATTTTGATTGCTAGATTTAAAAGTTAACTTGAGCTCCAATGTATGCCAATATTAGCTAAGCAGAGAAATATATATTTCCTAATTGAATTAGGTGCTATTAATCAAAAAATATTAAATTATCGATTGTACAAAACTTGAATATAATAAAATCCCTTTGTAGTAATGAAAATTTATATCATTCTATGTCATACAATTTTTTAGGGAAACAATATGAATAATATAAGACAGGGATTTGATTGATATTTGACAGAAAGTATGTTGTGAAGAATTGAAGGGAAAATCAAATTTTTAGATAATCCCTTAATTATAATAGAAATATCCATTCTGCTCTTAAGAGATAAGTTAAAGTATTGTTTTTATTTGATTTATTATATATATATATATATATATATATATATATATATATATATATATATATATATATATATATATATATATATATACAGGGTGATTATAAAAAAACTTTGCCAACATCTGCACTTCTAGCGTCCATTCTATTTAACCGATCAAGATGATATTTCAAATATAGTTCTTTTGAGATATGCGCTCGAGATTCTGTGAATGGCAACACAGTAGCCCTCGCGGTTACAGTTATAGTGACAGAAACTCGAAATTTTCGAATGGCAACGTCTACTTTTTACCATCGCAAAATGTTCAGCACATGCGAAAACCCTTAATAGCGTTGAAACGGTACCGATATGTCTAAAAACGGACGTGTTCTGCAAACACAAAAAAGAGTTCTGAAAACCGGCCAATAAAACACGATCTGGGCGCACGCAATAAATTTGCATGTGACAGAGTCAAGAAACCAATCACAGAACGCCGGTCGCCAGATATTCAGCGTAGGAAACCTATAAAATACCAAGCGGGGATGCGAAGTCGTCATTTGGGAACTCGCACATGCCGACGATATTAGTCTTCCTAGGAAAGTTCGCGGTGAATTGATCAAACTCTATTACCAAAATGGGATGAACGCTGCGGAAGCCTTGCGTGTGTATCGCCGCAATCATCGACAACGACGCGGCCCATGTACTCTGCAAGCTCTGCGTGATTTAGTGCGGAAATTCGAAGATACAGGCTGCACTTGTGACAAACAGCGCTCCGGACGGCCAACTGTTTCTGAGGACGTTGTCATGGAAGTGCACCATACAGTGACTGCAGGACACACAGAAACCGCAAGAGGCATAGCGTGCGTGTTGGATATTCCGAACTCAACGGTCCGCAAGCTCTTGCGCTCGGTACTTCACATGTTTCCCTATCGGTTCCAGCGCGTCCAGATGTTGGAGCCGGGTGACCCACAACAACGTCTGGACTTCACAAATGCATTTTTGTTACGATATGATGCGGATAACGACTGGCCACTTCGCATACTATGGACGGACGAGGCGCATTTCACCTTAAATGGCAGCATTAACACAAAGAATTGTGTGCACTGGGGAGAGACGAATCCTCATGCTGTGGCGCCAGTACCATTATTTGACGCCAAAGTGACTGCGTGGTGCGGCATTACAGCTACATTTGTTCTGGGCCCGTTCTTCTTTGAGGAAACGACCCCGACTGGCCCTGCAACATGTTCTGTAACGGGCCCTCGGTGTGCAGCCATGCTGAAAAATTATGTCTTACCGGAGTTGCGTCGGCTGAATGCACTCAATGACATTGTTTGGATGTAAGATGGCGCACCTCCACATATAGCGAGGTCAGTTAAAAGGCTCCTGGATCAGCATTTTGGTGATCGCATCATCTCACGCTATTATCCTTTTCCGTGGCCTGCGCGATCCCCAGATCTGACGCCTAAGGATTTCTGGTTTTGGGGCTATCTCAAATCCAGAGTTTATCTGTGCAATCCTCAAACATTGTCGGACTTTAAGGATTCTATACGGCGTGAGATTGGAAACATCCCTCGTGCCATGTTGCGTGCAGCGACATTGTCCACCGTCTCCCGCATGCAATGCGTAATTGCCTGTGATGGCACTCATGTGGAAAATGTTTGAAATTAATAAAGAATTTTTTTCTCTATGTGTTCTCATCATTGAGCAGTGTCTTGTCTCTGTCGTATGCATTATTCCTCCGTGCGCCTTGAAGAACTGTTTGTATGTGTATAACACGTCGGTTTTCGGACATATCGGTACCGTTTCAACGCTATTTAGGGTTTTCGCATGTGCTGAACATTTTGTGATGGTAAAAAGTAGGCGTTGCCATTCGAAAATTTCGAATTTCTGTCACTATAACTGTAACCGCGAGGGCCACTGTGTTGCCATTCACAGAATCTCGAGCGCATATCTCAAAAGAACTATATTTGAAGTATCATCTTGATCGGTTAAATAGAATGGACGCTAGAAGTGCAGATGTTGGCAAAGTTTTTTTATAATCACCCTGTATATATATATATGCAGCATATATTGTTAAGAATTTTTCAAATATAAAGCATTCTTTGATCTGTTTGAATGAAAAAAATTTGCATGAATTAAATACAAATGCAAAAATTTGTATGAATAATTTGCATGAAATTGTCTCAGAATTATATATTGAATAATATTTTTTTTAAATAACATATTTTGTATTTTTCTTTTAATAGAATACTTAGCAATATTTTGGCAACACTTTTTCTGCATTTGGTGATGGCTCAAAATAGAACTTTACCTAATTTAAAATTTTCTCCAAATAACATTTCAAAGTATTTTTTTCATCAATTTGGTATAATTTACATTACAGTTTTTTTAATATTTTTGGAAGTGTGTAACATTTTTAACTCTCTTCTTACTAGTTTTTATTACTAAAATAACTAAACTGTATCTGTATAAATATAAAAATTAAACATTGAATTAATTATTTAAATATTAAGAGAATTAAAAAAAAGTTTAATTTTACAAATGCAAAATTACATATTTCCAAAATGTTCAATATTTAAACAATTAATAAACTTTTGTATTTTTTAAAACACAGGAATTTATTATCTTGAAAAACACTTTTAAATTTTCACCTCTACAAACTAATTTTAATTTTTTTCACAACTAATAAAAAAAACTTTAGCATTTTAAAAGATGTAATTTAAAATGATTAACAGTACTTTTATCACTAATTTTATTTACAGAAAATAAATCAAACTTGTAGCAAATAATTTTATATTTTGCATTCTGTTAATAATTCTAACTCACAAAGTACAAATTTGAAAATTAGTATTTTCTAATAAGATAATATTTCATACTTAATGTTATTTTAAAAATATAATCAGATAAAAAGATAATGCTTAACTTTTATTTAAGTTATGAAACTAATCATTAATCTAAAAAAATTCTGAATTTGGCTCATAATCTTTATAATATCACACACATAATATAATAGAAACATAAAAAACATTAACTAAAGCTTAATGATTTTATATTTCTATTATATTAATATTATACATATTTAAGTAAAATTTCTATTAAACTCTATTAAATTAATATTGTAATGATTTATGCAAAATTTAAAAGACTATTGTTACCATTATTTAAAGAAGCATTTTAACAGAATACCTTAAAAGTACCATTATAATCCTTCATATATGATACCAGAAATATATCAACAGGTAAAAGTGAAGCAGATAGAAGAGAAATGCTCAATCCAATAGTAACAATGATTGCTGCACACTTATCGCGGTCTGACTGACACCAGAAATACCTCACATAAATTGTTGAGAATACTATACTCAACTGTAATATAAAGAAAACATTTAAAATAATTCATATACATAGATAAAATTATATATAAAGATAACAGTAAAAAATTTAACTGAATGAAATTGAGTTACAACAAAATACATTTACATTTGCTAAATTTTTAAAAGAGTAAACTGCATTTATTTAATTCTTAAAATTTATCCTTTATGAAATTTTTATACATGGTATTTTTTATTACATTTTTTAATATATAAGTTAACTGTAAGCAATAATAATAGACACTTTAATAATTTTTATATTCTACCTGACTTACATTCTTTACGATATCAAATTGACAAATAACTAAAAAAAATCAATAAGTCAAAGGAGTACTTAAAAAAAATTGGCAGGCACAATAAAAAATTTTGATAAATATATTTTCTCATTACAAGATCTAGCCAAACTGATTTTCAGAAATGTATTTATAACTTGCTTATAAAGCTCAAATTTAAATGATACTTAGAACAAAATGGACAATAAAATTGTTCCAGAGCTAAAAAAATTAGTAACTGAAACCATTAATGACGTTTCCCACAAGGTTTTGGTTACTACTGAAAAAAATTACATGTAATTTGTAATAATAGTAAAAAATTATACATCAGCCGGTACACGTTTGGCACAGATAGTTTCCAACTTTTACACTAACTGCTGCAGTTTCCTCAAAATCCCAAATTACATAAATTTGCACAATATTCAGTTTTCAAAATCTCCATTGTACTCAATCTCAAATTTTGAAAACTGAAATCTAGCATTATTGTTGACTTCAAAGATAAAAATTTACAAATTTCATTATATTTAATTTTACTTACTACATACTACTAAAGATTAAAAACTTAATTCTACATGTTTTGCAAAAATTATATATTTCAAAATAAATATAAAAAAATAACTTTATAAACCAATACAAAACAAAATCACACACATTACTCTAATTTTAATTAATTGAGTAGTATAATTCAACAAGAAACCCATATATATTTAAAATATTTCTACACTTTATTTAATAAATTATGTAATGTATTTAAAATACCAAATTAAATAAAATACATAAAGTAAAAATATGTACCTAAAATGTAATGTCAATAAATTACTAATTACACAACTTTACAAAATTTTAATACCTCTAATAATATTTAATAAGCTTTTAAATTGCAAGAAAATAACTAACAAGTATTCAAATATAAATTTAGAAAAAATACATCATAACATAAGCTTCAAGGGGTGCTAAAACTCCAAATAAATGTTGCACTTGGAATACATCATAAAATTGCTGAATGAATCTATTCTGGCACAATAATCTATAAGTTTAGCACATTTGGCACCAATACAGACTTGTAGGATTCAGCCCATAGATTTACTATACTTAAGCTTAAGATTATAAAAGTAAAGTGATAATACTGTACTACAGATTATTGAATATTAAATAGTAATTATGAATATATATATATATATATATATATATATATATATATATATATATATATATATATATATATATAAAGCACAAAATATTTTAAGACATATTAGCAGAAATGAAACTTTAAACTGCTAAAAGGCAACAAACTTAATTATTTATTCAAATTAATTCACCCACTGACTAATAAGTCAAAATTATATTAAGTGGTATTACTCTTTTACGTCAAATCTTGCCCAGTTGAAATTTTGGATGATAACTAATGGAAAACAGATAAAGAAATAGTAATTGCTAGTTTAATAAATCAATTTTGAAGCCCTGTTGTTTTTATTTATTTAAAATGTTTGCACAAGAGTAAGTTTAAAAAAAATTAAAAGCAGCAATTTGTGATACGTTTCACTCAGTAATATCATTTGATGATATTATCATCTATACCAATAAAATGGATAAGTAATAATTATGCTGTACTCCACAGGAAATTATAAATTGTATTGTTTCACTTCTACTTACATAATGTATAGTTAAAATGATATCTAAGTGTATCTAAAAATAAATTTAATCAGAAAATATAATGTTGATTTATAAGTGAGCTTACATAAATAGATACACATAAGAATTATTTAAAGCTTTTAAAACAGAGTTATATGTTAATAAAAAAATTTCATTAGTCTAACCCCATATAAAAATGAAAAAATGTTAAGCCAATTTTAGGAATTAAATTATTGAATCAATTCTGTAAATTTATATTTTTAACTCAATTTTATTACTGAATGAGTACAAATTTTTTTTACCAATTTTAAAATTAAAGCGACATAAAATTTACCTCAGAAGATAAACATAATGTATTGTACATACAATAAGTTTTATATAAAAATGTAAACAATATCTTTCAAACAAACTATAAATCCTATTCAATTTCATTCTAACTAATCTCTGAAAGGACATATTCTTACAATTTTAACCTCCACATTTTCTATGATGCAAAGAAAAAGTTAAAATTCAATTTTAATAATTAAATCGCTTTATTATAATTACTAATCATTTTGATATAGAAACCAATAATATCATAACAAATATTTTACAATTTTAATTCAAGCAGATGTAAATGTTTTGAGGGCATTTTGTTTTGTTTTATTTTAACCAACCATAGAATGCAATATATATATAATCAATTACAATAACTACTTTTATTAAAAAAACAAATAACTCTATAAACTTCGACTTGCGTTATATACAAATTTTCTTTGTAGTTTTCAATACAGAAAATAGTTTTTATACAGATCCTGATTCAATACTGAATTAAAAATATGAATTCAAATCCTTACTAATATAGCAACAACAAAAGGAATCCATCCATTGGCTGTAACATAAGATGGCAAATTAACAAATTCTTTAAATAAATTCATGGTTCAATGCAAAAGTTTTCCTTAAACTTGTAATACAATAACGATTATTAACAGAAAATCAAAATAATTCAGCCATAAATTTATGCTACCGTTACTCTAAAAAGTTGATAAAATTTTCCCTGTCAATTTACGCAGTCAGAAATAGATGTTTTGTTTTGATGCCACTTATGTTGTTCAAGATTTCTCTAATCAATCAAACAACTGTATTTTACTTATTATTTTGTATAAAAATGCTGGTCATTATTGATTATAAAACTTTTTATCAGTTACATTTAAACAAAAGTAATTCTTATAATTGTTATAAAATATTTATTTCTTTATGTATTTTAAATGCAAAAATTTAGGCCACTAATAAAATGTAAACAAAGATTGCGAAAGCAGTATCGTTTTAATTTGGCGCGAAAAATTGTCCCAGTCCCATTCAGTCCCATGTAAGTACGAAGTAGTTAATACATCTTGTATAAAAGTTAGATTTATTATTGTACCCATATAAAAAATATTATTTTATTTAGTTTTTTGTAATAAATTATCATTTTCTATACGATGAATATGCTATATTAAAATGCTTCCATTAAGATCATTGTTTTAAAATTATGCTTGCAATTGATATTCATTATATTAGGAAAAAATAAATTTCCTGAGAAATAAGAAATTAATTAATTTTCTACTTTGCAAAATCTTTTGAAAAAATAAATCTAATTCCTCAGAGATTACTATTCTGACCTCTGTGCTAATACATAAAAAATTTTATGCTTGCATAAAGAATAATAATTTAGTCAGTACTGTAAATATATGAAATACTCAATTTAACCTAAATCTTATTATTTAGATTTAGTACTATGTACAAAGAATGTTAATGATATTATTCATTTATTAATTTCTCTAATTTTTTTCAATTCAATTTAATTTTTAGAAAATGCAGTTTAATACAAGTAAGCAGAGAAGGCAGTTTTCCCTTTCTGGGAGAAGTGAAGATGTATTGTATCCATTTTCTTTACAATTTTATAAGTATGCCCCAACAGATATTGTTACATTAGAAGAGTTTGAAGACTTGGCATTAGAAAGACTTAAAGGTAAAAGCAAAATAATAGCAATTATTTGATATTGTGAAGTCACTTAAGATTTAAGTTCTTAGAATGTTTACTTTTAATTGGCAGTCAATAATTTGGAACCATGAATAAAAGGCCTTTCTTTTCAATAACTTCCAATATGATTATTTTGAAGCATTTATATTATATTTCTTAAAAATATTTCTAGGATAAATTTCTATTTACAATTGTTTGTTATTTCATTAATTAACTGTATGATGTTACAACAATTATCTTCTAATTTTCAAATATTTTGTAAAATAAAATATATTTAATAAAATTTTTGTAATGTTAACAGTTAATTTCCAAGATTTCAATTAAATCATTGGAGGTTACATTGGGCACATGGTTGCCCATGCTTCAAAATTCAACAAGCATGAGAAATCATCCCTTGGATTGGGCATTATAATTTTTCGCCTTCCTTTTCTTTCTCCATTTGGAACTATTATTTCTTGAAAGTTATATTGTATTGAAGTGACTCTGTGTCCAATGTGATCAGTATTGCTTCAGAATCCTAACATAAGCAGCTCAGTTTTGTGTTCCAAAGTGCTTATATACATTTTTGTGCTGTTTGTTTTTAAACAATGTACAAATATAAATCAACATAGTATGAAAAAGAGATGGAACGTTTGAGAATTTAATTAGATGAAGTTGAATCTTTTGCAAAAGATATTGATGAACCTGAGGAAGAAATGTGTGGTTCTCATGATAAAGGCAATCAACTTGAGTAGAGTGATAAAAATAATGAAGAATCTAATTTAGGAGAAAATATTTGTAAGCAAAAATCAGTTTGAAATTTAAAAAAAATGAAAAAAATAATAAAAAACTTACATTCCTAAACCTAAAATTCCACTGAAAACAGTTTTAAACTTTAGACCCTTGTTCACTTAGTTTAAAATTTCAACTTTTTAATTTACATAAAAAATTAGAACTTAGTCTAAATTCACTTTCAAAGTTAAAACAAATAGTAATTAACTATATCCCTTAGATCTAAATTTATTTGTTAATATAAATCTTAAAAACTCAGTAAAATTTCATACAGATCAAAAACTTTCATATGAAGTAATCCATTTTAGTTCAGATTAGATTGTTATTTGTTGGTTGACAGATAGGTGGGATTGAGTGTTTTCAGAAAATTGAATAAATTATCAGGTTTAAAATATTTTTAGGTAGATTTCTATATTATTTTTGTTTAACATCCATACATAGTATTATATTAATAAAAAGATATTTCAATGTTTTGCAAAAAACATCTGATTGGGATTTCTTAATACCTGTGTTAGATATAAGTAAAAATTCTCTTATTCTATGTGAAAATGAGTGGGATTTCATGTAATTTAGTAATATGTTACCAGAGTTGTATGAAATTAATAGATTTTTTGTCTAAGCTGTTTTAGAGCAATAAATAGAAGAAAAATGAAGGATTGAAATGTATGCAAGTAGAAATTCATTAGATTATTTTTTACTATTTATATTTTCGTGAATATAGAATACTATGAATAATTGAAACATTAGTTAATATTAAAGGTACAAGTATTATTATTATTATATTTTTTATAAACAGATTAGTTTTGTTACTTAACTGTTCTTTATGATAAACATTATTTTTTGCAAATTGTTTCTTCAAAATATGTTTATTGTGGCATCCAGTTTTGTAAATGTTTTTCTCTATTTAAATTTCATATTTATTTAGTACTAAGACTTATTGAAAGAGCTGGAGCTAAATTTAACAAGGCTTCTACAGAATATAAAGAAATGATCATAAATGAGCTTAAAAAGTCACAATTATCACATTATTATAAAATAGTAAGTCTTTTCTGTTTATGTTGCAATGTATTTGTAAATCAAAATATAATTGTATAATAATTTAATAATGTATTTCTTGTATTTATGGCTTTATTTTTTTTAATAAAAATGATTTTAAAAATGCATTTATAAATTGTTTTAAAATTTACTTAAATATTAAAATAATTTGGCTAAATCCTATGAGTTAGTGTGGATTCTAAATGCACTATACTTGTAGATTATTGCGTCAAAATGGATTAATGTCAGTTCTGTAACATATTCGAATAAGCACAATTTGTTTGGAGTTATAGTAACCCTTGAAGCTTATGCTGTGTATTTTATTTTTCTAAAAGTAAATTTGGAAAACATGTTTGAAATTTTAAGCTGATTATTTTCTTACAATTTAAAAGTTAGAGCTTATTTGGATATTAAAATTTTGTAAATGTGTTTAATTTGTAATTTATATTTTTGGAAGTTACTTGCAAAATTTATACTTTTCAAAACTTTAAGTGTTATACAATTAAATATCCTGTTTTATGTACTGAATTAATGTATTTATTAAATATTATGTTGGAATATTTAAGATATTCCTTCTTGTAGAATTTTAATTCTTGATTAACTAAAACTAGAATATTATGTGTATTAATGCTTTGCTAATAAGAAAGAGAGTTTTCATAAAAATGAATGTTATTTAGCTTTACTGCCCAGCTTTTCTCGTGTATTAAACATCAGATGCTTTTTTTTTAGTTGGCACTAGTGCCTGGTTAATTAGAAATCCAAGTTTTCATAAAAATGGATTTTATTAATGTTATTCGTTTTGAATAGTAGCACAGTTAATAATATTGTTATATTGTGTATTTTTAAAGTGTTTATACTTTTTGATCAATTAAAAGAAAATTAATTATGCATATTTTACTGATTCATTGTGACTGGTTTTTATTTTAAGGGATAATTTATATTTGTTTCTAATATGTAACTTCTGTAGAATATGTGGAATTAAATTTCTAATCTTTGGTTTTTAGTATTTCTGTAGTAAGTAAAAATAATGAAATTATGATGTTTAAAATTAAAAATAGGCAAGTTTGCAGTATTCAAAATTTGAGATTGAGCACAGTTGGGGTTTTGAAATCCAAATATTCTCCAAAGTGACTTAATTTAGGTTGGTAAGATAACTGCTGTACTTGGGGAAAAAATTGGAAACCATGCCAAACCTGTAATAGCTCTTAGGATTTTTCCAAAAATGTTAGTTTTCAATTTTGTAACTATTAAGACTGCTACCAATGTGTAAACTGCATATTTTCAATGTCACTCACTATCTTATAATTCAAAGAATTATGCTTGAATATATTAAGAAAATAAAAACAAACATTTGATTCTTATAAATAACTTGAATTGAAAACAACTGCATTTGAAATAACCTAGAATGGGGCTATCCTATAAAATTATTTTTATTCATTTAAATTTCCCCTTTATTTTTCTAAAGTGCTATAATAAAAGGTATTAGTTCTTTTTATTGTATCAAGCTATATTGAAATACATATTTAATGAAAGGTACTTTAAATCCTTGTGTTAACTTACTTATTAAGAAAGACCACCAGTATATAAATTATCTAAAATATATATAATAATTTATTTAGTTTCAGTTAAAGATAATGTTTAATAAAGTATAAAGTGAAACCTAAATGTTTCTTTATTTTTAATTTTTTATAATTTTTATATATTTTTAAAACGTTTCTTTATATTATTTTGAATATTGATAATTATTTTTCATTTTACTTCTGTCTTAACTACTGATAATTTTCATGCAAGACTAATCCTCATGCTGCTGATGACAAGAAATATCAAGAAGAAAGGAGGAGAGATCATATTTCCCACTTTATACTTCGATTAGCCTATTGTCGAAGGTAAACTTATATGAAAAAACTTTAATTATTTTATTTATTAAAAAATAAGTCATAAAACTTTATATATGTATATAATTCAAATATACTTCATATGTATTAAAAAATACAATTCATAATTATAAAATTATATTTATAATTACATTGTTTTCCTGATATAATCAAATTGAAATATACAATGCACCTGTTTAAATAATTTTAGGGAAGATCTAAGGCGATGGTTCATAACTCAAGAAGTAGATTTGTTTCGTTTTCGCTTCATGGCTGAACATGCTCAAACTAAAGCAGATTTTATGAAATATAATGAGTTAAACTATGATGAGGTAAGCATTTTTTCAGATGTTAGAAAGCCATAAAAATAGATAACATTTGAATTCATGTTGTAAAGTATAAGGTTATTATATTTCAGATAAAAGAAGATGAAAAGAAATTATTAAGTAATAAGTTGTATATAGGATTTAATACCTCTATTAATAAAGTGATGAATACAAAATTTTATAAAGTAAGTTTTTAAATTCATGCAATTCTTTAATACTGAAAATGAGTTATAATTTTTTTTTTCATTCAAATTATTATAATGAAATTTTTACTGCTATTTTTAGATTCCATTTGTTGAAGTGTTAGATTTAATTAAAAATCGAAAGGTATATTTAAAAAAAGGTTTTGCATATATACCTGAAGAGGATTTGGTTGTAACTGTTTTATCAGCATATAGAGCTCATCTATCACATGCTTTAGCAGTAAGTAAAATTTTAATTAAAATTATGAGCAGTTTCATACTTATAAGTGCCATTGTAAAATGATTATAGCTTCTCAAATATTAAATTTATTTAATTTTATGAATGATACTCACAAAAAATTTTTTTTATAAATTGTGTCAAAGTAAATGTGAAGACTTTGGCAAATCATAAATATACCTCTAAATAATGAAATATTCTCACCAGAAGTCAAAATATAAAATAAGTTTTATCTTTTTTCAAAAGAAGATCAAATAGAATTCTGTTACAAATTTAATTGAAATCCATATTCACCATTTTCAGTAAATGCTTTAAAAATAAATTATCTAAAAGAGTATGCATTAGAAGTTATAAATGTTAAACTATCAGTAGTAGACAGGATATAAACGTAATATTTATTATAGTGTCACTAATATTTTCTCGAGTTGATCACAACTCGAGAAATTATTAGACACTATAATAAATATTACATTAAAATAATTTTTAATTAGTGAATGTTTGCAATGAAGAATGAAATGATACATGGTAATTATGAATAAAGTACTATGTGAATGTCTATAAATAAAAAAATAGTATTTTATTTGTAATTCTAAGATTGCTGTTATTGCTCTTTGCCATTTGTTACATATAGTATTTGTATTGTAAATATAATAATAAATGTGAATTTTATTTTCATTGTGAAATTATAACTTAAAATATAAAAATATTCATCATTAAAAAACAATAAGATCATCTTTTACTATATTATATTAACAGCATTATTTATTTATCTTAAGACAATCTTGTAACTGCTAACTTAATTACTTAACTTTACATTTTGCTTAACAAAATAAAGCTCTTAAATCTGAAACATTTTGTTCTTTATTAAAATCATATTAATGAAGAATATTTAAAATTTTATCTTCATCATATTAATTGAAATTGCATATTATTTGAAAACAGAAAATTCTTTCATTTTAAAATTATAAACCCTGTGAAATCCTGACCGTGTAACAGGAAAATGAGAAGATAGTTTTATTTATAGTTAAAAATATTTTTATAATGTGTTTTTAAAAAATTCAACTAATAAACAATAGTTCACATATCAAGCTCTACTAAATATCTGCTTTGCTATGATTTTTTTTCTTGGTTAGCCTGTTATCAACTAAGCATGTTGTCTGTCATCATACATTTTCTGCAATGACAAACATTAAATATGGTGGTTTCTTTTCATTATTTCAAAAGAAAGAAAAAGGCTATTGATTTTTTTTCTGATAACATCTACTAAACAGATTTAATTATTATCCACTTAAAACATTTTGTTACAGATTAGAAATAAACAAGCTTTCATGAAAATATTCTGAACTATAGAAATTATTTTATAACTTTTGTTTAAAAAAATAATATATGAGACATAGAATAGGTCTAAAAAATCAGTCACACATGATCTTCAAATGTCTTGTTGATTTAAAGATATATTAAAGTGTATGTCAAATATACATTTATATTTCTCAGTCAAAATGCATTAATAAACAAAATTTACCCCAAGATAAAGTCTATAAATATTATTTTAAAGCTCATGTTTTTAAACTGTATGATTTAATTTTGATGACTCCTGTATTATTTTTTTTTCAGTGAAAATTGTTTGTTATAAATATAAAAAGCAATGTTTATTTAATTTCAAAAAATGGTAATAAATACTTCTGATAAAACTTCACAAAAAACAGTGGTAAATAAGTATGAAATGTATGGTTCAAAAAAAGTTCAAAATTTTAGCTTCATATTCTAATGCTTCTGAAATAACATCAAGCGAATTTTAAATGTTTAATTGAGAACTTTAAGTTAGTTATACTTATTAATTGCTGTGGTGGGAGGAATTTATTTACTAACATTGTTTTGAATATTTGAATTTTTTACTGTAGAAATTAAAATTATTAAAGTGGAAATTATTTTGAAAATATAAATTGCAAATATTTTAGATTTTCTATGTATATATCAATTCAATTAAAGCAAAATTTTTTTCCAAATTTACTGTAAAATTTAAATATGATCATCTATATATGTGTGTGATTATATTAACTTTACTGTGAAATTGGAAATAACTTTTTTATTGATTATACACATGCTACCATAACTAACATTTTCATAATATCTACATTTTAATATCTAAATACTTTTTAATTTTATTTTAGATTACATCACGAGCCTTACCGCAACTAGAAGAAGATACTCGCTTGATTAATATGTTAAGTACTTTGCACCAACGATATATTGGAACAGATTACAATAACAAAAAAACTAATTTTTCTGGAGAAGTGACACTAGATCAAATAGACAATGTAATTATTTTTCTCTTTAAATTTTATTTCTACCATTTTTTTAAAACTTTAATTCCATGGAAATTATAAAGAAAATTCCAAGTTAGATGCTGATTAGTCAACACTCTATTTTTCATTTTGATAGTTTTATGTTTGATGATCATCCTGATTATTTGTAGTGATTAAGATTCCCCTTTTTAATTTTGAAATCTTTTCATTTTGAGTATTTGATAAATTTATATTAATGTAAAAAAGAAAAGCCATGCATCCATCTCACCCATGCATAATTTTAAGTGATATTTTAGATTTTATTATTTGATGAGCTGCAAAGAAATATTAAAGTTTCATTACGATTTTCCACAAAAATCTTTATAAAATTTATAATTTATTTTCATTTTTCATTAATTTTACATATTTTATTTTATTTGCTTTAAAAATTTATAATATATTAATTTTAATGTTTTAAAGAAATATTTGATTAGATTTTAACTTATAAAAATAGTTATAGATTTCTATTTTTATCTTAGCTCTCTAAAGTTTCATTTCCTTTGTGTATGAGGAATTTGCATGAAGCTTTAAGAAAAAATCATCATCTCAAGTATAATGGAAGATTACAATATGGCTTATTTTTGAAAGGGATTGGACTATCTTTAGAAGATGCATTGAAGTTTTGGAGGGAAGAGTTCACTAAAGTCATGGATGGTGATAAAGTAATTATATTAATTCAATTATAATAATTTTAGTTGTTAAATTAATTTTTTTAATATATGTGGCTGTTTTTATTTTATTACCTTGTGATGTCTATATTATTGCATTTATTGAACTGATTATAGTCAAAAATAAGAACAAAAATGACAAGAAAAGAAACTAGCTTGTGAGAAACAAGTTAGCTAGTAAAATTGTGTGTATGTAACCCATTGTTAATTAAAACCATATTTCCTAAATTATAAGGTAAATGATTAATTTTTTATTTATCTCACTATGATATTCATTTTAATATCAAATGAAGAACATGAATTTTTTTGATTTTTACTGTTATATATATATATATATATATATATATATATATATATATATATATATATATATATATATATATATATATATATATATATATATATATTGCAATTTTAATTATACTTTTATCTAAATCAGAATTTATATTTAATTTGAATGTGTTTAGCTTTTAAATATTGAAAATAACTAGATTTTTACTGAACAATTTTATGCTATATTAAATGATAGTATTAAGAGGTATTGCTTGGATTTAATCCAGTTTTACTTACTTTTCCATGCATTTTTCTTCTTAAGTGAATTTGCTTTTACAATGCAACTAAATTTCAAGAATTTTACACTCATATGTGTAAATTGTTGATGGTACAATAGCGATAATTTAAATATAATGCATAAAAAAATACTTTCCGTATTTTATTTTCATTTTAAGCTAAGTAAGAAAATATAATAAAAATTTATTGGATTTTTCTTTTCAAAAATCACTTTCACAGTTAAATACATTTTTTCAACTATTGTTTCCTGAAGCAAACAGATTATAATATGAAGCATTGACTATTTTTAATAAATTTTCTGTTCTAAAATTATCTTATGCCTTTTTGTACTATGTACTCCTAATTTCAAATTCTGACAAATGTATGAAAGTAATTGTATTTATCAATCAAATTAAATCTTCTTAGAGTTGGGTTTGTATGTCATTGGGCACCTCTGCTTTGATCAGCATTTTGTACTATTAACTCCAAACCCAATGTTTTTTAGTTCCAGTTGCTCGGGTCACCCACTTTATTAATAAAGTCCGATAACCCTTTAATGGAGTCTAGGTGTAACTCTCTAGTATGGATGATGCCTAATGAAGTTAATCTAGAGAGGGCAAGAGCCTCGCATTCGTAAAAGATATGTTTGGCCATTTCCTCTTGCGTATGACATTTCCTGCAGATAGGGTCTTGCTGAAACAGTCACATTTTATGGAAGTGTTTTCTGAAATAGTAGTGCCCAATTATGAAGTTAAATTAATTACTCACTTTTTTAATGTGAATTTGAATTTTTGGTTAAGTTCTACAAGTTGGTACATGTTAAATTTACTAAAACCTATAATGTGCCAATTTGAATTATTTTGATTTTATGACATATGTCATAAATTCACTAGACCCTGATGTGTATGTGTGTGAAATTTATTTGATAACCCTTAAATCTTCTGCTTTTTTTATTTATTTACTTTTTAACATTTATGATTGAATTTTAAGTGTTTGCAGTTTTATTTTGTTTTGAAAGTGTATCAAATTGAAAAATTATTTACTTTCTTTCATATATTAATTTTTTTCTATGAATGTAACAATATGAATTAAATTCTTTTCTTATTTTTTATAGTTTGATAAGCAGTATTCTTATAATATACGTTATAACTATGGAAAAGAAGGGAAACGAGCAAACTTCTCCCCTTACAGTTGCATTAAAATTATTACATCAAATACTCCAGGACCTGGAGAACATCATGGTAAGCTTTCTTATCAATCCAATTCAAAATGTTTATTTTCATCTTGATACTGTTGTGTTATTTTACTTGCTGTGTATTTTTATAGGTTGCCCTTTCAAACACTCTGATCAAAGTAATTTGAAACATAAGTTACAGAGCTTACAAATTAGTAATTCTGGAATTGAAAATGTAAGTAGATATATTTTGTTAATGTTTTTATTTTATATTTATAAATTAAAGTATCCCATATTTCAAATGTTAATTTATTATATGGGTTTGAAATTCTCCTTTAATTTTTAAAGGTAGCTGTTCTATTAGGTGCACTTACACATTTATGTAAAAAAAAAAAATCAATTTATTTTTTTTTTGAAACAAAGCTTAATAAAAATACTTTTATGAGTTATAAAGTAAGAATTTTTAATCTTCAGACATGTACTTCAATTTTAAATAGGACTAGAAAGAGAGAAAAGTCAAACAATCATAATTCACTTCACTTTATTGGTGGTGGAACATGATAACGTAACTGATAATGAAGTGAAGATGTCCCACCACAACACTTCAGTGTACTACACTTTGATTGAAAGTGAAAGTACTACACTGCGCATTATTGGAATCTGATGTCACAAGTTTGTTTTAGGAATTGAACCTTTATAGAATACATAATGGAGATGTCACTTGTTTCATAAAATGGTTTATAAATGTATTGCATAATGATTGCCATAAGATAACCCAAAACTTGCCAGTCTTTATTATACCAAAGCATGCACTATAAAGACAAAATTACATAGATCTTTAACAGAAGCACCCAAACAACACATTGAGTCTTTTTCGAAATCTTTTTAACTAAATTTCGAACACTTATTATCACAAAAGCACACTCTTGTAGAACTTATCTTTGCTATAAACAAAAAGTAGATCTATTTTTACAATCAGGGTTCGTACAACTCCTGGTATGCTGACCAATGGCTGAGTGGTTAGCATTCCTGACTCTTGAGCTGTGGGTCCCGGGTTCGAATCCCGGTTCGGGCATGGATGTTACTATCTCTCTGTATTTCTCTGTCCTTTCTTGTGTGTTGATGTATGAATGTGGCCTGCCCTATAAACGGGTTTGTGGTGGTATGACGCGAGTAATGCTACTCGCCTCCGTGACTTGGATCACAGGTGCCCGCTGGGTAACGACAAATGAGTAGCAATTTCCAGCCTTGTTGTGGCGAAGGGTTAGTCACCCAAGTGCCCGCCGTTATATATAAAAAAAAACTCCTGTTATTTAAAAAAATTTACAGGCCTTGAAACTCTTGGAATTTTTACTTACCTTGATGCATAGATTTTTTGTAAGAAAAATAGCTTTTTTTAATGTTTTAAAATTTTCTATGAAATTGTCAAAAAACCTAATTGAATATTAGCTCTTGATCATACAACTAAACAATAATCAATTTGTTTATATTCTGTTGTAAGTTGTCCAAACTATATTGAGTGATACTAGTGATACTTTCTTGCTAAAAAAAAAATAGACAAACCATGATCATTAATCAATATCTATAATCAGGGTTTGATTAGATGGGTATTTATCAAGATTGTGCATTTGTTATTTCTGTCAATTATTCTTTGAGCAATTACAGATAATTCTCAGAGGCTTATGTGTTCAAATATCATGTCAACTTTTTCCAAAGTTTATATCTTTCTTTCAAGGTTAACCCTTGATTTCTTGGAAAAAGAAATTAGTGTTTCCCAAACATCAACAGCCCATTAGGTTAGAGTGAAAATTTCTGTGAACATTGCTTTTAATTTTTATTCTGTTATTAAAATATTGAGTCTTGTCTATTATAGTTATATGCACATATTGTTATGTATCAATGAATATTGATAACTAAAACCTACCAAATCTATATAAAACTTATTATAAATTTTGACTGGACAAAAAAATGGTGTAAGTTTGATACCCCCCCCCAAGTTTTGATTATAGTGTTGCCAAATTGAGTTTTTGCTGCTTTTCAGATTTTTTGTTGTCAAATTTGTTTTTTCTCGTATTTACATAATTTTTACGTCATACATATGGTTCCTTTCAGTGGCAACAGTATTAATTTTATTTCACTTTCAATTCGAACTCTTTGTTCTATTTGCTGTTGTGTTGCATTGTCCCCCAAACCTCATAAACTGTTCTTTTTTTATTTATTGTAATCTTTTTCTTATATATTTTAGTTAGTTTATTATTGTATTTTTCCATAATATCACCGAGCATATTTGATATGTGAGCTTGAGGTCATATCAAGTAAGTCCATTATTGTTATTTACTTATCTCTTATATCGGTTGTTTTGAAGAGAATGGAAACCCACACACAACAAAAAAGTTCTCATTCATTTTCTAGTAATGATTTTTAAGATTTTTTATTCTATTGTGATTTAAAATTTTATAAAATGCGTATATTTTGAATTTTGTAGTAAATTTGCGTGTTAAAATTATGCGGTTAACTTGGTGACAAAAAAAGTCACAATGTTTGCCAGTGGCGGGGAGGTATCAAACTAGTTCCATGCTGAATTGTAATAAAATGATAGTTTAAGGAGCTTTTAAAGTCTAAAACAGATTTATTGCTAAATCAACATTTTGTTTAGATGTTTAGATAAAGTAAATGCTAACGGCAAACAAATTTCAATAATATAATATAATATAATCGGGTTTTATATTGAATTCATAATTACATACTTCAGTGTTGCACTGACTTTTAGTACTCATTTGAAAAATACTCAAATGAAGTTTGCTTCTTAACAATAAAAGTGGATGAAATGTATTCTTAACTGAAATTGTTTGGTATTGTTTTATAGGGAAAGTAAAATATGAATAAAATGAATGAGGAGTATATTATTTTAAATAAGATATTATCATTTGATTATTTGGGCATATTATAGTCATTCTATATAAAATTATATTATTGTGAAATATTACATACAAGAATCAATTTCATAAAGTCTGATTTATAACTTACATGTATATGCAGTGTATTCACTTAATTAACATGATTAAAATATGAGAAATTTTTGCAGCATAAAAAGTGTTACTTTTTAAACTAAGAGTAATTAATTTCAAACCATTGGCAAATAAAACTAGAATTATAAAGATGTTTAGTAATTCTTATGGTTATATTGCTTTTTAATTCTGAAATGTGTTAATATAAGCCATTAATTTCTAAGCACATAAACAATTTTCTCATAAAAGTTGTCCCCATTCTTCATTTTAATAATTTTTATATTAATAATAGCCATATTCATGCAATCCTATTAATAGCTATTTAGCAGTTTTATAATACAGCAATATCTTACTAACTTATTTGTCCTTTCTCTGTAAACTGTATATATAAATTAAAATTGTAATATTTTAGTTTTCTAAATAATCATTTGTTTTAAGATTTTGGATCTATCTTCAAGAGGTCATTATCAAATTGCATGCACTCGATTTTTTGAATTATCTCACCAAGAAACTTCTGTGGACCAAGGCATTAATCATCCAAATCAATATTTTGAAGAAAGTGAAAAGTTAAGAACAGGCATAAAAAAAGAAAGAGGTACGTTAGAAAGTTTTTAATTTTTTCAGCTTTGAATTATATAATTGCCTGTGAAAATTAAAACCGATTAAAATTTAAATTAATTTTTTAACTATTTCTTTTAATATTTTATAATATATATAAAAACACAATTAAAATTAAAATATTATAGTAAAATTAATATAAAATGGCAAATATGAGTATTTATTAACATTAATGCAATATTTTACTGAATTGAGTTATAAATATTTGTATATTATTTATTTTATTGTGGGAAGAAACAAAAAAAATATTATGTACTACAAAATTAGTACTATAATTAAATAATAGTGATTCAATTATAAAGTTCTGTCAGCCTCGTGATTCTTTGCATTAATAAATGTGTTTTTTTTTTTTTTTTTTTTTTTAATTGAAACATTATCAGTAATTTTTCACCAATCCAAGATTTGAAGTTGATTTAAGCAGTCAATTCATTTTTTCTTGTTTTATATGTAACATTCTTATTTTTATAAAGAACAAAAGTGTTTTATTATAGAAGGATCTAGTAATTTATTTTGTTCATTAATTACATATAGCACCTGTTGTAAAACAAGTCTCATCATTACAACCAAGTACATTCCAGAATAATACAACTCAAAAATCCAATACTAATGAACTAGATGACTTTGATGAAATGGAAGACATTGAAGAAGTTATTAGTTGTCTCAGTGGTATCAAATAAAAATGTATTATTGAAATAATTAATATTGATAACACATATTACTAATTTATTTTTAAATGTTATCTTCATTGTCAATAAAGACATTTCATTTTAAAAAATGAAGATATTTTAATCTTTATAAATGTACATACATATTTACAAAAAAACAAGTTTTTCCTTATTTTATAAATAAAGTAAGAAACATTTAAATATAATTTTCTATTGATGTAAGACTACTGATTCTTTTTATAAGTTTTCCAGATTTTACATCTCAACTTTATCATATTTTGTATATATATTGTGTTTATGTGAGCTGATGTAATTTGTTTATATTTTGTATATGAATTGTAATTTATGGTAATCATTAATAAATTATTATTTTCCAAGGCATTAGATTACCTTCATTAAAAAAATATGCTTCAGTAAATATGCCTTCTTTCTAAGCATTTATCTTGTACTTTTTTTAATTATCTTTTAGAAAATAAGTATTTCAGCTTTTATATTACTTACTACACCAATTGATGTAAAATAGTTTCCTTTAATAAATATTTTTCTTTCAACACTTTTCCTAAGTTTCCATGCATCTAACATTTGATACAGCATAATAAACAGCCAAACAGCTGCAATATGAGCCCTACGCATAATTTGTAAACTTAAGTCTGGTGTAATATATTTTTATACTTCTTGTATATATAAATTGGCTTCTGAAAGGACTTTTCAGAGATATTAAGTCATAATCACCATTTGCAGTGACAGTTGTCCTAGTCACCAGTTGAATTCAAACAGTCACTGACAGATTTGCATGCAGAAGTGCAATGTATCATTTTTCCTTGTTCAACAGTGGCTAGTATTAAACCCAAGTTTTTTTTTTTGTGAGCACAGCTGCCCTACTATTATGCCACATCTAATTAGTGGACTATCTAACACCTGGATGCTGTTGTAAAACCTTTTTAATATTAACATATCGCAAGAGAGAAACCTTTAGAATTCCCAAACATCCACCCTGACAGATATGTATACTTAAAGCAAAAAGAGCAGCCTCCATCTCCCATTGTTTAATAGTGGATGTAACAAAAATTTGAACCCGATACCTTATGCTTTGAAGAGCAATATCCTACTATTAGACTCGGTAAGATCTGTCATATCATACTTGTCATCGATAGTATACTTTGCAATGATTCTTGGCATCCAATTTAATCAGATTCATCAAGCTATTTATTACCTAATGCTCTATGAACTTTTTATCAGAAATTTTATTTATTAAATTTCTTATTTCAAAGATTCTTGGCTTTAATATTTTGTTAAAAATTTGTCGACGATATTTAAAATGAGATACCATAATTTTCTTCATGCAAGTAAATTTTTATACTTTAAAAACCATACTTATATAAGCTGTACAGGTAAAATAAAAATTTATTCAATTTAAAAAAAAAAATATTTTACTTAAACACAGTTATAGGAATGATTATGAAAATTCAACAGAAACAAAATAAAGTAAGTGCTAGTTTTAGAACTCTTATTTGTGAAATACAGCAGTGATGAGTTATTAATATTCCTCAACCATCATATGTTGCCACTATGACAATGTCCTGGTCGCTTAGGCCATTACTCTCATCATCAGAAGATAGTAAGTTTGATTTCCAACCCAGCCATAGATTAGCCATTTTAGCTAATGATGGCTAGGGTATGTAAAATATTTCATGGATTCAATGTCTCTTCCAAACGAAATAATACCTCTGGGAAAAGATCAAGTTTAGGGATTTTTTTTTCAGTACCTACTTCTGAATTACCAAAGCCCACCCATTTGCTCAACCCACTTTTAGTGCCTCATGGTCTTAGACCTCCTGAAGCTGCATCTCACACCTATCATTATGATTTGCACCAGTTCATGGGCTTGATCTAACTGTTCTGTCGATCAAGAGGAATAAGAAATAAGTATAGCCACTAGATACTACCCAATATCTTTTAAAACATGAACACATATTTTGATGTTTTAAAAACATTGGTGATTTATATCCTTTCTGATATTAAAGAAAATAGGATACTCAACACATTTCTATTCTTTAATGGTAATACAATAAAATATATTTTACTTAAAGTTTAAAAATCAAGGGACAAGTTTAAAATCAAGGTATAAATTCTTGTCACAAAGGGTCAAATTTACCAATATTAAGCTCAGTTTCAAATCCGACACTGAAATTATTAGGATTTCCAAATGTGTTATTTATTTAAACTTTGATTTCAGGTGCTTGATTATGTTTTGTATAAGGAAATTTTTATGAGTAATTTCCATATAGCTTAAATGTAATTTTACCTTTTAAAAAATGTATATTAACTATGAGGTAAAACTGAAAAATTAAGTTTGTCAGAGACCATTTATAACAATCGATATTTTTATTCTTCTTAAACTCAGGAAATTTTAAAGTGACTTACTCTTTCTGAATTTATTTCATCTTGATTAGAAATTCTGAAAATATTCTTAAAATATGAATTAAAAATGATCACTGCCAAAAATGATCTAATATTTTCAAAATTATTAAAATAATTATAATTGTAAGAGATATTATTTTTTTAATAAATAACTTGGGAGAAAACTATTGTTCTAAATCTGTTAAACACAATTTTGTAAAAAAAGTTTTTAAACATAAAATTTGCTACATAAGTATAGTCTTATTTTACAAACAACTGTTATGGTATTATGAATAATATAGTAATTGATAATAGAATGGAGTTATAATTAATCAATTCATTAAATTTTAAAACCATTAAAAAAGATTTCATAAAATAGAAACATTACCAATTATAATACTTATCATTTTTAATCAGTTCAAAATGTTTTATAATATAATATCGAAGTCATTTTTACATTTACTAAGTTTTATGCAATGAAACTTGGTATAATTTCTAGATTGTTCAGTACACAACTGAAATTAAAAGTAATTAAGTTTTGTTTCATTACACATGGATTCATTTGAAATTAAACTCAGTACTGAAGAATAGCTTTTCACAATTTTTATAAAAGTGCATGTTTTATCAAAAAGATTATTTTTCTGTATTGTGTTTAGATGTAGGTTTGTTTTCAATCAATCCAGTATATTTTTATATCTAATGTTGTTAATGTTAAAAAAACAATGTTTCATTACGTGTAACTTCAGTAGTATTTCATTTTATGAATTCTTTTGAATCGAAGCAATTAGTGCATTAAATATTGAAACAAGATTAAATCTAGATTTCATTATTACATTTTCCTTTTTAAAAGACATTGACTAATAATTTCGGTTACTTTCATTTTAAATGATAGGAAATGGTTTCTTGATTATGAATTTAAAAATGATCGAAACATAAGTTTTTGTGAGGACAAATAAGAATTGACCCAATTTTTTCAAATTACTAACCACTTTAAAACATATATTGTAAACAAATATGATAAATTTATAAAATTATGAACATAATCAAAAATGTAATTGATTGTTTTAAAAAATTTTATTGTGAAAAATGTAAAGAAAAGTATATACTCCATTCAAGCATTAGATTTTTCTTTCACAAGTTTATAAATATTTAGTACTCAGCTAACAGCTGCATAGTCAGTATTCTGACTTTCAGTTCAATTGTTTCTAATTTCAATTTCTACTACGTAGGTAAATATTTTTTGTAGTTTGTTTAACGATCATCTTAAACGAGGTTTGTCAAACTAGACCTCATGTGCAAAAAAGTAAATAAACCCCATTCACTTAATGCAAAGGAGATAAAAAGATTTTTCATCAGTTTCACAGTAACTGTGTGAAATAAAATTTCTGTTGCACCTTTAATTTGGTTTAGTTAAATTTAGAATAAAAATAGCAAAAAATGAATTAATTTACATTTAGGTCAGGATTTATACTACTGGAAATTCATTATTCTTTTTCAGAGCCTTCGAAACTACAGGAATTTTCAGTTGTGTATTCAAAAGTATAAAATGACTCTGGGGAATTTTTAACTTCTGCTTTAAGCTTTTCTTTTTTAAGAAAATATCTATTTTATTGTTTTTTTAATTTTCAATGAAAATTGATTAAAAGAAATTATATTAGCTTTTGTTATGTCACTAGATATGAGTACGACTAATAGCAAAATGTATCTAAAACTTTGATAAAAAAAAAGTAATAAAATGATTGTAAGTTGATTCAGTTTAGCTTTGCTGTAAAATGGCTAAAAAATCATCCTTTGCTGAGACAAGGTGATAACTATTGGGCATATTAAGTTCTACTTAATTAAAAAATATACAATTTTCTTGCTAGTTTAATGGAATTTTAATAATAAACAACAAAATGCATTAAAATTTAAAAATAATTGTTTGCAAATTTACTTAAAATTCCATGAGTTAAATTTGAATCATAATTTAAAAAATAAATTAGATACAAATATGTATTATATTTAAGTAAACCATGCATTTATAATTTTTCCAGTTTACATTAAAGTTATTACATTTTATTACAACCGACATTCTCTCCATATATATGAATACATCAAAAACTAACAACACAATTTAGTAAGTCCAAACATTTAGTATTAATATTCAAGATTTCTACGATTTCATTTGGGAATCCAATGATGTGATAGTTTCTAAATATGAAATTAATTATCTATATACTACTATTGTATTAATCATTTGAGCTTGATATACAAAATAACAAATTCAATCTTAATAGCATAATTTGGTACAGGAAAGATTGGCAAGTTTGTATGTATCCTGTTAATTTTGGAAACATTTGCTCTCACTCACTCTTTTTCAAAGGATTTTTTTATTGAGGGAAACTTTATTTCATATTTTTTCTAGAAATTTATCACTTTCACAGTTAAAACTAAATTATATCTATTATTTCTCTTCTAAACAATAAGTTTGTAAATATCAAAGTACCTGATAAATAATTAAAAACAGTTTTAAAGTATAAAATTTACTGGCATATACAACAGTTTGGCAACAGAATGGGGATATATTCCCACATTTTGCTCCATTTCCAAACAAAAATCTTTAAACATTTTTTAATCTTTGAATAAATTTTAGCCACAATGAATGTTTATTTGAAGTTTTGAAGATTTTCAATTGGAAAAGTTTCTAAAGAGTCAATATTTAAATAATCTACCAACTGCAAATGAAGTTTTTCTAAAATCTAATAGAAAAATGTATAGTTACTAATTTTGCTATAACTTAACAGCTGAAAAAGTTATATGAATTTTATTTTCTTGAATTTATATATAGTAATAAAATTATAATTTTTGGAATAAACAAAAGTTTTAGCAAATTATTGTTTAAACACTTCTTTAATAAAAGAGCTATTTTATTCTACACATAATAATTTTGATCATGTATGACATTAGTCGATTTTTTTATTGAATTAACTAACATATTTTTTCTTATAGTGAAAATAAATTCAGAAATATTTTGTACTATATAATAAGAGAAATGATTCCTGTAAACATATAATATTGTTGTCTAGTTAAATAATAGAAATACCACTTGATTTGAAACATCACAGAAAACATTTCATAAATATTTGGCATTGAATTATTTTCAAATAAATTTTTTCCCCTATTTATTATATTACAACTTTTGTAAAACTTAAAAATACCAGATAGCTATTTAATAGAAAATAATCACTTTTAAATAATCAATTTTTAAAAATACAGGTTTAATATACTGTCTCGTAATATTTTTTTAATGTTAAGTAATTCATTTAAAAATTATTAATATCTGCAAAATATCATATATATTAATAAAATTTATTATTCTGAACTTTAAACAACTTGGCTACCATTTTATGGTCAGTATTGATTATCTTGACATACTAAACAAAATTTGGCACTCTTTATAGGTCCAATTTTGTATTGTGTTAGCTTTCCAATGTTGGGGAAACTTGTAACTATATTTTCTTTGATGAAAAAACATTTCTATTAGAGAGATTTTATAATATAAATGATTTTATGGATTAGTTTTAATTTATATCTTAAGGATTAATTTCAAAGGTGATATATATGTATACATCCACATAGCTCTTTAATCAAGATTTTAAAATATTTCCTTGAAAAAAATAACTGAATATTAAGTTGTAAAATACATTTTTTTCACTAATGTTAATAAAAATGTTTTAATTGTAGTTAAGAAATGAACACATTACAAGACTTGTGTAAAAAAAAATTAACTTTTTTCTTTACATACAACATTTGATATGCAATTTCTTTATATCCTTATTAACAGCTAACAGTGCGGATGAGATGAACAAAAAATGCTGACAGTACAGAGTTGAATATTTGAAGTATGGTTTTATTTTGTCACTAAGAAATAGTTTTTTAACTAAGTAATAAAATTATATCAAATGATTCAAGGAAACCTTCCAAACTTAAGGACATGAAATAAAAATTCACAGGGAGAAAAAAAAAATAAAGATTTAATATTTTCAAACAGTCTAAGAGAAGTATTTGTAAAATCTATTACAGCAACAACTCATAAGGACAACATCTAAGTGATATTATGATGACTGCATACTTCTAATAGCATTTATTGATTACAGAGTTTGGAAAGCTATACACCATTGGTGAAGAACTTATTATACCAACTATAAGTGAGATAATATGAATTGCACTGTGCAAACCAGTTTCTGACATTATAAAAAGAATTTCATTGAGTTGTAATACAGTATGGAAAAGCAGTGGTGAAATGGCTCACACAGTACATAGAAAATTCTTCATGTGAATATTTAAATTATCTGAATTTTCTATACAGCTTGATGAATCTAATTTACCAGAAAACATAGTTATGCTTTTAACATATATGAGATTGTAAAAAAAAATTATTTTACCTAGAGCTTTTAATTGCAAAATGTTTGGAAACTGATACAAAAAGTGAAATGTTATTTACTGAATTAAAAAGATTTTTTTACATAAAAACTATGATTAATGTCATTTTTGCAACTGCTGAGTGATCTGGTAATGATGATACTTAGACTTGTATCTATACTAATATAGTAGCAATTTATTGAAATATTCACAAATGAGGAACTCAAAGCAATGTTTGAACAAACATACCATAAAAACAGATCTCAAATTTATCTTTTGCACTATAGATTATTGCACAGAATTTAACTGCTTTCCGTCCTTAAATTTGGTAGAACAGCATTCGGTTCCATTATAAACTTCAACAATAAAAAATAAACTGACTAGAAATTAATACTTGCATGGTTTTCAGTGGCTAATCACAAACATTGAGATTGGCATAAATACTCGCTGCATAACTACACACAAGATGAGAGAATGTACTTATGATGCAATAAATCACTCATAGCATCATAATTACACTCCTCTCATCTGAGATTCACTCATAGAATTATCTAAGTAATTAATCATTTTTATTTTAAATAAAATTATGTAAGTACTTAATTAAAAAAAATTTTCAAATTTGTAATTTTTATACAATGCATTTGTGTAGCTTTTACACTTAGGTTATGAGCAAATTTTGACTATAAAAAGGGATCCATTAATAAAAAAAAGTTAAGAACCACTATGTTGTGTGTGTATGCATTACATTAAATAAATCAAGATTTCTTTGCATAAGTATTTTAACTTATTGGGTTTGTTTATTTTTGACAAATCAATAAAATTAAGATTTTTTTATCTACAAATACATTAAATGCAGAAAAATTTAAACAATTAATATGATAATACTTTAATACTATGATCCTATTTTTCATATAAATTTTTAAATTAATATTGTGACTAAAAATTACTAGTTTTTAATATTTTAGGATTTAAATGAATAAAAAAATGCACACAAGTTCACTTATATTATAAATCTCATCAAAGAAATATGAACAAATGTAAATGAAAATTAGATATTTATGTATTTAATATAATTGTTAGTTCATTACTACAACAGCTTCTGCCAATTTGTTTTTCACCATGGAAACAACGCATGCTCCATTTATAACAGGAGCCACCAGAAAGTCACAAATTTTATCTTTCTGTCCACCTTAAAAATATTGTAAGACTTACTAAGTACTGGCAATACCCTTAATTCACACTTGAAATAGTCAGCATTTGTTACATCAGCAGACAAGCGTCTCGAGCCAGAGCCCGGAGCCTCGGCTCCCAGAAGATTTTGGCTATGATTCAGTGACTTGGCGATGTAAAGAAAGCGATAAGTTTCTCTGGCTGGGAAGTTTATTTCATTGTTAAACATGGCGGATTTCACAGCTACGCTTTTCGTTTTCCTTTAGAAAAATGTATCGATTTAGTATTGTTATATTTTTATAAATATAACAAATTATTTGTTAATTTATTCATCGGGAATATAATTTCTTTGTATTATAAAAACAATGGATGTGTGTGTGTATTGCTTTTACATGATCTTTTCCTCTCTAAAGATTAAACGACTTAGTATTCTTATATTTTCGTAAAAATAAGAAAGAATTTGTTTATTAATTCATTGTGAATATAATGTCTATGCATTATTAGAACTATTAATCATTTATTCATAAATAATTTACTATTGTTTATAAATATGTAAGTTATGTTTATTAAACAGATTATGCATAAACCCTTTTGACATTATTGCAAACAAAGTAGCTGAAAAATATTTTATACAAAGTTTCTACTTAAGAAAGAATTTTATTTTTTGAAATTTATTTAGCTTGATATTTTGATTTATCTAAAAGAAGAGAAGAATTGTAGTTAATATTATGTGATTCATTGTTTCTTTACAAAAATATTTCTCCTAATTCAGATTCTTTATTTTAAATCGCTGTTCAAATTCATCACCATCATGAGAACAGTATATTTTTCTTCAAGTACATCCTCAATGGGTACCTTCTGCTGAAATAGTTTTCTTCGAGAACTTATCTCTTTCATTTTCTATTAATTTTATGTTTGTACACTATTCTTTAGAAGTAAAACGGCTAACAAGAATAGGAAAATAATCTGGAGCTCAAAATTGAGCTACTTATGAAAAAAGTTTTGAAGTAATATTTGTGGCTTTGGGCACGGAGTCATCCCCAATGTTATATGAATTCTGAGAAATTTTGTGAAAAAAATTTATTTAGTTTCACCCTCAATTTTTTACATACGATATTTTATTCCCATTTATATTTATAATATCTTTATTAAAACACAAAAATCAGAATGAAATGTTATACTGAGTGTCTTTTTATATTTATAAATTTTCCCGTTTTTAAAGAATATAAATCTTTTTGTATTTCAAATAAATGAGTCGCATTCTTAAATTGAACTACAGATGATCAATATTTACAACTTGTGATATATCTTATTTTGCATTTTTAATTTAAAAAATAGACTATGTACACACTAAATAGCAAAATATTTTTTATTCAACGGTTTTTTATTGAAATTTATATTACATACAAAGTTTATTAAAACAAATCATGTGTGCAAAAAATGCTTTAAGCAATTTTTATTTTGAATTAACAGATATTTTAATTTTGGCTTTGGAAAAAAAAATACTTGAGATGCTAATTTATAATTAAAGCATGATAGTGTCAAAAACAATTTAGTCAAATTAATTTTATCATGGGAATACAGAAATAAGAAGGAAACGTGATAATGCAATTCACACTTCCTTGTTACTTTCATATTATCACATCCACCTTATCTGCGAAAAAATAAATGTCTTCAGCACCATATAAAATACAAATAAAGTTGTTATCTATTTCTATTTTAAATATGGTGCTAAGATATAAGCAAACTATTCCGCTTTTCCTTTATATTTTGAAAAAATATTAAAACTTGCAAACATATATAAACAAATCGACTAACACGAACCTCGTTTCAAATTAGACCGGGGAATAAGAAAAGATAGGGTTACTAATATTAAGTCTAAACAATAGTCACATTTTACACCGCCAAATTATTGCAACTACTCTCTTCAAGTGCGCATGCGTTACAATTCCCATTTGGAGCCGACGTTCCGGGCCCGGTCTCGAGATGCTTGTCAACAGCAGCTGCCACAAACCAGACTACTTCATGGGAGCTACTCTTATGAGAAACAGACAGTAGAAGTTGTACAGACAATATAATGTAGCAAGTTGTTATATTATTTATATTTTTCAAATATTTTAAATAGGAAAATTTATTATAATAACATAATTTTCCAAACATGTTTACAAAATACATATATGTTAACAACTCATAACTCTTTAAGCAATCATAAAATTTAAAAAAATTTTGTTATGTATCAAAATAAAGTTTCTTTTCATATGCAATCCATGCATTATTCTTGGTAACATTAATTAAGAAGCTTAATTAGTTAGATCATTAGAATAATTAATAAAGTTTTGACATTCACAATTTGATTTCCAGTTAGATGTTCCATCATCATATTTTTCTTTTTTCCAAATAGGAACTTCGGCTTTTATAGCGTCAATTCCGAAAGAAATTCCTTCAATTGCTTCCTTCCTGTGCACTGAACTTGCGGCCACTAAAACGCTAATTTCACAAACGGGTACAATCCCAATTCGGTGAATAAGTACTACATTTAAAAGAGGCCAATTGGATTTCATTACATTACAGATATTTTGCAATTTTTTAACAGCCATTGATTCATATGCTTCATATTGTAGCTCTATTACTTTTTTACCGCAAAAATTATCCCTGGTTGTCCCTATAAAACATGCAGTTCCACCACATGAAGGATGAGATAAACATTCGAGAGCTTTACTTACATCAATTCTATCGTTAGTTATAGCTATGTAATCCATGTTTATTTATGTTATTATATTTAATTTATAATAGAAATAATTTGCAATAAATATTATTGAAATATACTCAATAAATTAAAACAAAAGTAAATAAGCAATTTCTCAATAAGATCATCTGATTTACATTTTTAGAATTTTAATTTTTTATTCATAGATATATAAACAAAGCGATCAAAGAGATCTATGTTTACTTACAGTAAACATGTGATTAGTAATTAAACTTACAGTTAGTTAGATCCCTAATAGAGGATTGATTAAATTTTACGGTGAATCACACATACATGCTCAACCTTATTAAACCCTTTAAATAAATTAAATATATTTTATATAAATCAATAATGTTGTATTATGAAGCACACATAGAGTTATTGTTATTTATTTCTTCGCAATTCCTAAATAGAAAAAAAAAATTTAATATTATCTTTAATCGATAACGTTTCATTTAACTGTGACTGCAAATATGAATCCCGCTAAATTGAATTCGTCTGCTTTAGTTTGCACTTTTTTTTTTGGAAGCATTATTTTTAATTTTATTACTTTGGTTTTGACTTAAAAATTTCTTAGTCATAATGCTTGGTGATAAGGCGCTAGAATTAATAAAGCAGCTACAACGATGCGATTATTTGAACCCAATTCAGGTTACTTATACTATCAAAAATGTTTTCTCTCTCTCCTATATTAATAGAAATCCTAAATTAATAGAAAAATAAGAAAATTGTACTTCTGATAATTTCCCGAGACTGAAATATCTAACCAAAAATATAGACTTAAAGAATCAAAATAAGAAAGCAATGATTTCTGTGCTGAAATTTTTACAAACATTTAGAGAAATTCTCCTACTTATTGAATTGAAAAAAATGTAAAACAGCTTAGTTATTTTCATTACATCTCATTTATATCCAGTTATTAGTTACTGTTTGTATATTGAAATGTATTTCTGAAGGAATTTATAAACAATGTGTTTTAATTGTCTGAATTTAAAAAATTATGATAAATGTTTCTCTAGTATTTTATGCTTACATAGTAGCATTTTTTCAGCATTTTATTTGATATTTGTTTTTGCTATATTATAATATGGTACAAGTAAAATGGCTAATTTACTTTCAAATTTATTTAATAATTATTGGAAACATTCGTAAGAATTATCATCTGCTTTCACAAAAACATTTCATTCTGTAATAATTACAATAAATTAATTTTGAAAAATGTTTCAAAAAAAGAGTATTTCATAAAAAAATCTCATTTTTAGTCAAGAAATACCTTAATCTTTGGTACAAATGAATTTGTGTATATTGAATTTTATATTTTGCACTAACTCAGTAATAAATAATCATTACTGAGTTAGAAAAGAAAATCATAGATTTTTGATTTATTCTTAAGTTTTTCAGAAAAAATAATTTTTGCTTACTTTTCTACAAAAGTAAATGAAAAAAAGGAGGAAAGGGGATAGTTCTTTATATAAAAATGTATTCTGATAAAATAACAATAAAAATAAGTAAATTGAAGTTTTGGTAGGTACCTTTGACTCACCACTTCTACAAGGGTAGAAAGCCAGGACTTTCTCTGGTTCTTTCCTGTGATAGGAAGTCTAGCACCTGCCTTGCACATCTCGACTCTGGCCACCTGAAATGCCTCACTTTTGTAGCGGGTAACTAGACCTTCTACCTCTGTCCTGAATGCCATGGACACCAAACTTCTGAGCATATCCTGAATTGTATGAATATACTTTGAAATGAAATCTACACCTCTCCCCGCTTTGTCATCGATTTCCTCTCCGTCAACGGATTCCAAGATTTGGTCTGACTCCGTCAGACCCTTGGAGATAAGCAACAAATTGAAGTTTAAGTAAATTATTAAATCAACAAAAGAATGATTATGATTTGTCAATTTTTAAAGTTTTTCAAAAACTTTTATTCTATTTCTCAAAAAGTATTTTCATCAATAATATTTTAATTACCGAATTCAAAACTATTCTTATTTTATGTTTCATCCTTTTTAACAAAAACCTCGTAACTTTTTTAATACATGTGTTGTAACCATATTAAAAAAATTGCTGCCTTGATTGCACATTTTTATTTATTTTATTCAAATATTAAATCTTAGTATAACTGGTTATGTATTTATATTTTATACTTGCTGCTATTAATTTATTATCTCTATAGTCAACTATTTTTATGTATTCATAGTATTCAATCTAAAATATCAAATAATGTAAACTTTTTTGTACAGGATGAAATAATGAAACAAGTATTTGAAGAAATGAAAGCTCTCTATGAAGAAAATCAAATAGATGTGTATGTATTGATTTTAAAAGTAAAAAAAAAAATTGTGTTAAATATCACTCATTTTAAAGAATATTTTTATATATTAATAACTAATAAACTCCCTGCTGTTTTTCAGGAGTGCATCAACTAATAATGAAATGCATTATCATGCTGCTGTACAACTGAGGCACACGGTTTTATTAAGGGATAGGCGATGTATTTTAGCTTATTTGTAAGAAGAATATAATTTATATCTCTATGATCATTTTATTTTTACAATTATATCTAGTATTATGTTGAACTTGTTGTTTTCTCCTATTCTTTTATTGATCATTCATTTTAATACATACTGTTATTATTTTAGGCATATTTTTACATTTATAGTTATAAAATTTAGTATGAAAAGTAATATTTCAAAAAATTATAAATATATCATAAATTTGTTTTTAGTTCCTATTTAGGTGTGTATTATATATGTGCATGGATGTTGCTAAAAAAATTGGGAATATCTTAATTTCAGTAATGTGTAATATTGCACAAACACTTAAAACTAGTTAACATTTAACTAAAATGTTCATTATATAAATAAGATTTTTTTCAAAAAATTTATACCAGACCAAAAATTAAGAAAATAATCTTAAATGTGAAAATCATGGTTTCACAGAAATTTGTTTTTCTTTACTTCAATTGTGAATTTCAGTTTAGTTTTCCAGCTACTTTGTTTTCAGATAAGGTGGCTAGAAAACGCCACAGCCACAAGAAAGTGTTCTGTATGAAATATGCATGGTTCAATTTAAAATAGAAATTAAATTTAAAACATATATATTAAATATACAATTTTGAATCAAATTTAACATTTTAAGTGATATTACGTTAATACTTTAAAAATATGTTCCATTTGATCCATATTTTCTTATTACAAGTTTTTGAAGAAATTATCTAATACTATTAAAAGCTTTATTCTGTAGCTTTTTATTATTTATATTAGTATTAAATAATAATAGTTACTTTAAAGCAAATTGAGTGAAGTTTCAAGAAAAATTTTCTTCAGATTCTTGGCTTTTAGATGCATTCTCAATAAATTATGTACTAGCATTTTTTAAATTCTTATCATCTGCTTAAATCCTTTTTTGTTTGAATAAAGTAAACTTGTAAATTTGAGCTGTAACTATAAAATATATTCTTGATATGTATAATTAGATATATAATTATGTTAATAATGCTTTGATAATTCCTTTTGTTGTAGAATGGCATTTAACAAATGTAAAAATAATTTTTGTGTGTTTTTTTTTAAGTTTTTCTAAAATTAAAAAAAATAACTTAAACAGAAAATAAAAAATGACTTTAAATCATCTCCATTGGCTTCTTATGGTAATTTCTTTTCTATTTTTATTACCAAGAAATTGCTGGAAAAAATCATAACTATAATCTACAATAAAAATTTAAAAATATCAAAACTTTATTAGAATTTTAAAGAAATTAACTATATTTTACACTGAATACAAGGTACAATCAATTTTATTAATTTAAAAAAAAGTTTTTTCAATAATTTTTTTTTTGCACCTATTCATTAAGATAACAATTGATATAATGTTAGTCTGTTTTGCACCATACATTTTTCACTTGATAAAGAATTACATTGTAGCTTGATTTTTTTCACAATTCATTTTTATTTGCATTTAAAAACTGAAATAGCTTTTTTAACTATAATGAGGCTTTTTCTTTTATAAATTACTGCCATTAGTTTTGATATCTCTTTAACATTTTTTTACTATTACTAAATATGAATGTAGGAAATCACAATTAAGAATTTTAAAAATTTCATTGCATATTGCTTCTTCTTTATTTCCAAATTATGTTAACGCTTATATTATATTTCCAAATTATGTTAAGTTATCCTTGGAATGTTATCTAATAGTTGTATTTATTTTTTTTTAGAATAAGTATATTTATTTGAAAAGTCGTTGCCATACATATTTTGAAGTACTTAATTAATAAATAGGAATCTAATAAAGATGTTTAAAAACTCTAAAATTAACCATTATTTTACATACTGTATAATTCAGTTATTTAAAGAATATAGATTATTTAAATAAAAATTTCTCTTATAGCTTTAAATTCATTAACAACTTTTGAAGTAATTAAATAAGAATTATTTTCATTAATTTCTGAAATAATTTATTTCCATTATATACAAATATAATTGAAAAATATTGCTAATTGAAAATAATTATACCCATATTTGATTAAAAATAATTTGTAAAAATAAAAAGACGAATAACCCCTGTAATTTGATTCTTGGAAATCTGTAGGATGCAAATATTGTAAGGTTATTGTAAGCTAAATTATATTTGTTTCTTATAATTGGGACATTTAAAATATAGCTTTTATCCTCTATTGTTTCAGATATCATCGCCTCGAAATGATCAGAGACATTAGATGGGGCTTTGGTACTGTTTTACCTCCAGATGTGCGCTCATGTTTATCAGAAGCTGAAGTAAGAAAATATTTTATCAAATAAATTGTCTCACATCATGTATATATGAATTTCATAAGAAACATTAATGTGAGTTGTAATATTTTTAGTTGCTTAATATTTGCAATATTAATTCATATATTTTAATTTTACAATAACAAAACCCCTTTTTCAAGTACATTCCATTCAAGACAAGGATTAAAATTTGTAAGTATATAGCTAGCAAATAGGTAGTAATTCCGAAATATTTGAAGTTAGTTCTAAATTGGAAAAAATCACAATTTTTAAATACTTTTTTTTCATTCTTACATTAATCTAAATAATTCAGTATCATTATGTTTTATTATTATTTATATTTTTTTAAAATTGTTAAATGAAATCATATATTTACATTAGTATTAAATTGTTTAACAGTAGCTTAATTATTTAAATCTAATAAGAATCCATGAAAGCAAATAAAATTATTAGGAGAAACTTCAAAACTTTATCTAATTTCAAATAGAGAAAACCAAAATTTTAAATATAGCAAGGAACATGTAGAGGAATCGTAAAATTTCAAACCAAGTTGCAACATAGACAAATTAGCTTTGTCTTACTTAATTCATTATTAGAGAAAAATGTTTTTATCAATAACTAAATACTTCTGAACTACTATTGAAATTTATACAAATTTGAAATATTAAAATTTTATTGTTTCATACATTATCATAGTTATGCTAAAATAGCCAGTGTTTCATACATTGTAAAATTTCTTCAAATAAAATCATTAACAAATTATCAGAAGTATAAGAGTGAGATTTTCAGTTTTTTTAATGCCTTTAAACCTTTATAAAGTGTTTTATAAATGTAATTTTAACTATAAGAAATGAATAAAAGTAACTGGTATAATATTTCTTTTTCTTTATTTGTAAATATTGTGACTTTTTACGTTGTGATGAATATATATGACTATTCAAAGAATGCTTTGAAACTATTCGATATAACTATTCGAAGAAAGCTTTGAAAACTGTTTAAAAAAGGTTAAAATTCTTTATATATTATTTTTAGGGAAGTATGAAATTTTTAAAATTTGAAATTCCCCATAACATGCACTTTTATAACTGATAAGGGTATACATAATAGAAATTTTGAAATTGTCTTGCATTTTCTTTCATTTACATTTAAAAAAAAAATTAGATTGGTATTAGTGTTAGATACTGTTTAATGAAAGATTATACTTTGTTAAACTAAAAAATATATTTAAAATATAAAAATGAATAGTTTTAATTACAATAAGTCTTTATATATATATATATATATATATATATATATATATATATATATATATATATATATATATATATATATATGTGTAATTTAATAGATAATTTTTAATTTTCATAAGTTCTTACTACAGCATAGTATGCTTGTGATTGGTGCTCCATTAATATTCACATAATTTTTTCATTTAGTCATGGTAATATTTTCACTGTAGTCAATAAATTCAATTTTATCTTTAGGTTAATTGGTTTTCGTCATATAATCGTAACATTGCAAGTTATATGGCATCTATTGGTGGAATTGGTATTGATTTATTTGCAAATTTGCAACCACCTAAATCTTTATACATACAGGTAACATTTGTTTCACATATTTAATTTTTAAACATTATATTTTTAACTTACAAATTTAATCATTTATATTTTGTTATATACTTATTAAATAATCATATAAATTGTCATTTTTTATTATTTTTAATTAAACAATTTACATTTAATATTTTTATAATTAAATTTAATTGCAAAATTATTAAGTACATGTAAGATTTATGAACATATTTTTTTCACCATGTGCTTTCAGTTTTATATGTGCTCTTTGAACTATCTAATCTTAAAGAAACTCATGTTTTAGTTATAATAGTAATTTAATCTCTAAATGGGAATATTTTTTTTAAGTTATAAATATAGCATGTTGTAAACAAAAAATATTTCTAAAGAAACACAAAATAAATTTTTTGTTTTTTATTTAATTTCAAAAGGGTAGAGGGAAATAAATAAGCCAAATTAGTTAATTTCTCAATTTACTTCAGGGGAAATTATTTGTTACTGTAGATTTTCAATAGCAATAATACCTAATATTTTGATATTCAAAGTAAAAGCTTTGAAATTCATCAAAACCTCTGGTAGGTAAACAAACAGGAATTTTTGGAAACCTTTATAAAATTCAGACTAAATTATATTCTTTTGTGTCTTGTATTTTATGTTTATGAATGCATTAAAAATCAATACTACGTTTAAAAAAATAACTGATAATTTTTTTCATTTAGTATTTTTGAATCTGTTTCAGTGTTATTAAAAAATTATTAGATATTTTGAGTATAGTTAAACAAAAATAAGATATCAATTTTATTCAGTTTGATTGACATTAAATATGGAGCAGTTATTGCTCAATAAGCATATTATAATGTATTGTTACAAATTTGTAAATAATGATTATATTTGTCTTAAAATATCTCAGACAGATCAGAAATTCTCACATTTTGGGCAAAAATTGCGGTATTTAGACGTGTTGTAGTTTAAAAGCGGATTTCCTAATGATTTGGCGACTTGGCGACAGTTGGCGAGATTCTTGGCGACTTGGCGACGGTTGGCGAGATTTTTGGCGACTTGGCGAGAAATCGATACTTCTGGAAACATCCATCACCTAAGCTCTAGGACCAATATTTTTCGAGATAGCCTAGAAGCTTCCAGAGCCTTGGCGAAATTGGTAGATTTCTCCGCCAAGTCAGGTATAAATACCGCAGCCCGACATGGAAGTAGTAGATAGAGTATTGTGAAGACAGTCAGTGAGTGAATACGCGCGATTAGTTGTGACTGCTAGTTGTTCTCTGTCTGAGGTATTTGAGACCTGTGATTAGAAGCTGTTTCTTATTATTCTATCTGACGAATTGTAGCTGTGATTGTTACAGCGGGAATTTCGTTTACCTTGTGAAATTTTTACGAATAAAAGTCTTGTGTTCATTAAGTGGTTGCTTTATTCAACTCTCAATCGACACGAACCCGTGAAGCTCGGTACAACTGGTGTCAGAATCGGGGTTGAAGAGTTGATGCAGCGTGTCACAAGAAAAATGGATATGGATTTAATGAAAAGTCTTCTCGAAAAATTAGCGGAGCAGATGGCTGAGATGAAAACTGAGATGAAAGCTGGACAAGAAGAGATGAAAGCTGGACAAGAAGAGATGAAAGCTAGACAAGAAGAGATGAAAGCTGGACAAGAAGAGATGAAAGCTGGACAAGAAGAGATGAAAGCTAGACAAGAAGAGATGAAAGCTGGACAAGAAGAGATTAAAACCGAGATGATGAAAGAGATAAAATCTGGACAGGAAGAGATGAAAGCTGGACAGGAGGAGCTTAAAAAGGAACTTAAGAAGGACATTGTAAGTGTTAAAGAAGAATTCTCCAACATCATTCAGGAGAAGATGAATGCAATGGAAGATAAGGTAACTTCAGTAGAAACTAAAGTTCTGGAGATAGAAGAAAACGTGGAAGAAGCATTAGACAATATCAATAAGGAGATTGAAAGCTTGAAGAAACAAATGTCAAACAGACATGAGGAACCCAACGTGACATTTGTGCCTTCTCTAGCCAATATTAAACTCTCAACATTTGATGGGAAATCATCCTGGCAAGTATACAAGACCCAGTTTATGATGGTAGCGGAAGCTAATGGATGGAATCCCCGAGCCCAAGCTTTTCACCTGGCGGCTTCTTTAAGAGGAGACGCGGCTGACATCCTCGAGACGCTTCCGGAGGAGCAGAGGCACGATTTCCAAGCCCTATCGAGTGCGCTTGAGCTGCGGTTTGGAGATAAGTGCACTAAAGAATATAGCAGACTACAGTTAAAGTCCCGCTATCAAAAAGCGGGTGAAAGTCTTCAAGAATTGGCTGCCGATATTCAGCGACTTTCCCATCTAGCATTTTCGGACTGCCCAGCTGAGACACGTCAAGATCTGGCTCTCCATCACTTCATCGATAGTGTGAGGGATCCGGAGATACAGAAAACACTTAGACTCGCCGATGTCAAAGATATTGGATCTGCCCTATTCTACGCACATAAGATAGAGGCTGCCCAGCAGGCCGCGCGTAAAGACCGGCACTCAATCAGAGCCGTCTCTACTACTGATAGGGACTATGATCTCAGAAAGCAAATCGAAGATCTGCGGCGAAAATTCCGTAACTTAGAAATGAGTAAAGGTGGCAGAAACACGAAAATTCAGTGTTGGTCTTGCGGTGCAGTCGGACACGTTCAGAGAGACTGCCCGAAACGAAAAGATGGTGGAAATGATCTTCGTCAGAAGCCCCATTTCAAATTGTTTCATATTTCTTCCGTAAGTAGCGGCGACAACGGACTTTTCGTTATGGGACATGTCAACGAAGTTCCCTGCAGAATGATAATCGATACTGGAGCCAACGTAACTATCATTAGGACAGATTTGGCTCGCAAACTTGGTGAGAAACTTATCTGGACGCCGCCCTGCATTACCCTCCAAACTGTGACAGGTGATAAGATTAAAGTGCATGGAAAAGTCAAGCTAAACATTGCATTTGGTAATGCCGTTTACCATCATATGGCATATGTCGCTGATATAAATGACGAATTTATTCTTGGATTGGATTTCCTCAAAGAAAACAATTTCAAGTTAGATTTTAAAAATAATGAACTACACTCATGTTCTGAAGACATAACGATTTTTAAGACGAAGTATTCAGATATTAAATCAGTCCATCATATAACTGCAAAGAGTGAAACAACATTACCACCAAGAACTGAGACAATAGTTTCCGGAGCTCTTTCAGAAGATAATAATTTTCATTATGGATTGACTGAATATCCAGATTCCGACAATAGCGTTAAAGGAATACTAGTGGCTTCTTCACTCGTCGATCTTTCACGAAATGTAATCCCGGTAAGAGTTGCTAATCTAAGTAATAAGGTAAAACTTATAAAAGAAGGAGAAGTGCTAGCGACTTGCACTCCAGTGACCTGTATTAACCGAAATTGTCAAGCCACACTATCTGAGCCTCCTGACACTCTAATTGATGAACTCCTTCAGAGAGCAGAGTTAGATGATAAACAGAGGAATGCTGCAAGAAATTTATTATTAGAATTCGGAGATCTCTTTTCCAAGAAATCAGATGATGTTGGGCGAACCAAATTGACGCAGCACCGAATCAATACAGGAAATCATCCACCCATTAAACAACACCCGAGAAGATTGCCATTCGCAAAGCAGGAAGAGGTGGACAATCTTCTGATGGAAATGCAGCAGAATGACATTATTGAGCCATCAGAGAGTCCTTGGGCTTCGCCTATTGTTTTAGTTCGGAAGAAGGATGGTTCTACCCGATTCTGCGTTGACTATCGTCGGTTAAACAACATCACTAAAAAAGATAGTTACCCTCTTCCTAGGATTGACGATACACTTGATGCTTTATCCGGAAAACAATGGTTTTCGACTTTGGATCTCAAGAGTGGTTATTGGCAAGTAGAGATACATCCTGAGGATCGAGAAAAGACTGCATTCACCACAGGACAAGGACTTTGGCAGTTCAAGGTTATGCCATTTGGGCTTTGCAATGCACCTGCAACGTTTGAGCGCCTGATGGAGACAGTATTACGAGGACTTTCCTACGAAGCCTGTTTGGTATATTTGGACGATATCATTATTGTAGGGCGCACATTCGAAGACCATTTAAGAAACATCCGAAAGGTGCTGGAAAAATTAAAAATGGCCAACCTGAAGCTGAATCCTTGCAAATGTAATCTATTCCGACGTGAAGTAAGCTATCTGGGACACATTATCTCTGCTGAAGGTGTAAGAACAGATCCTGAAAAGATCTCCGCAGTTAAGGACTGGAGTCGTCCAAAAGATGTCCACCAATTAAGAAGTTTTCTTGGACTATGCACATATTACAGGAAATTTGTTAAGGGTTTTTCAAGTATTGCCAGACCTCTTCACAAGTTGACAGAAGTTAAACAGAAATTTCTATGGACAGATGAATGTGAGAAAGCTTTTAAACAACTGAAGGAGGCATTGACATCTTCGCCCGTTCTTGCATATCCCCAGCCCGAAAAATTATTCATTTTAGATACGGATGCCAGCAACGAAAATATCGGAGCTGTTTTGTCGCAAGAAATTGATGATAAAGAATATGTCATTGCTTATTGGAGTAAATGTCTATCGAAACCAGAGCGGAATTACTGTACAACCAGGAAGGAATTGCTGGCAATCGTTAAAGCCATAGAACATTTCCACCATTATCTCTATGGAAGAAAGTTCTTGCTCCGGACAGATCATGCATCTTTAACCTGGCTTTTAAATTTTAAAAATCCAGAAGGACAGGTTGCCAGATGGATTCAACGACTCCAGGAGTTTGACTTTGAAATACGTCATCGCAAAGGAACTCTTCATGGAAATGCTGATGCACTATCAAGGAAGCCGTGTAATGAAAGCTGCCGATACTGTTCTAGAGTAGAGAAGAACTATCAGCTGATAAATACTTCGGTACGCCAAGTTACTGTTTCACCTCCATCAAAACCAGACCCATGGAGTGATGAAGGACTTAGGGAAGCCCAAAAAGAAGACCCAGATATAAATCCAATTCTTGAATTGAAAGAATCTTCTAGTATGAGACCAAGTTGGCAGGATATCTCCACCTACAGTCCTGCGACTAAGCAATATTGGGCTCTTTGGGACTCACTCCATATAAGAAATGGTGTCTTATACAGGAAATGGGAGTCCGATGATGGACGTAATTTCAAATGGCAGCTTGTTCTTCCAAAATCAAGAATTTCAGATGTTTTGAAAGAATTGCACAGTAGCTCAACTGGAGGCCACTTCGGAGTAATGAAAACTCTACAGAAAGTTCGAGAACGCTTCTATTGGAGCAAAACGAGACAAGATGTAGAGAAATGGTGCCAATCTTGTGATGACTGTGCGGCACGTAAAGGACCGAAGAAACGTAGCCGAGGAAGGTTGCAGCGGTACAACGTAGGAGCACCTTTTGAGAGGATAGCATTGGACATTTTGGGTCCTTTACCACGATCCTCAAATGGCAACAAATACATACTAGTTGTCATGGACTACTTTACTAAGTGGCCTGAAGCGTTTGCAATCCCCGATCAAGAGGCGACTACAGTAGCCGAGGTTCTAGTGCAACAATGGGTTTCCAGATTCGGCACACCCTTACAAATCCATTCTGATCAAGGGACAAATTTCACCTCTGTTGTGTTTAAAGGAATGTGTCAAATTCTCGGAATAGACAAGACGCAGACCACGCCACTACACCCACAATCGGACGGCATGGTAGAGAGGTTTAACAGAACCATCTTGAATAACCTCTCCCTTATGGTTTCCAGAAATCAGCAAGATTGGGATTTGAAGCTACCGCTGTTTCTGCTTGCATATCGCAGTGCTGTCCATGAGACTACCGGATATACTCCTTCACAGATGCTCTTTGGTCGCGAACTTCGTCTCCCTTGTGATCTTCAGTTTGGTCGTCCACCGGATACATCTTCATCGCCAGAGGAATACCTTCGAGACCTTCAGGCACGTCTTGAAGATGTCCATAACTTCGCTCGAGACCGAATCAACCTGACGACCGAAAGAATGAAGACAAGGTATGACACAAGAGCGACGGGACATGAATTCCAAGAAGGTGACAAAGTTTGGTTGTGGAACCCGATTCGACGTAAAGGACTTTCTCCAAAGTTGCAAGCCAACTGGGAAGGTCCCTACACAGTCCTAAAAAGACTGAACGACGTCGTGGTTCGTATAAGAAAATCATCTGCTTCAAAACCAAAGGTAGTACATTATGATAGATTAGCTCCTTATCGTAATGTAGAGTAAAAATCAGTAGACCATGGTCTGTTTGTAAATAGTATAGATAATTTTAATCTTTTCTATTTTCTTGTATTTTTAGTGTATGTAATGTGCTCTGTATCCTCTTGAAATGTAAATTCTTTTATATTAAATTTAGCCTCCTATCAGGGGATTGTACTGCCCGGGACGTGCAGTCCTTGAGAGGGGGCAATGTTACAAATTTGTAAATAATGATTATATTTGTCTTAAAATATCTCAGACAGATCAGAAATTCTCACATTTTGGGCAAAAATTGCGGTATTTAGACGTGTTGTAGTTTAAAAGCGGATTTCCTAATGATTTGGCGACTTGGCGACATTTGGCGATATTCTTGGCGACTTGGCGACGGTTGGCGAGATTCTTGGCGACTTGGCGAGAAATCGATACTTCTGGAAACATCCATCACCTAAGCTCTAGGACCAATATTTTCCGAGATAGCCTAGAAGCTTCCAGAGCCTTGGCGAAATTGGTAGATTTCTCCGCCAAGTCAGGTATAAATACCGCAGCCCGACATGGAAGAGTAGTAAGTAGAGTATTGTGAAGACAGTCAGTGAGTGAATACGCGCGATTAGTTGTGACTGCTAGTTGTTCTCTGTCTGAGGTATTTGAGACCTGTGATTAGAAGCTGTTTCTTATTATTCTATCTGACGAATTGTAGCTGTGATTGTTACAGCGGGAATTTCGTTTACCTTGTGAAATTTTTACGAATAAAAGTCTTGTGTTCATTAAGTGGTTGCTTTATTCAACTCTCAATCGACACGAACCCGTGAAGCTCGGTACAGTATGTTTAGATAAATTTACATTATAGGAATTCTCCATTATTTTAGGTTATTTCTTAGCATTCTCGCAATCTTACTGAAAGCAAATTTTTCTTAAATTTCATTTTCTATTGATAATAAAAGAAATGCGTGTTAATTGTTATTTACATAAATCTAACTAATATTCTTTTAACATCAAAATTAGAGCAGCAGTCTTTTCTTTTTCTCATAAATTTAATTTTTAACTGAATATATAACTTAAATTATGTATAGTTTTAATGCTTTTTACTTCTAAAAATCTTAGGAATGTTACCATATTTGTGACCATAACTTTATATATTTAGGATTATGTCTGCTTGTCATTTTGACAATTTTCTAAAAACAAAAGATAAATTCTATTTTTGTAAAATTAGTGATGAAAGAAACAGTATAGTGCTTCTGTCTTATCAAAGGGCAAAAAAAGCAAAAGTCAAAGGGCAAAAATTCTCATGAGTATTCTACACCTAATCTGTCTAATAAAAAAAACTTCTTGAGTTTTGTTGTTTTACAATTTGATCTAATATCCATGTTTACATCATGCTCTAATACCCATGTTATGTTTTATAGTTTGATCTAATATCCATCTAATTAATATTTTGAATCACGTAATCAGAAATTATTCAGTAAATTCCCCATGACAAACATTCTCCAGTTTATATATATTTATATTTTGCCTTAGCCATGATAAATTCATGGATAATATGCACAGAGAAACTGGATATAATATTATCTGTTGTGTTTTATTTTGTATGTTTGAGGATGAAAGATGCAAATATGATCAAAATTTCTATAATTTAATAACTTTTTTCAAAAGAGAATTATAGGATACTTACAAAAAGTGATTTTCCTTTCATTTAGAATATGCAGTCAAAATGACTACTCATCACAGTTATAGTTAATTATGATATTCTTGTAATTCAATCTGTGTACTTTGCAAATTAAATAATCTCAATGATTAACAAACAATAAGTTTAATGAGCTTATTTCATAATAAAACTAATGTTTAAAAATTTATTAAGTGCTAGAAAGTTTAAAAATATTGTTTTAAAAATTATTTCAGTCATTTGTTTCATTACCTTTTGTTACTATTTGTCTATTCTCTTTCAATAATTTTATTATAATCCTATAAAGTCAAAAATGTGTAAAACAAAATATTACATAAAAATAAATTTGAAAAAATTGAATAAGTAAAAATAACTAAAAAGTTAAATTTTGCATAATACACTAGTAAAAAGTGTGGTTCCTATTTCATTTAAAATATGCAGTCAAAATGATTAATCATCCTAGTTATAGTTATACAGAAAATGCTATTATGCTAGAGTTAAAGATGTAGGTTATCTCATTCAAATCTTTCACACATAATATGATAACCATTTATAATGCAAAATGTATAATTTTATGCAATTTTCTTTGTTATTCGAGTATTCAAATCCTGTCTTGGGCATGGCTGTTTGTAGTGATTCGGAATCCACTTTAAGCTGTAGATCTCACTCTAATTATCACTCATGTGTAAAATATGACCATTGAGCAAAATCAAACATATTATAGTATATGTTTGATTGTACTAAATTCTCACATGCATTTTAAATGTTTGTTGTGATATGAAGCTCTAAAATAAATTGTGTTTCTCAAACAAAAAAATTATTAAATGTTCTGAATTACATTTCATCTTATTTTATTATTCATAAGGAAATATTTTTATGTAGAATAATAATGTTGCATATTTTTTAAATATTCCTACATTTTTGTAAAGTGAGTATGGTTATTTTTATGATTTTATCCAATTTTTTAGGTTACTTAAAATTTGTAATGAATAATTAATTTTGTATATTGAAAAATATTAAATATTAGCTTGGAATTCAAATAAAATTTTAATATTTTGTTTTAGGTGAGATGCCTTTCTGAATATGGCGATTTTGAGACAAGTGATGGAACAGTAGTTTTAACAAAGAATAGCACAGTAAGTTTTTAAATTCATTTTTTCAGACCAAATTCATAAATTTTTATAAAACAACTAAATTAAGCAAATTGAAATATTGTTTTTCAACATTATGAATTTGACATTAAATATAATATAATAATTATAAGAGATTCACTCAGATAATTTAAATTTTTCAGCATTTCTTACAACGAAAGGATTGTGAAAAGTTAATCCATCAAGGAATTTTGGAGCATATTACTGTATAATCATTTACATTTAATGTTTATTTATTGAACTTTTTATGTGAAATTATTGTATGTTTTAATGTATTAATGAAATATTAATCTCATTCTTTTATTATTTGATTAAAAAGCAATAAATTTTTATTGAAAGAATAATTTTTTAGCTTTGGTACCTATAGCTAATATCCTATTTTATGAAACGATAATTGCATTCTGTTTTCTTATAAATTAAATAAATTTTTTTATACATAAAAATTTCAAAATTAAACTATATAATTTATTTCAATTCAAAATAATTAACTAGTTTGACATGTATAAAATATTTAATTATAATTTTATAATCATTCAGTTTTGTATAACTGTAACCAAAAAGTTTTAAGCATTATAAATTTTGTTTGCTTATTAAATGTGTTTAAATTATTTGTACTATATTCAATATTTCATTCCTTTAAATATGTTTTCTTTTTTTTAAATTTTGATTGAAGAAATAAAAATATACTTATATAATATACAGTATATATTTCTTTCTTTACTTAAAACAATATGAACTTTCTTGTTTTTATTTACTTCATTTTAGAATTGTATAATGATTTATGTGATGTGGTTTATGAGGTAGCATACTGTACAGTTGAAGTTGCACATCATTAGGAAAACATGTAAATAAATAGCCATTTTTTATATTTTAATCTCTATTATAGTGGAGCTTTCAGTAATAGAATGTTTAGCATTTAACCTAGGGATAGTAATACTTTCAAAATTGAGAATCTAATATTATAAAATAAGAAAAAGTTTTTCAGTAAAATTGTTTGTATTGAAATTGAAAACCGAAAAAATAAGGTACAGATAAAACAACATGTATTAAAAAAATTTATTCTTAACACATAATGAAAAAAAGTAAAAAATGGAATGCAGTCATAAAAATTATTTAAATACAAGAGGAACTAAGCATACAACCAATATTTATAATAAATGCATTCAATAAATATAAGTACTTATTTTGCATATTTTGGCATATAAAGTGTCATTTTATAATCCACACATTTTACAGATTTTTTTCAATATATTGAGCATATAAAATTCAAATGAATTATGTAATGAAACTTGCTTCATCAGCAACTAATATTTTATAAACATTTCTTCAATACATTTCATTAATTAGGTTTTACATTTGATCAAAATATTCATAAATATTTGTACTATTGACGATAATTAGAAAAGTCCTTTTAAATTTAATGTAATGAAAATTCAAAATGAAAATATTTGTTACTGCTGTATTAATATTTCGTACTCCATAAATATCACAGAAAATCCTTTCAAATTAAATGATTTTGTTGCTATCAATTATAATTTGAAAAATTACTTTGCAAAGGAATTTGTAAGTAAAATAAATTTATGTAGTTGGATTACATTTTTTTATTTATCTTGGTAAAAATTTCATTAATTTAAAATATTTTCGAACTACAGGTACTTGAATTTGATTCTACTGAAAAGTTCCTCTAAAAAGCATTTTTTAAAGCTGTACAAAATTATTATCTGAAAGAAAGAAAATATATAGAGAGCAAATTATTCACAATTTCCTATAATTTCTTTATTATACTTGAAAAGACTGGTAGATTCAAAGAAAAATATTAGTGTTTGTTCAACAAGTGCTGTTTAGTTGTAATAATTTTGTAATAATTTAATGTAATAATTTTGTTTAGTTGTAATAATTATCACATATTTGACTGTGGCTGCATGTTGACTATAGATTTTGTACAACTAATAATATATATAATTACTAGATAAAAATTAATCATGATAGAGTAATACTTGAAAGACTATCAAAAACATAAAAATGATACATATAAAAAATAATTTAAATGAAAAAATTATTAAAAACATTACACAATGTAATGCAATTTTCTTGTGAGGGGGGAGAAAAAGGGAAAAAGCAATTATCTGTAATTAGTGATTATATATATTGACCATATATTGAATACAATAGCCTTCATCTTTTTTTCAACATTTTAAATAACTAATAAAGCTTCAACAATTTGTTTACTTACGGAATTTACCGCCAACCAAATTAATACATACTACACAATATTTTTTGTGAAATAAAACATACTCTATAAATGTTCATGTATTAATATAATACTTAAAATTTAATTCACAATATTGAGATTAAATAAACCATTTTTTCTGTTTGCTATATCATTACAATCATACAAAACTTCTTACTTTGATTTATTTAAAATAAATAAAATTACACTAAATTTCATTAAAAAAATGATCTTTATAAGCAAAATACCCAGTGTTCATATTTGAAATCATCTGTGTACAGTATTATGCAGTTTAAAATAAAAATAGCAAATAATTTAAATCTTAGCACTTTAAAAGTTACTAAAAGACAAGTTATCAAACCAAAAAAATTTTAACAAGCAAGAGAAAATATACTGTCGAAAAGGATAACATGTTTGCCATATATTTTTAGTGTTATTTCAGTTTATCAACTTTCAAACATTGCTAATGCTTTCAATAAATCTTTATGTACTTTCTGTAAAAAACATTTTAATGGCAAGATTCATGGTGGTAAATACCTATATTTCAAAACTTCATCTTTATATAATTATATAAAGTAATATAATCTATTTTAAGCCAGTTCTGAGGCTTAAATTTGAAGAAAAATATCAAAAGATGAATCTGCCTTAGTTAAAAATTGCATTGAAATAATGAAAATAAAGACACATTATATATTCTAGTATTGAGCAACCAACAACTTGAATGTATATGAAAATTAATTAGACAAAAGTGGTAATTTTTCATGTGTATAGTTTCAATTGATATAAATATTCAGGGAAAACATTTAAACATGTAAAATTAAATTATAAACAATTACTAATACATCAATATGCAGCAATAGTTACATGTCACATATAAAATGCAAAAATACGATTCTATATCATGAAAAATAATTTTTCAAATTGTTTTACATTTTGATATGTTAATATTTTGCAGTAATATAATAGCTTGGTAAATGTGTGAATTTTTATGTAATATGTTTCTTATTTTTTTTAAAGAAATTTAAAACATCACTATAAAAATTTATATTTTAATGGTTGTGTTTTGTACAAAACTGCATTATTTTTTCTAAATAGTTTGAACAATGTACACAAAATTAGCTAAATAATATAAATCTGCTACAATTATTAAAAAAAATGTGTTTGAATTTTTAAAATATGTTAATTCAATTTATGAACTTTTTGTCAAAAAGTTAATTACATCATTATAATTATTTTAACAAACATAAAATACTTATAAAATTTTATAAATAAATTTATGAATGCATGACAATATAATAATGCTTTTTTTTAAAAAAAATACAATATTAAAAGCAATAACTTTTTGAATTGTAATAATTAATTCATAGTGCTTTTATTCAGAACTGCCCATAATAATGTTGATCTTCACATCATGCAAAAGCTTATATGAACAGAGGAAGCACAAATATATTAATTTTTATAACAGTAAAAAATTCTTATAATGTGACAAATCTAATGATTTCATAAAAATATAGAGGACTCTTGAATTTTATGAGCAGCTCTGCAACTCTTAATTAAAAATTTTAATTAAATTAATTTGCATAATTTTTAAGCTCTTGGTTTAGATGTTGGTGTAACATTTTTCACATCAAAAAGTTTACGCACAAAATATACTTGTAAAGTGGAAGTCAAGAAAATAACGACACATTGTGCTATAGACCAATTCTGTACATAACTATGGTTACTGTCAACAACATACCAATCTTTAGACAACAGTCTACGTGTGTGATCTTGATATTTCAGCATTTCACCTATTCGGCCATCCACAGACTGTAATGTGTTCTAGTAAAATGCATATATAAATTTTATTGATCTTATAGTAAAATATATAATGATGAAAATATTCAAAAATATTTTAAAATATTTTTGATTGTTAATCTAATATTATTTTAACGACAAAATTAAAAAGATAAATGTCAAGTACTAAAAAAATTAGATTAAAATATATTTAAATTTTACAAAATATCCTTTACATATTATAAACTTTCCCATCCCCTTTTTTCATTAAAAATCTACCAGAGTTATTAGTATATTACTTGTATAATGTATTGTATACAATATTAATAAAATCTTTCTATAATAAACTGTTTCTAGAAAATGTGTCCTTTACATTTTTAATTTATATTGGGTTAAAATATTTAGACATTTTTATCTCATATGCTTTGTTGAAAAATAACTGATTTTCATTTGAAAGTATTAAAAATAATTTAATCTACACTCACATATAGTTGTATTTAATGCATTGGTTTTTATATACGTTTTGTATAGCACTTATCTTAACCTTTGTAAAATAATACATTTATCTTTAATTATGTGCACATGTTTAAATTTTATTACCTGATTCAGTTTTCCATTGATGACTTTATATTAATTTTCTTATTTAATTTTTTTAATTCTTGTTAACACTGTAATGTTTAAGTTAAACTTTAAAAAATGATTGTATTAAAATTTCGAAAAAAGTCATATATTTTATAGATCCTTTCAGTTTATAAGTTTTGTATTTATGATTCATGTATTTTTTTTTTAAAATTAACTAAAACTTTCCAAAGTGTTTGATCATTTGGGAAAATAATGTTTTGACTTTCTGTACATCTTTTGTTTAAAAAAAAGTTAAGTATACAAATTTTATATGCTTTAATTTAACTTAGAATTTGAAATCAATTCTTTTATGAATAAATTAGTCATTTAACATTTGATAGTAACAGTTTGCATATGAATAACTGTGTATAGAGCTTTGTTCACCTTAATATTTTTCTATTAGATCAGTAAACAAATGTCATTGATAAAATATTGCTTATATAAGTCATTACACATTGTGCAACTCTCTCACTAATATGAAAATTTTTTCTGTGATTTCTTAATATTTTAAAAGTATCCAACTTTTTTTTCTATTTAGTTAACTAGGAAATAAGTCTAAGAAATGTAAAAAATAAAAATAAAACTTTTTTACTTAGATATAAAAATAACTAATTTTCTTCATTAAGCTTTTTATTGGATTGTGGTGATCAAACTTTCGCTTGATTGGTTTTGTTTTCAAAAATAAGTTATGTTGTTATTGTAAAGCAATATTTTTCCTACTTATATAAGAGAACATAAAAACTTAGTAATTGAATTCAAGAAAGGACCTTAATACCTTAAAAATATTAATATATTTATACATAAATTCTGCATTTTTTACCTTTAAAATAGATATAAAAAGAAAGACTTACAGTAAAATTAGCAACAGTTACATCTAAATCCTCAAGTTCTTTCACATAGTCTTCCCATTTATCACGCTTGAAAGCATTTACATACATGCTGACTAGTTTAGATGCAAATCTTGAGAGGGAATTATCAATACACAAAAGGTAATATCCTGGGATTAAGAAATTATGGAAAAATAAACAGATACATTTACATAACATAGCATTTACATAAAATTTGATTTCTTTCTCAACATTTTTTAATCGATACTAAAAAATTACTAATAGAATGAAATTCTGCATACAAATCTAATGTAGAATTTAGTACTATTCTGTATTATTATAATACATATTAAATTAATCTTTTCTGCTTAAATACAAAATTGTACAACATTACAAATTTTACTCATACCAAATATTTAATATTTATTTTTTATTAATTATATAATGTTTGCATCGAAGTTCAATGTTTTAATTAAAAATTACTTTTTCACTATATTTATTTTTAAAAAAATACGTATTTATACAGGAGTTTTTCTTCAATCGAAAGATATTTTATTAGTTTAAATTTTAGACATTAATATTAAAACTAAATTTAGATGAAAACTTGTTTTGATTAAAAATTATAAGCCATGTAATTTTTATTTAAATTTTATGTAATTTTTATTTAAAAATACCTTAAACTTCACTTTATTGAAAAATATTCATTAAATAAGTTAATATTCATTGCATAATATTATTAATTTTTAATTAAAAATTATCTCATGAAAAATATAAAAAGCCTATATTTACTTAACACTATATAAATCGTTTTCAGAATTTTATCCAAGGACTTTAATATTAAGAATGTTGATCATATTTTTATTATCATTTTGAGAAAACCAAAATGTGTATTAATAAAATATAGAAATATAGTTCCTTTTAAATTAGGCCAATATTTAATTTTATATAAAAAAAGTTTAAGTTACATTGCTATGGTAATTATATCAGTTCATTATGAACAAATGTATATTATAACAACAAATGTATATCTTATTGTATTTGATTTAATAATACTTCAAATTATTCATCGAAATTTTTGTATTTGTACCATATTGTTATCTAATATTAATTAAAATTTGCAGCTGGTCATGAAAAATATTTCACTAAAATCTAGACAGTTAAAGATTTTAATGCTTTAATTATTTGTTTAAGACCAAAATATGGTAAGAATAAATTTTTCAATTAAATATATGTACCTCACCAATTTATTAAGTGAATATATAATTTGATCTAATCTAAAACAAAAAGTGAATTTGTTGCATTGATTATGATTTACAAATAGAGATCATATAAATATTACCACCAGGCTCAGCCGACTGCTCTTCATATTCAGCATTTGGCTTCCAATAGTAGGGAAGAACCAATTGTCCGTTAGGATGTCTGACAGCAAAACCTGCCATACCATCTCCACCTCGCATCACCTTGAATAAATATGAAATTAACTGCATGTATGATGCAATTAGTAACAAAATTTTAAAAAAACCAGGGAAAAATTTAGAAATAGAATTGAGTAAATCCATCATCAATATTATTAATTTGCATATGTTAGTTGCAGAATGCTGAAGTTAATTTGTATGTACTTCTGCATTATATATTATTTATTTGTATTTATAAACACTTTTGAAGATACTTATTTAAACATTTGTACGCAAATGATGAATATGCATTAGGAAATGAAGGTAATATTTTAAATTTTTTATCTTTTGAAGTGAAATACATATGAAATACTAAAATGTTCTAGTATATGATTGAATTTAAATATTTAAAAATATTTTATCATTTGTACAAGAATTTTTAAAATATATAACTTCAAACTAATCTATGATGTTAAACGAACGTATCAAGATTTTGATTTGTACTAGATAACTGATACAAATCAAGTTTAATTTGTGATTTTACATCTGTTTTCTAAAAATGTGCATTGCATTTGCATAATATTGAGAAGTTAAAGCTACAAATTTGGGAATTTTTTTAAGTTTATTATTAACAGATTAATATTTTTGTGCTTTAAATCCTGCTCTTTTTATTTTTTCCTTTTGGTTGTATAAATAAATGTAACATATTCTCTGAAAACATTCTCTAAGTACTTGCTTTTAATCAAGTATTCTGTGTGTTCTATAATGTATCTTCATCAGTGATTTTAAGTAAAATTTGATTTGTATGTTGTTTTCCTTTGTAATATGAATCACTGGATATTTTTTTGAAAACGCGTGTGAGTATATATCATTATTCACAATTTTGTTAGGCCTTTAATCAAATCCATCAAATAAAATTATCAAGTATAGTATTTTTACAAAATTTCTATAGCTGTATCGTGAATTTCTGAGTTTTACCTGTAATAAAACTTTGTGCATTACGTTTTCAAACTTTTTATTTACTATTTTTAAACAGGAATAGAAGCACGAATATGAAAGAAAAAAAAGAATGTAATTTTATTTAAAAATTTAAGAATCCCTAAATTGGTAACTGAAAAGTTGGAATGCATGACTAATAAAACAGAAAATAATCACAAGTGTAGAGAATATTTAATGTATCTTCTTCACGTGTGTGTGTGTTTGTTTTATTTTCTGAAATCATAACATGAAAAGTCACGGTTTCTTACAGTCTCTTACGGTTTTTAATTAACATATCAAAATTTGTTCTAATTATCCGTACATATGTATGGATTTGCTTAAGATAATATACATTAGATTGGGAAGTCAAAGTCAAATTGAATTTAAATTAAAACTAGAAATGTAATGTTTAAGTCAACGAATCCCAAGAATGATTCAAATAGAATATTTTTTCATTTACATAATATCTCTCAATTCCAGTACATTTTCATCACTTTGAATCTTGAATTCTCACATAATACATTATGTAATTCAAAATGTTTTTAAGAACAATGTACTGAAACCAAGCAAGTTTTTTCGTTAAAAATGTAATATCATTAATTGAAAGTTCTATAGATTTATAATTTAATTAATCTTTATTTACTATGGCTTCTGATTGGCTCAATGAAACCTAGTGTGTTCTAAATTGATGGACAAGGAAATTAAAAATTGTTGCAACAAAAATTTTCAAAAAAATTTCGCGAGCTAATTCCTGAATTATTTTAATCACTGTGAATCTAGTGTAAATTAAAATGAAATATTTTGTAAGCTATTTTACGCGTAAGAGAAACACACATTTTACTTTTCAGTTTTAATTACCCTCTGGCAACTTTGTACCTGCAGCTTAGTCAGAAGGTTATAATTCTTAGTTTTTTATCAAAACCTAGGTTTCCCCCTCCCCATCGCTTATACTACTTTTAAGTATGGCTTCCCCCAAAAATTTCCTAATTTCTTGACCTAACATTTTTATCGGCAAACCTAATAACACTTGCTTGTTGAAAACTGATTTTTAAAATTTTCCAAATTTATTTTACTATATACCTGTTATTTAATTTTTTTATTCTATTTTTGTCTTTTTTGGATAGTAAAATTTTAATGATTTAATTCATTTTCATTATTTTATTTAATTTTTATATTTCACCAGAACTTCCATCGATTCATTGAAGAAACACCCAATGCGAAACAAGAAGTTACTCCATGGAAATATATCCGCTCCGCCACTATTGTGCAACACTAGAACTTCAATTATCCAAATCATTTGGGACCGGGCCCCATACGGGTAATCAAGTATTCGAATAATTGATATTTTTCGAATAAAGGCTCTTTTTCAATTAACTACTGTACCCTGAAAAAGGTAGAAAAACTATAAATTTAAAATAGAATTTAATGAAAAGGCAACACATTTACATGTTAAGGTATTTACAAGTATTACATTAATACAGTATGTATGTACAGGCCTATTAAGGAAAGTCATTGCTTGCTGAACATCTCAATCAATATAAGCTGTTTCACTGCATTCATCCGTTTTCGGGCAGACAAGTCGCGCATCCGCTAGACAGTGACAATTTGCATATGGCCGCACTCGGGTTGATGCTCTTTTTACTTCAAAACCGGTAAAGGCTTCACTAGCTGATGTTCCGTTGTTTGCTTCAACTTGGACATTAAGATAATGTTCTTAATGAACACTTTAAATAAGTTTACCGTCATTTGCAATTTGAAATCTAGGGTCTCACTCATAATCTATACTCCTGAATCTTCAGCACTAACTTTCTGAATATCCAGGAATTTTCAAAGGAATGTTTCTGAATTCCGTAAAAGTGACATGTCTCTCATTCTCCCTTCTCTTACCTTTCCTTTTCTTGAGACTTTTTCTTTTTCTCATTTTTCTTCTCTTCAGCCTAATTTATTTTTTTGAAATTCTAAGAACGATTCGGATAATTGAAATTAAAGGAATACCTTTAATACAAAAGATTCAAAATATAAAAGAAAAAAATTCACCAATTTAAAGTCTGTGTAACTATTGATTGTAAATAACTATAAATGTGCATTAGTGTCTTTAATAAATTTATGCAATGTTTTTATAAGCAGAATTTTTGTGCTTATTTTTTATTTAATATTTTTTTAACTTAAAAGTATAAGAATTTTTAATATTAGTTAAAAATGTTGTCTAATTTTATATTCTTATTATTCATATATAAGGAATTCCAAAAATTTCGAGCTCTTTCGATTCGCATGATTTCACATAATGTTTTAAAAATTAAACTTTTCACCAAATATAAGCCAAAAATATACGATATTTTTGTATCAATATGTGTATCAATTCTAATTAAATTTATCATCTATTAAAGTTTTATTTTAAAACAAAACATCCTACAAAAAATGCCTAGTAGGTATTTCAATTTGAGTTTTATAAATATTTCGCGAAATATTAAAGCAAGGATCAAAGTTAATTATACATTTTAAATGAAGTAACTGGAAGGATTTTGATAAATGGACATTTTAATCTTTAGAATTTTGCAGTTTTTAAACTTATGTTTATTTCATCATTGCTTTCAACTGTTTTATATTTTTTTAAGCTAAAATTTACGGAAATGAGTAAGTTTTAAGCAATTGTTTAGGCAGAGTAACATTTAACAGTAAGTACTTAAAAATCATATTTAGTTAAGTTGAGCATCGGTTCATTGTTATAGTAGAAAAATTAATAAAAACATCTAACAAAAATTTCTTTATATATATATAATAAGTAATAATAAAGTTGTAAGTAATTACTTAAAACGAAAATTTTTATCGGATTTTATTTTATTTTATTGAGATATAAACTATAATTACATGTTACTTTTATAATTTTTTGATTTCTGTAAAATAATTTCGATGCATGCTGTTTAGATAGCTTTATGGAAAAATTTCCTATCCTATAGTAAATGCTCTAAATATCTTATTTAAAGTTATTACACTTGCAAATAATGTAAGCATTTCTTTAAATCAATATGTATACAATTTTTAAAAAGTTTTTTTTATTTTTCAAAATTTATTTCTGTTATAATATATATGATTTTCAAAAAATATAAAAAATTATAATAAAAGTACTAATGTTGATAATTTAACATTAGTGATGACTTTAAAAACGAAATTTACGGTACGGAAATCAAAAAAAATTTTTTTATTAAATCTATAGGGGAATAACATTTTAATAGATAAATAAAAACGTATATGCGAAAATAATCAAGCAGGAAATAAACTTCCTAGTTAAGAATCTTATTTAGTTTAATACGATAAAAATCTTTAGGAAGTTCAGTTCATTTTTATAACAAATATCATTCTTTTAACAAAAGAAAGCTGTAAAAAATTATGAATATTGAGATTTTTTTTTTTGTATACATGTTCTTTGCAATTTTATAAATAACTATATTGATATAAAAAATAACTCCTTTATCAGATTTTTTATTTAAATTAGTTAAAAATTTAATTTATACAAACAGTTTTCATTGCAAAGCAATTCAGTATTCCATTTATAAGACAAAAATATTAACATTAAAAATAAATCTGCGCGCAAAACATAAAAGTGACAAAATTACTAAAGTTTAATGAGTAATTTTGTTTCAATATATTATGAAATTATTATAAATTGTGACATAAATAGAAAATAATAGGGATTGTTGTGAGGAAATTTTATTCGAGATCAAAGCATTTTTTGCGGCGAAATTAGCCACTTAGTATTTGAAAGATAAAAATAGAATGATTCGCGAGTGAAAACCACAAGTTATCATTCGTTTTATTTATTAGATTTATTTAAAATTATTATCTGCCGCCAAAATTCATTTTTTCTTTGCTGTATGTTATCAAAATGAGCCAAAAATAATGTAATGAAGCAGTTGAAGCAAAAAAATAAATAAATAAATAAATAAATAAAAAAAGGGAAAAACTCTTAATTCCTCAAACTTTTGAATCTTGAAATTTCTAAAGTAGGGAAGAAATTTATTTACATTAAATAACAACTAATGAACATTTAATTTCTCAGCTTATCTGAATTATTAACTAATTGCATAAAGTTAATTACAATAATTCTTTGAATAAATTTTAATAAACATGTATTTTTAATTTATAAAAAAATAGTTAACAATATATGATTTGATTAATAGAAAATAGTAAACCTAACAATTAAAATGCATATATCTATATATATATTCAAAAATTAAAAAAAGTTAACAAAATCATTAAAAGTAATAACTGTGTTTTCAAATAATTAAAATACTCCAAGTATTGTTTATCAGAGTAGGAAAAAAGCTTTTTTTAATTGTTCGAGATAATATTAAATTACTTGTGATTATAGAAGACCAAGCATTAAAAATTTTGAGAAATATTTAAAAATTTAATTGTTTCTAATGATTTTAAGAATTGTAAACTTGCATTATATTGATATTTTTAAAAAATTTTCTGTTATGTATATAAAAATAATTTGCTTAAAAAATATAATGTTTATGTTTATATTTTTCTCTTAGTTTTATTATGTACAAACAGTTTTAAAAAAACGTATAAAAAATTAGATTGAAATAAAAATTTTTGACTTGTATAATTTGAAATATATTAAAAGATCACATCAACAGACCCAGAAGACCGCAAGTTCCTCAGTTCTAATGCAGTTTTCCATCTATTTGTAATTCCAAGAGACGATGTGCGTGCAATAATCAGATAGTTTATGCTATATTTTTTTACGTATAGTCAAAAACATAAGGAGCCAATTACTGATATTTTTTTTAATGTACAATATATTATTTAAAATATATTATAGGATTTACATATTTCATTCAATAACAGAGAGAAGCACGGGAAAAAACATAAAACCCTGAAATGAGCTTTGAGTATTATGATTATGAAATATGATTTTGTGTAAAAGAGAGAGAGAGAGATTTTAAATGCCAATTTAAAACTATTCTTTTATTTTTGCAATGCTGATAGACTTATCAGTATTAAAATATATATGATACTTTTATACACTACTGGCCATTAAAATTGCTACACCAAGAAGGAATGCAAATAACAGAACGATATTTATTGGACACATACATTATAGTGGAAAGAACAAGTGATTAGATTTACAGGAAATTAGGATGTATAGATCTTGAGAAATCAGTACCCAGAGCAGCCACCTCTGGCTGCAATAACAGCATTCATCCGCCTAGGCATGGAGTCAAACAGAGATTGTATGGCATGTACGGGGATCTCAGTCCATGCAGCTTCAACACTACGCCACAGTTCATCGACAGTAGTGGATGGTGAGTGATGGCGTGCCAATCGCTCGGCAACCATTAACCACATGTTCTCAATTGGTGACAGATCAGGAGAACGTGCTGGCCAGGGTAACAGTCGAACCTGTTCTGTATCAAGGAATTTCAGAACAGTACGGGCAACATGCGGTCGTGCATTATCCGGTTGAAACAAAGCATTAGGGAGGCCTCGAATATAGGGCAGAGCCACGGGCCTTAACACATCGGAAATGTAACGGTTGCTGTTCAAAGTGCCAGGAATGCGAACAAGAGGTGATCGAGACGTGTATACAATGACACCCCATACCATCACTCCAGTAGATGGGCCAGTATGGCGATGTCCAATGCAAGCTGGCAATGCGCGTTCTCCACGATGCCTCCAAACACGGATGCGGCCATCATGGTCCTGTATGCAGAACCGAGATTCATCTGTAAAGATGACGTGATGCCATTCCCGCGTCTAGGTTCGTCGCTGATCACACCATTGAAGGCGCTCCTGTCTGTGACGCAGCGTCAATGATAGCCGAAGCCATGGTCGCCATGCAGACAATCCATGCTGCGGCAAACGTCGTCGAACGGCTCGAGCAGAAACTTGTTGCATTGCAAATGACTCCATTTCTCGATTCAGGGTTCGTGACGTGGCAGTACGATCCCTTGTGATCATGCGGATAAGATGTCTGTCTTCTCTGCTGTTAGTGATGGGGGGTCGCTGAGATCTTGCACGACATTCTATATGATTGTCCTGAACCCATCGATTCCATATTCTGCTAACAGTCATGGGGTCTCGACCGACGCGAGCAGCAATATTGCGGTACGATAAACCGCAATCCCGGTAGGCTATAATCCTTCCTCGATCAAAGTCAGACACGTGCTGATAGGCATTTCTTCTTTCTACATGAGGCATTACAACAACTTTCTTTGCCGAAAACAACGTTGAAACGGAAATTGAGTTTGAGAAAACTGCTGTCAAATCTCTGGTTTTATATACATTGTAGATGTCACTGCTGTCGCCTGCTTTGTATGAATGCGCTGAAAATCTAATCATTTGCATATCACAGCAAGTTCTACTTGTCATGCAAATTTCACGTGTGTGGTGTGCCGCTTTCCTGGTGTAGCAATTTTAATGGCCAGTAGCGTATATACTGTAACACTAAATTAAAATATGCATATTAACATGAATACGTTATGTTATATAAATATTTTATGATCTAAAAGAATAAACTCTTTTTCACATTAAAATAAATGAAAATAAGTGTTATTAAAACCTCAGTAGTGCGAGCTAATTGATCATGTGAATCCAACTAATATAAGTTCAGATAAAAAAATTCTGTGAAATTATCCATTATTTTAACTATTAGGTAACCAGAAAAAGTTTTGCCACAGTGTAATGGAAAAAAATTCCAGGCGCAGTGTTGATATGACAAAACGCGTGTGAGGTCCTCCGTTATCCAGCAAGAACACAACTTTTTTCTTGTTCATCAATACTGGCTGTTTCTGACGTAAGGACTTTTGCACACATTCTAGTTGTTGGATGTAGACAGAAACATAAGTTCTCTGGCCATTTGGAAAGAACTCGTGATGGACAATACCCTAGCCAATATCCCCCATATAAACAGCAGCAGCTTCTTGGAATAGTCTTTGCAGTCCCGGGAATCGGATCTGTCCAGACAACCAATGATGTGAATGCTTGTGGCTATTATTCTGGATTCATTTTTCCGCACACGTCAGTAGATAACCCAGAATTAGTGCGTTTTTCTAGGGGAGGGGAAGAAATGGTAACAGATCGATTATCTAAGAAGTTTATTGCATTTAGTAAGATGATGAGAGAGCCATCTGCTTAGCTGGCACAGCTTTCCCAGTTTATGTAAGTGAGCACGAATGGTTCCATCAGATACGTGGAACTTAATTGCAAGTTCCTAACAAGTTTGAGAAGTATCCTCTTCGAGAACACTTTTCTAATCATCGTCATTTAAGACTGCTGATTCACTCGATAGTGGTGCATCTTCGAGCTATTCATCACTAGAATGGAATCTGCGATGTCCCTTTTGTGCGGTACGTTTAATCACTAGCTCGTGACCGAATACCATGCATATTTTTCTGCATACCTCAGCAGTAATTGCGTACCCAGTTTGTATTCATAAAACAAACATGCTCAAACAACAACCTTGTTGAAAGAGCCAAACTTAGGGCTAGGTACAGGGAAGCACGCTGATGCAACAACAACAACGTCCTTGTTTAAGGGCATTACTAAACATCTTTTCGGAAAACTTTATAGATATAAGTTCTATAGATTTCAGTTTAGATTAAATTTTAAACCGAATTCTATACAACTTCCTCTTAAGCTAGTCTTATAAATCACTTGTTTAAAAATACCGAAGGTTCTTTATGCTAATAAATAAACGTGCATAGCGGCATTTGTAATTTGCCTTATCTAAAAGCGATAGAGCTTTTCTAGTTCCCAGATATGAATCTTCTATGCAACAAAAATATCGTTTATTTAGTAAATGTACTCATTAAGTAAATAATTTTGAAAATAATATGTAATTAAATAAACTAATTATTTCATTATATTCGGTCTGTTTCCGTTATTTTAAACTGTGTTATTGCATCTCAATTTCTAAAATAATAACTGCTTTTTGTAAAATTTCAAGCAAAATTCTGTTTTTTCCTTCACAATTCTTCACTGTTCAACACATAGGACCTTCTTGAGGATTTGAACAAATGGTTATGAACTCGATTCAAGTTATGTCATTTTTTTCTAGAAGTAGAAATATGTATTTGGAATTATGGTTGATTATTTTATTCTGATGGTGGTTTTGTTTTGTTTTAGATACATGTTTCAAATAGGTAGAATACTATTTTAAAAATGTATGTAATTCATTTCAGCAATTTTTCAAATGTTTATTTTTTATTTGGTACTGGCAATAATCATGAATCCTTCATAAAAATTATTTTTATATTCCTTAAATCAAATTTCTTAAACAAACTCTTTCACTTTTTTCAGTCTTTTCTTTCGGTTATAAATCTTTGTTTTTTATTTTGATAAATTAGAAATATCTATGGTCCTTCCATCAATTGTGACATTATATTTTTATCTACTTAAATAGACAAAAAATTCCCGATATATATTTTTCATATAATAGCCGGCATTTTTTTAATATATATTTTTTTAAACTTCCAACATAACATAGATAGCTAACAATTAACGAAACATCTTTTATTTTAATTGAATTCAAAATTTTATCTATTACTCTATTGCTTACTTTACAAAAACCTTAGGATATTAAGCAGCTCACCGCAAGGTTTCAAAACTACTTTATTAATAGGTGGCATAGCTGTATTAAAATATTTTGCAATATTTCTTCAAGATTTGGGATATTTTTTATATAAAAAACTTAATTTTCTCTCTTTTAAAATGTTAATAAAACCCACCTTTTTGATGTCCTTGAGAGAATTGGAGAAATACCGAGCGATGCCATACAGGTTTATACGGATGACAGTAAAGAGGAATTCAATCGTACTGGCATAGGAATTTACATCAAACAGCAATATAGTGTCTTAAGGCTGAAAAAGAGAAATCCTGATTATTGCTCGGTGTTCCGTAGTGAGCTTATTGCCTTAGAGGTAGCCCTGGAGTCCCTGAATTCACTTCCACATGGAGCTGAGAATTGGGTTTTGTCTGATAGTAAAAGTGCAATACAGCATTTGGCCAGATGGCGACAAGTGAGAGACAGGACTGCGGTTTCAATACTTCAAATGTTAAAAAACGGATGTATCGCATCATATTCACCTACAGTGGATTCCTTCCCACGTGGATCTCGAGGGGAATGAGATTGCGGACACTTTAGCTAAAGCTGGTGTGTCTGAGGACGGTGTGCCGTCGGCACCTCTCACATTTCAGGAGATTCATTCAAAGATTAAACACGAGAATAAAACCACTTGGATTGTCCCTCCTGAGCACATTGGTATCGCTGCGTGCGTTCAGGTGCTTCCTTGTCTACTGGTTTTAATGGACAAGAACAAGCGGCTATTGCCCGTTTCAGAAGTGACCATCTTAGTAACTTGAAATTCGTCGAGGGTACGAAGAAATTCGAAATTTGCTCTAAGTGCTTAAATGAACAGGTTTCTCCTGCAGATATTCTTCAAGGCCTTGGTACCTCCGGAAGAGATCTGATGGAGAATCCACTTATGGTACAGGACTTTTTAAAAAGGTGTACGCGCTCATGGACCTGGTCTAGCACTGCTGACCTCGGAGGCATGCAACAACAACAACCTTTTTGATAAATTTACTGTGGAGATTTATTTATCCACAGTTAACATTATCGCTTGCTTTTTATTCTTCCCTCTTACATTAATTATTTTATGATTTGAAAATTTTAAACGACATTTTTAAATCGCTTATTATTTTTTTTGAATGCGAATATTTTTTTAGAGAGAGGTATTATATATATATCTATATATACATGTAAAATTTTTTGATTTTTTTTATCGTTATTTATCTTATAGCAATAATCGTAATATTCAATTATTTTTATTTCTTTCAAATCAATCTTTAAAAAGGGTATTATATTTTACAAAAATGGTTGTCCTGATTAAGCAAATTTCATATTCATGGAGTACGATTTAATGAAATTACATATTGAATAAAATAATAATTTCTAGGAATTTTTAATGATGCCATAAAATACAAATAAAAATGTTTTTGATAAAACCCAGACTTTTAAGAAGTTTAATGAGAGTAAAACAAGACGTAAAAGCATTTTTAATTTAAAACAAATAACTATGCAAAATGAGCTTTTAATCCCTTTTCCAACTTAAGCTACTTATGATTAATGAACACAATTTTTTTAAGTAACAGGGAATAAAATTTTTAATAACGATCTACAATTATTGTCGAAGTTTTTTTATAAAATATAAAATCTTATTAAAATTTATATTTTATTTTTCATCAATAGCTAAAACTATATTATTTCTAATTAAAGTTTTAAAAATAATTAAGTATAATAAGCTCAAATATGTATATAAAATAATTTTAAAATTTTATTTTATTACATTTGTTATTAAGTGCCATTTGATTTTCTTTAAATAATTATAAAATAAACACCTTCTGTGTAGTTAGTTTACATATATATATATATATATATATATATATATATATATATATATATATATATATATATATATATATATATATAGCTGTTAATTGGTTAAAAAATTTTATAACCAATTAACAGCATTCACGGCAATCTAATAATAATTAGTAATTGGTTTGTTGTATTTCAATCCAAAAGTGTTTCTAAATTTTATCCACTTTTTTTAATTGTGACATCATAATAAAACTGAAATTGTATTTATTAAAAATTTTTTTAAGATAAATGAGTTTTTCAGTCTTAATAATAATCTTATGTAACTAAGAATAAAATAATTTCTCATGATAGAACTGACAAATACAAACCAATTAAATTGACAGATTACAGCTTTTTTCAACCAACAAAATAATAAAATCCGTTCTATAAATCTTAAGTATTTCATTTTCAAAATGATATGTATTAATTCTCCAATTCAACAGGCTTTAAGCTAATTCTTATTATTGTGCGTAGAAAATTTGTGTTCAGATCAGAATAAAATTCACATTCAAGTTTAAAAGAATGTATAAAATTGAATTCTTAAAAAAATTTACTTATGAAATAAAGTAAAAATCAATATTTATATAAAAACAGTTGATTGAAATTTCAGATCAAAAGAAAAGTGTACTGCTGAAAAGTTTTCTCATAAAATTGTATTTTTAGAATTAATGTGAATACAGGGTTCAATACATATTATATTAAAGTATGGGATATATTTAATGAAATCCTAAGGTATTTCTGACTACAAAATGTATAAATGCATCTTTAGATAAACTATACCTGTAGGAAATCTAATTTATTGCTTTATAAAGAACATTAATTACTTATTTATGCCAAATTTTAAAGTAATATATATTATTTAAGAATATTATATTTTGCCACAAGCATTTCTTTTACATTCTGAGTAGGACTGAGCAGTTTCTTAATAGAAAGAACATTTACTCTAATGCTGGAAAAGAAATAACTGAAGTGCACATGCAAATAGTATTTTTTACAATCTGCGTATGCTCGTGACTGCCTGTAAACAGCATTGCGATGAAAGCCACTTTTAAATACAGCCATTACAAAGTGTCTTTGATGCGATAACGTAAACAATGCTTACATAAGACAATATATTAAGACAACAGATATTTGGCAAAACTATTAGATCACTGCTTTAATGGGAAGTTTCCAAGATTTAAGCAATATTAGACTTTCAATTGTAAATGCGTACGAGTGATAGAAAAAAGTATTTCAGGGGTAGTAATGAAATTTAGAATTTACATACGATTATTTTACAAGTGCGACGTGAATGTCCAGTATTTGATGAAGGATCGAATCTCAAACAACTGTACACCTATGAAAACACTTTGAAAGAATGAAATCATAAAGAACTCACAAAAATTCCTAAAAGAGACCCGCTCCAATATTTCTTCAAATTGCTGCGGATTTCATTGCTGGACCATCAATAAGTGTCTTGGTGATCCAGTAGCTTTCGGGTCCGAAATCCCACACATGTACAGTTTTAATTGCATGGATCTTCTCACAGGACCACAAACACTGCCATTGATCAGTTGATAGCTGGGAAGACATTGTCTGGTCTGAAATTGTCGTTTCAAATTGTATCGGGTGAAGAGATGAGAGTGAAGAAAAAAACTCATGATTCTACAAGCTCTGCATGTTAACGGTATATTGTTCAGTCTAGAAGAGTTTTTATGATGAGATATGGAACGTATACAATAGACGTTCTATGGTACTCTTGTCTTAATATATCTAGAAATGAATAAAAAATTTTACAGACAAGTAAACATCCTGTCTGGACACCTACGCTGTTCATGCACAGTGTGCATTCTGAGGAGCTATGGCCGTTCCAGGAAAATAAAGTGATACCCAATGCATCAAGGATTGTTTTCGACTGGTTTCTAGATCAGTATTCTAATTTTACACTTCCATTGGCCACCTAATCATAAACATTATTGAGCATATCATCTGGCATGTGTACAACATGTCGCTCTAAACAGATCTTCACCTCACTGGATTTCGATTAATTTATGGATTGGTTTCCATGGTTCATGGTGTGAACTACCTACAGAATACTTTCAGCAATTAGCAAAGTTTACACCATGTCATATTGTGGTATTTCTACAAGCTCATGGTAGACGTACATGATATTAGATAAACATATTAATTTTTCTTTTATTTGAGACGTATTTCAAGAGTGGCAACATAAGTAATCCAACATCTTCCGTTTGTATCAGTGATAATTCAATTTTTATTAGAAGTCAAATTAGTATTCATTAGCAAAAAAAAAAAAAAAAAAAAAAAAGTAGAGTGACTAGTTAAACAAAGGTAAATCACTCATTCGAAAAACTGCAACTTGTGTTCATTGCAGGAATGTTAAGTAACTTAAAAAAAATGTATTATTAAAAAGAGATTTTTTACTATACACTCATGTCCATAAATTAAGGATAATTCAGAATCACACAAAAATTGAGCACTAAAATAAAAATTACACATGTAGAATTATCACACACATCTTGAAGAATAATATGCAAACTACACAAAAAAATCAGATGTCGCCGATAGTACGTCACAATGACGAGAGTGTAAGAGAGGGGTATATAAGGAATGGTTGCAAAGAAGTAAAATTGTTCACAAGCACTTTAAAAGCCTTTCAATGCAATAACCGCATAGATATGGCACAAAGGAAGCATTAGGATAATGTTTTATGTAGTAGAATTATCGGCCGTCTGGAATATAGAAGTACCCAACTGGAAGTATCCGAGGAACTTGGAATCGCCCATAATATCATCTCCAGGCTTTCGCAACGGTTCGAAGATGATGGTAACGTGAATAGATGTTACATCACAGGTCGCTCCCGAATTACAACGCTGAATGAGGACCGGTATTTGGCAGTTACTGTCAAAAGAAACAGACGTAGCACAGTATCAGACATGTCTCGTCAGCTCTCTTCAGCTACCAGTACGACAGTTTCAAGGCAGACAATGTGCAGACGCTTAGGGGCATATTGGTCTATATGCTCGTAGGCCTGTCAGATGTGTTCCACTTACCGCAACTCACTGTCGCCTGCGGTTAGCCTGGAGTACAGAGCATGCATTGTGGACACCGCAACATGTGTGATGTTTTTCGACGAGTCTAGGTTTAGCTTGCAGTCAGATTCTCGCCAGACTTTCATATGGAGAAGGCCATGTACCCGTTACCATCAAGAGAACACCATTGCATGACACCGTTATGGTGGTGCAAGATTGCTCGTTTGGGAAGGAATTATTCTGGGTTCCCCAGAACTAACCAGCATATTCAGAATGTAACCATGACAGACCACATCTATCGGGATATCATCTTGGAACAGCATGTACGTTTGTTTCGGGGTGCCATGAGTGTAGAATTTCTCCTTATGGATGACAACGCCTGTCCTCACCGTGCAGACATTGTAGACGAATGGCTTCAATCGAAGGATATCACCCGTATGGACCAGCATACTCGCCGGACTTGAATCCAATAGAGCATGTGTGGGACATGCTTGGCCGACGAATTGCAGCCCGTCAATCCCCTCCCACATTTCTACCGGAACTTCGGAGAGAATTGCTTGATGAGTGGTGTAATATTCCCAATATCAGATCAATACTCAGTATGCCTAGGCATTGTACAGACAGTATTACATCGTCAGGGGGGCATACTGTGTATTAACAATCATACCAACCATGTTATATTGGTTTTTGTAAATAGGTTCTTTTTTTAAATTTGCACCAAGGAGTAAAAATTGCAATTTTTATTAATCATGTCAAACATATAGCATCTTTTTTGCTCTTTACCTTTTGTTTAATAAATAGACTTTACAAATAAGTCACATTTGTTTTGCTTCTCTCTCTTTCTTTGCCTGAACTTGCATTATCCTTAATTTATGGACACGAGTGAATATTATAAAAATCTTTTTTATTATATATAAAACTGGAAATAGATTATACCACTCTTAATAAAAAAGTTTCATATGAGTAAAAATTGAATAGCTGATGAGAAAATTTATGGCAAACTGTCTATAATCTTTTAAAACTACAAAATTATCTGAAAATGAATAGTATCTTAATAATTATTTATCTAAATCATATAAATAAATCTCATCATATTTATCTAAATCATCATTTGTAGGTTGTTGTGAGCAAAGCATATAGTAAGAATATCTTGGATGAAGCACATGGATTTTTTTTCTTTTATAATATTAGTAAGCACAATGCAAGAGTAACTACGCCGAATTCTTATCAAAATTTGTAGGAGAAATTCAATATTCAAAAGCAAGATTATGTAAACATAAATCTCATACTTTATCTAGAAGCGCAATATCTAAAAATATATAAGGGATTCATAGCAAATAAGTTCTTTTAGCACATTGGATATGAATATGAATACACTACTATAAAAACTTTTAAAAATATTTCGTAAGACAGATAAACGAGTTACTATTGGTTATATTAGTGTCGTTCATTAAAGCTTGCTCTCTATATCAAAATGATATTGAAAAAATGATAATATCCAAAGGTTTTCTATTTTTTACATATTTGAGCTGAAAACATACAAAGTGAAATATGGAACGTCATAGGATTGTCAGAAATTATATAAGTGAGTTAATTTAAGCGTTAAAACAGAAAAATTACTATCTTTTGCAAAATTTTTTAAGACCTTTGAAAATTTTAACTCTGACATTAGAAAATTTATACCAATAATATAAGCAATTATATTTTAAAAATAATTCTTCTCCTTCAAATTTGAAAAAAATTTTGGAAACAAATATATTTTTAACTGTAACATCAAAAAATTCTAAAATATTTTATCTTTACTGATAAATTAAAATGTATTTACGTAATTTTTTTATAAAAAATTATTTTACTTAAAAGATGAATAATCGAAACAGAAGAATTATAAATTAGCCATAAAATTAGAACGATTTTTCCTTTAATTCAATTTACTGACATTAAGTCGATTTATAGCTTTACTTTACTGGAAGTTAACATTCGCATTCCAGCTGTGTCAATATATTTCTACAAAGCTATTTATATTGCGTTGATTTAGGTATTTAAAAAAATCCTCTAAATGTGCATATTAGAGAGTATTTGTATGTACCGGTTTTCTGAGTTCCCCGGTTCACGATCAATATATAATGAAATCTTTTAGAAAATTATCATTTTAATATAATTTAATATATTTTAAATTTAAAGAAATAAAATAAAAGCATTCAATACTTTAATTTTACTAACTTTTAACAATTAAGTCTTAGTAATTAAATTTCATTCCATAACAGTATGTTCAAAACATGTCGTGAAAAATGCCTTATAATAACCTAAATTAATGTTTAAAAATGTTGGCATATATTGAGTTCTGAATACACATTTTTAATTCAGTTTCAATTTTAAACAAAAGATTTTTTTAAAAAAATATTTTTTTAGTGGAAAAAATTTCTTGTCAGATATTTTTAAAATAAAAATATCATTTGCTGATTTCGAAATTATTTAATTATAAAAAATATTGCATGTAAAACAATTAAGGATAGAGAAAGTACTTAAACACTTTTCCATGGAAAATATTTTATTCTATCATTATAATACGTTCTGAAACGCATAAAGATTGTTGAAATGCAATACAGCTAGAAAATTTGACTGCTGAATGGGGAAAAGATTTCAAATGAGAGTTCGTAAAGAATTCACACTATTTCAATTATTTCTTTAGTAAAATCACTGTTGACAAGGAAATAATAATTATAAATCCTGTAAATTCTTTTGTAGCGATAATAAATAAAAAGTGAAAGCAAATCTTAAATGATTATGTTTATCATCATTTCCAAAGCTCTTATAGTTCAATGAAAGAAATTCTGTCCATCCCTTATGAAAATGCATTCATGAAAAATATGTTTTTCCAATGGTTTTCAATAGAGTTTATTTATTATCACAAGCATTAGTCATTTCTTTGTAAATTAATCATTTGACTTAGTTAATTTTTCAGTATCTTCACTGACTTTAAGAAATAATAATTTTTGAACTTTAAACATAATTTGAAAGTGAAAATAAACAGTTAAAGTGAAAGAACAATATTCCATTTCTAAGAGTAACATATATTGTTTTAAATACAGCTTCACTTAGGAAAGAAAATAAGAAAAAAAATAAATTAAAATTATTTTTATTGGAATATATAATAGAATAGAAATGTGAATAAACTTCAAGTTCAGTAGAATGCTAATAAAAATGATTATTGATTGATTCCATTATTAAAAATAGTTAATATATTAGAGAATTAAGAGAATTCATTCTCATTCTCTTCACATTTTAAGGGTTCTCATATTTTATTCAAAGGCTGGAATACGAGGTTTGTCCGGAAAATACGTATAAAAGCTGAATAATAACTTTATTTTACAATTATTCAGGTATTACAATATGGTCTCCTTCAAAAACCTCACCCTGAGACTAGATACACTTCTGCCAACGCCGTTTCCACAGCTGAAAGTCTTCAGTTGTGATGCTGTTCAGTTGCCGTGTGGTTTCTGCCTTGATGACTCCCACATCTCCCAAGTGCCGCCCTCGAAGCACCATTTTGCATTTCGGGAACAAGAAGAAGTCACAAGGGGCTAAATCGGGTGAATAAGGCGGGTGGTCTGTCACGGTGATTGAGCTTCGGGCCAAAAAGTCACGCACAACAAGCGACGTGTGAGCGGGCGCATTATCGTGATGAAGCATCCACCTGCTCCCTTTTGCCAAATCCGGTCGAACTCGAGCCACACTGAGACGTGTCAAAACTTCAACGTAAAAATTTCCGTTCACTCTCTGGCCAGGAGGGACAAATTCCTTGTGAACAATGCCCCTAGAATCAAAGAAGACACTCAACATTGTCTTCACATTGGACCTCGATTTTCGCGACTTTTTTGTTCTCGGTTCTCCCGCTAGCTTCCATTCCTTGCTTTGAGATTTGAGCTCCACATTGAATTCGTAAAAACAGGACTCGTCTCCAGTGATGACTCGGTTGAGAAAATCCCCTCTTTCCTCTCCTTCCAACCAATCCTCACAGCACTCAACCCTCTTTGCGTTCTGTTCTGGCGTCAAGAGCTTCGGTATGATTTTTGCACACAATTTCTTCATTTCAAGTTTTTGTGTCAAAACTTTGTGAACGATTGTTTTAGTGATTGACAGCTCGTCAGCAATCATTCTGACTGTCAATCTACGGTCTTTAAAAGTCCGAATTCGTTCAACATTTTCCTCAGAACTTGATGGCGACGGGCGTTCTGGGCGAGGGTCATATTTCACGTCTTCTCGGCCTTCCCGGAACCTTTTTTAACCACTTGTTCACGGTTGGTTCTTTCAGAGAATTGTACCCGTAAACTTGTTTCAAACATTCAAAAATCTCACGTCCATTCTTGCAAGAAATTTGATGTTGATGCGCTGTTCCTCAATCAGAGAGAGCTCCATGCCGATGGCAGGTGAAATAGGGTAACTTTCAACAAGCAGCCGCACACTCCTACTTCAAGCAGAGCAGTCTGACTCGAATTGAGCGTTGATGAGATTGGTTACAGCAGTAGTGCCACCTGGCGGTGACTTCAAACAGTAAAATAAAGTTATTATTCAACTTTTATACGTATTTTCCGGACAAACCTCGTATAGTACAATGGTTTAGTCAGCAAAATTTATAAACGATTTAAGATTTGTATTCCAAGAATGTGTGTTTTTTACATTTTTCCAGCAATCTGCAAAATAAATTAAAATTTAAACTTTTGTAGGAAATGTATGAACACTTTGTTAGTCCTTGCATAAAATTTCACTAAAAACGTTTTAATATTTTTTCACAAGATAATATTGATATGATTACTTGTTTTAAAAATAAAAGAAACTTCAAATTAAGATTAACTAGCTGAATTATCCACATTGTTTAGCTATTTACTTATTCCAGTTTTCTGTTGAAAGAAAAAAATCAAATATCTTTAGTACAAGAAAATTGTTTTATTTAAAAATATAAATAAAGTATATAAAATTGTAAAATAAATTTTTGTGCAGTTTTAATACATTGTTAGTCTAATACAAAATTTCAAAAGTAGAAATTACAACTAACAATTACTTTAAACATTTTGTTTACTTGTATTAAATGTATAATTAATGGTATTTTTTAATTAGATTTTAATTTTAGACATTCCATTTTTTATTCTTTCTTACGCCATTCAAGAGAAAAAAAGACTGAAGTCTGATTAAAATGGCATGATTACGACTAAACTTTCATTAAAAGATCCGTCATTCTACCCACATAGGTTATTAGCATCAGAAAATATCCTACGTGGATCATATTTATTCACCGAAATAGGTGTTCTCCTATAGGATGTTTACCATCGAAATACAACCTACGAAGAGAGTTCTGAAAATTATGGATCTAACATAAATTTCCAACATTTTTTTGTTTAAATGTCCTCCATCCCAGCTCCACTTATGGCGAGGGTGCAATTTCTAACTTCGTGAAATTTGCTTGATTAGTGTTGAAAAAATTCCAATGAAAAGTTAGTGAATTGCAATTTTTACAATAAAAAAGTTGGACTTATACAGCTAATGCCAAAGCCTACGATAGTTTGTAAATAAATCTTAAATTTTATTTAGAACAAAAAGTTATATATTCATAGTAATATCTTACTTTTAGGACAGATTTTCTTGGTTTAGTGACACTCATAGATTGTAAGTTATACCTTTGGGTGTCACAAAACTGAGAAAATGTCCTTCAGAAAAGGATTTTTTTATAGTTTTAGGCATTTAAAAGACGGGCGGATTTCCGCCTAGACAAACTTATCTTGTGAATAGAATGATTGGGTGCGCTAAATACAAAAATGAAGGTTCTATTTACTAAACTAACATGAATGAGGTATTTATTCTCTAAAATAATTCACAATTTCCAAGCTTTGATGATCCTTACTAAGCATTTGTGAGAATTAAAGTACGCAATGTTACACTGATCAAAGTACAGTGAAAAGTTTCCTAAAATATTTCACGAAAAAAAGATACAAAATTCATAAATAGCGAGTTTATGAATGCTTTGTAACAATTTTCATAGCATCACTTAATTATAAATTCATATTTCTTTAATTTTTCTAAGATATATATATATATATATATATATATATATATATATATATATATATATATATATATATATATATATATATATATGCGTGTGTGTATGTGTGTTATTTTTTAACTTCGTTCCAATTTGATAGCACAACGAAAAACATATGTTCAATTAGATCATAGGTTCCCAAAGTGGTACAGGTGGACCCCCAGGGTCCATAGGAGATCACACGGGGGTCCACGAAATATTTTCTGGTTTTCATAATAAAGAACAAAAATTTTGGCTTGATTTACCTATCAACGTAGACAGGTAGGTCATTCACTAGGTAGGTACTCAAAAATATTCAAAACACAGCTCAAACACAGAATTGAATAGTACACAGAATTGAAAGTAGCACATTTTCTTTTGTGTACTATTTATTAAAATAATACTTGTACAATAGATAATAGTACAAGTATTATTTTAATAAATAGTACACAAAAGAAAATGTGCTACTTTTTTCCGTCTTAACACCTCCAATTTAGGGTGATAGTTATATATTCATAGATTATTATATACATTTATTTGGAATTTTTATATTTTATATATATTTGGAAATACAGTATATATATTTGGAAATACAGTATATACATTTGGAAATACGTATATATTTGGAAATACAGTAGAAGTGTAGTAGCAGGTGGTCTACCGAAAGTAGTAAAACTTTGAAAGTGGTCCACGAGAAAAAAAAGTTTGGAAACCCATGAATTAAATTAAAGAAATCTACGAAAAATATACTGCAGATGATTGAAGAATTTCCAATAAGAGAGGTAGGGGAACTAGTTCTGGAAGATCCATTTTCTTTTTAAGATCAAATAATTATTCACTGATAGATTTTGTGTAGCCTTTTCAATTGAATCCGTTAGTACGCTGAGAAATTATACTACACATTGTTTTAAATTTAAATTATTATTTTCATTATCATTTTAACCCTCATCATTATTTTAAATTTAAGTACAAGTATAATTAATAGCAATAATTTTAAAACAAATATGACATTAAAAACTCGTTGCTTCCATGAATAATTTGATGCTTATATTTTTTTTTATTTAAAATTTCATTTTTTTTTTTTTTTTTTTGAATTTTGTTAATGGGATTTAGAGTATCTCTCTTGAACATTCGTAAATTCTTTTATAAACTCCAAAAAATTATTTGTTTATTTATTATGAAAGCATATTTCTTAAACTCAGATATAGAAACATTATTTAAGTATTATAAAATTCGAACGTAAGCATGTATCCAAAAATAACTGCTTATCAATTAAGTATATTTTTAAATTTTTGAGAGTACAACTTATTAAAAAAAATATTTGTATTTTTTTATTGCTATGGGCTTATATTTACATACTTTTATTTTGAAAATCAAACTTTTAAGACATTTAATGATGATAATATTTAGTTTTCCGGATAATAATTACCGTTATGATGTATATGTGTGAAACATAAAATTAATTTTATTTTCAATAAATCATAAATTTGATTAAATAAAAGTAGAATTTTCAATAAAAAATGTTTTTGAATCTTTCTCTACGAAACAATTTACCATAATGACTATTTTTATTTTTAATATGTATTGGAAGCCACGGCTAGTAAATATTTGTTCGTTATTTTATTTTTTATTTTTATTTATTTATTTTTAAGAGAGAGAGTGGAAAGAACATTAGGACAATAAAATAATGGAATCATTTTAATGTACTTTCAGGCTCAATCAGCATTAGAACTGAATTGGTTCATATTTTTCAAAGGTAATAAATGAGGAGACTTAAATTTTCCTACGAAATTTTACTTAACACACCGTATTGTGGTTTTTAAGAATTTTCTTTATTTTAAAATGCTTTATGGAAATCAAAGAAGTGTAATCTGGAAAATTATAATGGTTTTCTTTTATTTCTATATGCCGCGGCATAATTTCAGTATTATCTACAAAATTTTGCGATTATTTTTATACAGAAATATTTTAATCATAAAAAATGTCATAATTTTCTGCAATTTATACTCTTGTTTGTTATTTGATTATTTTTCTTAAATTAAGCAATGAATATAAAACTTTATAATTCAATAACTTTTTCAATTATTCTTTAGTTTTTTAGTTTTAATAGAAAAAATATTTAATTCGTTTTAAATCATTACTTGAATGCTTAAAACAGATTATTAAAAACAACAAAAAAGGAGTAAAATCATTATTAAATTAAAAATACTTTTTCAAAATATTTGCTTTATTTTTAAATGTCTTTTAAGAATTTCTTAAAAACTGAAAAGCTGAATAGAATTTATTATTTCCTTCACGCTCAATTCATATTAAACACTTTGTATAATTTACGTTGAAACAACAATAAAGCATGAAGTGTTTACTTTACATTTTACTTTTGCAGTAGTTTTTTTTTTTTAATTTTTTTCCAATTACAAAAAAAATAAGGATTTGCACGCGCGCGCGATGAATATCCGCAACAGAAATTAATTTAGTAATGTATTATTAATACACTGTTGTTTGTATTCATACAATTGTAACCAACAACCAACAATTGAAAGTTGTACGATTTATATATATATATATATATATATATATATAATTACAGCATATTATCTACTATATAGCACTTTTGTAATGAAAAAATTACTAAGAATCCATCCTGGCAAATGTACATGAAGAAAAGCATACAAGAAAAGTACAGCAAGATTTTACAACTGAGCAACAGTAAGCCTTAATTTTTTATGCAATATTAATTTAAAACTTTTTAATGGTATGGGGATACTTTTAAAACTAAGTATATGAATGCATTTCCCAGCTAAGTGCATAAACAACAGAAGTTTATGCACTTAGCCACTTGTTAGAGTTGAATGATCATTATTTTTCAACACGTAGCTGATAATCTAATTCCCAAAAGTTGTCAGTTAAACATACTAAGCATTTTGCTTTTCAAAAATTTTTCATAGATTGTGAGCTGTATTCCTGTCTCTTAATGGCGAAAACCCGGAAAATTCTCAAGCACCCACTCAGAGAGATTACTCTGAGTGGGTGCTTGAGAATTTTCCTGGAAGAAAAGACGCAGAAAGAAAAAAAATCGAAGCCCACTTCTTGTGATCCACTAACGAATGAAATTAAATTTGGGAACTCTGCACTTTCTAGAGCACGATCTTACCATTTATTCATAAAGAGACTTATAAAAAATATTTTTGAAAATTTTAACATATGGATTTAACATAAATTACCATATGGATTGATGAAAAATTTAACATATATGACAATTAAGAATATTACTAAATTCAATGGGAATGGGGAACAATCTATATTTGAACAGACGCCGAGTGGAATGGATTTCCAAATCATCATATTGTAAAAATGTATCATCAATTATAAACGATTTCTAATGCTGTTTTCCTAAAATATTTAAAGTTTTTATAGTTCGAGAAAAATTTAATGGTATATTTTTTTAAGACACTTTAATTCATAGGCCTGATTATGTGCATTTTAATGCTACAATATTTCTCTATACTGTAAAAACTTAATATATAATGTCAAACGCCATTCATAAAAAGTGTGATAATTTCGACAATAATAGTGAGTACAATTTAAGAAACCGGGGAAATTAACTTGAGAAAATTTCTTGTTTAACACAGATATAATTTGAAAATTATTTTAAAAAGGGAAAATAAAACATTACTATTAATAAATCAATTTTTTTAAACATAAATATCATTTGGCTGTTTCACTGTTCCTTTAACTTTCCATTAAAATTATAAATATAAGAATTACTAAAATCGCTCAATATTAATATCACACACATATAACATTTAATAAATATATTTAATTTATAAATATTTTCTCACACAATATGCATGAACTGAAAATTAATTTTTTTTCCTATTTAATTCAATGAATATAATAAATAAACTAATAAATAAAATTTCTCTTAATCCGTTCTCAGTTCACTGACATATACTGATTTAAAAAACAGCTGAAAATGTCAAGAGCACAAAAAAGTTTGCACGGGATTAACAAACAATTATTAAACTACATAAAGTAAACATTAAAGGAGGAATCATTATAAAAAGCTTCCCGACACCATTGGTGAAGACATCGTTACCATCAACGCCACGCCGATAGCCACACGTGGCATTCCGCTCCATCTGATTTGGAATATAAAAACAGAAACCGGAATGAACCATTCGACTCACCTGAAAAGCCGCGTAAAATGTAGAGCCCGGATGAACATATTGTCCGAAACATTCTTCTTTCCCTGCGTCTACGTGTACTTTGAATTCATAAGCCACCCCGATGTTTTGATCGAAAGTGTAAGTTTCGGATCCGATGAGGGTGATGAAATATAAGCAGACGAAACAGATCAACCACCAGTCCACAGCAGCCATATTCCGATCTTTTCTGCAATCGAATCAAAACAAAACAGGTGTCTGCTGCTGTCTTTTCTCTCTCTTGATCTGGATAAGGGGTTACCATAAAGTAGGGCAACTAGGTTATGAGATTTATCTTGTCTCGAAGGTTACAAAGTGGAGGACATTAATGAATGAAGCGGGAATTACTGAATTGGCGGGAAATATGAAAACGATTGCACTAGGTATGAAAAATTCGAGTACCAAAGGAAGAATAAATGAGCTTTTGAAATAAAATATTCGTGACAAGAATTGATATTACAAGCAAATTTTCATTGAACTCAGTTAAAATTTTCAATTTTTGATATTGAAATGCATACAGTTTTAACTATTTTACTGTCTTTTATTTGAACATCCTAAATATATAAAAAATATATACATAATTCACCAGTTATTTATCGTTTTTCAGGTCATCTTATATGTATAATATTTTTCTTTCAGAATAAATATTTTAACCTTTTTCACCTTTAAAAAAATCTAGATCGAATTAAGATCTTGTTATTAAATTTTAGACGTGGCTTTTATGCTTTTCATTATTAAATGTAATTTTATCAGGTTTTATTCTACCTGGTAAAGTCGAAATTTAATATGAACAAAGCAAGGCATTTGCCCCGCATTGTTTAAGACACAGTAAAATTAGAAAAATAGATTTTTTTTTATATTTAATATTTTTTCTTTAAATCGAAATCAAATAGTTTTGAAAAAAAAAAGTACTTAGGAATTATTTTTTAAAAATATGCTCGTTCATTTTATTTTATTTAATTATTTATTGAAATTTCCAATGTTAAACGTCACACTTGTTAATTTATTGCGACAGAAATAAAACATGGAAAAAATAAAAATGCCACTGTGTAATTGTTCTCGGCAGTGCGAAGAATAGTTTCCTGCTACATTTGATTATACAGTTCTAACGTCCACTCCAAAGGAAACCAACCGAGGAAAGATGAACGACCCATCACCATTTACAGTGTCTACTGAATGTCCTTATCGTCGATACTTTATGATTTTTTATGATTTTACTTTCTAAAAATTGACTTTTTTGAATAAAGTAATAAATATAAAAAGAAGAAATTAATTTTCCCCTTTAATTAAGTGCATAAACAATTACTAACTTCAGACTTCCTTATTTAAGTTCATTTTAAAAAGACTATTCATTTAAATTTTCATTCGAAACTAAATATTTCATGTAAGAGCATTTCAAGCATTTATCTTTTGATTTAACTGAAGGCCGGAATTTCTGAAACATAAAAATATCCTAAACAAAAAAGCGTTTTTTTCTTCTTTGTGATATTACGATTTTAAATATTAAAAAGAATACAACTGACTATTAATGTAAATAAACATATCCTTCATTTCAAGGAAAACTAATGTTTTATTCTTGTTTTAAATAGGGTTTAAGGTGAAAAAATTTATACTTTATAACTATGTATTTAAACAAGAAAATTGTATATTCCCGTTTGAAATATTGGCTTGTTCATTTAGAGTATATGTATAAAAACAGAATATATTTAATGGTACCTTCGCATCTAATTTTTTATTACAGTTATAGCTACATAATAATATTTTTTTTAATGACGGCGGTCATCAAGTGACTAACCCTTCACCATAACAAGGCCACGAAACTGCTACTCATTTATCGTTATCCAGTGGACACCTGTGAACCAAGTCACGGAGGCGAGCAGCATTACCCTTGCCATACTACCACAAACCCAATAACAGGGTGGACCGCAGTCATATATGAATTCCGAAGGCCGGAATACATAGAGAAAGAGAAACACATAGAGAAAGAAACGTCTATGCCCGGACTGGGATTCGAACCCGGTACCAACAGCCTAGGAGTCAGGAACGCTAAAAACTCAGCCATAGGTTGGCATAATAATAATGTAACTACATAATGTTAAATGCTTTATTTGTGCATGATTCCATCCATTTAAAGCCCGGCAATGGGCTACAGATTAAAATGTGTTAAGAAATATATTAATAATTTAGGATACAATCAGTTGGAATAATGACAATTTTTTTAATTGTAGCAAATAATTGATCAATTTTTTTAATGTGGGTGACATTGAGGAAAAGCTTTGATATCTTATAAAGAAGGCTCTTATAAAGTTTTTAATATCCACGACGTATTACATCCTTCCTGGAAAACTCTTCACAGATACGTGGCCTTATTAATTTGCCACTAAGGTGGGAACCCGGAAAACTTCCAATCACCACCCTACAGATATATGCACGCAGATAACAGCAGCACAGTTGCTATCTCCCGTAATTCGAGAGTGACTGAAATCAAATTCCGGAATTCCTACTTCGTAGAGAGCAATCCAACCATTAGGTTAAGGCTAGTTCAGCTATGAAAAACTTGCGAGGAATTGTTTTTCAAAATATTACTACTGCGAATTTCGACAGATACAAGAGATTGATCAAAATGATTATGAATTGTTAGAGATGTAAAATTACCTAGAATTTTGAACCACAGAAATTCACTTGGGAATTTTGGAAATAAATCTGGAATTTTTGGGAATATTGAGAATTTTGAGGGAATAAACTCAATCAATCATCTTTCGTTTAATGTATTGTATTGTCTTATCTAAATGAAGAAAAGTAAAATAAACTACGAAAATATACAGAAAAAAATGTTCGGTCTTCTGGTAAAGAAATTAATTAGTTTGAGAATTAGTTGAGAAAACGAAAATACTTGCTAAAATAATAAAAAAATTAATTAATATTTAATAAAAAATATGAAGATATATTTTTCAGTACTGTCAGAATAAGTTCTTTGGAAAAATTTTTTTTATTTCTTTCTCTGTGTGAATTCAGGAAATTATAATGACAAAAACATGACATTTCCATGTTTTTGTCATTATAATTTCCTGAATTCACACAGAGAAAGAAAGAAAAAAATTTTCCACCTTAATTTTTGAAGTTATTCTAAATTGCTCATTAAATCAAAATTATTTTCTTTTTCTGGAAAACTTTTGTTACCGTAATAAGTAATGGAAATCATAGAATACGTGGACTCTTATTTATTTTAAGAAATAGCTGATTAAAAAAACTTCAAAATTTTCTTAATCAGCAGAAAAATTTCAAAACTCTTGAGGTGTTTCAAAATTTCCAAAAGAATAAACCGGATTTATTTCTAGAAATGAACCCGGATTTTTCCCTCCTTTACAACACTATTCATTGTACCACTGCGCAATGAACAACCTAAACATTTCAAAGCTACGGAAATATTATTTTGTCTAGCATCTAGGTAATTAATACCCGAAGGTCTTTAAAAAGACAATGATGCATATTCACGCATTGCAAGAGAGAAATCCTGGGTAACTCTCAAGAATAAACTCCAAAAAAAAACTAAATTCGGATAGCAAAAACGCAACATCCAACTGAAGTTGTATTACAGTGGCTGGATTGACTGATCAAACCTAGAACCTTTCACTTCAAAAACATTTATTTTGAGATTGTTCGTGAATTGCCTAACAGGTGAAGGTTGTTGTAAGATAGTTAATGTCCTGCCCAGTTTTGCTCTATAAGAGGACTTTCCCTAAATTGCCAGCTGTATTATTGGATTGTAAGAGCCTAAATTCGGAAAACTCCCACGCACTCACTCCGACAGAAGTGATTTGAAAAAGAAAAATTATAACACCCGACCCCTGTTGAATAACAAGAAAGATTTATGACCTGGGGATTCCTACTCAGAAAAGTATAATCCTACTATTAAACCACATTGCATAAAAGTATTATTCACTGAATAATATTCATTGCCCTAATTTTTTATCGGTAAAGTATAAAAAAAGATGCTTACATTTAAAATTTGTCATGAATAGAAATTTAACGACCAACTGAATTTCAACCATAACAAAAGGATATCAACTTTCAGGGTGGGGGAGGGATTATCAGTAAATTCTTCTATATAAGGAAATTTAGCTATCATTAAAAGAATAGAACTTCTGAAGAAAAAAATAACTACAATTCAATTCATGTTCAACTTTTTATGCACTAATAAAATTTTATATTGCTGCTTATCACAGAAATTCTAATTTTAATCATGAAAAAAATAGAAAAGCGAAAGAATGAAATAAATTGTTAAATTTATTGCGACGAAAACGTTAAGCGAAAGAATGAAATAAATTAAAGAGCTTGAGCTTTCAATTTACTACGACACACTCATAATTAATATAATTAATTTATTTGAAAATATTTTCTTTGTTACTCACAAGAGCTAGTAAAATTTATTGGCTCATGTAATTAAAAGATTCCAGAGGTGTAGTAGACGCTCATTCTTATTACCTCTAATTTACATTCACGATTTAACGAACTACACCTGGTTCTTAAAATGCTTCTATAGACGTAATAATGATAACTTTAATTCCTATTTACACAAACTTAATTTAAAAAAATCTCTTTTTTACGAACTCGTTTACATGCATTTTTCGTTTACATTTATTTTTAACACTTGATTTTCTTTCTCCCCAATTTTTAGATTTTATAATATTTGAGTAATCTGAATTGGCGTTTCTAATGAAGAATCGTAAATTTTTTGAACAATGGATAACTAACTGCATTGCTGATGTTGAAATCCTGTATTTCTTTACACCAATTCATGTGAACTTTCTTCCGCCTAATCTAACTTCCAACTTATAGTCCATGCATGTGAGGGAACTTTTGAAAGGAGTGGTAAAATTTGGCATTCCTTTCCTTGGTGAATGTGGAGAGGAAGTTGTCAACTCAAGTGAGACCTCGTTGTCTGACCGTTCTTCAAAATTACGAAACACTTGGTGACACGCCAATATTTCAAACATTAAAATTCGTTAATTTAAGGTACATTTGGGGCTCGCTTGCATTGTTATCTATGTATGTAACTGAAAAAAAAAAACCCAAGAAAATTTATCAGACGACTTTAGTTAAGATGTGAGTTACTTATCCATGCATTTCGACCGAGAAACCTATTGCTGCTCGAAATTTTATTTCAGAATTTTTTAAATTTGAATTCAGACGTAGTTTTATCACAAGAAGTATTGGTTGATTAACTGATTTAGAACATGATGAATGAGAAGGAAAAAGTTTTTTCAGATATCAAATAAGAAGAATATAAGTACTTTGAAGCCTTTGTTAAAATAGCCGATAATACTTGGCAAATTTTATCTTTTTGGAAAACAGCCTCTCCGGGCACATACCATAAATTGTAATATATGCAAAATGTTTACAAATTAAAAGTGATCTGTTATATCAGAAAACGATTTCTCAGTTTTCCATATGAAGTATACGGTGTAGTTACAGATAATGATTGTTGGAATACACCTCTTCACCTACATACTTGTATACGGTGAACATATAAGTATTGTGTGAGTGTTAGAATTCAATGTGAAAGATTCTTTGCTCATCTCCATTTGACCATATTCAGATTGGTTGTAAGGAGCATCGACTATATATAGAGGGTAGTCAAAAACATCTATCTAATGTCATCGAGAACTAAGCTCACTCTTATTTAATTGTGTGCGTGTGTGTGGGTCCGAAAATATTCCTGGAAATCTCTGGACCCTTGCGATTTGAGAAACGGAGTCAAATTATTCATATTGTATGGTGACTCATTACACCATCTCTAAGAAACACTTAAATTCGCGAAGTAAAACTTGAAACCGTGAAATTAAACTAAAAACTTGTCTATCAAAATTTTGTGCTAATAATATTAAATGCATAAAATGCACCCAACCAATCAACACACTTTCGTGCTGATTGGTTGGGTATTGTAGTCGCATCGACTTATGTATTCTCTCAATAAGACCTGAACCGAACATAATACACTTACTCTCATTTTAAGAGGATTGCTGTTTTAGACCTCTAAAAAAATGTATTTGTTTTCTATGTAAATTATGTAGTCTGTAATAAATGTCATTTATTGTAATATATGCCCTCTGATATAAGTCAATTATCAGCAAACAAACCATAATACTATTATTGATGGCATGTTATTACCTAGGGTTACCGGAACAGCTATCATACTTAACTGGGATATCTCTGAGTTATTGATTCCAGCATCAAGTATCTACTATATCGCTTCCACCAATGTCATTTAGTCTGCTAATATAACATATCAACCGTATAGGGGTTAAACAGCGTTCTTTTACTCACAGGTTTGGTTACTTAATACTTCGTCAAACTACAATGCATAGTTAGAAAGGAAAATTATCCGGTGAACTCATAATTACTATGATATCATCGAAATCAAATAAACGGTTTCTAATATTTTTAATACTAAGTGACTCTAACCAACTAATGACTTTTGAACATTTAAATTATTGCACTGTACTATGAGAACATTGTCAAGAAGTATTAGAGAGCCTGTGAACTATTGGCTTAAGAGCTAATGATTGGCATTTGTAAAATAGATTAAAAATATTTTTAATACTTTAATAAAAATAAATTTTACCAGTATTATATTTTTGTACTTTTAATCACATTCTGCCCAGCACTCACTTGATATTCAAACTACCAGATAAGATGGGTTTGTGTCGTGTCCAGTAAGTCAGTCAGTGTCTGTCAATGACGTTTTTAGCTAGCTTCACTATAATCTCTGCGTAGAAATGGCCATCAAATGGGTAGTATCAAATATTCTGGAGAGATGTTATTATTGCTGCACAATTGAAAATATGGCTTGAAGAGAGTTCTTCGCCAGGACGATTTCCACATTTTACATACGTCTTTGTATTGCCTACATTTATTTTCAAGCCATCGAAGTGGCCTGTTCTCATTTTTGTAATTGCCTTTGTGATTTCTCTGCTGGAATCAGTCTCGCATATTTGTTGATCCACCTTAATGGTTTTCTCTTTAAGTCGATATCGGGCAATGGCGTGAATATAGTTATATATATAATTTATTTTCATAAAATAAATATGCATTACTGTTTGTATTCAATGGTTATGTGATTAAGGAAAATATTACTTTCGGTTATGGAAAATAGAATCAACGTTTTATTAAGGTTTGAAAAATACTCGATTTTGGTAATGTTTTACCCCAATGTCTGATTTGGAATATATGTAGTTTATAATAAATGCATTTTAATTTCGTCATTAAAAATTCATATAAAAATTTTTTATTAGGAACCCAAGCGCAGTTTTCGGACTTTAACTTAATAATTAAAAATATTATGTTAAACAATATCATGAACTTAAAACTTACCATAAAAGAGATTATATTTAAATCCACAGATTAAAAAATATGCATTTAAAAGTAGGTTTTTTTGTAAATTTATGAATATTAAAATAAAAATATACTATTAACAAATACAACTAAAACAAAAAGAACAAAAGTCATATTTAGACTCCTTTATAAATTGCCAAATACATGTTTTTTCTCATTCAAAGAGTCTTGATTAGAATTGTTGACGAGAATTACCTATGTTTATTAATAAATACCATTTTCTGATCACATATGTATCATATTTTAATCGAATTTCGCTACAGAACCTCACCCCCAACACACTTTGCACCTATTGCGACGTAAATATAGTCAAATTGTGGTCAGTCAGCGTTCTGTCTTTTAACAGAACAGTCTATTGCTTCCCACCTATCTTTCTTTTGTTGTAGTGATTGATATTGGATGGCTGTGATAGTTTGAAATCTGTTTTAAATTTTAGATACTAGTCAAGTTTCGCCTCTAAAGAAAGAAAGAAAAAAGAGACAAATCAAATGAACAAACAAAGCATGTAGGCGCTGTTGCTATAATTAAGATAAGGATTTTGATTCTTTCCAGGTGATAATTTTGTGGTTAGTATTTTGAAAATTCATCATATTAACAAACATATATTTTTTGAAAAAAAGCAGTGAATGTTTTATTTAATATTATAAAAAGAGTAAATATATTAATTAATATTTACTCTTTTCTTATAGTAAACGGGAATTAAGAAAAATATTGAAATTCTGTACTGACACAGTTAAAGTATTTATTTCTATATTTTTAATTGCAATTACATCCATATAAGATTATTTGACATCAGAAAATAAACCTTCTCTCTCAGCTCTTTTAGAAGGTTTTCTAAAAGAGTTTTCATAGGTAGTGGGCTACATTTATATGTCTCAGGGGAGAAAACCTGGAAATGTGATAAAAAAATTTTTTTTTCCTTTCATTGTTACTTACATAAAAATAAAAAATGTGGAAAATATCTTTTCAACTATTATTTCACTTTCGCTTATTTTCTGTATTGTTAAAGTAAATTTGTATCAAGAAAAAAATTACTTGTATCTAATAATTTATTTGTTCAAACGTAATAAAACTTATATGAATGTACTTCTTGAATTAGCTCTTACCTCTATGATTCATACTTTTTAGTAATTTTTGGAAAATGAAAAATTTAACTAAGGTATTTGTTAGAAAATCTATAATTTTGTGTTTGAAAGAGAAATTAGATACAGATTAGGGCACATCTTAATAATGGAAAGCAGTTGTAAAATTTTTTTATCACTCACTGCGTTTAAGTTTTCGTCAGGATTCTTTTATTTATTTTTAATGAATATTACGCTACATTCACGTGTCGAAAGGTAGGAGATTCGAAAAATCAACAAACATCCACAAAAACAGGAGTGCATGCACAAAAAAAAAAAAATGCACCATCCATATGCTGTTGTTCAACAGTGCCTGGAATAGAACACGAGACTTTTCGTTTAGAGCAACATTTTCCTACCATTAGGTTAGGTGAGCCTCCTGTAGGATTTACTTATTTAGAATTTATACACATATATCTGACAGCACACACTTTAGTTTTTTTAATAATATTTCTTATAAAATGTTCATCGGACGTTCATATGGGGAGGGCCAGGTACCCGTTACCATCAAGAGAACACCATTGCACGACACCGTTATGGTGGTGCAAGATTGCTCGTTTGGGAAGGAATTATTCTAGGTTCCCCAGAACTAACCAGCATATTCAGAATGTAACCATGACAGACCACATCTATCGGGATATCATTTTGGAACAACATGTACGTTTGTTTCGGGGTGCCATGGGTGCAGAATTTCTGCTTATGGATGACAATGCCCGCCCTCACCGTGCAGACATTGTAGACGAATGGCTTCATTCGGAGGATATCACCCGTATGGATTGGCCAGCATACACACCGGACTTGAATCCAATAGAGCATATGTGGGACATGCTTGGCCGACGAACTGCAGCCCGTCAAACCCCTCACACATGTCTACCTGAACTTTGGAGAGCAATGCTTGATGTGAGTGGTGTATTATTCCCCAAGATCAGATCTATAATTTGATACTCAGCATGCGCAGGTGTTGTACAGCCTGTATTGCATGATCTGAGGGGCATACTATGTATTAACAATCATACCAACCATGTTATATTGGTTTTTGTAAATAGGTTCTTTTTTGAATTTTGCTCTAAGGAGTAAAAATCGCAATTTTTATTAATGATGTCAAACATATAGCATCTTTTTGCTCTTTACCTTTTATTTAATAGATAGACTTTATAAATAAGTCACATTTGTTTAGCTTCTGTCTCTTTCTTTGCCTGAACTTGCATTATCCTTAATTTATGAACACGAGTGAATTTTAATGGCACATACTTCAATAAATTTCTTTTATAATTACTGTTATTATTATAAAGTCACAAATGAAGTCTTAAATTCGCGCTATAAAACATTTTATGGATCAACAAAGTTGAGGAATAGATTTTTTAATAAGCTATAAAGCATATAGAATAAATAAAACAACATTCTAATGATTTTCCCCTTTTGAATAAATTAATTACATCCGCGAGAGTCCCTTCCTATCATAGAGGATAACAAAGAAAAGCACACCCGACAAGAAGTTGGTAAAAGAAAATGTCTAAACTGATCAAATTACGTAAGCAATATTTATAAATAAAAGTACTATTTTTTTAAGTATCATCTAAATGTCTTGATAATATGAAAAAAAAATCATATTTCACTTTCAAAATCTAAAATTTTTATAGGAAGAGCACATCAAGCGACCAGAAAAGATTAGTTGCTACTGTGAGCTAAGAATATTGTAGAATTATTGTTTCTAAAATGAAGGAATCTAAATTTTCTGTTCGGACTTTATTGTATCCTAGTAGTCTAATATCAGATCATACTCGTTTTTGATCTTTCCTAACAAAATAAGCACTTCATTAGCAGTAGCTTTTGTTCAAAATACTTTTGTAATGGTTCCCGAAGAAAAAAATATGGTAATTTCTCTTCAGAATAGTACGAATTATTCTCCGTACCGAAATTTCTTCTTAAAAATGAGTTGCTATACAACTATAGGAATTGAAAAAATAATTATCTCCAATTCTAGAAAAATGCATAAATTTATCCTTTTACGTATGAGTTCAGAATATAATTAATTTTCAAGCATTCGTAGTTGAACATAGTCAAGTTTTAATTTTGTCTGGAATAAAAAACAATACATTTTATTCCTGTCCATCAAGTATATGCTTTAAATTCGCTAATGTTCTGTCGCAATATTTTATTTATGTAAACATTTATACACATATTCACCTGCAAGTATAAGTTTTGAGGTTAGAATCATATTGCTAATTATTTAGAGCTGTTAAATGAAATTCTTTATCATTTACAGGCTTTCGAAAATATCTATTTGAGTAATAATATAATTACATTTATGTTAAATATTTCTTTTTTTTCTTTGAATGACAAAATGTATTAAATATTTCATACAAAATATTTTAACCGATTATTTATAATAAAAGAAAAAAAATATTTGTATTGTGTAAGGTGAGGCTTACAATTTAGCCACTCAGATGAAATTAATAAATTTAAACTGTCGTCAGTTTCACTTCATTTTTACAGTAAATTTAAAAAAAACGTTAATTTAAAAAATAGAGAGAGAAAGGAAAGAATCCATCTATAAACTTATGTCTTGAGAGAAATTATTTAAATCCTCAACTTTTTCTCAAATTAGATATCAAGCTGTGCTTAACAAGATCCGAATTAGTATATCATAGAGACCAAACCACTAATTAGTTTGTCGTTCAGCAATCATTTTTACACAGAAGGGCTAAGATCGAAATTTACAGTTTAAAATGGATTTCAAATCATTACAAACATCCAAGCTCGAGGTGGGAATTAAGCCCATGAACACTTGAACTGAAGACTACAGCATAAATCATTCGACTAGGGCCCAGACTTATGTGATAAGAAAGGTCTGGGGATGTTCGATAGAAATTTTGCTCTCCATACTTAGCAGGGTCTAAGCGACTGGATCATGGAGAAGAAAATATAACTTATAATAATCTACACATTTGATCAAATTACACAGATTTAAATGGACTAGTGATCAAGCCAAACGCATGATGAAAATCTTTCGGGAAAAGCTTATTTCCCATAGGTACATCATTACGAGGACCTTGAGGGACAGCGCCACAGAGATGGACTGATTGAATTGAAGAAGACCTAAGCCTTCTAAAATATAGGTTTAGAAAACGGTTGACAATATAAAGCAGACTTTCTTGGAAAATTTCTGAAGGTCATCGTTCACCTAGACTTGTAAGGCCGATTAAAAAAACTATTTCAAATAAACTTTTTTTAAAAGAATTTATAAGAAAAAAAAATCATTCCACATAGGAACATAAAGTGCATTATTATCCCATATTCTTTTTTTTGATTGCATTACTAAAATTATAAATATTGTTACTTATTAAAAATCTAAACTCTGTGGCATGACAGCCCATGTGGGCCAACGCCTAAAGTGCCCATATGAATTTTCATGACCGAGGGCCCTAGTGCGAAGCATAAATTCCAGTTAGGTGGTAAGCCTAACGTGAAACCCCCAGTATTTAGTTCCCAAGCATGCTTGCTACTCAATTTATGGACCCACTGAAGGGATAAAAGGCTGAGTCGCGACTTCGCCCAGCTCGAAGATCGAATCTGTGCCTTGGGAGCGTGAAACGCTGCCATTAAGCCATATTAAAAATCTACTTATAGAAAAATAAATATTCTGCTTATATACATAATATAAATATGCCTTTTTGATAGGTGACATCATTTTCCATTTGTATGTTTTTAGAGAGCAGGTGAACAGGCAACGGAGACGGTTACAAAATTGTAGCTCCTATCTCGAGTTCTGTTGTTGTAACATATCTCAGGTTGTCTAGCTAGACAACCCCCATAAAACCAAAAGTATCTAAAAAATGTGATGGGTCCCGAAGGACATCGTCTTTTTTAAAATTTAGGCAGGTTAAAATATGTCCAAGGGAACATATTGACGGAACAGGAAGGACAGCCCGGAAATGTCCCTGCTGAAAGGTGATTCCTCTCGTGTGCCCACTCAGATGGCGGGAAAAGGTAGTTTGATAAGATCTTGGTCTAAGATGGAAGGTCTCACCTGGTCTTTTGACGAAGTACCATGGATGGTTGGGAGGAATTTCCATAAGCTTATTGAATTCAGTTTTTGCCAGGGAAGAAATCTCACTAGATGTGAGCTCTCCTACAGGGTTTACTCCCTCTCTGACGCCGATATGTATGGAGTTCTAGTAGATGTCAACAGTTTTAATTATTTGTGTATATATAGGTGTTTATTTTGTCTGTGTTATTAGATTAATAAATGTGCGTATCAACAAAACAAAATCTCTTTCATTATTGCTGATGTAAATATGGTGGGACCACAAATATCACAATTAATAATTCATAGTAAAAATAAGCTTTTATTTTAAATTTTCATTAAATTAAAAATGAAAATCGCAGCACCTAACTTTCGAAAAGCACTTGTGATGTCTTTAACATCCTTCATTCCATGTTTAAAAAAAATAATGTAGCAAAAGATATAAATTAACTAAAAAATACCAAATAATTGCATTTTTTTAGCACAAAGTTTATTAAATTTTAAACTAAATGTGAAATTTATTAAAGATAAAAAATATTCTCAGTATAAAGTAAGAGTAAAAAAACTACCTAATTAAATTTACAATTGCACATGTTTGATAGATGTTAATGAATTGATTACACAATTTTGAATAAAAAAGTTTTGTAAAATAATTATGAATAGTTCATATTTTCCATAGTTATGAAATGATTTTCTTAATGAAAATATAAATAAAATTTATTATAAGTTAGTCGTTTAATGAATTATATTGTTGCTTTTTGAAAATACGCTTACCATATTAACTTTTTGTACCTATTTCTTTACAATACATTTGAATATTACATTACAGTCAAATTTTTATTTTCACAAGTAGGGCGCATTTTTTTTATCTTACACGGATTTAATTTAATTACTATTTATGAAAAATTATTTTATTTATTTACTAAGAATAATTTTGTAATTAAAATTAGTTAGCAGTCACATGCGATGTAAGAATGCATTAATATTAAAATTAATGTATTATATCTTTTCAGTAAATTTGACGTTTTTGTTATTCAAATTAAAAATAACCAAATCAAGAATAATCATTTTGCTGAAATTATTATTTTTTTTTACTCTAAATTGCCCAGTAAACATACAATATTTGCCAAAAATCTACATATTGCAATTAGAAAGAAATCATATATTAATTATTTTTTATTACCATTTAAATCTATTAAGAATTGATTTTGTCTCATGATTAAATTCCTATCACATTCAAAATGTTTAGCAAAAGTTAATCAATAAATTGTATTTCTAAGGACAGAATTAAAAAAAAATTTTTTGCCATAATTAATTACTTGGAAAATTAAAAAAAATTATTTCATTTATTCATTGCACTATTATTCTTATAGTAAAAGAGAAATTTGGCAAGATTTTATAATCTTAAAAAATGTCAAGCAAATAAATGACAAAAAGAGAAAAATGGGCTGTTCTATCTTTCATTAAAGGACTTCGTTTGTTAATTTAATACCCACTGGTTTAACTGATTAATTTAAGCTGTTGCCAAAGAACCATGACTGATAGGAAGAACATTAAATTCAATAACGGAGAGCAGCTAAACAAACTAATAAACAAACTAAATCAATTACTTAAACAGTTCTATAATATTAGATACAAGTTTTTTAATCTTTTACATTACATATAATGGCTCAGTAGCTTCACGACGCTTCCCTAAAAACAAGCACAATGAAATACCATCTGAAATGGGCAGTGAATGGGAGGGTGACCTTGGTCGTCCTTTATTGGGTTGGGGGCGTATCCATGTTAATATGTGACATGGATAAGGAAAGTGCCAGTTCAGGTGTGGTCTCGTCATCTGATCGTGGCTGAAAATTACAGGCAAGTATTCCAAACCCATTACCTTTAAGGTAAAACAAATAGTCCACCTGCATATGTAAATTACATAAGAAGCTAATTAAACATTGTGATTAAAAACATTTCTAAGATAACTTTAAATTATAATTTTAGTATTAAAATAAATAGAAAATTTAAAGATTTCTTGGGAAAAGCAATTTTAACATAATACATTTGACAAATGAGAGCAGGATCATTGTATTATTTTTAATGCTAAGTTTAAGAATTTGGAAACATTTAAATTCCTAAACAATATACAACCATACTACAAAGAAATGGTTAGCTTTAAAAATTATTTGTAATTTAAAATCATTGCTAATTTGATAATACCTTACTGTTTTAAAATAGGATTTTCAATTAAACTTTATTTCCATTTATAAAAAAGTGTTATTTTATAATTGATGATCATTATCTACCAATCTTGCTAAGATGAATAACATTATCAAAGAGTACAATGTTTTAAATTATTCAGTTTTGTTTAGTTTGATTAGCAAAATTTCTAATGGAAGATTACGATGTGGCCATTTTTCTTTGTAACATTGAATTGTAATTTAGGAAATCATAAACTTAATATATATATATATATATATATATATATATATATATATATATATATATATATATATATATATACTAGTTAAAAACAATTTAATTTTTAAATTCATTCAAATTAATAACTCTTATTTAACCCTAAAAAAATTAAAGAAAATAAATAAAAATGATAGAATAAAAGTGTATGCAACTAGATCTTAAAATAATTAAAACATATAAATTAAGTAATGCAAGTCATAAAAAGCATTAAAAAAGTTTTTTTAAATATTAGTAAAAATGTGGACATTTGGCTGTTATGCTTAAGTAAAACATTTTATTAATATCAAAAGAATTTTACATAAAATTTTATCATTTTGATAACAAAACTAGTTAAACATAATAAAATATATATTAGAAACATTATAAATAACACATTATTTATAATATGTAAGTTTTAAATATATTTTATCCATTTGACTTATTGGACACATTACCAAACATATTTTATTTAATTATAAGTCAGATAACAAAATTAATTTTGAAAGAAGTATAAAAAATTTCATATACTTCAATCCAAGCATGCAAAAATATTTTGTCAAACACAATTTCATCTTTACTTCAACTTTTACTGTGAAGTATGCAAAATGCAATACATTTGCATAAACAATGCATTTAAAAATTACTGAAAAATACAAATCTTATTTATAATAAAAATTATTAAATATGCTCATGCTGTCATACATACATGTGTGTATTCACTACAACCAATTATTTCTTCTTTAAGCAAGATTATAAATTAAATTTGTTTAATACAAAACAAAATGTTATAATTTTAAATATGCATTAAAATATAATAAAGAATGTAATATTCTTATGATCAATGAAAAGGAAAAATATAATGAGCTTAAATAAAGTATTTCCTAAAAAAAATTTTTTTTCCAAAACAACTTTCTGAAAATTAAATCCAGCAAAAGAAATGCAAATCACTGTTGTTGTTCATAAAAATTTACTAATTAATCCAATAAATCTGATATTTTTCATAATTCTTAAACATGTTTTTTAAAAATTCAAAGAAAATCTGATTTAACATTGGATAAGTTTATTTTTAGCATCCTGTAACACATAAGCCCCTATTACTTGTTTTAAAAATGTATATATTTCAATTTTATGTGCACATTAGTAGAAAGATGAAAGCATCTGATCTGATCCAGGGGTAAATAATAGTAATAAAAAAATTTGGATTTTTCCGAAAGATAATAGTTGGAAACTATAAAATACTTTAGAAAAAATATTTCTTCTAGAAGTTTACAATTTCAAATAATGAAATTCAATGATCACATTAAAAATAAACCATAACTAATAAATAACTTCATTCTTTTAAAAATAAACACCGAAACTTTTTAGAATTGAATTCAATGTACTGAATGCCAAAGTACTAGATATGGATCCTTTGCATATATACATGCAAAGAAATTGAATAGCTACATGTGTAAGATAATCCTATTTTTTAAAATTTCTAGACATAAGAATACTTAAATATTTTACAACATACTTATTTCAGGAATACAAGACATAATAGCTTTTGATTTTTATTTATTAAATGAGAAAAATTTCACTAATAAAGTTTTAGCATGCTATGAATATTTATGTTAATAATAAGCAAAAGTGAAAACATGGGAAAATATAAATGTGAAATAAGGACTAATATTTAACACAAAAGATGAAATCAATGAAAAGTGATCATAAATTAAAGTATAAAAACATTTTGCAATTCAAATAAATAGAAACAGAATATGAAATAAGTACATACATATTTCAGCTTTAAAATAAAAAAAATAGGATGAAAACAATCATGCATAAAATTTAAGTTTAGTGCCCAATGCAATGTATGAAAGTTTATACATATTTGAAAAAATATATATGTTTAGTTTGTTGAATTCAATATTTTACATAGATTGCTGGGGCATAGACTGTGGACGCGCAGCATATGGACAACCAAGAAACTGGTCAGCAATTCGACCAGCTTCTCTTAATCCACTTAACAGAGCTCCATGCACTGTAGCAGGATAATTACGTATTGTGTGTTCTCCAGCAAAAAATAATCTTGGAATTCCGGCAGGCTGCCCAGGCTGCATTCCTGCAGGTCCAGATACTGGTGTAGCTAGAATATCATAATCATTGCCAGTAGAGCCAGTAGCAACATACGAATATGATCCCCTGGACCATGGATCAGCTCGCCAACGAGTAACAACTGTTTCTTTTGGTTGAGGTACATTAGCATTTCCAAATATTCCTTTCAATACTGCAATGCAACGCCCTACAACCACATCATCAGAGACATTTTCCATAACAGCTGCTGCTTCTCCAGCAACTAGAGCCAACAATACAGGTGCTTTGTATAAATTCCAAAATAAAAATAATTCTCCACGACTGGAAGTAGTACTACCAACATGACCAAAGAGATTCGCATTAGGATCCCAGAAAACTCTGTCAAAGCATAATACTACTTTGTTAAGGTTTCCAAAGCCAAGTCTCTGAATAGCAGCTGCTTTCCAATCAGGAATAGGTGGTATGAATTGAACTGTATTTGCAGATTGACCATTAGATTGAACAGAATGTTTCAACACACCTAATGGCAATGTGCACAATACAGCATCACCTTTATAGTTAATCACACCAGAGTTTGCACGAGAATTGACAGCCAGAACTTCAACTCCATGGGCATTATAACGAACACTTTTAACAGCAGTATTCAATTTTATATCTAAGCCATCAGCTAAGGCAACGGGTACACATGAATAACCATTACGGACTGTCATATGGCTTCCAGTGAACTCAAAATCATCATCCTGATCCCAATGTCTCAAAGATAAATTATTCAGTGGAGTAGCATTAGCAAACTCAAGATTTGCAAAGTGCCAATCCAACACTTGCCTATCTCTAGATGACAAATACACATCACTTGGGGGAGAAGCCTCTAATTCTTGCAACTTTTCTTCAATCTCTTTTTGTTGTTCTAGATATTGATCCCATTCTTTACAAGCAGCACCAATATCTCTCATTTTACTTCTAATGACAAACTCTAATGTAACATCTTTTTGTTGTTTTGACTCAGTAAGCTCTTGGTGGTGCTTACGCATTTCTTCAATTTGATCTTTGATGTGTAGCATTTTATTAAGATTGGCTTTGAGCTTTTCTTGCAATTCCAAAATAGCCTTCCAATGTTGAATTTGTTTCTCTTTAACATGTTTTTCCTGTAACTTTATCACCCATTCTAAAGCTTGGCCTAGAGAAACTGGTTTACTATGAACATAATTAAAATCAAGCTGATGAGACAAATAAGAAGTTGCTTCTAATAATCTATTAAATTCCCTTTCTACCATTTCATCCTTATCTTTCGGAACAGTATTTCCATTAGATTCATACAAAGGACACTTTTGACGTATTTTATGTAGCTCCATATGAATTTGCTTACTAAGCACAGTTATAGGATTTCCACCTAATCCTGTAACAACCATTGCTCCTAAATCAGCAATAAAGTTGCCTTTTCGAAAAGTAGCCACACGTCCACCAACACGATCTCTAGCTTCTAATATTATTACATCCATTCCAAATTGTTGCAACTGTTGAGCAGCAGCTAGACCTGATATTCCAGCACCAATAACAATTACTTTACCAATTTTTTTAGTAGGCAGCATTTTTAACCTTTTAAAAACACCAAAGTTAATAAATCCATGACGTTCTAAGAAGGCATGAACACGTACAATCAATGATGTATCAGTATTATATGGTGGCTCTATCTGAGACATAACATTCTCAAGTAATAGCTGTTGTTTAGGATTTTCTAGCCAAAGTTGCAATATTCGGTTTCTAATATAGAAAAATATTTTGCTACTTGATGCTGTACCTTGTGCAATATCAGGAAAACAAACTGCTTCTTGAGCAGTCATTTTATCAAAAGGCAATCTACTTTGAAAAGCAGCTCCTTCAAGACCAGTAGGATCATCATGTTCACTGTCCATTTCTTCAACATCTTCACTGGAGTTAGCAATAGGTGGGTTTTGTTTCTCAATCCTACTTTTATCATCAATATCTGAAGCATTTTCTTCTTCAGAAACCGGAAAATTTTTTATATCACTATCTCTGTGTTCCAATTTTGCTCTCTTTCGCCGAGTTGATCTTCTGCCTTGCTCATCACTACTACCACTGATATTGCCTTGCTTATCTGGATCATAACTGCCATTAATACTTGTCTCTCCATCAACTGGACTACAGTGCCTACGATCTTCCATCGTAGGTGTAGAGGACATTACTTCAAATAATTAAATTCAACCTGTGAAATTAATCAAGTTTAATTAGCAAAATTTCAATGTAATTTAAGTGTTAAAAGTGACATAATATGATTAGTTCATATTTTCAAAACGCAGTAATATAGTTGCCTATTTTAGTAAAATACTTTTACCATGAAATAGTAGGATATTTTTCTCTTTAGAGTACTGATTTTGATTCAATAATTTTTTAAAATATTTAATTACACATATTTATATTAGTTATAAAAATCAGTAAACATAAAATTACTAAATTGTGGTATTTGGCAGGCAAGCTCCCATGCATACCATTAACATGAAGTTACCTTTTAGTAAGTAACCTCTGCTGTTAAAGTAGTTAGTAATAGCAGATGTCATTCATTGCAAGAGATGTAAAATTTCAATTATTTTCCACAAAATTAACATTTTAAATATTTACCAGAACAATTCTTAATTTTGTGATTTAAAAACAGTTAATGAATTAATATAATCATTAGAAGCAAAAAATAAATTCATATGTCGATATTTTAAGCCTTATCTCATGATTTATAAAAAAAGTTTATGAAACGCTGGCATTATAACACAATAATACAAAACAATCATTTGTCATATAATTCAAATTACAGATTAAACATAGGAATTTGTAGACATCTTTTACAGAAAAAAGGTGTTAATACTTTTGTAATAGATAATTTATATATTCAAGACAAAAAATTTTCAAAAAAATTTCAGGACACTTATTTCTATTTATTTTTTACTTTAGTAAATTAGTCATTCATTAATGAATTCATAAAAAAATAAAACATAAAATTTATTTAAATACATTAAAAGTAATCTTTAAAATAACATAATTTAAAGAAAAACCAGATGAAGTAAATTCTGTAAAATGAACACACATATAACTTAGTATAACATCAAATGTTGGGATTGAAAAGCAATTATAAATGATTAAATCAATAAGCTTAATGTCATACAAAAATGTTTGTTTGTAAATTGCAAAGTTGATTTTTAAGTATTTCATATGCATAAATTTTGAAAACAAACAAATTATTATAAAATTTAAAATTAATGCATAAATGTTAAAAAAGTTTAATCAAAATAAGGATTTTTTGATAAAAGCTGTTTAACAGACTAATTAATAAGCATAATTAAATAATCTAATTTTAGACACTAAATATTTCAAAGAGAAACTAACAAATGGATAATTTTTAATTCCAATAAACTTTAAATGTTTCCCAGCAATATCAGTTGTAGTGCAAAATCTTCCAACAGTGACTAAACTTAATGATTTTCATATTTGATACACAACTTTTATTTCAGCCTTCAAATGCAAATTTGTATTTCAAGAACAATTTTCAATTTGACCTCAACCATTTTGAATTAGTCATCAACTGATTCCAGAATACATTTATAATTCAATATGCAGGGTGTGGCTCACAAAATCTCTTAATAATATTTATTATTTATTTTTAAACTGATGCTTAAGTTGCGTTTTATAAATTTCTTCATATTTCTTTTTAGTGGATTTTTTTTCTTCCTGGTTTAACTTTTTGCAAAAGTATCAATTACATCTCAGCTTAATCAATATTTTTTGTTTAATCAGAATGTAAATATAATGTACAAAATTGAGAAAATTTTCCTTAAACAATATATGATCTTATTAAAGTTTTTAATCTTTTCAGCAAAGAAAAAGATCATCCCCCAACAATTTGAAATTGGTAATAATGATAATAATAATAAATTGGAATACAGTCTCAGCAATAGAAAATACTGCTGATAATATATCTAATTGTGCCATACAATTCAAGAAAACTTTGATTTAATCTTTCCAAAATAGAATTTCACACAACTATATTTAATGCCTTTTCAATCTTTAGTAATTTTTTATAAAGAGCTTTATCCCTATTTCTAATAGAAGAAGTTTCTTCTTGATCATCTGCAAAATAATTCAAAGATTTTAGGACCGAAATATAGCTTTGAATGCCTCAGTAACATTTGCATCAGAACATCATCATATACATAACAATTTTTAATCATAATCTACCATTGGTATGTTGAAAGAGAAAAAAGTTATATAATTCATATAGTGAAGAAAACTTCAGTGCAGATTTACAACTATAGGACTCTATAATATTTATTCCAAGCTTAAATGAGCAGAACATGATACATAACCCTCAGTAGGATTAATATTTTTAACTCTTGCTTGAGCATCTAAATATTTCCCCATCAAATTCAAGACCTAAATATTCCAAAAACTCAATAGATTTAGTGAAATTTTCTGCATTGTGACTAAAATCTTTTTATAACTTTTACAAACCTATCAACAACTTCATGATATGGAACAACATCACAAAATTAAAGCTAATTCATCCCTATGCGTAACATCTAACATAGAATCAATTATAATTGAAAAATACTTGGCATCTATCACTTCTTTAATTATGACAATCAAGACTTTTTCACACATTAATTAAAAAAGTTCCTATACAATTGCAGAAAATAAATAATTCATATTGCCAGTGCTTTGATAATTAGCTTTATCTATAAGCTTCACAAGAAATGGATCGAATTGGACTATCTATTCGAAACAACCCTAAAAGTTTCCATTATGAGATAAGCTGAATGTTTAATTTTCTCCAAAAAAGTCATCCTCTAGAAGATAAAAATATAGCTATTTCAATAACTCTTTGTAATACTGATCATCAGTAATATACATCACTTTGATATTATTTGGTTATTGCAGAATCAATTCTTCATTTTAAACCTAAGCTTTAAAGGGTAAGCTTTAAAATGGATTCCTTGCATGTAAAAGAATTTTTATGCTCTGTTAGTCATAAGACAGCATGCTTATAATCATCATATGTAGATGTTGAAAGGCTAGTTTTTGTATTTCCAAATAATTTTCAAATCCAGAAAATTACTTTATTTTACAGATATATACTTAATTCTAAGTACAGGTTTTCACAACACAATTCAACTCTAACATTACAGAAATGTGAGAAAACCCAAATATAAGCCACTTAAGCACACTGAAAACTTAAGCTCATGCTAAGAAAAGTCCTTAATCCTTTTTACAATATTATAATTCTAAAGCATTGAATAAAAGAATTTCTGCTTTAATTTTTTAAAAACTAAATTGTTTAAAATGTCAAAAAGGAAAATTTATTATGGTATATATCTACATGAAAAATAATTATTTTTTTTAATTTATTCATTATATTATGGAAGAAAGGATCTTACTCCACATCACTAATGTGAGCAAGAAAAAAAATTTTTTTAATGTAAAGTATTAAAAGGAGTCACCTGACAATGAAATTGATCCTAAATAAAAACTTGCTAAATAGATCAGAAGTTCTGCTAATGTAGTCATTAATAAGTAGAAGAAGTCATCAACGAGGATTTGATAAAAATATAATAGAAAATAAAATAAATTAATTCTGAGAACAAAAATATTGAAGACTGAAGTAATTTAAATTGGAAAAGTTAGAAAACCTAAGTTTAAATGAAAATTCATAATCAATATTCTTGAATGCATATACTTCCATTGAAAGAAGTTGAAAATTCAAAAAGGAGCAGCAAAACTGAATATCTCCATAACCAAAAAACAAATCTAAATTACATATTTTGGTACTTACATATTAGGATCACTGTAGCTGGTTTTGGGCCAAATTTAAGTAGAATTAGCACTTAACTTATATTTAGAAGATTTCTTTTTTAATTATGAAAAAGTAACAAGTAAAAAAAAAATTCTAATTAAATAAGAAAATAAAAAATTTTTTTAAACCTAAAATGCTGCATTGCCGCTAATGCATAACTACACATATTTCTTAGAGAATGGGAAGTATGAAACATCTAAATGGGGAAAAAATGTAGAAAATAAGGGTGATATGTTCCATAGACATAATATTCTTTAATTGAATTGAATAGAGATGAAAATTTATTAAAAAGAAGATAACAATAAATTTAAATCGTTTTCTATATTATACATGTTTATATTTTTAATACATCAATTTCTAAATGGAACTAAAAGAAAAAGGTTTGTTTTGAATAAATTTTCTGAATTGTAATACTTATCGAGTCTCCTATAATATAGTATTACAACATGTTTTCTAAAAAGCTGTCTACAGTTATAAAAAGAATATCTATATTGATTTTGGCATTTTGTTCATATCCAAATTTTTAAAATGTACTTAATATGATTCTAATATAGATTTTATAGTAGGAAATTTAAATATATCACACATCAAATAGTGAATGATTCCAACAAATTCGCTTACAATTATAGGGTTTAGTAATGGGTTCATCAAAAAATGAAATGACACTTTACGATAGTTTTGCATACAATAAATATATATATATACATCACAAATAATAAAATATGTTTATCTAAAAGCTTGGATAGGTTTTTATTGATAAGAAATCCTGATATAGGACATAATATAGATAGATGCAAAATTATTATAAAATAGAAAAGTAATTATCAATTTAAATTTTTATCCATTAGATTAATTTTACTACAATTATTGCTAGGAAAAAAACTTTAGGTACAATTTCATTATACCTCTGTAGGATTATCATCATAACAAGAATGAAAAATAATGTAATTTATTGTTATAAATATTTGAGTCATGTATTGCTTAAAAAAATTACAAGGGTTACAAATTTACCTTCAAAAAGGTCTGTAAAGGTTTGAAGAAACAGCTAAAATCAGTAAAAACATTTTATAAATTAGATAATAATCATTTATTAATAAAACTTATTTAAACACCAAAGTTTATTTTTGACGAAAATCGTTTTGATGATTGTTAGAGGGAATAAAACGGAATAGTACCAAGCTTTCATTAGCAATTTAGACATGATATATTAATGAAAATAATCAAAATTTTCCATAATTATTTTGTTATATATACTATACAAAATCTACGATCAATAAAAAAATATTAAAAAATGATTTTTTTATAGATAAATGTACAAAAGGAAAAAAAAAATGTTACAGAGAGGTTGTTTAAATCAAACATTAAGAATTAATGTAAGTTACCTTAAATCTGGTTAACAGCATAGAGTACTAAATAAATAATTATTCAAATTTAATATGTTTTAGTTTTTAAACATTTATATTTTGTCTAATACTAATGTTATTTACTTCTTTTCATTAATGTACAATTTTTAAGCTTATTTGATGAATACTATTTATAATTTCTTTCTGAGAAGAGTTAAAGATGATATTTATAAATTTTAATATAATTTATAAAAATATATTTACAAGATATGAGGATACATTAGTTTTAAAATCTTACATCCAAATATAGTTAATAGAAATTTATGCTAGTAATTGTAAATTACTTTTATATGTTTTACAAGAAAATCTTTTTGTTCATCAAAATATATTAAATCAGTTTTTGTTTATCAAAACACTATATAGATATATAGTATGCGTAGAAATTTTTCTGTCAAATATTATAACAAAATATTATATGACTGAAATTATTAAAACAATTTTGAGTTCATACATCTGTTCAATCACATTAAATTTGAAATGAATTGCAATATACCGTTAATAATTAACTTATCATGAGAAAGGAGTTTTAAGTACAGAGATCCCAAATATCTCAATTAAATTTAATAGAGAAAAGTTAAAAATGTGAAAGAAAAGGACTTCCGATTATATTCCTTTAATGAATGATTAAATATTCAAATGGTTGTGATAACATGAATTTCTTAATTTACCGGCAGGAAAAAAAAAACACATCGTATCATAAAATATAAAAAAAGAATTAAGTTTATAATAAATACCGTTTGGAATCAAATTTTAATTTTAGGATTTACAAGATAATTTTATGGACAAGAATTATACTTTAAATTAAACAGAATAAACTTACAGAATTAATTCAATTCAGAAAAATAGGATGCAAGATGTCAAAAAAAATATGCTCACTCTGAATAAAACTATGTGCGAAATAAAAACATCAACGGATGGAAAAAATAAAAAAAACTACTTTTTAATGTGCTAGCCTGCTAGCTCAGGTAATCTCGTCGTCATTGATCGCAGTTTTACATTTACAAGTATTATAATCAACATGAAGATGGCAACACATGTGGAACAGAAACAATAACAAATATCTAATCCAAGGTTTTATTTTATCAATGCAAAAGTTTAGTAGTTAACTTCAAATTCAAGTGGAATTGAAAAATTATGGTAATATTATGTCAGTATCACTGATTTCTCTTTTATTAGAAATTTCAGAAGATTATCCTCTTCTCTCCCACATACATTACATTGGTTTGTATGAGTTTTCTTATTTTTTCTAAAATTAGCGAAGCTTAATTCCTTTGTTTATTTTTAAATACTGTATTTTTAATGATTATTATTTTTCACTAAAATATTTTTTATTTGATTTCTATACTGACATATTTTGGATGCGATATTTAATTAAAACTTAAATATGTTGCAGAATTTATTGCATCTCCGAATGAAAATTAATTCGTTGATAATAGCTCGCGAACTAATTTTTGATCGAATCATCATCCAGTTTTTTCATAACTATTGCGCTTAATTTAAATTATTGTAATATTTTGATTTTAAATTTAATATTTATTATTTGAAATTAAATTTTTGTGAATGAAATTTCTTTACTTTTCGATCATTTAATATTTTTATGTTTAAAAAGAATATTATTTACATATCACTTTAATTTTAACATTCTTAGTTATTTACTATCAGAAAAAATTTTATGTGTGTTAAGATTAATTATATTATCTTTATTTTTATTAAAAACCATTATCAATTTGATTCTATTATTGGTTTCATTTTGGCCTATTAACTTAAAATATATATATATATATATATATATATATATATATATATATATATATATATATAGAAAAATTAGATTTGGATTATCTACTTTTATTTGAAAATTATAACCTGAAATTCAAGTACAGTATTACAAATTTTAATTAATGTTCTTTCAGTGCACACACACACACATGAATATTTTTACTACATCAGAAAACAAGAATTCCATTAACTAAATGTATATTTGTACAAGTAAATGATGTAATAATTGTTGAAAATAAAAATACTGTTGTGCCAAGCACTTTATAGCTAATAATGAATATAGAATAATTATTGAAGCTTATATTCCTAATTTATGTAAACATAACTTATAATGATTAAAATTAATATGTACATATTACATTTCATATATCTCAATATTGTAACTAATTTATATATTTTAAGAGGAACAAGTTCAGTATCCCCATACACTTGGCGACAGCGGCGAAATTTTTGTCGCCAAGCTAGGCGCGCGTTATAAACACGGGAAATTTCCCGAAGTTCGATCGAAAAATAAGCATTTCAAAAATTTTAAAAAAAGAAATAAATATAAATAATGGACTTACTTGATATGAAGTTAAGCTGATATGCCAATTGGTATATTTATTTCGACATTTTATTTGTTAGTCACCAGTGTCACATTTCAGTAAAAATAATTATTTAATTTTACAAAAAAAGCATGCAAAATTATTTTTCTAAATATATATATTTTATAAAATTTAAAAAAAGCATGCAAAAACTTATTTTTCAAATATATACATTTTTTAAAATTTAAAAAAAAACATGAATAAAATATTTTTTAAATATATACACTTTTTAAGTAAATAAAAATGAAACACGAATACAATAAAAAAATATATGTAAGCAATAGAATTTAAATAAAATAATAACACCTTCTCCAAATCCAATTTCCGTTAAAAAGTTAATTAATATTTGCGAATCCTAAATTAATTAATAATTTGGAATCCTGAGCAATAATCCATCATTATTATCTTTAATTTTTGCTAAAATAACTTGTTGATATTTTTCAACAACATTTTGAGCGTGAGACATTTTAAATTAAAACAATAAATAAAGTAATTAAAACATTAAAAACATGATAATAAATTAAGAAAACGAAATAAGGAAAAAAGAATATTTAACGGTTTTAAATATATAAAATAAAATATATCATTTAATAAAAAAATATATATTATAAATAAACCAAATAAAGGTGAATAATATAAAAGAAATAGTAAAAAAGAAAAATTTACGATGTTTGGACACTGGCGACGACGTAACACAACTGCGTGAAATCCACCGATTCCAGCAGCAAAAGTGAACGAAATTAAAATGACTAGCAATTAAAACGTAGAACAATTAGCAAAGAAAGTTCTGGAAAGAGCTATTGCCACTAAAAAAAACACATATATAACGTAAAAATTATTTAAAACACGAGAAAAACGGAATCTGGCAAGGAAAAAATAAAAATAGTAACAAAAACTAAATTTGGCAACTCTATAATAAAAACAAAAGCTGAAATTGGCAACTCTACAACGTAAACAACGGTTACCAGATTTGGCGAGAAATCAGTGTATGGGGATACTGAACTTGTTCCTTTTAAGATTTGGTAGTTATTAAAAATTTTAATACTTTACGTAAAACAATAAAAATTCATTTAAAAAATTTGAAATCTTCTTTTTATGACATTTATATTTGTAAGATTGACATGAGTGAACAATATTAAAGTACATCATTTTAAGAACTTGATTTATTATTTTTTACATTATATTATATTTGCTTATATTATCAGTGAAAGTTAATATATTTAAATTGATTGTAAAAAGAAATTTATTATTAATTATTTGTTGAATTTTTTGTGGAATTTTTTAGAATTATCAAAATTATTCTGTAATTATTATTTTATATTTGAAATTTATATTTTACATCTATAAAGGACAAATTATTATTTTAAAAATTTTCTTGTTAATTGATCAAAACTAAATTGAAATTTTCTTTTGAAGTACAAGAATTAAAAAAATCTTTATATACATTTTTTTGTTAAAGAAAACTTTCTATTTAACAAGTTTAAAACTTTAATGTTATTTTATTGTAGAAATGAAAATATTTATGCAAGTTGGTGTTTAAATCATTAATAATTTTTAATTCATAATTGAATTAAATTAAAGAAATTTCTTGATAAAATTATGAATGGAGCAAGCTGGGCCAAATTAAATTTCACAAAGTAATTTAGGTACAGAAGCTTAAAAAGGCTGGAAGCAATCTATTGTCCTAGTAAATAATGAAATACTATTGTACTTGTAATCAATGAATTGATTAATATCGTGTAGCAATAATATTAACTTAATCATGCAACTGTTGCTCAGAACTTGCATTGATTGAAATACATTTAAAAATTTTATTTTATCAGAATTCTATATATTACCTGTCAAACTGAAACTAATCTTTGGGAATTTAATAAAATGCTGAAGATTCTCAAAGATATTTCAAAATTTAAGTTATATATCTTTTTTGATAAATATAGTAAATTACAATTTGACTTTTTAAAATGTACATGAAATGTTCATTAAAACATAAGTATCTATTAATAAAAATTCAGTTGAGATTTTTCTTTATTTTTCTTCTAATTATTTTGTGTAATTTATCTTTTATAAAACAATATTGTTAGATTAAAGCTATCATTAGTTTAGTGTGTGAGTTAAAATACTTGTGAACCTTATTTCATCAGAGAACTAAAGTTTATACTCTTAAATCTGCTCAATCCACAAACTGTAGTTTGATTGTAATTAATTTGCATAGATCTTTAATTATATCAGTATCAAACACGCTAATTTTTGATAAAAATGTAATGATTTTCATAACTATAGTAGTCAATTATTAAATTTTTTTATTGAAAAACAAAATTCAAAATTTATGAAGGAAATACACTGCCCGACATTGAAAATGCGACATTAAGAAAATATTTGCCAGAAAGTGACAAAACTCACCAAGCAGAGACAGCAGCAAACAGTAAGTGATCTGTATTTTGAAATGATATACATAATACAGAGTGAGAACAGTTTCGGGTTGTATGATCACCATAGACGGTGACACACGAAGCACCATATCTAGGCACAGAGTCAATGAAGTATGGATGCCATCCTGAGGAATAGCTCTCCATTCCCTATCAACCATTTGCCAAAGTGCATCTTTTGAAGGAGGCAGCGGCAGGGCCTACAAATGGTGTCCAATCAAATCTTAAATGTATTTAACTGGTGAGAGATCTTGGCCATGGAAGCAGCTGTACACCTTGCAGGGCATGTTGGCTAATGCAAGCAATGTGCAGTCAGGCATTATCCATTATCCACATAACATTGAGCTGTCATAGTACCATGAATACGAACTAGAAATGACCTGGAATCATATGCAGTGGTGTCCTAAACCCTGTTGTTGCACTGTGGGGCATTCCACAATTGCTGCAAAATTAGAACTGTCTCCACATCAATACCACACTTGTACACAGTGACTATCACTGAAGAAAAAGTGGGATTCACATCTGATAAGATGATTCTGTGCTACTCCATCATCCACATTGTTCTAATCCATCACCATTCCAGACTTTGGCATCTATGCTGTGGGGTCATTGGCTGTCTTCTCAACAGAGGCCATGAACACAGGCCACTAGCAACCAATCCACAGTAAACTGTTTTGCTTGGTATGGGAGCATCCAGGATGTCTTACTCATACTGGAGAATTTTAATAGACGTGCTTTGCGGGGCTGCCGCCGATACCTGTTGGACACATCAATCCATGCTTGCTGACATCACTTTGGTTGCATCTGTACTCAACAAACATTCCACATCCCCTTGTTCCAACCATTTTTGCCCCAGCCAATGCAATGTGGATGCGTCCAAGTGTTTGCTAGCTGTGATTTGCAGTAAGGACCAACTTGCCCTTCTCTGTTCGATAACCTTGTCCATGGTAAATTCGCCTGTCTGATGGAACTGACTTCGTCAATGATGGCCTGGCATTCTCACCAATTACAGGCATCCTTTGTAACAAGAATATACTTTCAAGGATAATTTTCCAAGCAGTAATATTGACGTCAATATTGCCTACCCTGGCTGTTTCTCACCTTATATTTTATCCTAAATGCGCTGGAGAGCTGCACATTTTATATCATTTTCATATCTCGGTAAGGTGCACCTACCCTAAAATTTGCATAATTTTCTGACTGTTCCATCTTAGTGTTGCATTTTCAATGTCAGGCAGTGTATATATGTATAAAACTGATGCTTTATTTTGAGACAAGTTCTGTCAGTTTTATATTTTACTTAAAGACTTCAGTCATAGTTTATATCTTTTTAAAGTAAATAAGTTTTGAGAGTGAAGATTTTTTACCATATTTTTCCTCCAAAAAAGACTATTAAATATACTTTATATAATTTTCAAATATTATTGTGGTATGATTTTGCTTATTTAAAGATGAAGATCAAAACTAATTTTTTCATTGATGCCAATATTTGTAGAAATAATATTGATTACAGTAAATATAGTTCCAGAAACATATTTCTTTTTATAATGTATGTGATTTAGAGAATCATTTAGTTTCTTTTTTTTCTCATTTATTTTAGTTACATCGAATAACCATATTTGTTCACCTCTTTTACAAATCATTGTTCTATTTTCTCTTGTGTGCAAATAATAATTTTAAGAGAACTAAATTTTAGTAAAAATAAAATAAGTATTGTTTTATGCTAGCAAAATGTGATAAATTCAACATAGATAAAATGTTATGATTCTATAAGGCTGTATAAGAATTGATGTTATTGTGTAAACTAAATAACTACTATCTTATTGATTTAATAAGTCAGAATTTTTTTGTGTACAACCAATATAAAGTGAGTTAATAATGAAGGTTAAAGACTTAAGTACAGCTATTATTTACAACAAAAAATTTCATAATATGTTAAGTATTCATAATAATACATTTAACTATTTTATATATTTTAAATCATTTATCACTATTTCTAAATTTGAATCCACAGGATCCTATTAGACTGTTTAAATTTCCACATCACATTGGTTGTGCATATTTGTAATTGTTCAGAATTCATATTTTAAGTTCTGGTTCAGTTAATTCTGATGTGCAAAATATGAGCACAAAGTGCTAAGTAAACAATTTTATTTCATTTTTAATTTAATAAAATCTGAAAAATAAGAATTTTTGTCCATAAGTAGAACCAAATTGGTACACTAATCAATTTTAAATTGGTGCATTTTAATAAAAATACTTGAATATATTAAATATTGTTTGTTAAATTTTCTGTGTAATATTTTATTCTAAATTTGCCTTGAAATAGATTTTGTTTAATTATCTGTGAGGAAGATTCAAAACTTAATCAAATAAATTTTATTTTTATGAAACAGTTTTTCATTTCAAACATAATTGAATTTGACAAAAATTATTGACCTTTTGCTGTGTATTTTATATTACCAGGTAACTATGATATATGTAGTCCCTTTGTCATTAACTATATACTATTATCTACCTCATATATGGATATATAATTTTATAAGACTAAATATATCTGATAGTTTCTTCTTAAAATTTTTGTTTTTATTGAATTTTAAATATTTATGAATAAATTTCCCTTTACCTTTTGTAGTGAATTTCTGCAGAATTACTTTGTCACTTTTGATTAATTAAAAAAATTGCAGTTAAAATTCATATTATGCTATGAGTTTATAGATAAATAATAATAATTTATGTTTCATGTGTGTGTAGGGAAGCTAAATATCATAAAGAGACAGTATTACTCATGTCCATGATATTCTTAATTCACACATGTGCCTTCTGGGTAGTTCTAATTGAGTAACAACTATAGCTGAGGTAACTGAGTCTTAATAAAATAAGCATCCTTCTATTTATTATATGCCAAATTTCTTAATTTGTGCACCATGAATGCAGAGCATCATCATCTTTTCATTCAACATCTTTTTTATTTTTGTTTTTGTCCTAGTCATTACCTTAAATGTTTGTTTTTTTATTATATATCATTGTTCTCAAGTGTCGCAGATGATACCTGAGCTGTTTTATATATTTAGACTAATCTTTCCAATAAAGTCAGATGTAACAACATTTGTAATTTTTTTTATCATAACAGATTTTTTAAAATCATTGAATATTTAAAAGTGACACATGCATTTTTTAAACTTTATTTGCTTTAAAATAACATATTTTACATTGATTTCATTTTAGCTTCAAAACACAAAAGAATGATGGCATCTACTGATCCTAATAAAACTAAGTCTCAATGCTCTGAAGACAGCCAGGAAAAATGTCGCAATCCTTCTATACATAAAAGCCGTGGTTCTCGTGAACTTAAAGAGCTAACTGTGGAAACAATTAGCAACACAGGTTTTTCTTTCTGAATTTCATTAAATTATTAAGTTTTTAGTTGCATGTTAAAAAGTCTAGAGAGAGAAATATATTGTTATATATATTTGAAAATTTTTCTTACGTGATAAATTTACTTTGTTTTTATTTTCATATAGGTTCAGGAAAAGCAAATGCAACAAATAGCATTGAAACAACTCAAAGTGATTTAAATTGTAGTGAAAAAAATGTAGCAGCTTCTACTAAAACTAAACAACCAGAACCAAGTCAAAAATCTGTTAAACCTATTAAAGGAAAGGTATCTGAGAAAAAAGTGAACCAAAATAATAAAAAAGGGAAGTCTGAATCAATTTTAAAAGAAAAGCAAAAATCAAAATGTGAAGATCAAGTATCAAACAGCACCAAAGAATCTAATGATATTTCTAATTCTTCAATTGAAAAGCATGTTTTAAATGAAAAACCAAATGAGGAAAATGTTATTATTCCTGTAGAAGTCATAACAAACTGTCAAATAGATAATTCAAGTAATACTGATAGCCTTACAGTTACAGATGTAGATAAACGAAATAGACATCATCATCCTTTACCTATTCAATTTTCATCTGGAAACCATTTTGTAGAAGTTACCAAAGGTCTCCTTCATTTATACAAAGAAAAGTTAGTTTAACATAATTTAATAAAATACATCATTTAACATATTTAAATATGTTTTGATTTTCTAAATTTTTAAATTATACTCAAATTCTGTTTATAAATATGTGAGATTTATGTTTTTACAAATGGGATATAAATGCTTGCATTTATTTTTGTAAATGTCAAAAGATCTTACTTGAAGTGCTTTATATTTTATTTTTCTATTTTAAATAAGTTTATATTTTATACTATCATAAACATTTTTTGATGTGATGTTTTCTTTCTTTCTTTTTTTAATGATGCTTTTTATCTGCGAGCATTTTGATTTATATTTTTCAATTTCACTTGTGCAAGATAATTTGTTATCTTTACAAAAAAAAAAAAAAAAAAAAAAAAACAAGACATAAAAGTTATCTTTACATTTATGTCAAGTTAACAAAGTAACAAAAAAACTTATTTTGTCAATTTTTTTAAAACATTTTTTACATTTTTGTAATTTTATCTTATTAAAAACTCTTTACAAAATAATAAAATAGGCCTTATACATTGTAATATTTTTTACTCCTATTTTCTATATACCAGTATCCTGATTTAATGTATATTCTTGATACTTATAAATTAAATTAATATCATCTATGCTGTTTATAATTTTCCTTTGTAGTCAACGAACTACACTTGCTGAAGAAGCTGAACGAAGTGAAATGATTTGTATTTTAGCTGTTCCTGCTGCAATGACTTCTCATGATCTTTTACAATTTGTTGCTCCTGTCTAGTAAGTAATTTAGAATATTTGGAGGAAGTCTTGTTAATATAGTTACTTTTCAAAAAATATTCGCAAAATGTTTTATTGATGCTTTTTTTTTAATCCCCATTGCTTAGGTAAACATGACGTAAGCATTTAAAAATAAATAATCTTGTATTTTTATATGCTACTTTAATGCTATGAAATATTGATTCAAGGAATTCTTTTTTCAATATAAATTAGCCTCTTGGTACAAAATAATGGAGATGGTTTATTTGAAGTATCAATCATGAAATTATTATTATTAATATTTTGAAGCTTGCTTCAAGTAGGTTTTTTAGAAAGGAAATTTAGTTTAAAATTAAATAATTACAATTGAATGCTCTTAAAGAACATATTTTGTGAAATCTGTCATATATAAAATGTGATTGAAAATAATATAAGCAAACTTATCAACTTGCAACTACATTTATTTGTAAAATTTTCTAAATATATACCATTAAATATAGATTTGAGCAATTATTCATTTAAAAGAATGGTGTGCTAATTTTTTACCTTACTTTTTACTATGATTTTCATGTGTAAAAATTAACTATTGTGAGTGCTAAACAAACAAATAGATTTTTATTACTTTCACTAAATGTTTAATAAATAACTTAGTGACTTAAATTTTATATATTGATGACTTGTTATCTAGCTATTATTTGTAATAATCATTTTACTAAAATAAGAGATTAAATATATTTATGATATAATGTTGAACTTTCTATCTAGTTAGTAATCTATACAACTCTTAATGACATTTCACATAATTACTTGTTTTAAAATCATGAGTAATAAAATTACTCATAACTAAAATAATGGAAACTGAATCCCTGGGGAAATTTTTTAAATATTAATATAGCTTGTCAAATTACCGAATTTTCCTGTATATAATTTGCAGGAGCTTATTATCTGCAAGACCTTTTTTAAGTAAAAGAAAAAAATGTTGCATAATGCTTGGTGAATATTTGAAAATATATACTCCTGATAATGTGGTGCCAAATAAAATAAAAAATATACAGTATGATTAAAAATATAATAAATTGTACATAAAAAAATATTTATTATGAAAAAGATCTGTTTGGATCCTCCTCAACGCAAAGTGCTATAAACTGAGATGAAAGCACAACATCGATCAAGATCCGAGAAGGCTCTTGTAAAACTTATCGATTTTTAGTTTAAATAACTTTTAAAACAAGGTTAGATATATTTGAAAAATGAAATAAATTTGTTTTGTTAATAAATAAATGAAAGAAATGGATTATTTTCGAACTGTGCATTGGATACATTTTTTCTTTTGTACCACACGTGCTTTGTTTTTCACCTTACATTAGCACGTTTGTCATACTTTTTTTTATTTACCTTCCCTTCCCTTTAGCTTTTAGTGTAAAGATTGCTGTGTAACTTCAAATGTTTTCGCTTCCACATGATGATACGTGAGTTTGAATATTTTCAGAGCGAAACATCCCAGATTAAGACAGATGGCAAAATGATGTTAGCCAATTGCAACTGTAACATCTTTCCAAGGAACCAAATTTGTACTAAAATATAATTGGACAGTGCTGATTATAATTAAAATGAGTCAGCCGAGTTGTGATGCCATCTGTTACTTATTTTCTGAAATGTAAATGGTATTTCTTCCAAAACTTTATTGTAAGCTTTTCTGAAAAAGAATGTTTTTTGTCAGATTATCTGTGGTCATGTCAATATTGACAATGAAATTCGAAATTTTTTTAACACATAATGTGCGGATTATGTACAGGAAAATATGGTATATGATGTTGCTTTATATATATATATATATATATATATATAAAGTTAGAGCATTCTTGTATTTATTAAGCTTATTCTCCAAAAGATTGTTACATCACAAATCTTTGGCATGACTATTATTTCATATAAAATAATGTTAAGGGGAATCCTTCCTCAAAATAAATCTAGAAATGAGCTTCAGCGCCATCTAGCGCAGTTGCTTGGGGGCAATCCTTCTTACAAAGACTGAAAGAACTGATTGGTGAAATTAAACTCATAAGCCACGCCAAAGCACCTGTTTACAAAGAAAAAATAGTTCCTATCTCTATGGGGGCGAATTTTAAGTGGGGAATGAGAAGACAACTTAACCGCAATAGGGGTAAAGTGGACAATATAACCCCCTGCATCCTAATTTCCTTCAGCATGTTCTGACGCAGATTTTCTCTGCATATGTGGTCAGTTTGTTTGTCCCCTCTCGCCTTAGGGTATTCCTTCCTGGAACTGTATGTCTGTAAATCTCATGGGTGTGGAAAAACTAGGGCTGGCTCAAATGCTTCTCAAATTTGACACCGGAAATATCCGTTGTGAGCTTAGTCAAGCAATGAGAGAGAAAAAGCTCTGCTCGGAGATTTTGGGAAGAAATATTATTCTATTTACTGTTCAGCAGAAAAGTATACAGATGCATAAAAAATTGAACAATTTTGTTATTATTCATTAAATGATCAAAACTTAATATCAATGTGCAAATCAAAATAAAAATATACTTTTATTTTTCTTGATATAATTTCTATTTGCATTAATTTTACGAGATTTGATTCTTTTTTAATGGGCCTTTTGAGAAAGCAAAATAGTTGCGCTTTCTCTAAGTACTTCACTTGTATAAATATTTTCAAATATACGAAAATTCCGAATTTCTTAACTCTCTTAAAAAAAAAAGAAAATAATGTAGTTTATGTATTCAATTTGGAATAACTTTTCTAGCTTTATAAAATATTTCGATACAAAATTTACGGAAAATTCCGTATATTTCGCTTATAATTTCTATCAATGATTTTTTTAGGAATGGAAAGTCTACCTCTCTATTTAGATTGATCAGGCATCTCGACATTGTTTCTTGATATATTTCTAAGCAAACTTTAAAAACAATATAACCTATTACATAATCTGCACTTTTGAGTTCAAATATGGCGATATCATCATTCGTATCTGAAGAAGTGAATTCACTTCAAGAAAAATAGAGTCTTTAATTTAAAAATTAAATATAATCTTCACTTTGGAAATAAGCAAATGATCTTTTTTGTGTGTATGTGTGTTAAAGTTTAGCCTCTCAACAAATTAAAATAGAATGCGTTTCTCAATAAAATCATAAACATTACAAAATACACTAAATTCCTCCAAATGTCGTAAAATAGATTAGGGTCTCACATTTCATTTAAATTCAATGTATATACCATTTTCAAATTTCTTAAATTTTCTTCATCTGTAACAAAATTTCAGAACTCCAGGTATCCAATATCAGAGCTCCAAGCCTGCAGCCAAATTTATAACATCATCTTTAAATATTGTTTTTATATTAATTCTTAGCGTATTTATTCTCATTTTAACTCGCCAAAAATCATAAAATTTTGAAGATGATCTTATAGTGTTCATTTTAAAGTATCAAGCGACAATTTAGCTATATATTTTTCTCATCTTTATATAGGTATATAAATAAATAAATTATTCTTCTCCATCACCATCAAATTTATATTTTTCTATTAAAGTATTTTTATATATATTATTGTTTTTAATTTTTGTGCTTCTTTTAAAAGTGTTTTCTTCATTCGAACTAAGCACTAGAACTATGCATTTTTTAGAGGATTTTAAGCTATTTTCAGCATATAATAATCATCTACTTTTTATAATTTTTCAGTACTACTGTGTTTATCGAAATATATTTAAAGTTGGAAATATGAAAATGCAACTCTTAAGATTTTTCTCATATATATATATATATATATATATATATATATATATATATATATATATATAAACATATTGCAAGGCAAACTGAATGAGAAAAGAGCAATCCCAGTTGATTCCTAAAGACGTTACACTACTATTCTGGGGTCAAGTTGGGAAAGTGTATGCGTAATGAGCCAACTTTTCTCTTTTTCATGGCGGTAAAATATCGTACGCAGGCCCTATTTGCTTGGTAGTTGAATTCCATTCCTGTTCGCACCCAGGAAACGAAAAGGCAGTTCAGATATCACTTTTATTTTTATCCTTTTCTAATTTTCGAAAATTATAAGTGCTATTATACTGAGTTCAATAGTAGCATTTTATACATTTTGTAAAAGTATTTTCGCATCTCAGTCATACATTTTTGAATTGATTTCGTCATAATTTTAATTTTCGACATAAAATATGTTTTAGGACATCAACAAACGAAAATGTTTTATACCACATATTTTGCATTTTTATTGTTTGCTGGAATTAACTTTACTTTTCCATAAAAATATTATAAGTTTACTAACAAAAGTAGCTAAATAAAGATAATAATTTTCTAAACTTCCACTTGCGTATGCTTTAGACCAAAATGCATAAAAAATTATAAAAATGAAATTATTTGATTTAAATTTCTAAAAGAAATAAAATATTTAAATACGTACATACATATATAAATATGAATTGTAATCACATATTCTTTTTGTTAGTATATTAATATATTCAAAAAGATGTAAAATAAATTATTATGTAATTTTTATTCTATGTAAGAGATTGAATAAAAAATTATGCTCTAAAGATAAAATGTGAAGAAATTTCTTCAAAGATGTGCATTTAGTAGTTCAAGAAATGTGTTAAGAATACGCTCGAGTATGTGTATTTTTATCACAATGATGTGATAGAATTCATATCCCTACCAATACACCCCTTCATCGTAATTTCTCTGCTTTTTTCTTGACAAATTCAATTTTTCGTTTCTTATTTAATTTATTGGGAAGTTTGAAAATGTTATACTTTACACTTGATTATGAAAAACTTTTTCCACTGATTAACAGTTGCTGATAATTTATTAATCTTTTTTTTAATTCCTATTTTTTTACGTGATACTTATAGCCTATATTTTAACACATTACTCAATTTACAATTAAATAGTGCTATCAACAGCAGAAGGAAACAGTAATTACTCTGAAATTCTTCAGAACGATATTATCTATAAAAAAATAACAATAAAATCTATTTTTTTAAGCTTTATGGAGAATAATTGTCAACCAATATGTAATAAACTAATAAAAGCATAAAAATTTTTATCCTACTTATTTTAAAGACTATTGAAATTTGAAATACATAAAATAATAACATATGACTACATTATAATAGCTACACAATCATTCAACAATATATATAATATCCTGCATTTAAAGATAGGAAATTTGTGTTTACAATATGTACACATCTGGAAAAAAATATTAATATTTTAAGAAGGTTTCTGAATACAAAATATTTTTGAGATTTTTTTCTTTTTAAAATTATTTTAATTTTATTTTGCCGTATTGTTTTTTAGTTTTCGCTTCGATTACAGATGGAGGATCTCTGATTTTCATTGATCGCGTATATCTGGGATCAATTATTTCTGGTAATAAGCAATCGTGATAAAAGTTTTTTAGTTTATCCTCCATTTCTTCTTTCCAGAACAAATCGTCCTTGGAAATTTTTTCAATTTTGTGGCCTTTCGGTGTCCATAGGACAAACAAGCAATATGTTTTTTTCGTTATATGTAACTGCCCTTGTACTTGGTAAAAATATTTGTGTCTTTTGTTAATGTTACCAATTTTTTTTTTTTGTTAAATTCCAAAACCTAAATTTTCTTCCTCTGGGGTATAATCTTTGCAAGAAAATGGGCATTTAATTTCAAGGATACTATCGTTGTCAATTAAACCATCAGGGCTTGCACCTAAATATGGTTCCTTGCTGTCTACAAATAGGCCACATTTTTTTATTGCAATCCCTAAATTTTTAAGACACAAAATTGCATCATCTTCATGATTTCTGCCATACCTCATCGCTTCATTGTCAAAATGAGAATATAGCAGAGATTTGACAATATTTTCACAGGTTGAATGAGGCAATTTGCAGCAAATACTTCCAAAATTGGAGGCAGTTATTCGCTTTCGCCTTTCAAACAACCATTGAGGACAATCTCGTTGACCTCTTGTTGATGTTTCCAACTCTCTAAGCTGGATTTCATTGAGCTGGAGATCTTTAAGAAATAATTCCTTTTTTTCATTAAATGATTCTTTTCTCTCCATGTATTCAAATTTTGTCCTTTGTTTTTCTTTCTTCTAATTGAAGTACGTAACTGATTGGAAAGCTTATTTCTTCGGTGTCGGTAACTCATTTTTAGCAAGTACGTCAAGAAATAACGCATTCAATTGTCTTGAGCAAAAGAAACTTGGATCTGTCTTCCTATACTATTTACAAATGCTGTAAATAAAATGTACAAGGCAATAATAAAAACTCATGTGGAAGACTTTTATGAGTGTTTCAGGACGAGTCTTTCGGACAGCACTTGATGGATTTCTTCTCCCGTGGAGCAGCACACCCCATGTTGCCAGTCTAGCTGGCACAAAACCACAACATTTCTTCCCCCTTTCGAGGAACCATTTTCTACCAACCAAGTTTCCTTCTGGCAGTGGTGAGAGATTTCGGCTTTTTATGTCCGAAAGTCATAAAATTTGAATGTAGCCAGGGCGGAAGTATTGTGCTCCGGGCAACCACATGTAGGTCCAAGATCTCCCCAGCCCCTACAAGGTCTTACAATTTGTATCCAAGCTTTCCCCCAACATCTGGAATTCCATATGCAAGTAATAATTGAATATAGAATTATAATTGAATATAGAGATTTCAAAAAATACTTGACTTTCCAAAAGTCTCATTTAAAGCTTTTTTTTAATAAATCTTCCTGATTGTCATATCGATCCAATACGTAATATCCGCCGAACCATTCAATATCAGTAATATAAAATTCGTAGGAAATTTATATCTACAGAGAGAGAAAATAAAAAAGGAGGATACAATTTTACAAATGTATTATATGTAATGCATGTCAAATTTTTAGTTTTTAGAATTCTAAAACTGCATGCCATGACTCACAACATGCATTTTTTAAATGCTAGAATATATTTTGAAAGATTTAATTTTGGTGCATTGATGTCATATTTGAATTAATAAAAGTGACATTTACTATACTCTGAGAATGTTCTATAATAACACATTTGTTCAAGAGTGTATCCCAATTTTCTACACTTTACAAGTTTCATAATAACTAATAAGTGGGATATTCTTCCTAAAATTTTGAATTGTGTAAGGCCTATGAACATAATTATTATTGTCCCAAACATCATCGAAACATACGTATTCTGATTTAGAAAAGAATGCTTTTACTTACCAAGAATTTGAACGTAAGAATTAAAAAAGTTCACTACATGAGAACTGTATAAATTTTAAATTTTTTCAATAGATTTAGCTGTTTAAAGTCAATATATATATATATATATATATATATATATAAAATGTCCATCATTTTTCGTGAAAATTATTGCAGGAGCGCTCTGGAAAGATGAAGATTCGTCACAGGGAAATCATCAGAGCATCTCGTATATAGTAAAGGGGAAAGAAATGTCCCTCCTCGCGCCAATTTAGAAGCATATTTTTACAGGAAGATACCGGATACTAAGAACACCCGCAGCTTTTGCTGGGGATGAGGGAAGGGAACACACAAATTATCTCCTAGAGAACTGCGAAAAACCAAACTTCAAATTTTAGTGTGTGAGGAGGAGCTTGTTGACTAAAACATGCAATTGATTGGATTGATTATTCAAACAACCAAGTATTCATCCGCCATGTGGGCGTTGCTAATTTTTGCGAAAAATTTTAAGTTTTATGTAGACAAATAAAAAAATTCTATTGTAGATAAAATAAAAATAAAAATTTGTTGGCATTTATAGATATATGTAGATATTAAGTCTGTTTTTAAAATTTCTAAATTTTTTACCTTTTTTAAGTTATTAATGTTTAAAGCATATTATCAAATTACTGAGCCAATTTAAAAATAGTTAAAATAATTTTAAAAATAAATTTCAAAACAGAATAAATTATTATTTTGGGCCATTAGGAAAACCTACAAAATGTGAAGGTCTAGCTATAATAGAACTTGAGAAATATGCTTTTAAATTTCTCCATAGACTTAACATTAGAGCTCGTTTTCAATATGGCGCGGAAGGAGTCCCCTTAACTTTTTCTAAAAGAGTAGGAAAGTAGTTATATTATATGGTGGAAAAATAATTGAATCAAATAAATCCAGTTAAAAAGGACCCTAAGTGCTAAAAGGTTTTTATGAACAGTTTTATGATTGTTTAAACATGTAATCATTGCTTTAGTGACAATTGACAAAAGTTTCGTTCACAAATAAAGTTTCATTATTTTTAATAGTTTCTTAATGATCTTTCATAAGTAAAGTGTGAATAAGTTGGCTTTTTTTAATATTATATATTTTAAGCCTGTTATACTTTTGTTATTTTAAAGATATATTAGTTTTTCTAGATTTGTTGGATGAATAAAGCTATTTGTGATCAGTTTTTTTTTCAATTAATTTAAGATTTTCTGTTTTTAAGAGATTGATATATTAGTTTTATTTTGCAAAAATGATTTTTATTAACATTAAAAGCAAAATAGAATCAATATTGTCATTGTCTCTTTAAATATAAAGATTATTTCTGGATTTCTCATCAGTTAGTTGTTTTAAGTGAAGGAATCAAACTTACATGTTGATTGTATTGAATTAGATGTAAGTTTAACTTTTTCTTCTATGTCCTAATTTATATGATTCTCAAATTGTGGCAAAATATTGGCAGACATTGAATTAGACATTATTTATAATTATAAAATTATTAACTCTTTATATATGCTTTTCTAATTTTTTAGGAGTACTATTATCTTGATTTTGAGCAACTAACAAACACTTTCATTAATTTGTGAAAATAATTTTCAAGATTTACTTTGGAATTTCATTATTAATTATTTTCATTCTTGTGTATTTTCAAATTGTTGTGAATGGAATATAAATTTAAATATAAAATTCTATATTTTTTACCTATAGCTGCACAATTATGAACCAGAATAAGATTAGTTGATTCTGCAGTCTATTTGCATTTAATTTAAATTTTATTATAACAAATATTAAATTGCTTAATTATACTGCTAGTTATATTACTTGGATTATGTTATGTTACAAGTATTTCTATAAATTTTTTAAATGGAAATTATTGACACATTCATATAAAAAATACACAATGTTTAAATTATATATAAAGTTTGTCTAGTAAATTAAATCTTAGTTGTTTAATAAAGTTGTTTAATACTCATTTATTTTAATAAAATAATTAAAAATTCAATAAGATGAGATGTAAAATCAAATGGAGGTAATGAAATTTATATTAATTTTTTATAATTGGCTTGGTAATTTGTCATTCTTCAACCTTTTTTTTCTTCTTATGCACACAGAAGCTTAAATAGATCAGGACATATTATTTAAACTCCATACCGTTACAGACATCTATGCTAAAACTAAACGCCAAACATAGAAACTGTTAAATGAAAGAAATAATTAAGCAATTAGCTATTACTATTTATAAGGTTATATTTATTTTCAAATATATTTGAAATCAGACTTGTGCTTTAGCTAATGTAAAACCTACATTTAAAAACTCCTTAAAAATATAAACGAAAAAGTGGTTGCTGAAATTTTTGCTTTTATCCAGATATTGCTATTTTTGTTTTACCGTTTTTAAAAAATTAAAGTTAAGATTAATTTAAATATTTTAATTCTGACACTTTTAGCATTTGAAAAACTATTTTTCTCTAAGAAAATGTAATTGATTCACATTCACTTTAAGTTAGTTTGACTGTTAATATGTTATTTTAATACAATTGATTTTTTTATATTATTTTTTTTTTTTTTTGTTGCAGTGATGATGTAGAACACATAAGAATCATAAAAGAGAATAAGCCTAATCAATATATGGTTTTGATAAAATTTAAAAATCAAGTAAGTTATTTATTTTACTGCACAGTTTTAAATGATTTTCATTTAAAAATATAAATTTTTTTAAATGTTTTATCAAAAATAATTATATTTAATTTTAAAATTGCTAATTTTCATTTATTTATTTTACTAGTCAATGTTAATTGAAAATTCTTCCATTATAATGTTGGGACTATTTATTAAATTCACTACACTTCAGAATTTTTACATTAACAATATAGTAACTTTATTAATTGTATTATCTGGAATTAACTTATAGTAATTTATTTTATTTTTCCTGTCAAAATTATAATTATTTTTTAATTTAAAAGGAGAGGACTCATTAATTCAGTTACGACAATTAAAGATTTCTGAATATTATGTTCCATTATTTGTGTGCTTAAAGGCAGCTTGTTTTTTAAATAATTTAAAAATCACATTTTATTAAAACATTATTATTTCTATACATTCTACTGTATTATTTATGTTGTCAGGATCTTGAAATAAAAACAAATTTCTCTATTTCTAATTCTTTCTTCCATGTAGAGCAATAAGTGCGATATGATCAATAATATTTTGTCATTAAACAGGTCAAATTTGATATTTGCCATTCTTAATTAATAAGAGTTTATTAGTGCTGTTGAGAGAAATGGAAAAATGTTTTGGAAGAAGTAATCTGCTGATCTGTTGTTTGAAATATTATCTAAGCAGACCAAAATCATACAAAACATGAATTTTTGGTAGTATTGATATTACAATATCTGATCATAGTATGTTAAACTTCATATGATGAGTAATTTCTGCTAATAATTTATTATTGTTCAAAAGAAGAAATTTTAGGTAAACTTGCTGACGAAAAAGTGTGTAACACATTACAATCAGTAGAGAGAGCACAATTTAAAAAATAAAAACTTCATTCTAACATTGTGACATCTGCACTACCACAATTCATTAGTGCTGATTATGTAAATTGTAGTATCTGACTTAATTTATGCTGTTGTAAAAATGAGCATTATGAATATGAAAAAAGTATTGGAGGATATTGACTTACATTTGATGTGCTTCAGTTGGACATGACAGCAATGCATGTCAAATAAAAGAAAAGCATGTCAACATCACTGGTGAATAACCTTCTTATTCCTTGTCATGCCCAATATGGATATTAAAGAAAAATTTCAATTATGAAAATAAAATTTATCTTACCCTTAAACCAGTCATTTTACTTCACCATGTACTCCTAAGCAAGATGTATGAATGTTTCACATATTCTAAAACGAATATCTACAAAATGTAGTAAAATCTGTGTCCCTAAAATCTCAAAAATTGAATCACGCAAGAGATAGGTCTTGTAAATAACTTTTTATGAATAAAAGAAAGTCTAATTTCCCTTGAAACAGATCCAGTGAAGGTAAATCCTTAAAATTAGACACTCTTCAGTGATGATTCTTCTAAATTCCTGATGGCTTGCTCTAAGACAAGAGTGCTCAGTTTTGCTTAATGGTCTCTTTCATCTCTTGGAACTGTCGAGATTCCACACTCATAGATTATATTAAAACAATAATTGATCTATGTAATTAAAGGTATTGGTACTTTTCCATTATATCCCCTCTTTTGATGCTAAAGAAATAGGATGCTTCTTATGGAGAAGTGTAAGTAATATATTGTAGATATGATGATTTCAATGGATCAAAATGTTTTGCTAAATATATTCCAATAAATTTTTTTTGTGCAAAAATTGACTGAAGAGTAATAATCTAAACAAGCTGATAAGCTAACAAGTTAAATGTTAAACAAAACTAAAGTGAGTTAGTGCCAAATATGACTTAGAGATAATTTTGTGCATTAAAAGGAGTATTACAATCACAAGTAGCCAAGGGTTAAATACAGCAAAATTTAATGTAATGTAATGTAAATAAAATGTTTGTATTATTTTTGTAGCTTCTACAAATATAAACCATTTTAAACAATATGCAATGCAAATGGAATATTTATGACAGTAATTAATGATTTTTTCTTTCCTGTTATGTTGATTATCATTTGGAGGTATAATGGAAAAGTACAAATGTGTTTTACCCTTCAACAAAGGTTTTTGAAGTCTCAGTATTTTAAACTATGTGGTTATAGCTTTATGAGAAAAGGTGTTAATCAGCATACAGTATCTGGAGGTGTATGCATTCTTGTGATTTCCCTAACTATGCAGTCCCTTCATATATCATTACTGGCTGTTGTAAATATGCATTCAGCATTTCTTATTACTGTTTGTAGCCTTTGTATTATTATTTATTCATGAAAGAGAGCTGAACAATTAATTTGATCAGCTTCCTACATTCTTTACGTTGTTAGGGGACTTTTATGTCTATAACACATTATGGGTTGTTATAATACAAATTCTTGTGGTCATGTAACTGAGCAGTATATTTCTAGTAATAGTAATTTATTTCCACCAATAATCAAAATTCCATTCATTAGATTTGGCCATTTGCTCTTCATCAATTCCGCCTTTGTTAAATTTCAGGACTGAAAATGATTTTTATAACAGTGATCACTTTCCTTTAGTTATAATCCAAAATGATTAGTAGACTACAATTCCTTCATTTTAATATTCTTACTATCATGCAGACTAGACACGTTTATGTCAATTAGTTATGATTACTGATGAAAAATTTAGAAGTGAAGACATTGATATTGCTGGGCAAAAAGTTACTAATGCAATTTAAATGCTGCCAAAAGTGTGATATTCAAGTCCTTTCAGATTCAGTTCAAGCATCATAATCCATTATGGAACAATGAGTATGGAACTAAGTGTTGTAAAGAAAACAGAAAAATTTGTGGAGTATTTTTTGTACATAAGTTGTGTCCCACCACATGCATAGAGGGGTGCAGCCCTGTTAACCCTGGAAATTGTACCTAAGGTTAACTAGTTTGGAATATCACCAATCACTTCATGATATTGAACAATAATTAGGTAATAAGGTCATACCTAAACTGTGTCTCTCTTCTCCATATTCACACCAGACTAGTGGAAAGAACTCAAAATTTTTCATGTTATGATCTCTTTAAATTCCATGTATTTAATAATCAAATGACTTAATTCTGTTATTTACCTTAAGGTTTTGTAGCTTTTGTGCCATATATTTTTTTCCAGTAAAATAAATTTTAATGATGATGCACTTTTTACTCGAAATTGACTCTTGTGAATATGATCATTGGCTCTTATGAATAAAATGAAGTAAAGTTCATTTAATTTAATGAAATGGGTTGGCTTTTTTGTTTTCATCAAAAATTATATGCAAATTGATTTAATTAATTTTAACCCTTTCAGGTGCACTACCTTTAAATTTTGAAATACTAACAAAAAAATTTGTAGGTTGTCTATTTAGGCCTTTATGAGTATACAGTGATAATTTTGTAAAGATTGCTTGTACCATTTCAATTTAGTGGGTGTTCCATTATATGGAACACTGCGCGGCAAAGGTCATAAAAAGCAAGCGTTGCAGTGAAGCCCATATAGGCGTAAATGTTTTTGCATATGAATGAAAAAACAATGCATTACACCTACGTAGCAGATTTAGCATGGTCCAGGGTGAATCACAAGAAGGCCTGCTACTCTACACCAAAAAATAAGTAAATAAATAAAAATAAGAAATGAAATAATAAATAAATAAAATAAAGATTTCTGTAAAATTTTTTTAGTTATCTATGTAAGGTTTTGGAGCTATATAGAGGAGCCTGGTTGAGATAAATCATCGCCATCATTTTCACTGACATCCGACACAACATTACCGGACTGAGACTACTCAAGTGGCTTAGGAACATACTTCTCTATATCACTATCCATATGTTCTGATTCACCAACAGAGGGCAATTTCTGAAGCATTTTTATTGCTTCAGAAGGACTAAGACCTCTACATGCCATTTATTTGAAATTAACAAATTAAAAAAATTAAAATTATATTTGCAAATAGTAATTTAGAAATATATAAATTCAAAAAAATATATACACAATGTTATAAAACGAATAGTAGCAAAAAGGAAAATCAAGAGCATAAAAATAATGCTTCTCTTACTAGAGAGGATTCCAACTAACTGATATAATTCTATACCACACACTGAAGCTTTCCAATTCAAAAGGCCATAAAGGGTGTAGAAATATTACCCATACAAATAATTTTTCCTTGTAAATTCCTCAACATTAGTTTATTCCATCCCGAAAGAGAGAAAAAACAGTAAAAAACTTAACACAACTGTTCCCCTCGGCATTCAGTTCAAGGCTAATTGCGTAACGGAAAAAATGTCGTTGCGATGCAGTGTTCCAGGTGATGGAACACCTTGTTTTATAAGATAATTCTGCGTATATTTTATGCTTAAAAATTTTAAGTAATATAGAATCAATAGTTCAAGGTACAGGCAACAAAATAACACAGAAATTTTCTTTCAAACAATTGTTTTTGTATAGAAAAAAAATTCGGAAATATTCCTTCAAAATAAAGGGATTTAAATAATCTGCTATAATTGATCGGCTTATGCAGTGCTGCCAGCTATTAGCAAAAAAGAAAGTTTAAAGAATATTTTAAGCCAAATTTCATCTATTTATCACAAACACTACAATTTGGTAACAATTTAAAGTTTGGTGTTCTATCACCTGGAATATTGAACTGCAAAGGGTTAAAGAAATAAAATAATTGCACAGATTAGCTTATAAATATCTTTTTTTTTCTACAAATAAATATATAGTAAAAATGCCGTTAGGTGCAGTGTTCCATGTGATGGAACACCTTGTTTTATAAGATAATTCTGCGTAGAATTGGTAATAAACATTGGTTATAATTGCAGTGGATGCACGTTGAGATTCAGGTGCTTGAAATTTTGATATTGAGAAAAATTTTTTGCAAAATATTCAATCAAGTTTTGTTAAAGCCTACTATTATTGATAGAAAATTTGTTTTATAATATTTTGTGTCAACCAAGTGGGAACATTGCTAAATCAAATGTGATTTTACATATTTTTCCTTATTTTTTTGTTTGGAAATAAATGATATGTAATTGTTTATATAAATACTTGTCTAAAAATTAAGAATATAGTGGAAAATGTTAATTTTCAAAAATAATTTAAAGAGGTTCCAGTTCAATGTAGAATTAGATGGTAGTTAATATATACTACAGAACTTCCAATCATGGTTTCTTGTCAAATAAGTGCATTTATATAAATGACTCTAACATTGTGTAGAGTTACAGGAGTTACTTGTAAGTACACAAACATATTAAGTAAAACTTTTCTATCAGTCATTATCAATAAAAACATAGCTTTCAGGAAATTAATAGAAAATTTCTTGTGCTGATCAAAGTTTGGTGTGTTAAAGTGAATTATACTCTAATCAGAATCCAAGAGAAATCAGTTATTGATATTATTTGGTTCTTTAGTATTTATTATTCCATCATTTAATTTATATCAACTGTTCTAAATGAATGAATCTGTTGTACAAGATCTGTGTCTGGCTAACCATGTAATATTACATTGATTTAAAATCTCTATATTTTCCATAATATCCAAATGTATTCAAAGAATTATGCAAATATACCTTCTGAAACTTGATATTATTTGGTTTCAGTAAGTATTAATAAAATCTGCTAGTATTGAAGGCTTTATAGTTATGTATCATAGATCTGGTTTCAATATATTTATATTCCTCTATTCATCCAGTCCAGAAAGACATTATGAAACTGATGCACCCAGCTTGCTAATTAGAAGATTTATGTTCATGGATGCATCTAAATTTTCTTAGTAATGTCAACAGGCATTTAGAAGACAGGAGAGCATGAGGCACATGTAATCTCCTGAACTTAGCCCTATTCAAGATGAAAGTGAGTGTCATAGTTTCATCGGGAATTTTATGCAATAATGCTGATATTCTAATCTATAAAATTCTGTGACAGATATATTAGAGCATGATAAAATTGTAAATCCCATTGTAAGATTGCATTCTGGTAGTTTTGATTTTGTTTATTAGATAATATGTAACATATGTACCTATCTAATTGTAGTCTACAATTTTTTTAGAATGAATGGATTGAACATATAGGGTGGTTGGTACTGTTGCTTGATCTCTAGTCCATTGAAGACTTGTGAAATATCCTGGACCATGTTGTATTATTTATTACTTATTCACAAGAATAGATTTACAAAAAAGACAGACTTGTAAGAAAGAAGGAATATTATCAATCTACAATAATTGATCAGATCTGAGCGTGATTTCTTTTATAATTCAATGGTTATTTTTTGTTCTTGAAAGCTAATTAGATCAGGGCCTACAGTTTAAAGTGAATTTTGAAATACTATACAAACTTCCAGGCCTGATTAATCACCTCTTAGAAAATTTGATTTAATATTCCAAACTTTGTATGCATATAAAGATGTAATACACTTTTTTTTTAATGTCATTTGTTTTTGAATTTAAACTTTGGATTTTTTTAATGACTAGTATGATGTCATTTAATTATTTATGAAAATTCAATTATATTTTCATGTTTGTATAAAATAAATTTTTATTTAATGAGTTAATATAATTGCTTTTTTGCTGCCATATTTTTCATCAAAGCATGCCAATTTTTTTTCCATTTCATTGTTGCATACTTAACTTTTGGAAATCAGTATGTATTACATTGTATTTATATTGTTTCTTCTCTGTATTGTATTATTCATTTTTGCCAATAACAGCCCAAAACTTACCAATGAATACCAAAAGTAAAGTATGCAAATGTTTTATATTTGGTGTTTATTTGCAATTTTTTATAAATTATTTACTATTTCTTAATCAAAAATAAGAGAATTTTGATGAAGAAGGAAATGTTTAAAATGTTAGAAGGGCAGAATATATCATTTTTAACAACTTTTTGTGTTTAATTTTCAAATAAAAATGTCAAATACTCGTTTTAAACATTTATTAATATGTTTTTATTTTGTTTTAGTTTTGTGCAGATATATTTTATAAGAATTTTAATGGAGAACGTTTTAATTCAATTGAACCGGAAGTTTGTCATCTTGCATTTGTTGCAAAAGTTGAAACTATAAAAGAATCTGAGGTATTAACTGTTTCTTTTTTGCTATTTTTTATTTCCTCTGGATTTAGAATACCATTATGTCGATATAGAATACTATAATGACTATAATTTAAAAGTTTTCTGATAAATTATAGTGTTTTGGTTTCCATTGTGATTGGGAGAAATATCATTTAATGATTACTATGAAAATAGTATTTTAAATATCATCAAATATTTCAATATATTTAAATTCATATAAATTTTAACTTATAGTTTATTTCTATTTTTTTTATAGGAGGCATGTTTACCTTTGCCAGGAACTACTGAGCTTCCAACGTGCCCTGTTTGCTTAGAAAGAATGGTTTGTTTTTATTTATAAGCAATTGTTACATTTTTATTTGTGTTTAAGTATAAAAAGGTATTAATTAAATTACTGGACAAATTTCCCATGCATCTGAAGCTAAGTTAGTTCACTAGTAAAGTAATATAGTCAAATATTTTTTTTCTAGTTTCTTGAAGTATATATAAAGTTATTAAAAATAATGAAAATTGAATGTAATATGTTTCAGTATTGAAAAACTAAGTTTTTGCATGTAAATAAATTAATTAGGGCCTTCAGTCCATATTTTGTGTATTTTAGATTTTGTTTATGCTATAGTGAGATTGTACTTTTAATATCATTTTATAGTAATAAAAAATTAAAACTAATTTTTCATAAATATGTAGCTTTTAATATGGGGAATTGACTAAAATGTTGAGAATTTAAAATCATTATCTCTATACCTTAAACTTTTCCATTTTTATTGTTGCAGTTTTGTGCAAATGTTTCAACATAATAAATTTTATTTGAATAATAAATGCTTGATGCAATTAGGAAATTTAATTTGATATTTACATATATCTTAACAATATTGAAAATTAAAGTACACATTTTGTTTTTTTAAATAAAATATTTTTATTTCATACATACAAGTAATTAATTTTGATTTTTTAATGCATTTTAGTAATTTTGAAAATTTAATGATTTTAATAATTTTGATAAGTTTTATTTTATTGAAATCTTATTAAAGTATTACAAAATTATATGCATTTTAAAAAATGTGTTCAGTGTAATAAACTTGAACAAATAAACTAATAAATTTAAATTGAATCGAACAATAAATGCTTTGTCTATATGATATTAAATGTATCACTTATTATAAAAATTGAATTCAAATGGAGTTTGTGTAGTTAAATCTTTCTAATTTGCTTTGTATTTGGTAAACATTTTTGTAAAATATAATATTAAATTAAAAAATGTTATATGTTTATCTGTTGTAAGTAATAAAAGATAAGTTCTGTGAAGGAAGCTCAACTAGACAATATTATTTCTGGGAACTGTACAATGTACATATATCCTAAGACAGTGGTTTATTAATTTTATGCTTTACCAGTATATTCTTTTTGGTTTTGCAGATATATGGCTAAAATGTTTTAGACCAAAAATCCTGCTACTACTACTAATAAAAGCAGTGGATATTGTTTATTAAAAATTTGTTTGCAGAACTTTTAATTTCCTCATTAGAAAACAATAAATACTAATTAAAAATATTTTAATAACTATAATTTTTATTTTTGCAAAATATTAAATTCAAATAAAAGTAGTATTTAATTGCATTTACTCTACATAAAATGTAGAAATAAACAAATCAAAAGTTTGCATTGTTATTGTGCATATATTTTTAAATTGTTATTTTAAAGACTTCATGCACATATTTAAAATTACCATGGACTCACTTCATGAGAAATCCATGTTCACAAATTTTACAAACGTGTTAAACATCTTATATTTTTAATAGAATATGTTGTATGAGTTAACTATTTGCTTTTTTAAAATATAGTTTTGTGTTAAAGATGTGTGAAAATTTTTTTGATTTTATTGCATATTTTATTTTAATAAGAGCTGTAAATAAGCTTGTATTTTTAATGTAAAAATATTTTTTAATTTAAAAAAGATAATAAAATAATGCATAGTACTTACAAAATTAAAGTGTAAAAAAGGCATTAGTTTACTGTTTAATAGCACAACTTTTAAATAATATTATCAATCATGCTTAATTTATTAAAAACTATTACTTAAACATATTTTAATTTATTAAAAATAATATTAATTCTAAAACAAAGACTCTTATTACATTTAATATGTATATTAAATCCATAATTAATGTAGACATTTTCAAGCTTCTATTTATTTATTAAAATTTAAATCTGTATTTTCTTATAATTTGAAGTTATGAGGGAAGAATTTCTGTAACTATTAACTCTGTGCATTAAATATTTTTTATATTTTGAAGTAATAGGATTACTACTTTTCTATTTTATAGAGATACTATTTCTATTAGAGAAATATTTTGCAAAAATTAAATTTGCATTCAAGTTAAAAATAATATTGCAGCTCAATCTCCCTTTCTATAAATATAATAAATAAAAATAAAGGAAAATTAAAAATGAAGAGATTATGAAATGATTTGTTTTCACTGTGGAGATGAGCTCAATAAATTCACCTTTTTAAGAATAACTTTTAGAAGCAAAATTTGTTATAAAATCAAATAAAAATTCTCATTTTCATAAAGTTTCTAATAAATGTCACTTTTTTATTACATTATTTAAATAATTAACATTTATTTACTTTTCAGCATTTACATTTATTTTGTTTGTCACACATGATCTTTAAGCTCAGCTTATTATTATCACATATTTATGTTGTTGAACTAATGAAAATAAAGAACTAAGATTATCCAATAAAATAATGTGCATGATTTTGAAATTCTATTAAAGGATGATATAAAAAGACAAAGAACTAAAATTTGTTTGTATATGATTTTACACTTGAAGTAACCAAAAAAAAAGTAAATACAATATAATAATGAAATCATGTTGTCAGACAATATAATAATGAAACTCAGTTTGTAAAGAGTCAATTTAATGTACTTGAAAATTTGGAAAATTTTTTGAGATTAACATGCTTGTAACTGCAGTAAATACTAACAATTCTCCTTGTTCTTGTCATAGAACAGTATATCTGCAAAAATGCAGAATGAACATGGATAGAACCTATCTTTCCGTAATATAATAGTGATGATTCCAATTATCTTGATCATCAATTTGTTCTGTTGAACTGTGAGGTATTTTGTGATCATAGATGTGTTCCTTGATCTTCTGTTCACTTTATAGCCTTCGTTTTTATGAGAAAAATTTAAACTATTTAATTTTATATATTAAAGGTTGATTTTTTAATTTTGTTATTTATTTTTAATAATCCAATATACATTTTTAATTAATTAGCAATTACTTACCAAAAACAGGAATGTTTTGTTAAGTAATTGAAATTTTATTGTATCTCTTTTCAGTTTAGTAAGATAAAGCAAGCTGTTTCTGAGCCCATTATTTCCTGTTAGTATTCTTAATATGAAAGACTTTTTAAAACCCTAAAATATTATCATTTGAATTTTAGAGAAAAATTGTTGTTTGTATAGCATCTAATTTTTATTTTTTTGATTAGTAGGCATTTTGGTGCAACTGCCATTTCCTTTCACTAAGTGAAGAAAGTTTTTTTTTTTTTAAATTTTCTAATGTTTACTGTTTAATAAATTGCAAATTTTAGGCTAAAATTTTAATTTATTATATATAATTTTAGTCATTATTTAAGTCATTAATGCTGGGTACTGTTCTTTAATTTATTACAAACATAAGAACAGTGTAGATCTAATGTTATTTTATTGTATTTTGTCTAAATGAGTAATTAAACTTTTTGGGATTATTGTTGTGCTTCAAATATTGTTTAAAATGCTACATTTTTTAAAATTTATTTAGGATGAATCAGTAGAAGGTATTTTGACGATTTTGTGCAACCATTCATTTCATGGAAGTTGCTTAGCTAAATGGGGAGATACTAGGTAATCTTGTAGTTATTAAATATATTATAAAAATAATTTTACACAATGTTAATTAATTTTTTTATAAAATTGAATTCCCTTCACAAACATTTTCAGCCTCCATTTTGTTACTTGAATATAAAATAGTAATTTTAACTAAAACTGTTTTGAATAAAAGACTATTTAATTGTATTCCCAAATAGTATCTTTTATATGATGTTACAATATTCATATTTTCAATAACACTATTTAAATGAAGCATAATGCATAACATAGAGTGACACATTTTTATGCGACATATCAATTTCTTATTTTTCCTGAGGTTTCAAATTGGTTAAAAGAAAAACAAGGCCATGACAAAATCATAGGAAAATCGACTGGCAATCTTTGAAGAAAGGTTTTGAGAAAAATTATGGGTGCAGTAAACAATAATGGTATTTGGAGGTGCAGATTCCTCAGCTAATTGTATAAGATGTATAGAGAGGCAGATATCGTCAATTACATAAAAATCAATCGAATAAAATTTGCCGAGCACCAGTGCAGAATGAATCCTGATTCTTTAACTTCAATAGTTTTTCACTTTAAACCAATTAGCATTAGGGCAAGGGGGAAGTCCAAACTTAGATGGATAGACTGTGTTGATGAGGATTTTGGAATTATAAAGATCAAAAATGGATGTCTATTTCCAAAGTAAGATCAGAATAGAAGATTCTGAAGAAGGCTGTCAAGTCAGTAAAGAAGAATTAATTTCTTATTAGAAATTGTTTTGTGTCTTAATTTTTTTCTTTGCAAAACATTGAAAACATTAATTTGATATAATTCCATCAAATTAATTCTGCTTTTAATGTTCTGTGCGGAAAAAGTTGAAATAATATACTAAAACAATCAGATGTTTTTATGAAATAAATGTGAATGAATATTGTAAATTACACTAATTTGTAATTTTTTGAAACTTTAAATTCTTATTTGAAGTAATAGCTCAGAATATATTAAAACTATTATCTAAAACCTACAATTGATTAGTAAAAATAACCATTCTATAATTGAAAAATTAATAACTATGTCTTTAATTTATTTAATTTTAAAAGTATAAAAATGTTTAACATTATTTAAATTAGCAAGAATACTTTGCTGCCCATTTTATAGATTCTATAAACTTGTTAAACATAAAAATACATTAGAATTTTATGTAAATTTATTAATCTAAATTGAACTATACTGTTATTTGTTTTCTCTAGTTGTCCAGTGTGCCGTTATAGTCAAACTCCAGAGCTTATGCCTGATAACAGATGTGTTGAATGTGGCTCGCAAGAAGTAAAACTCTTTTTATTTTTATGTTTTGAAATTATATTATTAATTAAATAATATTAAAACTCCCTTAAAATATACTGGAATATATTATAAATTAATATTTTTGATGTGTAATTCTTGTATAACCTTTTAGTTTAAATGCTCTGATAATTAAAAAATTATGACTGACAAGAAAATAATAATTAATGTGTAATCATGTTTTCTTCCAAATATTATTTTCTTAAAAAAGCTTTGAAAGATATCTGAAAACAAATAAGAGAGACTTAATTAGTGAAAAAGGGATAAAATCAGTTAGAAGGGGGATTGAATTCTATTGGGTATTCATTTTTATCGAGAAAAAACAATTCTACTTACTTTCATTCTTTTCCATTCTAAAGATGAAAAAATATTCTGCCAAACAATGAATATTATTGATTTTAATTTCTTATCCAGGTTCCTAGTATTTTCTTTCGAATAAAATAAAAAAGTGGATAATTTTATACAAAGCAACATCTTTAATTGAAAAATATAGAAGTATTGGAAGGAAAATATTGAAAAATATTTGTTGCTACATAAAAGTTTTGTCAACATGTATCACCATTCCTGTTAAATTATGTCAATCATGTTTTCTTTAACTGATGTATTAACCTTATTTTATTTGCTTGGGGAACCACCCCACAGGAACCTATTTGCCCTTTTGCGGGCAATAGGTTTTTTACATCATATTTAATTTGTGTTATATAAATTTTAAAATAATGTATACTTATATAGCTGATTTTTTTCCTTTAATATTTTATTAGTAGATTTTAAAATATATATACACTGATTTTTGTTTTTTAAAGTTTTAATGTTGCTTAAGTTTTCAAATAAATAAATAAAATAAAAAATAAATATAATGTCTGCTTCAAAAACTTTATTCTTGGCGCAACATGTCCGTTTATGGACCTTGTGCCATAAAACCCAACCAACCAACTGCCTTCGTATTGGACACGCACGTTTCATTCATAGGTATCTGATTTTAAATGAATTAAAACCTGGGTGTGAGACGTTTAATGAACCATATACAGTTTTTCATATTTTAATTACATGTATTGATTTTAACCATCATTGTTTTAAGTTTAAGACTGATCTTTTAACGATGCGAGATTTGCTGGGGAAACCTCCTCATCAAAATATTTTTGCATTTTTAAGAAGCAATGGTTTAATAGATTTTATATGATTTTAAATCTCAAATAATTTTAATTATAAATTTATATCATTTCTCAGATTTAGTTTAGTTTCCCTTTTAGCTATTTTAATTAGAATTATTTGTGTATTATGTTGGGTATTTGTCTAATTATATTATAATTTATAATTTTTAACATTGTTGATAATTTTAAAAGACTTTTAAAACTTGATTTGTTTCAAAATAAATATAAATAAAAAGAAAATAAAAAAATAAAGAAATATATTGAGATTTGGTTTTGGCGCTGCTTGTCCTTATCTGGACTTTGTGCCAAAAAACTCAACCAACCTGTTAAATGATGTCTGAAGAACATATTGTGTTATTGTTGAACAAAGTTATCCATACTCATTTATTAAAAATATTGTGAAATTACCTGATTTTAGATATTTAAATCTGTAAGGGATGATATTAGAAAGATAAATAAATATCAGACATTCAAGTAAAAAATTTCCTCAAATTTGTCTTCTAGAAAAAACAAAATTCTGTGAATGCTATAAAGTTGTGATTCTTAATATTTAAAAAAATCCTATATTTCTGGTTTGTTTTAAAATATTCCATGTCAATTGCAAACAAGCAGATTAATACAGATTCATATTTTTTAAAGAAAAAATATTTCTAGTCTCTCTCAACATTAAATTACTGAATACAAAATTGTAAAACTTCCTATAAGAAGTATTTATCCATAGGAAAAATTGGAAATATTGTTGCAGTAGTTAAATCTTGGATACATTAAAATGATTCTAATACACACATTCATATATTATCTCGCAGGATAAAAGATTCCTAAAACATAATTCTAAGAATCTAAAGAAAATTTTTATAAGAATTTTATTACTGACAGTTTTGTATAAAATTCAATATTAAAAATAAAAGAGAGTTAATCTTTTGACAGATTCTAGGTACTGTTAGTCACATATTTTATCCTGAATTTTTAAATGTGAAATATCAATTTTTTTACCCATAATCCCTTTGATAAGTTTGGCCAAGGCGATATTCAAATGATTAGCTCCCTAGCCTTCGATTCAACAGTTCAAAAGTTTGAATCCCATCTGTCTGTTTTCTAAATCCCAATCTAATTAGCTCTCATAGCAAAAGAAAAGGAATTTTGAGGGATAAACAAATATCTGAACAACTTAATCTGTTTTAGATTTCTTGAAAAGCACAAAATAAGAAAGTATATGCTGTACCTTTTTAATAGTTGCTAAATTTTCTAATGTATTATCCATGGAATTTTTATTTTTAATCTTATGAAAGGTACCTAATTTTAAACATCCACATAAAATCTTTCATGAGTATGATAATTTCTTTAATAAGAAAGGATTGAAATATCATCACAGCCACTTCAAAAACATTATCATAGAAACTATAAAAGTTTATGTAAAATTTTAGAACTTAAAAATCATTTTAAAAAAATGATTAACAGAGTTCACTGTGACTGGTTTATCTGTATTCCCTTTTTTATGCATTCCAAATATCTGAAAAGTATTTTGAAACTAGCCATTATCAATTATGTAATTTGTCATCAACTTTATACATAATAAAATTCAAATAATAGTTTTTACTCTATTACAGTAAAATTTATTTCCATTTAAAACATATGCATGTTTTAATTTTCCAGATTTTCTACTTAAGTTATCCTGTTATAAAGTTATATTTTTTTTATAAAGTTATTAAGAAATACAAATAATGACACCAACCTGATCACTGCTCTCTATAGGTGAGTTTAATAGAAGAAAGTTTTTTTTTTTAAATAAATGAACTGAACTGTCTCAACTGAATCAATTATTATTTCAGACTATTTTTCATTAATATCTACCCATACTCAAATAAAAATTATCTTGATTTAACCACTTTTTTGATTTGGAATTAATATAAAAGAGGGATTTTTAATTTCTAAGTATCAATTTTTTTTGTCATATTTATCATTTTTTTATCTGTAAGATTATAAAATCATAGAGTATTTAACACTAACATATGCACATCTGACAATATAGTATTCCTATTTTTATTATAATCATAGAATGTTTAATCAATCTTTTGTCACTTTTATTTTCTGTTTTAAATAACATGTTATAATTAGTTTTAATTGATTCTATAATAACTGTCTAAGTGAAACTGTTTTTGGTCTATTGAAATAATTTCAAGTTGATATTAATGATTGTAGTTTTTTTTTTTTAAATTGCCTTTATTCTTAACAGATGTGTTTTTTATTACTAGAGTTTGTGGATTTGCCTTATTTGTGGGCATATTGGTTGTGGCAGATATGTTGATGGCCATGCATATCAGTAAGTTAATTTGTGTTGGATGCTAACTCAAACAGAGTGTGTATGTTTATATTATTTTGCACTATTAATGCAATTGATTTATGTTTTATTTATGAAATTATTATTTATTTATAGTCATTATTTGGACACTCAGCATACATATGCTATGCAGTTAGGTAATAATCGTGTCTGGGATTATGCAGGTGATAATTATGTTCATCGACTAATTCAAAATAAAGCTGATGGCAAGCCGGTAGAATTGGAACCACTTTGGGTTGTATTGAATAATAAATTAATTATAACTAGCATTTAGAAAATTATCTTATCTATGAATTATATATTTATTGCTTATTTTCTTACTTTTTTATCTATAGATTATAATTTGATTTTGCAAAATGTATTCAAGGTTCTAAAAGGAATATAAATATTTATAATGATATTTATTTTATTTTTTAATCTTTTTTTTAGCTATTTAAACACTTCTAGTATTTAAAATTTTGTTTTGCTTACTATAATTTTATATAAGTTATTTATATCACTAAGTACTGAGAATAATTATTTAGGAATACAATTTAAAATTATGAGAATAATTTTCTTTTGTTTTTAGAATTACTTTTCATTTTATTTCAATTATATATTTTTATAAGAATTAAGTGTTATTATTAATGGGACATCATATTTATTCGTAAATCTTGAAAATATTAATTGAAATAAGGCATATTGTCAGTAAAATGCTATACTATTAAATTATAACTTTCCAATTAAAGAATGTTAAGATATATATTTAATAATAATTGCCATTAAATAAAAGATAATCTTATTAAGACTGGAAGGAAATTGTTTTAAAATATGTATTTATTGATTCTATCATTTAAATAAAGATAGTAAATTTTACTATGCCTCTCTACTTATATTATTGAATATAAGAAATTGCAATTATTAATCTTCTTCATTATCTTATTTTGTGATAACATTTCAATGATGTATAAAATATATTTACAAAACAATCTTTAATCATTTCTATTTTATTTTTAAAACAATATTTCTGATGCTGTAATCTGATACATAACAGATCCAATGCTCATAAGATATTTAAACATTTTAAATTTTAATTAATAATTTAAAATATTATTTTAGGTGCAGAATGAAGAAAAAATGGATTCAATGCAATTAGAAGTATGTAAACTATATTTTGATTAGATAAATGTTATTAAAGTATGTTTCAAATTTACTCTAAAGAATATTAAAATATTTAATAAATTGAAACTAGAGAAAATTCATGCACATTATGTTCATTATGCATTATCTTCTCATTTTATCTATTATTGAAAAATAGTAAAGTTTATTGAATCATTATGAATGTAGAATACTATATTGGCATATGTAAGCAATGTGTTTATTTTGTAAAATTTACTTTAATTTTGTACTTTTTATGTGTCAAAAAATGTTTATTATTTTTGTAATGTTAATGTATATTTTTTAGAATTTACTCATTCAAAACAATAATATAAGCTCCAAGAAAGAGGCTTCATCAACATAAATCTAGCTCTTGAGAAAAATTAAGTAAAAAGAATTAAAATTGTGCAAAAAAAAATATTTCCTCGAGTTAAACAATGAGTCATATTGCTGAGAGAATCACAATCACATTATTTTCACATAATCACACACAAACATATTTTTTTTAAGGGGTAAATGGTATATCAGTTTATCATAATGTATAAAATTACAACATATTTATTTTATAAATATATTTAATCTTTCAAAGAAATGACCATGCTTGTAAAGAATATCACAAAAATAGGTATTACATAGTAAAAATATTTAAATTTTACCTTTGCTTACAAGAATAATTACAGAAAACTGCATATCATGTGAAATCTTCAATTTGTGAATTAAAACGATTCTGTAAATTTTGATTTGAATTAAAATTTAAATAGTACAAACATACCAAGTTGCCTCATTTTGTTTCTTGTTGATCTACCTCTTTATCTGAGAATAATTTCAGCATCTTTGAATTTTGATATAATTGATGCTATTTTTGCCAATTTCCATTTATTTCTCTACTATTTTCCAAGACTGAATAAAACATTTATATTTTTTAACCTTATAGAATTGTACATTTAAATAAATATATTATACTTAAAATTTTGTGTAAATCCTGCAGTGTTTTTCCACTATTTTGTTAAATTTGTAGACAAGATGATTCTTATAATACTAAGTATTCATCAGAAATATTTTAAGTTTTAACTCATTATTTTTAAGCATTATATGTAAATATTAAAATTTATAAAGCTCTTAATCATAATTTTATGTGAAGAATGTGCACATTTTTGTAAATATTCGATAATTCATTATCAGTTTTTACATACATGAACCATTTTTAGATTTGAGTACTTTTTCTTTCATATATATTTTTCATTAGGTATCATATGCATTTTTTTTGCACTGTTTTTTATTTTTCAAAAATTAAGTTGCACTGTACAAAATGATGATTGATGACAACAATCCTAAATATTGAAAACCAATTGTATAATATGTATTTCACTTTTTCTACACATTGATATTTCTGTGCATGTGTAAATACATATACACACACACTCCCAAACAATATTTGAGGTAGGATCTTGAATAGACAGCAAAATGTGGTGATATGAAAAAGAGAATACATGTTTTAAATGGCAGATGTCTTCTTATGTATTGCTATTATAAAAGCAATTTTTCTGGGTGTACTTTCAATGATTTTTAATGCAGTAGCAATAGGTATTCATACTTAATCCTGTTGCAAAAATATTGCCAGTTCAGCTGAAGATTTGAAACATGCTTTCTAAGTCCATTAGTGCCATTCTAATTCACACCTATCTGACCTTCTCAGAATACTGATCTAAGCCAAATGTGCTATTGGCTTAGATCAATACTTTAAGTAGGTCTGAGAAAATATTATACATCCATATTCTGATGTCATTGTTTGATGGTGACATGGTGCACTATTATTCTGAAAGCATCTTCGTCAATTCCATACAGTAGCTCCTTTATCAACAATATTTATTCTAGCATCAGGGTTTTATTTATCATTAAAAATACAAAGATTCCAGGCTATACTACAAAAAAACACTCCCAAATAAATACAGCACAAAGCTTAACAGTTAAGAAAATGTACATAAATAGAAAATTTGGCATTGTTGTTCTCTGACATCAGCCATTCCATCCATCTTTGTTCATCTGACATCCACCATTCCCAAACTTGCCTACCATATTTGAAAAACAAGTGCTGTAATTTGTCGCTGCATAAAACAGTTTTATTATACTTCACAATCCAGTAGTGACAGTGGGAAAAAATCATGGGGTATGCAAGCTTTGTTGAATTAGGTAATATTTGGTTTGTTATTGACAATGCATTAACAAATCTATTATTTTATAATATTGCTTAGTGCTGAAATTAAATAAAACTAATTTTATTTCTACATATTTTTATTATATAGCTTCCAAAAGGCTTCATTTTGGTTATCACCTTAGTTTCTAATGCTTGAACATAATACAAGCTTATAACAAATAGAACTTAAGCATTCTCTACTCAAATAAGAATATGTAGAAATAAAATGAGGTTTTTCAAATTTATTTTTAAAGGTCAAAATGAGATGATTTATTTGTTTGTTAATGCAGGAGTAACCCACTTTTCCATCCTAGGGATGGATTTCCATTTTTTAAGGTTGAAATTTCAGTTTAAAATTTTTATTTTAATCCTTTTATTTATTATATGTACTTAGCATAAAATTTTCTTAAATCAATATGAGAAAATAATTCAGTAAGAGACCATTTGAGACTAATTTTATCCCAAATTTAATTGGTCTTCAGAATGAGGTTTAAAATCCTCACACAATCTGGGTACTACTATGATGAAACTAGTTGTAATGTCACTTCAGAAATCTGAAAATTTCTTGCATACAATTGAGATACTAAGCATTAAACAACTGGTAAGACATGTGCAAAAATAGATAAGTTTTTTTAAACTTTATTTTTTAAGATATTACAGGTACAATTTCTGTAAGTTAGAGTGCAATTTCCAAATGCAATATTATCAATTGTAATTTAAGTCATAAAGATTCTTAAAATAGATAAGTGAAATGGGGGAAAGGGAAGATAATTCTCATAATAATGAATATCAAATGAGCTATTGGAATTTATTAGCAATTTAAGTTGAGGGATTTATTATTTACTGGTTTCACAAGTAAAATTAATGCAATGGTTAGTTTTATATGTGTATTAAAAATTATTTCACCTTTGAAACTATTTACGAGAATAGAAATTAAAAAAATACTATTGTCTCTTTGTTTGCATAATCATTCCATGAAAAATAATAATTTAAACAATTATTTTTTCATTTATTACTAATAAAAAAACTACATTGGGAAGAATTTTGGTTGTATACAAATTGGGCAAAAAATTTTTGATAAAATAAAAAATAAAATTAAATATTAAAATAATGCTATTAGCTGAACTTTTGATGTGTCTTGATTACAAAAAATGAAAATTGCAACTGTATGATTAAACATTTGTATTTTAATTAAAAAAATCAAATAATATTAATCAACAATTTTTATATGAAAGCTAAAATATATGTAATTTTACTTCCTTTGCTTTAGTTCTCAACAGTAATATTAATATTTATATATTACAGTATACTTACTTACTTACAAGTCAATTGGAAGCTCAGAGGCATTATTTTGAAGACCGTCTTGTACGAATTGAAAGTGAAGCTTTAAAACAAGTAAGCATTCTTTTACTGTAGACCTATCAAATATGTGTAACTAACTATAACATAATTTTTATTTGAATATTAAACTGATATATTAAACAAGTTTATTTTGTATTCCTGCATTTTTTTATGTTAGCTTGAAGAAATGAAAGAAAAAACAAAACATGCAGTTGATGAAAGGAAACAACTGGAAGAAAAATTAAATCGAGTTACTAAAGAAAAACAAGCCTTAGATAAAAAAATTTCTCAGGTTTGTCTAAATTTTGACTATTTTAACTGCAGTGCAGTTGGATTTTACTCTGAAGCAAAACTTTGTGATAAAAAAATTTGTATTCAATACAGATTTGAAAGTTATTTGGTAGGAAAATCTTTATCATGTAAAATACTATGAATGCTTTTATAAATTGAATTTTAGAAATCTTGTGTAAATCTAAAACTAAATTTGTTATGCTTGGTACTAGAACAAGTACTTAAACAATATGCATGGTAACAGTATTATTTTATGATTATTGAAATATGTTGAATTGTCATTTGAGCAAAGAAATACTTATGTTGTTTATAAATTGTTTTTTAATTTGAAATATTGAAGCAATTTTTTATTGTTGCTTACATGCTAGAAATTTTTGTATTATAATAACTTGTAATTTAATTTATATGGTTTATGAAAAACTAGATAAATATATACAGAAGTCAAAATTTTATAATAGAGATTGCAAATTTTAGTGGAAAATTTTTTATATTTAAAATATTCTTCCATAACTTAATCTATATTTATGTTATAGTTGATATGTAGTAAAAAAAACTTTTTCAGATAAGTCTTATTCCTTCAATTTTTTTATAAAATACTATTCTACATATAGAATGCATTGAAAATATCACTTAGTAACAGAAAACTTATTTGTGCAAGTTTTTAAATACATTTTATATAAGTTTATATGAATAAATATACATAAGAATAAGTTATTACAAATGACTTATTCTTACATAAGTTATGATAAAAAGCTGATAAATTTTTTATATAAACTTGTATGTGATTTTTACAGCTATCAGCAAAATTGAGTAGATCGGCAACTGAATTAAAGGAAGAAAAGGAGGTAATTTATTCTTAATGATTTATAACTAGTTAGTTTAAAGACTTTTTACACTTTTTCTATGACTTTTTATATTGTGTATCACTCTAAATAAGACCTATTTTACTAGATGAATAAGTGCCTTAGACAGAATCAAGCTACATGGCAGCAAAAATTAAATATTGCTGAAAAAAGTGTTAAGGAGAAAGATAAGGTAATTGAAAATCAAATAAAATATCTTTCCTATGATGAAAAAATGTTTTATTCAACTTTTGAATCTGACATTTCATTTGTTAAAATCATTTTAATATCTAATTTTGTTGGTGTATGTACAAAAGGTACAATAAAAGTTTTGCAATATGCCCCATCAGATACTCAAGAGGCTGTAGATGACTGCATGCCCAGATATACCCAAGCTTACATAGTAGGAACCAGCAACAAGTCTGCGGATTCAGTTGTTTTTTAGCACTGGTAGTTTAAAATGTAAATTATAGCATCATGGTAGCATAGTGAGATCAATTTTGAGATATACTTAATGCATGGTTTAAGCAAGAATAGTATATAGGAGAAAGCACATTTGTATTTATACTAAATAATGATTGTCCACATCTTATGACTTCATTCAGGTAATACAGGAAATTCAAAAGCCCCATGAAGAAAGAGGTAAGGTTGTGAACATCAGTAACAGAAGTAAACGATTCTGTTGTAAAGAAAATGGCTGATGAAGTTTGGTGAGTAACATACAAATAGGTAGAGAAAACAGTATATAAATGTTATAGAGCTTTGTGCCCCAGAAATTCATTCCATTCCAAATAACCATTTACACATAAATAAATTTTTAGTCTCTGAGTGTGACAGAAGTGTAGATGACTTTTAATGACTTGGTGTTAAAAGATGCTGAAAATGTTTGATAAAGAATCTCAGTATGTGAACAGGATTGTGCCAGGTGATGAGACTCCATTACTATTGGGATGTGCCAACCAAAGTTTTGTTTGATGGTAAGAACACACCTGTAGCTGTCAGAAAGTATCAATCTGCCAAGAAGAGAATAATAGTTGTATTTTTTAAATCAAAAGGAATTATAGAGCGTGTCATTTTGGACAGTCAAAAGACAATCACAACTAATTGGTACACAACTAGTTGCCTACCTAAAGTCATACATGAAAAATCTGCCCCCAAAATTCAAGAATGGACACCTTTTTGAAAATGCTCTGGCTTGTTGCGCCAAAGCCTGCATAGAGTATTAGATCAATATTGGACTGAAACTTTTTAAATATGCTCCTTACACCTTCCTTGATTTCGGCTGTTTTTACATGTGAAGATAAAGCTTGACACATGGCAAAGTTGGTATAATGACTGGTTTTGGTACATGAAGAAGTATATTGAATGTGGAGGAAATTACTTGTAAAGAATTCAATTACTTATAAAGAAATAAAACTATACTGCAAATCTTATTTTTGATTATTTTGTATTCAAAAATAAGATGTTTTGTTTGTACATCTTATTTTTGAGTAAAAAGATTGTTGTAGTTCAATAAGTCATTTGCATAATTCTGTAAATATAAATTAAGATAACAATGAAGCATATTATTTACCTTTTAAATGAATGTTTTGGTTTGAAACCTTGACTTATTAATGCTAATTTTATATATAAGGTTATATTTATCAATAATTTTGGCATTAATTTCTCTACACATGATCTTCCATGCTCCGTTTCTTCAAAAAATCTGATAAATAAGCAGTTGATTTATTGTGAAAATTAAGGCTAAGTAATAAAATTATTTAATTAATAATAATTTAAATATATATATATATATATATATATATATATATATATATATATATATATATATAATCAAGCTTTTTCACAACACACAATTTAACAACTGTATTACAAGAAAACTTAAATAAATGAATTTCATTGTATTTGAATATACACATTCAAACACAATAGAAATTCATTTCTAATTCAATTTTTTTTCATTAAATGAAACTTAGTGATTAATATAAATATTAATTATTTTAATTTCTCTTATCATTTTTTTTAATGGTACAAGATATAAGTTCAAAATGCTAACAAATTTTTAAGTAATTTTATGATATTTTTTATTGTACTACTTATTTTACTTAGGAAATATGGAACTTTTTAATTTGTTTTAGTGTGTGAAAAATTTTTTTAGACACTAATACATTTTGTTTGGTGAGGAGAAAACGATGTTTTTGAATTTTGATTATCAAATGGTAAAGAATAAGCACTCAAAAACCACTATATTCATTAAATTTTTCATGAATTGTTATGAATGGACATATAAGGCATATTTTTTAATCCAGTTCCTAACCACATTAGTACTTTTAACAATAGCTTAAATTTATGTACTTACATTAATTCTACAAAATGAGTACATTATTATGAAAAATATTTAATTAAATTAAAATTGCTAAAAGAAATGAATTTTTAAATAGGTTTTTCATGTTACATTTCTTTTTAGTCAGATATTAAGCACAATGAAATTTGTAAATTCTCTTTATTTTTAAAAATATTTTGCTCTTAATACATATTTAAGTAAAACATTATTTTTCGGTAACAATGCTTTATTTAAAATTTTCTGTAATATTAATTTCTACTTCAAAATTTTTTATTAAAATATTTCCTTAAAAGAATTAAAATGATCCGTATTAGTAAATTACTGTAAGTGATCTGATAGGAAATGAATTTAGCATTTCAAATATAGCTGATTTATGTGACAGAAATAGCAGTTTAATAATATATTCTTTTAATCTAGATTAATACACTGTATGTTTAAATTGCAAATTGAACTTTAAAAAAAGTTAATATAAATTCATAATATTCTGTTAAGTAGTACATGAATTATTTTTAATAAGTTTTTATTTTATTATAAAATTCATATATTCTATTGAAATACATTTATCACTGAAATGTTTAGGAAATCTTGGACCTTCAAGATCAGCTGCGAGATTTAATGTTTTACTTTGATGCAAAGGAAAAACTGCAAGATGTTCCAAATGTATCAAGTCAAGAAATTCAAGAAGGGCAAATTGTAATTGGAGAAGCCTCTGGGTTTTCAGAAACGTCAAAATCCCGAAAAAAGAAAAATCGTCAGTAGTTATGAAAAATAACTCATGTAAAAAAATTATTGTATATAAAATGTTTTTATTTTACAGAACTTTAATTGTCCTGTATATTATATTTTCAGTCAATATATAAATATATGTATAGTGGGGGTGAAAGACAAATATCTTATTTTCTTACAAAATTTTCTGTAATTTTAAAAATAAATCTTATTTAAATAGGTAATGATTTACTTTATTACACGTATATTAAAATATTGTTAGTATGCAACTTAATAATATATTCTCATTTATTGAAATAATCAAAATGTCCCGTACTTTTGTTTAAGGTTATTTATATAATGTATATAAATATTTGCCATTTTTCATAATTGATAAACATCTATTTTCATATATTTAAGCAAATTTTAACTTAAAAATAATTAAACTAATTTTTGATTAACTTTTTTTGTTTTGAAATTCAAGAAAATAATGACCATTTTTTAAAGAACTATTTATTTGCTTTGGAAATTTTTATTTACATTGAGGTATACAAATAAACATTTCAAAAATATTTATATTTGCATTAAGGCATGCAAATTAAGAAAATTTTTTAAATATATTGAAACATATCTAAAAAACTGAGATATTAACTTAATAATTATAAATATAGTTCTCATATGTGCATGAAGTAATATAAATGAAATTTCTTTATTTTTATAAATTAAATTTGTATCCTAAGATTTAAAATTATGAATCCCATATAGAGATGATATTCTACAATTATATGTGTAATGTTAGCAAATCATTTGTATATTTCTTTTGTATAAATATTTTTATACAAATTGTGAAGTAAGATTTGGTTTATAAAAATATTCTCTATCATATTGTAATACTCTTTATTTATGATGGGCCTGTGTTTAAATTAGACCAAAATAAAGAATATATTTTAACTTTTTTGTATTTATTTATACATTATAATGAAGTTATAATCTTGAAAGTCAAAATCTGCCTTGGAGATCTTAAAGGATTTGATTATTTTGCAACATATTTTCATTTCTAGTACTGGGAGGATTTATTTTTGTATATAATCAGTAAATATAAAAATAGTCGAACATGAATAAAATGAGTTACACTCAACTGAACTACAAATTTATTCTAATATTTTTTTTACATTCAGTATTTCATGTATTCTTAAATTTTAATTAGTCCACATATATTAAATATTTATATCAAAAAGAAGCAGTTCATATAAAATTTATTATGAGAGCTCCAGTGGGTCAGTAGCGTCACGCCACTTACCGTAAGCTCAGCAAAGTGAAACATCATTTGCTGCGGGCAGTGGTTGGGAGGGTGACCACAGTGTACTCTCCTTCACTGGGTTGCTGGAACTCCGTGGGTTGGGGACGTGTCCACGTTAATCTGTGACGTCCAAAATCCTTCCGCTGGTGTGGCGTGGATGTGGAGAGGATGCCAGCTCAGATGTGGCCTCGCCACCTGACCGTGGATCAAAATTACGAGGCACCTTAGTGGTGCTCTGATCCAAACGAAAGACGCTCCCTGTTGACTTAATTCGCAATGCCAAAGGCAAAAGCGAGCTTGGCTTGTCCAAGTGTCATAGGAAAACAACAACATTATAAGAATGAGAAACTATTGAGTTATTCTTAATTTCTTATAAAGTGAAATAAAACATTTACTGATTTGTTAACAATATTAGAGTGTTTTTTCGTAGTAATTCTGATTGCATTTTTTTGTCTATTTGCAGATGAATTTTGTTATAAAAAAAGTTGTGTCAAAATGTGTTCTCACAACGTTTGCTTTAGCATTATGGTAATTTTTTTATTTTATATACAAATGATAATGTTTAAGTCATATCTTTACAGCATTTAAAAATGAGTTTAAATATATATGTTAATTTTTCAGTTCAAAACACTTCATTTTCTTATATTGACAGAATCAAAAATTTAGACTTTTATAACTTATTCATTGATTTAAGTATCATGCATAAATTTTTTTTAATGTATTTAAACTTTATATTTATTAAGTGTCAGAAAAACTAATAGACATACATGCAAATAATGGTTTAATGAAATCAGTGGGATGTAATAGATAGTGCCTATTTAAGACAAGTGTCTTTTTGACAAAGATTGGTTATTGTTGGCGCATAGGTAGATTAACAAGATTTAAATCCCTTTGAACAGGGCATTATAGTTAATGTGTGGAAAGTATGATATAGGATCGCAATAATAATGAATTTTGGATTTTCGCATGCAACTATTTTGTGAGTGTATCACGAGAATCGACTAATTCTGAGATATCTGAGACAGAAAATTACTTTTAAAGGAATGACAATTTTTAAATGAGAAACTTGCAACACTTAATTTGCAATAGATTTCAATGTTATAGCATGAAATCTGATCAACAGAACATTGTTGATGAGATATTTCAGAACTAAATGTCCAAACATAAACGTTGATTGTATGATACAAAATTTTATGTAGAGCTGCCACACAACTATGGCTGTTGATGAATGGAAAAAAGTGCCAGACCTAATAAGTAACTAGGTCGTTTGTAACTGGTGTAATACGAAACCCCTGATGTGCTGAGAAATAAATCTAATATCTAAGATATCCTACAATACATCTTTCAGAGAAGATTACCATCTTGTACTTATGAATTTGTGCAAGACTGATATTGTGAATACTCTCAAAAATATTATGTTTGTGGGCGCCCTTGACAATGTAATGTGGATATACATTCAAGTGCCACAAAAAATTGTATATAAAATTTATAAGAAAAATAGTTCCATTAAAATACAGAAACATGGTTTTCTACTAAAATGAATTTTCAAAATTTTAAATATCTAAGCAATAGCCTCTTTATGCCATGCAAACTTTGTTACTAGTAAATTTAACATAAATCATAATTCTTTTTGAATTCCTTGTATGCATATTTTTCAGCTTAATGTAAAATATAACAGTTAGATTTAATATATAAAATGTGGAGACTATTTTATGTATTTAGATTGTTGTTTCTAGTCCCTAGTTCACATGAAAATCAAACCAAGTCCACGAGTCCAAAAATACCAAGGTTTTTATTATATATTTTTAAATTTGATTATGAATATGTAAAATTTATATTCAGAAAAACCTTTAATTATTTTTCTTAGCATTATTTCTTATTAGTCATTTCAATTTTCAAGACAAATAAAAGTTTTACTAATACTTGTATTTAATTTTTAAACTTGACACTTTTTTTTACTAATTTAGTAATAAATTTAAACAGAATTATATTCACATATAGAATCAATGTTAATGAAATTATGATAAATTTTAAGCTTAAATTTTTAAATTACATAATATATTTTGATTCATTCATTTAATCACATAATAAACTTCAAATAATAAAATATTTTTAACAATTCTTTAATTTTCTTAAACAAATAAATTATAATCATAATTTATTTGTTTATAATTTTTTTAATTTAAAATTAACTGTGATAAACATATCTAGCATGTAGCCTAATTACACAGTTTAAATGTTTAACATACTAGTCTCAGATTGCTGTGTTTTGGCTCTTTTAAACAAATCTTTACAAATTGCTTTTGCTTTTATTCTTTTTCTCAATATTCTTTATTGATACAGCAGACTAGAATGGGTTTTTTCTTTTCAAAGTTAACTTTTAGAAAATTGCTTGAAACTAAATTTAGCTTTTTATTCAGTCTGATCATTTCATTAATTGAGGTTACTTCATTAATTAAGATAGTAATATGGGACTTGACTCATATTACTATCTTAATTTTGAAAAAATGACAGGATCATTAGTAATTTTGAAGTTGGAAATACTTTAGAACACTTATTGATTTATGTGTGAATTTCAATACAGTTACATGAAAAGTGCATAAGAAGTCAATAGTTCCGACAATGAATGCAGCTAGAGATAGTTATCATTAGAATTAAGATTCAGCAATAGAGAATTGCAAAGTTTATTTGCAATTTTTGAAGAAACAAAATTTAATATACCTAATTTCTAAATTAAATTGCAAAACTCGAAATGGCATTTTGATTTGATGTTGGGTTCCAACAAATAAGTAATTCTTCATTGTCAACTGTATTACTTGAGAACTCCATTAAAGGAGAAATTATGTTAAATTTTTAACCTAATAAATGCAGCAGTATTAAGAGAGTTTATGCATGTTGAATATTTGTAAGGCATTAATGGCTCTCTTGGTGTGACATGATAGGTAACAACTCATTAGATCAGGGTTCAAAATTACATAAATGTGTATAGTATTCTACGATAAAATTCATTAATATATTGCTATAATAATAAATGCATAGAAAAAATAACAAGGTAATTGTTTAATAAGTTTTTTTAAATACAAATTGGTAAACAACTTATAAGAATATTGAAATATATAGTCTGTCATTGCTTATATATTTTTTAACATTCATTTATAGGGTTTTGGAAGTACATGTTTATTTGATTTAAGGAATGGTTATGGCGATCTATATAGTTGATGTATCTTTCTTTCACAAAAACAATAAATTAGAATAAAACTCACATCATGATTTGACCTAAACATTGCACATTTCAGAAATGGAAGAAATAAACCATTAAATAAAATACTTATCACTAGTACCGTTAATAGCAAAATTAAATATTTTTTTCCTCAAATAAAATGCATGTATTTTTGTGAAAATTTTTTAAAATTTCCATTTAGAAGTTAAATTTTTTTCCCTATTTTTCTACAGAAACTAAATTACAATTATTACCAACAAAGTTACTAAATTAGGATTTCATGCAATGCAGGAGTTACAATATGTATATATGAGTTAAAAATGTCATTTAATCAATGAAACATGCAGAAAAATATAACAGTTTAATATAATTTGAATAACAGTAAAAGAATAAACAGTTTTACATTGTATTTTATTTACTTCAGTAAAGATACATTACATTACTAGTAATAGTTTATATGACAAAACATAAATAGGGATAACCCTTGAAAGTCATAGGTTAATCAAATCTATTTTGGGTCAGGAATGGTTTCCAGTCCCTGAAAAAATAAAAAATTATATTAATGTGATTAATTTTTGATTTTATGTTTTTTTATCAAAAATATACTGCTTGAAAAATTCAGATACCTAGTTGAAATAGGAAGGAAACCATGCAAGAATACTATATATGGGTATAAACTTGATTATGCACATTTATTTAATCACAATACAGAAGAAAATTATGTATGAAAACTTATTTATTTTTCACAACTTTGAGTCAGTCCCCAAACTAAGATCATGAACTAACTCAGCCTGCAACTATCAAAAATCAAATCTATAAAGAATTAAACACAAAATTTACTGAAAATAGAATTTCCTATGTTGACAAAATGGGTTTAGCATGCAATAAAATAGATGAACAAAAGCCTTTTTAATATGAATATATAAATCAGATAGAAGTTGACTTTCTTTGTACATTTTTAATTGAGGTCATTCATATACATTCCATATGCACTAAAACTTTAGAAATCCGAAATTCTGGTAATTCAAACCACTTGTGAAGGAAAAAAATTTCAGTCTATATTTTAAAAATTCACATTTTTTTAAATCTATAATTTAATTTATAATAACTTTAAAAATGCTTAATTTTATATTAAAGAATGATGTAGTTTTATTATAAATTATACACACAGATTAAATATTTGATTCAATAATGAATATTAAAGAATAATGACTATATTAATGAAATATTAATATATACTCATTCTTTAAATATTTTGTTCACTTTTTCATATTTACATAAATTTTTTTAAATTCAAATAGAAATGTATTTGTAATTCAGACCTGCACAAATTTCAGTTATCTCCCATAACCATATCATATGTCTTCAAAATATATCCAAAATCATGAAAAGAAATGGAAACTTTTAGATGCGAGAGCATATAAACCCAATAATTTATCTTCAAATAGTAAACAAAATCCACTCTCATACTCAATACCACAAACATCTGACTAACTGGTTTGCTCTGTAACAAAATTAAAATTCAAAACTACAGTATGTCGAATGGATGATGAGGTGACATGCCAACAGAAACTTTATTTCAGACTATTCCAGAATAAAGAAAAAAGGGTGTCTTTATAAGAAGGGGTAGGCAAAGATTAAAATGTCATAAAAAATAACTATCCTAAGTCATGAAAAGTGAGCAATTGTTCATAAAAATTGTAAATCTAGAGAGTTAATTTATAACTCTCTCATAAAAATCTTAAGTATTTTTATCTAAACTATGGCATCCTTAGCTCGAATCAATACATTAAGGTATCTATGCCTTCATTCCAATTTGCTATACATTCTCATATTTTTAATATATAATTTCATATACATTCAAGAATTCATTCTCATTCTAAAAGTCTATACCTTAGAAAACCATGCCACAGCTGAGCTAAGAATATAAGATCTGTATCTCAGTTCAGCCTTGGTACCCATACAGGTTCAAAGGATTTAGCTGAAGGAAAAAAAAAAAGTTCTATTTTTAAAAAATGTCAAATTTTAAAAAAATTAAAAGTGTTTTCTTAAGGGTACAATCAAAATTAATCAAGTTAATGAAAAAGAGGCAAGACCTTCATTAAACCAAACCCACAAATATTTGTTCTCCAGCCTAAGAGGAATTCATAAATGAACCAATATTTTCCTTTTCTGCCCACTTCATCACACGCACCTGTCTCAGGGAATAAATCAAGGACTTCAAGAGAAATAAGTGTTGAGCAAGCAGCAAGAAATGTTTTCAGGCAGTATGGGATATAAAATAGAGAATAAAACTTATAAATGATAAGGATTAATTAAATTGCATTAAAATATAAACAAATATCATACAGCATACCTGCATCTTGAAATAGTGGCCACTCAGCCTTTCATCTCTCATAGTTAACTTTCTGTCTTCTGGTTCCATTGCTGTACGTCTTACTGGCTTTGGAAAAACAAAAGTTTCATTTAAATTTTGTAATGATTATGTCAGTATTTAATACTTCATAATTATCTATAAATACAGTGCCTATGAATAAAATTTTCCAAATACAACTTTTATTCAATATTATTATAATTAAAATACTAAAAATTATATAAACTTCAAATACGATTTCACTAGATTATGCATGCATAAAATTACTAATATATTGTGCATAATTGCATTAAATTTTTAAGTCTCCATAGCAGTATAAATTTATACAAATATTCGCACAAGACAGGTAAGTTTATTGCCACTCTCTCCCTTTACTTGCAATTGTAACTTGGATTTAAAAAACACATAGAATGCAATCATTCTAAAACCTACATACACATCTTATTAACAAATGTAACAATGAAAGTTGATAGTAAATACTTCAACTTTCATGCATAGCTTCATTTGTAAATAAATTTTAATTGCTTAGTTAATAGTTTGCTTATAGATAGAAGCTAATTCACAATTCATGTACTAAATGCATAACAATAAGTTAAATATTTTATAAACAACTGTCGTAAAATTAAAATATGCATAACAGAATTTTTTAAAAATTAGAAATATTAATGAAATAAAAGATTTAACAAAAACTATCAAATTGGAAAATAATGAATTTTAAATAAAAAAATTTTATATATTTATTTCAGATCATTGGAAAATATATATATTTAAACTTACAAAAAACACCCCAATTAGTGTTTAACCTAACATTTTTCAATCTTTTTATAATGCTAATCAAAGGTTTGGTTACATATATATATAATTCAAATATTAATAAAATCTATTAAAGCATGGTTTTATGAAAGAGTGAAAAAAAAATTATTTTAATTTTTTGAAAGTAAAATTTAAGTGTCCTTAACTCTTAAATGACCTGACCGCAAATAAATTAGAAAACATTTGAGAGCAGAATCAGATTGAGACTAATCATGGGCTTTGCAATAATTTAATCTAACCAAGCATTTGAATGTAATAAATTATAATTTTAAACTGATTTGAATAACTGATAAATTTGAAGTAAACTGTTATATATTTTAACTGTGATCAAGAGAATTGAACAATTATTCACAATTAAAGAAACTAAGCATTTTAAAAAGAGTTAGATCATACATTAAGTAAAAATTATGAGTAATAATGTGCTAAAACTAGAGAAAATGTTTAGTAGGCAACTTTTAAATTATACTTAAAAATATTATTTACTAGATGGTACGCATAATTTTTATTAAACAGGATAAGGCAAATTGGTCACACTATGTAGGTACTCACACACACCATAAAGGATAATAATTATAGCACAATAGCTGTCTGATTAACATATATTAATTAAATTACAACAATTAAAATATTTCTTTTATACATTTTTTATCTTAAATATTATCAACACATTTCCATGTTTTAATGGTTAGTTATTTTATTACCATTTTTATTTGACTTGGCAAATTATAAAGTACAAAAATGCAAACATCTAGTAAGGTAAGAAATTTAATAATTAATGTATTGTTCACATTTATAAACTCCCTTGCATCCTTTACAAAGGTAAGATGATACCATCAAGTAAAATTCTTTCAGCTGACTCTTGAGCGCAGGACAGAGTTTCTATGAAAGTAGTAATAAAATCCTAGTATAAGTAGTGTTTGGCATAATTTTCAAAAAAGTTACTAATGGCGAAATTACAAGGTACTAAATGCAAATATCCTAAAAAGCAATAACAAATCAAATCTCACTAAATCAACAGGTTCTTCTCTTCTTCTTAATGGGCTTGCATGGTACTGGGCACTTCTGCTCGATAGCATTTTGTGCCATAGCCTCAAGCCCATGAACTCTTAGTTCCAATAAATTGGGTCACCCACTTTATTTATAAAGTTAGACAAACCCTTCCTGGAGCTAAGATATAACTCTTTAGTATTGATGATTCATAAAGTATTAAAACGAATGGAGGCTAGAGCATCACACTAAAAAATGTGATGTGCCGACTTATCATCCTTAAGACATTTCCTACAATTAGGGTCTTGAACGAGTCCCATAGTATGGAGATATTTCCCGAAATGATAGTGTCCAGTGATGAAACCTACGATGGTAGGTATCTTCGCTTTAGAACAACAAAGAATTTCAAAGGCAACATTCGCCGATGATCTAGCAATCATACTTTTGGTGTGCTTTTGACCAGAAGTGTTAAATGAAGATTTATTTATCTTCTGCTTTTCCCCACTTGAGTAAGGTACCCTTTATGGTCTTCATGTTGATGCCACAAAAAAGTTCCGCACCAATAGGGTTAGAAGACTAACTTGGCCAATCCACCCGCCTTTTCAATATCTTCAATCCCCATGTGTCCTGGCACCCAAAAAAGGAAAACCTTATTATTAGTTGCCAGTTCCTTAAGAAGGTTTCTACATTCCAGGACAATCCTAGATTTGACTTGGAAAGAATTAATGGCCTTTAACGCAGCTTGACTGTCACTACAAATTAGAATCCACTTCTCATGGTAGCATTTTCTAATAAATAATAAGAGACAGTCAATAATGGCAAGAACTTCAGCTTGGAATACAGTGGCATACTTCCCAAGGCCCATAAAGAAGTTGACACCTGATGATAGCCCATGCACTCCCAGTCCAGAGAGATTCCCCTTTCTAGATCCATCCGTAAACCATATGATATTATAGTTATCCAAACTGATCATGTTCTCACTCCATTCATCCCTGGTTGGAAAAACAACCTCAAAAGGTCTGTCGAACACATAGGGCTTTTCTATGGTGTCAGAAGGCATAATAATAGGATCCTTTATAATTTTGGTGATTCTGGAATGACCTATAGCTAAAGGCTTGTTATACCATTGCTTTTGCAACATCATTCATTATGCAGTCATTTTTGCAGTACTGTAATTGAAGATGTCTAGAGGAGACAGATCTAAACTAATCTCTAAAGCTCTGGTGGGCAAAGAGGACATAGCTTCTGTGATACACAGGCAGGCTAGTCTTTGCAGACTTCCTAGCCTGTCCTTCACAGTTACCTGTTCTGCCTTGCATCACCAGATAGAGGCATAAGTAATAATAGGTTTGATAATAGCAGTGTACATACAAAACATCAGTTTCTGTTGGAGACCCCAGTTTTTATCAAGCATTCTTCTACATTTCATAATACTTAGCTTGGTTAATCTTGAACTCAACATGCTTATTCCAGGTGAGTTTTTGGTCAAGAAATAGGCCTAAATACTTCACCTCAGTAGCAACATTGATAGGAACACCAAAAAGTTTAGGGATAGTAAAACTATCCCAATTCCTTTTACGTGTAAAAGGTACAAGATTGGTCATCAGAGGACTTATCGTCAGATGCCTCTCTTTGAACAACTTACTAACATAACTTAAAGCACTTTGCATTAGTTGAGAAGTTATGTTGAAATCCTTACCAAGAATAAGGATGAGAATGTCATCTACATACCCTTGAGTGTAGTAGCCATATCATTAAGATATTTAATGAGACTATTAACTACTAGGTTCCAAAATAAAGGCAACAAGATGCCTTCTTGTGGACAGCCTCTAGTAGTATTCTTTTCAAGTGACTCAAAGATATTCATTTGAATAACTCTATCCATGAGTAGGGTCTCAATCCATTTAACAAGAATGCAATTGATCCCTGTAGTTCATAGAGCATTAACTATGGATAGATGTTAAGTATTATCAAAAGCTCCTTGGATGTCTAGGAAAACAGCTGAACAATTTCCTTCCTATCAAAAGCCTTCAATCTTGGAGACAATCTGATATAAGGATGTTTCAGTAGACATACCAGGTTGATAAGCAAATTTGAGGCCATAAAAGGGACAATTACTATATAAGTAATTCCTAGAAAGCCTATCAATAATTATTTCTATAATCTTCAGGAAGAAAGAAGAAAGGCTAATTGGTCTGAAGGACTTAGCTTGGTCATTAGCTTTCCCAGGCTTAGGAATGAAAACAATCCTAGTCATCTGCCAAAGCTTCGGAATATATCCCATGGCTAAACCAGCCCTATACATTCTAGTCAGCACCGGGATAATAAACTCATCAGCCTTTAAGATCATGATAGGCATTATTCCATCAGGAACAGGACTCTTGAATGGTTTAAAGGTGGAAATAAATAAAAAGGTTTCAGAAAAATAGTAGTTTTCAAAATCCTGATAGCACTCAAATTCCACTCTTGTATATTGCAATTTCATGTTATTTTTAATTTAAAATATTATAAATATTTTATTATATTTACTTAGTAAAGAACTACAAAACTAAAGGCTACAAACTTAACAGCAAATATTTTACAAAATTTACACATTAGAAAGCAAATATAAACATCTAGAAACCAATACTATTATTTGTAATCAGACAAACTGTTATCAATCTTTCAATTAATCAAAAGAATACAAACTTTTTAAAATAACAAAATATAGAGCAAAACTAAGTAGGTATTAACAAATGCACTAAATATCTAAATCAATAATGTAAGTAATAAACATCTTCATGAAAACTCAGGTTCTTAATTAACCTGGTTTTATTATTATTCAAGTTTTAATTAATTGACCAATACAATTCAGCAAGAAGCATCTCAAATATTTGTATACCATACTTAGTAAATTATGTATATTTTACTATATAAAATAGCAAATTAAATAGAATGATACAAAGTAAAAGTACTTAAGTCACCTAATTTTCTCATACTTAAAATAAATATGTATATATATAAAACTTTAAAAATAACTTTTAAAAATATAAATCCAACTTCAAAAATAACTGTCAAATCTATAAATTACAAATTGTCCACAGGCCTGATGCAGGCATATATAAATTATATATACACTCATTTCCATAAATTAAGAATAATTCACACAGAAATTGAACTCTAAAATAAAAATTTCACATTTAGAATTATTACACACATCTTGAAGAATATGCAAATTACAAGAAACCACCAGATGGCACAGATAGTATGTCACAATGACAAGAGTTTAAGAGAGGGGTATATAAGGAATGGTTGCAATGAAGTAAATTGTTCACAAGCGCTTAAAAGCCTTTCAGTGCAATAACTGCATAGTTATGGCACTAAGGAAGCATTTGGATGGTGTTTTAGGTGGCAGAATTTTCGGGCATCTTGAATGTGGATGTACCCAGCTGACAGTATCCGAGGAACTTGGAATCGCCCAGAATATCACCTCCAGGCTTTGGCAACGGTTCCAAGATGATGGTAACGTGAATAGATGTTACATCACAGGTCGCTCCCGAATTACAACGCTGAATGAGGACCGCTATTTGGCAGTTACTGCCAAAAGAAACAGATGGAGCACAGCACCAGACCTGTCTCGTCAACTCTCTTCAGATACCAGTATGACAGTTTCAAGGCAGACAGTGTACAGATGCTTAGGGCACCATTGGTCTATATGCTCGTAGGCCTGTCAGATGTGTTCCACTTACCGCAACTCACCATTGCCTGCGGTTAGCCAGGAGTAGATAGCCTGCATTGTGGACACCGCAACAGTGTACATGTGTGATGTTTTCCGACGAGAACAGGTTTAGCTTTCAGTCTGATTCTTGCCGGACTTTCATATGGAGAGGGCCAGGTACCAGTTATCACCATGAGAACGACACTGTTACGAGGGTGCAGGATTGCACGTTTAGGAAGGAATTATTCTGGGTCCAGAACTAACCTACATGTTCAGAATGTAACCATGACAGGCCATATCTATCAGGATGTCATTCTGGAACATCAGATATATTTGTTTTGGGGTGCCATGGGTGCAGAATTTCTGTTTATGGATGACAAAGCCCTTTCTTAATGTGCAAATATTTTAGACGACTGTCTTCAATTGGAGGATATCACCTGTATAGACTGGCCAGCATACTTACCAGACTTAAAATCAATAGAGCATGCTTGGCCGATGAATTGCAGCCTGTAGACACCCTCCCACATGTCTACCGGAACTTTGGAGCGCATTGCTTGATGAATGGTGCAATATTTCCCAAGATCAGATTGCTAATTTGATATTGAGCATGCCTAGGCGTTGTATGTCCTGTATTGCATTGTCTGGGGGTCATACTGTGTATTAACCATCATATCAACCACGTTATATTGTTTTTTGTAAATAGGTTCTTTTTTGAAATTTACTCCAGGGAGTAAAAATCGCAATTTTGGTAAAAGTTTACAGATTTGTACAGGATTGGCGCAATTTCAAATTTTCACGCCAAGCGCTCTACAGCTCTGTTGCCAACCTAAATTACGTCACTATGCGAGTTAGCCATCAACCAATAACGATCCAGTTCGAACTCACCTTAAAAAAACATCAGTTTAGAGTTACCTACTACAGTGGCAACCAGGCAATAAAGCTAAATTTCTAACATTAACAAATTTCATTTTATTTAAATTCGATTTTTAATATACCGAGCAATGGTGTCCACCTTAAAAAACATCAGTGTAGCGCTACCTACTACAGTGCCAACTGGACAATAAAGCTAAATTTCTAACGTTAACAAATTTCACTTTTTGTTTAAACTCGAATTTTAATATATCGAGCAGTTACACCCACGTTAAAGAAATTTCAGTATGCTGCACATTCTAATACTAACATGCAATACAAACAACTTAAACATTCATTTACTTATGGAAACATTCATTTTTATAAAAACTTTAGTTTCTAAATATGAATAAAATTGTAATGAAAGACAAAATAACTCACCTAATCTTCATCGCTCTCTGAATCGTTACTTTTCGGCAAATATACCGTTTTTATCGCATCTAAAAATTCTTCGATTATGTTTTCCCTAGGATTCTTTCTCCATACGTACTCAGCGAAAATGTAAAATCAATATATCCTCATCCATACTTATTAATTTTCGCAAGCAACACATAAACTCCAAAAATCGAATATCGAAACCCAATGCTTCAAGATTATTCTGTAATAGTTTCAAGGGTTACGTACATAACACGCATGTTATGTGATCACGTTACCTCATAAAAGAAAAGCACGCCATACATACGTAATCCGAACTGTTAAGCCAGTTTGGCGAACTTGTCGCACCACTTTATCGCCTGCTTGGTGCATTTTACCCTCTGTACAGTTCACTACTCTTTAGCGGCAATTTTTATTAATGATGTCAAACATATAACATCTTGTTTGTTTTTTACCTTTTGTTTAATAAATAGACTTAACAAATAGGTCACATTTGTTTTGCTTCTGTCACTTTCTTTGCCTGAACTTGCATTATCTTTAATTTATGAGCACGAGTGTATATAAGCCTCACTAAGTCGATGTGTTGACTGCCACGGGCGTATATATATATATGGCTTCCTGAAGTACGTTTCTCTGCAATGTGCTGCTATCAGTAAAGCTAGAACCATACGACTTTGGAATGCAATAGAACGTCTGTGACATTGTTGACTTGGACTTACTCATTTCAAAGAAGGAGCAACTTGGAGAAGGGAATATTTCTTGGATTGGGTAGAAGCTGTTACGTGTTTCAAATGGAAATACCAGCTGCCAGTTATAATTTGTGTTCCTTCTTGAGTAGTTCATAACTTTTTGTTCTCTCACTTCAATTTTTATTACAGTTAGTTATAAAAGCCCTTTATTTTTTGCTGAATATGTCTAACAGTGAGGACAATGAGCTAGATGACTATTTTCCTTCATCTTCAGGATCAGAAACATCAGAATATGACATTACATAAGATGAGGAAGATTCTGATTGCAACAATTTGCATGACACCCGAAGTTGAACATGATAGGATATAAAAAAATGTACCTGTGCTGCCTCCAAGCTTGCCATTTTCTGGACAGCCAGAAATACAGAGAAATATAACTGATGTTTCTGACCCACTTCTCTTTTGATGAGGAGCTGGTGCTCCATATTGTTACTGTGAAACTAATATAATAACTAATAACTTTGCAGACTAATATATAAGAATCATTCTAGTAAGCAAAAAACAAGAACAAAGTTGTGGTATCCTACCGATTCAGGGGACATATGTTTTTTTTAGTATAATGATTTTACAAGGAATAGTAAAACCTGAGATTGCTCTTTACTGGTCTAAAAACAGACTGATCGAAACTCCAATTTTGAGGAAATTCATGAGTAGAAACAGTTTCCTGTTTATTATAAAATTTCCGACTTTTCTGATAAATTTGACTAAAATTCAAATCCAAACCCAAAACTTACAAAAATATCGCTGGTTTTTTCTGACTCGAAAAAATTTCCAACTTCAAAACACCTAAGCATTGATGAAAGTTTGATGCTGTTTAAAAGCAGGCTGTCATGGGTACAGTATATACCACTGAAAAGAACTCATTTTGGAGTAAAACTGTGTACTTACTGAAGCAGAGACAGGATACATTCACAATACAATTGTATACACAGGGAAGAGTATAGTCTTTGATAAAAAATATGAGAACTATGTAGTCGCTACAAAATCAGTGATGTGTTTTTTTAACCTTTTTTGATTTGGTTTGTTTGTCGCTCAACGGTCATTTTTTGCACACGAGGGCTAATTAGACAGGAACTTACGGTTTAAAGTGGAATCCAAACCACTACAAACATCCACGCCCAAGGTGGGATTCGAACCCACGAACTGTTGAACCGAAGGCAAGAGCGCTAACCATTTTGCTACCAACTCAACACCTTTTCTGAGAAAAGGTTGTGTTATTGCAAACAATTTCTATCTCTCACCAAAATATCACTGACATATATGGAACTTTTTGTCCTAATCGACGTGATTTGTTGGAAAATTTCTAGAAACTTACTTTGGAGAAAAAGGAAATTGCCACTTTCCAAAATGAGCAAAATTAACGTATTGAAATGGTGTGACAAAAATATATATTGCTTAGCTCTATCCATACAGTAAACTGCTCTGAAACTGATAAAAAAGTTATAAAATCAGCTGTTGTCATAGATTAAAACATGAAGATGGGTGGAGTAGATAGAGAAGATCAGGTATTAGTTTGTTATCCAACGACTTGAAAAAGACAGAAGAGGTATTATGTGACAGTTTTTCGCCATCTGTTAGATATGGCTATTTGGAATGCATCGTTGAAAAATATTATGTTGCTGCACCACGACCCACCAAATGACAAAAGTTGCTAAGTGATTGCCCTTTGTGACTTACTGCTAGACACTTTCCGGACATAGTACCCTCAATGTTTTCAAAGAAAAATGCATTGAGAAAATGAATTATTTGCTCCAAGAACAAAATTCAACGTGAATCCCCATATAGTTGAAGTGAATGTGATGTTGGCTTATGTGTCCAACTGTGCTTCAAAATATATCACATTAAAGATAAGATGTTAAATTTTTTTAATTATACTTTAAGCTTTGTATAAAAAAACAGTTAGAATGCAAAGTGTTCCTCTTCTTTTCCTCTGATACACTGCATAACTGAAAACCCATTGCACTGGGAGGTGAATCTTGTAAGCTTTCCTCAGCAGTTAAGGGGTTAAACAACTTTACAAAATTATAAAACCCAAATAACATTTAATTAACTTTTAAATTGTGAGAAAAAATAAACAAAATTTCCCACACACAAAATCATTTATAAACAAATTTATAAAAAAATAAAGCAAATCATAAGCTCAAGGGTTACTAAAAAATGAAAACGAATCTTGCAAGTTAGAATACATCATAGAATTGCCGAACAAATCCATTCTGCCGCAGTTATCTTCTGCAAGTGTGTGTGGCTTGGCACATTCAGCAACCATACTAACTCATGGAATGAAACCCAAATTGCAATTACAATAACAATTTAATTAAACAATAACAATTAATTTCCGATAAGTAAAATATAATATTACTTAGAGTTGTTTCAATGTCAGCATTTCTGTCAGAAGCAGAGTACAATACGTAATGTTTCAAAGGATTCTCACAAAAATACTGAGAGCAGTCATTGGGTGAGAACCCTTGAGATCAAATTAAATTCTTTTGCTTCACTGAGAGAAAATATTGATCCATAAATATAAACACTACACTAAATTAAAGTACTATAAACATAAATGCACATTTTGATTATTAATAACTTTACTCAAATTAGAAATTGGAGAGCGAATTTAAGAATGCAGAAATATAAGACAAGAAAATAAGATAAAAATTTTCTTAGAAAACAGTCTTTTTATACTAGATTTGTAAAAATGTTCAATATTTACGTGGGGATATTTCCGTAAGCAGAACTGCTCAGATTCTACGCCAAATTCCTTGCTAAATATGATGCCAAGAGGATGATAGCAATCTTGTTATGGTGCTATAGCACCATAACAAGATTGCTTATTGATTACAGATGACGAGCAAGCAAAGAGGGGTTAATGACGTTTGTTTAGAGCTAGGCGGAGTTAATGACGCATTGGAAGGGAATTTCTGATAAAATAATATAATACTTTTTTGCTTTTTTCGACTTATAGCTTGCTTTTGTTCTGTATTTTTTTAATTTTAAATGCTGAATTCAAGGTCTTTTTAATTTCAATTCTTTTTTTTATCATTTTTCTTAATTATTTTTATTAGACGACAAGTAATTTGAACCAAGAAAAGAGCTTTCAAGTTTTGATAATTATTATTTCTGTTATATTATGCCACTTTAATGTAGAATCTTTTACATATATTGATGACTGTTAGTTCTGCACAAATGAGAACTATTAAAAATTAATGTATATTTCAACGTGCATCTTGATTATAGCATATAAGGTATAGATTTTAATATAATATTGAGAATTTAAATTTTTATTTTTTAAGTAATTTCATTACAAGATTTTTGTACATAGCCAGTCAAAATTGTACTTTGTTTTCTATAAATGAGTTGTATGTGTCTACATATATTTCATAAATAAAAACCAGAACTATTATATTATTTAAATACACTTAACTAAATTACTATTCATATACTACAAATTAAAATTAGTAACATTAATTTATTAACAAGTGAAAAGTTTCATAGTTAAATTCTGGTATTAAATATTTTTCAATAAGTTAATAAATTATTTAATAACAGTTTATTTAATTTTCATCATATAAATTGAATTTTGTTTAGTGTTTCCTAGAAAAGTTTCTTATTCAATTTAAATATTTGAGAGAATGAACTTCAATAAATAATATATTTGCTTCATAATTTAATGTATTCTAGTCTTACCTGAATAGTAAAAAAGCAATCAATAATTTAAAAAGTCGTAGCCTCTTATATGAATTCAAGTAATAAAATTAAATCAATTTTTGAGATATAATACAAAATATTATATTAACTGTTTATTCAATATTTTAAATAATACATGGGATTCATGATAAATTTCTTAGAGAAATTTCACTTAAAATTTATTTTTACTGGCAAAATAAAGTTAAAACATTTAATTTGATTTATATTTTCTCGAAGAAAAGGTGAGCCTTGTTTAATTGTAAATTAGTCGTTGAATATGTTAGCCCTTTTTTAACTGTTTAGTATAGGAAATACTAACATATATTTAAGACTGATACAATGGATTAACATTGCCATCTTATAAAAATTCAACGTAAAGTTTGACATACTTTTATTACAAAATATAGTTTGATGGATTTCAATCAAATGAATGAAGTTGTTCAAGTAAAAATTGAATTTATTCTTGCTTAAAATCCTAAGAAAATAATCCTGTAATAGAAATCCTGTTTTGTCACCACATAGTTGTATTTCAACACTTACATTTTATGCAAAGAAGAATATCTCACTATTACATAAATTTTCTTACTTTTAAAATAAGCATTCATATTTTTTAATGAAATGTTTGTGTCGCTAAGTGGTCATTTTTATACACAATGCCAAACTAGATTTTTTATTGTAACATAAATCTTTCCTAAAACCGAATAAAATTTTCTTTTATTAACTAACTGCTAAAGTTTCAAATTTATCTTAGAAGATATTTTATGTCATTTTAATCAATCATTGTGAATTATGTAACAGTTGGTGGAGTTAAAAGTAGAATTTTATTAGCAGGCTATGTTTACTTAAACTTCAAATAACACATTTGTGCTGAATAGCTGATTAAAATGTGTTTTATAATATGTGATTACATTTAAAACTATTAAAATGAGAAAATGTCTTTTTTCTCATAACTTTTAAATAATTTTTGATGTAATTTTGAATTAATGAGAAATTTAATTTTTTAAGTAATGCTATCTCAATACAATTTTTTATACTAGACTGAGAAAAAAATTACAATCAATTATATTTTAAATTCATTTTGTATGACTTATTTTTTTATTTTATTTACAAATAGATTGTTGCCTGAATTTACATGTTAAAGTATTTTCAGCTTAAAGATACCAAATGTATTGACTGTTTATCGGAATGATATATTTTTCCTTCCGGAGGTAAAAGTAACATTCTGTGAAAGTCAATTCTCAGAACGCAGCTGTGGGACTGCAGTTGTACCATGGGATTTTGTCTCCTTTTCTAGCCCTCCACATTCTTCCAATCAGATTTCGTTCGCGGAGTAATTTCAGGGTGTTTTAATTTCAGGAAAGTAATTTCAGGGTGTTTTTCTTGGATAAATAAATTTGCCATTTTAAGATTTCATGAATTCAAATTTATTCCGAAACCAAAATGAGCTTATAAATCAAACATGAAATAAAAAAAAAAGTTTGTTGAATAAGTTATGAGAATTTTTAAAGTAGCAAAAAGATTTAAATATTTGAAGTTGATAAACTAAAATTTGTCTATGAATATATTATAAGGTTGATCTATAATTGTATAATAAATATATTACATAAGGTTTATTAATGATGGCTAATATCATTACGATATTCTTGAAATTGTTTAAAATATAATGGAAGAAAAACACAAACAAATTTCTACATGAGAAACATATAAATTTTCAATAGATATAATTGTTAAAGATTATAAGTAGCAAAGATTTTCTTTAAAATTTTATTAATATTTCAAAATCATGTATATGAAAAAAGTCAAATGTTCATCGAAAAGTTAAACATTTTATGGTAAACACTTTTTCCAGAAAGTTGTGGCAGACTTCGTGCGTGAATTCATTCTCTGAAAATAGATTCGTCACTGTGAAATCTTCAAGTAACAGTAGAGCAGGGAGTAAATGACCCTCTTTTTCTTGTAAGGAGGAGGGGGTTAGAAATGTGTGTGTCCTGTTCTCTCATGCGGGAGAGTAGCATTACCAAACAAGAAATTGCGAAAATAAAAAGACTAATATAGTTCTGATTACGTAATTTAATTTTCAAAATAAAAAGTTCTAGATATAGTATAGGTTTTTTAATTTAGAAGTAAATATATTTTTCATAAATGTCAAGGAAAAGGTAGCACAAAATATACCAAGGGAGATTTTGTTTCTTATTTAAATATGTTTTTTATTTGTTGTAATAATACATTTTATGCTTCAGAAAACTGAATTCGAAGATTTTGCACTCAAAGTTCAAGTAACCAAGGTTAAATTAATCAATTAGATCACACACACAGTACTTGTTAATTACAAGTTATATGCTTATAATGATTATTTGAAACAGTAACTCCCGATTATCCAGATACTTAAATGTTAAAAACTTTTAGTTTTTAATAAAAAAGAAATGTTACAATGCCTAAAAAAGGAACTTACGACTGATTTTCTGAAAAAAGCAAATTTGAAAATAGTGAATAATTCTATTATTTCTCAAGGAATAAGGGTGTTTATTCAAGCTGTTGAATGCATAAATTGGTCAAATGCATATTTCTGTTGATTTTTACCGTTTCCATACTTTTCAAAATCGTTTACTATAGCCATGTTATTCGATTTTGCAAACAATAGGTAGATTAGCGAACTTACTCTTATTATGATATTCCTTAGAGTGGCTTACAAAGAATCAAATTATTTTTTCAAACTCAATTCAAGATTAAACAATTATCAACTAAACTGAACACTGTAATTTTTTGCAATTAATATTAGTATTAATAAATTCTAAATGCCATAATATAATCGTGTTGTAAAAATTTTTTATTTTCACAGTATCATTCAATTTATAACCATGATTGGTTTATGTGTCGCTAAACGGTCATTTCTTGCACACGAGGGCTAATTAGACTGGGACCTACGGTTTAAAGTGGATTCCGAACCACTACAAACATTCATACCCAAGGTGGGATTTGAACCCACGAACTGTTGAACCGAAGGCAAGAGCGCTAACCATTTGGCTGCCAGCTCGGCATACAATACCATGAAAAGAAAAGAAACGGCTTGTTGAGTTCTCTTTGTATTTCTTTACAAGTTTCAAAAGGGATCAAACAACAAATAATTCTTTCTTAAATATTTCTAATTTTATTGCTTTGAAATGAAAAACTATTAGATGATTTTTCAGTTTAAATTAATCCCTGTTAATGATTTAAAAACTAATCACTATTAAAAAAGTTTTTCTTGATAAATTCTAATTCTAAGCAATGTTATTTAACAATATATTTATTTAACATTTTTTAACTTTCATTAGATATAGCTGCAAGTGTGCTCTAAATTTAAACAAACAAATAATTAGATATTGAAAAGAAAACTATGTAAGCATTGTTGGGGGGGGGCACTGTATAACTTAAAAAAAATCGTTTGACAGCTTTGTTTTTAAAGGAAACAAACTAATTTAAATTGGAATTTTACAGAAATTGAAAGAATATAATGAAAAATGAGGAATTCAGGGAAATCTAGGAGGTCTTCGCTTCTTGCATTTAAATTAACTTAACTTCAATTTTTTCCTAATTTCTCCTGAACAAAAAAAAAAGACAAATCATATGTCCATTTTATAATGTTAAGAAAAGAGTCCAATGACCATTTTAAACAGCCAGTAGTTGAAATTAAGAGATAGATAGTTCCAAACTCCTTAGAAATTGTAGACATAAGAAAATTAGTGTAACTCTAAATTTTAATGAAGGTGAAATAAAAATTAATTAAATCAATTAAATCTTTAATTTTTTAAGTAGCACACACCTATATATATATATATATACATATATATACATTCACAGTGTGCGTTTCTTAATGAAAAAAAACTTAGATTTACTTTATTTAATTCATCTATGTATATATGTGATAAAAATTCAGTGAAAATTGAAACATTAGTAGCAGTTAACCCCTAGATAAAGTGAAAAATTGCGAAATTTTATATAGTAATCGATCGGATTTTAAAACATGAATAATAAGTGATCAAAAAACAGGTTTGTTGTGGTATAAAAATGTAAAAATTGTTCTCTTTAATACGCTTTAAACAATCTGAAAGGAGAAAATTCAATGAGTGATTTATGTATGTTTTGATAAAATATGGGAAGAATAAAATTATTAAAATTTATGAGTTGTATCAGGGTCAAAATATCACTGTTTAAAAATAAACTTATTACATTTAGAATTAAAAATATCGTCTTTATCACAAAGTACAAGTAAAATGCTGTTCTCATAGATTACTTTTATTATAAATGAATTAAATTATGAATGAATTTAAATTATTTTGATAATGGTATTAAATTATTATGCCCATTTTTCAAGGGATACAACAATATTTGCCGTAAAAATATTTTTCATTTATCTAAAATCGTTAGATTAGTAAATGAATTCTTTTTTCTTTTTCAAATACGTTTTTCAAGGATCTTAATAAAATCAAACATTTATACGCATTTATTCCAGAAAAAAGATAATTTATTTAGCAGTAAAATTGGAATATAGTGAAATTAGTAAAGTCAAAGAGCTTTATAAATCACGTATCTTATAAATGGTGATGTGAAATCAAATTGAATTGCATTGTGAAAATTGGTTTTGAAAACAAAAGAGTGTAACTAGATATATCAAAATTAGAAAAATGTGATCAGGAAGATCAGTCTAAGTTTATTTTTTATATCAATAACATAGTCCGAATAAGCAGTGTATCCCTAGACTAGCCATTAAACAGCAGGTCATCTATGCGATGTCGGAGTACTTTCAAAAGGGTTCACAATGATAATGGCAAGACAATGTTTTTTGGAACAGAATGTCTGACACAATCCCTTCACTCTTGAACAAAAAAAAAATTGAAGGCTTTATGTTTAGTTTTTGGATGCATGTCTTTCTTACGGTCAAATGAAAATTTTCTGATTTTTAGGAGTGACAAAATAAAGTTCCGTACCCGATACCAACAGATTTTGTGATGTCATTGTCTAATTGGCAGGAATATGTACAAGAATACTACAAAAATTATAGTGAGTTAAGTTTCATTCTATATGAGAACTTCACGAATTTTTATATAACATTGCACTTATATATATGACTGTTTAACATAATTTTTGTTTTACAAATTTAAAAATTAATTTAGCTTAAAATATGTATTGAAAAATAATGCCCTACTGTGCTGTTATTGAAAATATATTAATATGTTGTCAAATACTCATTCAGGGATCTTTTAATTATAACATCAGAGTATTTTTAATCACTTTTTACATTTCCATCCACAAAGCAAAAATAAGCAAATACTTGACTCTCCATTATTTATTAAATTAGCTATTATACTAATTTAATAAATAATTGCAACTTAAAGAGTAATTAATGTTATATAAAACATGTATATATTGAACAATATGGATGAGACGCATTTCTTTTAACCTATACAGGAAGAATTGAGATTCTATACATGCATAAAGCTTGAGAAATATTTGATAAAATAAAAAATGGAACAATAACTAAAATAAATTCTGATACTGATGATTTTTAATTCACACAGAAATTACGAATTTCCAACATAAATATTTTAATAGTCTAAGCTATAATAAGATTTTCATTACATCGGAGATTACAAATGAAAATGATTAAAAATTATGTGATTGATATATTCATGAGTAGTAGTTTTTATATTTGGTTTGTTTGTTTGTTTGTCGCTCAACGGTCATTTTTTGCACACGAGAGCTAATTAGACCGGGACTTACGGTTTAAAGTGGATTCCGAACCACTACAAACATCCATGCCCAAGGTGGGATTCGAACCCACGAACTGTTGAACCGAAGGCAAGAGCGCTAACCATTCGGCTGCCAGCTCGGCGTTTTTATATTTGGAGTAACACAACTGCCTACAAATAATTATTATAAAATGTCATCCTCCCTATGATTTTTTAAGAATAATAGTCATAATATTCCATTGTCGAATAAACTGCTTAGATCGATCAAGTTGATTGACGAAATGTTTTTTAGTATTTTTATTTTACTCTATTTTTCAATAACGTAAAGGATTAATACAAAAGAGCAGTTCATAAATAATCTTATACTGAAATTATTATTTATGGTGATCACAATATATTTCAATATACATTTTAATTATCGCATATATTATGGACTATAATAAAAAAAATTTTAAATTTAGATTTTTTTACAATTACTGAGAAATTTAGGCTAAACTGAGTATTACGGACAGACCTCAGTTTTACCCGGTTTAGATATAGTGCCGGAATTTCAATACTGTCTTTTATATTCGTTTTGTATTTCGCTGTGAATATAGCGTAGGAATTTCAATCCTTACTTGAACTTGGCGCAAAAAAATCCAAAAAATCGCCAAACTTCGGCCGTATTACTCAGTTTTACCGAAATTTAAACATGGGATTTGTGTTTTTTTTTTTGGTTTTCACTAACAAATTTATAATTCATACATATTCATTTTTTATATGTAGTCTACATATACATTGTAAGTGAATTAGAAAGAAAGCATTAAAAATTGTTGCTTTTCACTAATTATTGAGATGTTCCATTGTCAAATTTTTATCGTAAATCATTCCATTATGATTACATAATTTAATATCTAGTTATAAGTACTCCCTCTCTTAATCACTGTAAAATGTTTCTTATACGACCACTGCTTAGAAAATCATCTGATAGGACAAAATTACCTTAAAAACAAAAATAATGTACATCAATATTTAAGGTGGGGTAAATAATAATATTAACCATATAACGTTTGCGATTCATAATAATTTAAATGTAACTTCTGGTTTTATAAGAAAATAAAATATAAGTTTTATCTTAAGCATTTAATATTTTTCAATTGTGTTGAACATTAACAATTTTGTGGTTTAGATTAATGTTGCTATCTTCCTAAAAAGAAATTAATCTACATCTTTATAAATGGGGGGTTTGAATAATAAATCAAGCTTGATTAATTTCAATTATTTAACAGCAGGCATAACGCTGGAATTTAATTTAAAAAAAAATCAGAGATATGTTTATTAATATATCCATTATCTCCTGCAAAAGAATTTAATCTTATTAAAACAGGTAGCAAAACTAAAAAATATTCTACTGACAAAATATTATGCATGATGAATTATTAACTGCTGAAACATTACAAATAATTTCTGATCCTCCTATTTTAAAAGTAATTCCCAATAATATTAGTCATGTATAATGGTGATGATTTATATAAACCTTTAAGCTTACATAATCCCCAATATTATATAACACAAAATTATTTGATACATAAAAAACCTAAAAATGTATAAAAATTTTTATATGAATACAAAAAAATGAATATAAATTTTGGTAAAATTAAAAATCTTTGAAAACGTGGGAAAAAACAATCTAACAAAAATTAGATAAACTAATAATTTTTTTCTTCAAAGCAATTCTTAATTTTCTCCATTAAGTTTCGCTTTCCATTCCCGTGACCTTTTGTAACCCAGTTAAGATGAAAGACTACTTTTAAGAGTTAAATATGACCACGCCTCTCTGGGTGCTTATCCAACACCTCCTAGGAGGTGTTGGATAAGCTTAGGTTTACTATACATAGGTATCGTTAGTGAATATGCCAATAGTTCATCTTGGCGAAGCATTTTGCGGATACAGTTCTGCTTACGGAAATCTCCCCATTTACATTTGTGCACACAGTGGCAAATTTGACAAAAATTGATAAACTCCCAACCACTATAAGCAATCATATTGAAGGTAAGAGTCAAACCCATGAACAGTTGAACTAAAAACAAAAATATCCATTCAGTTCTAAATTTAACACTATTATGCAGGAATACAAGGACAGCACATGAAAAAAAATGCATGGACAGGAGAATATGATTCTTGAGGAATTTTCCTTTTCAGAAAAAAAGTTATCTTATTGATGCAATTTGAACGTTTTTTTTTAAGTTAACTTTTCATGAACATATCTCAAAAACGAAAGTTTTTTTGAAAAACAAAATAGAGAAATATTAAATGAAGCACAATTACTGATTAACTTATTCTAAAATTATTTAATCTTATGAATGGTAAATGCACTATATTGTTAAATAATATGTATTTATATAATCTAACAACTATTACTACAAAGCAAAATTTAGATAATTGATAGAAGAAATTAACACATTATAAATTTTTATTCTAGGAAAATTAATCAAATTTTGATTATATATTGTTTTGTTAATATGTATTTTCAGGAACCTACCATGCATGAATATTTGTAATACTGCAATATACTTAAGGGAAAACAAATAGAAATGTCTTTTTGTTTGTAAAAATTTATAATTTCAAAATTTGCAAAACTAATTTCTCTTTTATTAGCACAAAAATTTTATTTTCAGAATGATATAATTTACTATATATCGTTAAATTTAATACAAAATATATTTCCACCAATATATACAAAATATATTTTCAACTTAATGTATAAAAATAAATAAATGTAAAAATTACCACTCCACGAAAAGCCAAATTTACAAAGTAAGGAGTTACATTTGGTAAAAGTAAAAATGCACTAAATAAACCCAATGCAGGGCCTATTTCGTACCACATTATGAATAAGAATATTCTTATTTCACACTTTTGAAAATACAGAGATCACCTTAATAAAAACATTCACGGTTATTATTACGATGCCACATTATTGGTTACTTAAATATGATCCATAGTAGGAATTAAATACAAGACATAATATTATTTTTTTGTCTCAGAAATATTCTTTGTAAGTGATTATTCTTGCATGATGTTGTATCATTAAAAACGTTATTTTAAGCAATCATAGGGAATTTAAAAATTCAATAATCCCACTTCTTAGTGCGAATTGTGGAGTTATGAGCAGAAACATTATTTTGATGAAAAAGTTATCGTTCACTTTTTCTACACTCAGATGAAGAAAATTGAATTGAGAGGGCCTATACAAGGTTTAAAAATTACGATAGTTCTAATAATTTTCTGTTGTTAAAGCATAAAATGATTGATATTCATTGCAATGGCAGAGAGAGAGAGAAGAGAATAACACCGACTCAGGTGGTAACCGCATTATTTGATCACATTTGAAATTATGGTGTTATTGACTCAGCAAAGTATCTTCGGTCAGAAAATAATGACAGCCGAAAACGACAGCTCTTTGTAGAAACCAAAGACCAATATTTATTATGGCGCTTTAGTTCATTTCAAAACAAAATTAAGTTTCTTTAAAAAAATGGCGGATTGTTCTAAATTGCGAAATACGTGAATTTTTGAACTCTGTTTATTTTGTCATTATTTAATGTTTTCTGTGTCTCTTTTTCTCCTTTTTCGTGTTGAAATTATCGTCTGACTTTGGCTCATTATTTGATTGACTAAGATTGAGTATTTTTCTTCTTTTATTTTTACTATTTAAATTTTTTTTCTTTTTTTTATTATTTTTTTTCATTATTATGGATTCAAAATGATTGAAGCTGAGACTGAAATGATTTACACGGATTGCGATTTGCGCATTCCAAAAATAAATACTTCAAGATTATTGACTTTCGAAGATTCTATTCCACAACTAATCCAGTTAGCTGCGGAAAATGGTATAACTAAGTTCTTCATTTTCCTGTCTCCCACTGATGGTACTGCATCTATTCGAAAGAAACCTTATAATTTAAAGCAAGAAATAATTCAACTTGTAAAGAATCACAAGAAAATAATACAAATTCAACACACCCGTCAAGGTAAGCTTCTATTCGAAACTAATTGCCCGGATGCTGCTGTTGAAATAAGCAAGATAAACAATTGTTTATCTTGCTATTCTTGGAGTTCCTGTTAACTCCAGTTTTCAACCTGAATACATTTCTTCAAGATTTCTTATAAAAGAAATAAATGTAGATTTACCTTTATATCTTGTTGCTGAAGAAATTGCGCAAAATGGCTTAACGATATTAAGCTTACAAAGATTTACAAAAAAGAATTCTGAAGAATTGAGCGAAAATATTTTAGTGAGCGTCATTGGACATCATTTACCTCAAACTATTAATTTATTCTATTCCATCATTCCAATTTCTCCTTTTATTGACAACGTTCGTCAATGTGGAAAATGCTATAAATTCACTCACCCTACGAAAAAATGTACACAAGAAGTCTTCCTATGTAAAAACTGTGGAACATTCCATAAAGACTCTCCCTGTACCAATGAAACACCTAAATGTATAAACTGTCAGGGAAATCATGCAGCTAATGACATTTCCTGCCCTACGAGGCTTGAAGAAAAAAATTCTTACAATTTAAAAGCATGAACCACCTTCCATTTATTGAAGCGAGAAGGCGTTATAATAAATCTTTAAGAACCAGTTACTCCAGTGTAACCAAAAGTCATCTTCCTTTCGTGCCGAATCAAAATGAAATAACTGATATTGTTAAAAAAGCAGTGACTGAAATGGCTTCTATTTTTGAAGCAAAATTACTTGCGATACAGGCTAGACAAGATCAAATGATTCAACAAATGTTCTCATTTATGAAAGAATGTATGCGAACATGTTCGAATCCAGCTAGATCAGTTTCTAGATCTCCTCCAAGAAAGAGTCGTGCAAGATCTATCCAGTCAAGAAAGATAAGTCCAAAAATTCTGTGAATCAGCAAATAATATCTCCCGAACAACCTATTATGAAATCTCCTCAACCAAATATTAAATATGCAGAACCTAACATTAAAGAAAGAATTGAACCAGGAAGAAGTCGTAAAAAACATTCATAATTTTTTTTTCTTTAAATATTCTTTTACTACGAGCGCACCTTTTTTGATTTTCAATAACTGTTCAGGTTTTTCGTTTATATTTAATGTTCAATTTAATTTCTTGGAATGCAAGAAGCGTTCTATCTAAGCGCCCGTATGTAAAACTTCCGTACTTTCAATCTTCCGATGTCCTAGCAATTCAAGAAACGTTTCTTAAAAATTCCGACTTATTTCAAATTTGTAATAAAACAATAATTAGATTAGATAGGCAAGATGGCCGTGGTGGAGGACTTCTTTTTGCTGTTGATAAATCTCTACCTGTGCAAGTTTTAAATATATCCTGCTCAGAAGATAACGATACAGAAATATTAGCTATAAAAATTACTATATCCAAATCATCTCTTACTTTAGTAAATGTATACGTTCCACACGGTAAATTTTCAAGTTCTTTGTTCCATAGCATCTTATCTAATATTCATCCTCCCTTCATAATAATTGGAGACTTTAATATACGAAGTTCGGCGCTTGGTAGTTATTCAAACTCTCCCGAATCTTCAGAATTCCTCGATTGGATACTGGATAGCAACATCTGTCTTTTAAATACCTCTCAGCCTACTCACTTCGGACTCCACCATAGACCATCCCTTATCGATTATAACTTTGTATCTCCTGATATTTTTCCTTTTTGTACTTTCTCAGTCAGTTCAGATAGTTATGGTAGTGACCATGTCCCTGTTCAAACAAGTGTTAAAATCTACAATAACGATTATTCGAAAGGTACTTCCCGCAATAGAATTTTATGGACTGGCTTCTTCAATTCAATGAACACTCAAATTGCTAATAACGGACTAGTTTCTGTAGATCAATTCCAAATTTTATGCAAAAACCATCTTGATAAATTCAGGAAAAAACAAATCTTTCCGTTAAAGTCATATCCTCCGTGGTGGACATCGGAATGTTGTTATCTTTTGGGTCAAAAAAGAAAACTTTGGAGGAAAGCGAAAAGTTCTCTTAATCAGACTCTGTGGATACAGTACAAACGAATTTCTGCAAAACTTCATCAGCTTCTTCTAACCCTTTCCAGAAATTTCTGGGATAAAACTATAACAAACGCTGGAATATCTAAGGACATTTATTCTATTCTTAAAAAGCTTAAAAATAGATCTACTGACTCACCAACTCATCATCTACTAATTTCTAGCGAAACTTCAATGATTTCGGACCCTGTTGTTCAGGCTAACTTATTTGCCAAATTTTATTCTCGTCAATCGGCAACTGAAGTATTACCTCTTGATTTAAGTTCAAACTTTGATTTAGAATATAACTCTGCATTCTCGCTCTCAGAACTCCAATTGGCGATTTCTAAATGCAAAAATACTTCAGCTGGTCCTGATTTAATATCTGCTAAAATTTTGAAGGGTCTATCAAATATAGCTTTACGATCCCTTTTGTCACTCATAAATAACTCTTGGTTAAGCGGTATTGTTCCCCCGTCTTGGAAAAAATCCATCATAATTCCTATAATAAAACCTGGGAAAGATACTACTTCAGTGAATTCTTATCGCCCAATATCTCTTACAAGCGTTCTATGTAAGGTCATGGAACGCATGATATTAAATCGTCTAATAAATCATATCTCCCTTTCCAAATATTTTCATCAAAATCATCATGGATTTATGCCTCATAGAGGTTGCGATAGTGTTCTTTCTATGCTTCATCATCATATTATTGCTTTACGCTCACAGAGAAAATATATCATATGCGCAACTGTAGACATATCTCAAGCTTATGATTCAGTGTGGCCAGACGGTCTTATTTATAAGCTCCTCCAATTTGATATCAGAGGAAATGCTGCTCATTGGATATTGGATTCTTTATCGGATAGAAGTTTTAAAGTGAAATGGCGTGGAACTTTATCTCAACCCACTTTCTCTAATAGAGGTGTTCCTCAAGGCAGTGTTCTTTCTCCCTTTCTTTTTATGATTTATATGTCAGATATTTACGAAGTTCTCTCTCCTGACATTAAGTGTTTTATTTATGCTGATGACATAATCCTTTTGGCTGCTCATACATCACAAGAAAGTCTACAGCAAAAAATGCAGACTGCAATCATAAAACTTGAACAATGGTGTGATGAATGGAAACTAAAAATTGATTCCTCAAAATGTTCAGTCATTGATTTCTCTTCCAAAAAATATCCTGTAAATTTTGAACTAACTATCAACCAATTACCTATTTCTTGGTCTAAGCACATAAAAATTCTGGGCCTCTATTTTACTAATAACTTAACCTTCAAGTATAATTTTCAAATGAAAAAAAAATCTATCCAGAAGAAAATTAATGTTTTAAAAGCAATTGCAGGTAACAGATGGGGAGCAAAAACTAATCACTTACTTCAAATTGTTCAGTCCTTCATTACAAGTAGCCTCGATTATGGATGTCATGTATTTACATCTGCGAGCTTATCAGACCGAAAAATCTTGGATCCGATATATCACTCAGTTCTTAGAATTGCTACAGGTCTTCCTCGCTGGACACCAATTCCACTTCTTCTGAAAGAATCAGGGGTCTTACCTCTTACTGTAAGACAGAACTTTCTCTCTACAAGGATGTACATTAGAAATCTTGCACTTTCTACTAGATCTCCATGTGGTAGTTTGTGGGAATCAATGCCATACAGCCATATCTCGGGTGCTCTTTCTCTATCTTTGCGAGTGAAAAAATGGCTTGAAGAAAATGGAATTCAAGAATCACATATTTTAAGAGTTCCTGCAAAACCTACATTTGTTAATAATAATTTTAAAATATTTCTTTGAAAATATACTTTTCAGACTAAAAATCTTCCAACAAATACTATCAATGACCTCTTTGAAATGCATAGTACTTCTGAATAGTCCAATCACATACTATTATTTACTGATGCATCTAAAATAGAAAATAAACTTGGAATCGCTGTTTATGACAGCAGTAATAACTCCTTTGCTTCCGGGCAAATCAATAACTCTAATTCCATCTTTACAGCATAAGCTTTGGCTTTATATCTGGCGGTGACTAAATTCTGTATTTCTCCCTCCAACTATATCATATTATCAGACTCCTTATCCTGTCTAAGCAGTTTGGAAACTCTCTCAACCTCTTCCCCAACCATCATTCAACACATCGGATCAGCTTTAGGAAATGCAACTAAGATTTGCGAATCTATTCAATTAGTTTGGATTCCTGGTCATTCCGGAATTGCAGGGAACGAAAAAGTAGATGCTCTTGCAAAATCAGCCATTAATAAAAGTTATATTCTGCACTCAATTTCACCTGAAGACCTTATCCATAATATAAGAAACATTTTTATCAATTATAATAACAACGAATGGAAAAATAGTAAATATGCCTCTAACTTTTCGCACATGTCTTCTATCACGAAAATTCACCGCAATTATATTAATTCTCGCCTTGAAGAAGTGTGGCTAGCTAGAGTTAGAACCAGATCTTTTCTGACAAATGCTAAATTACACAAATTTAGACTTTCTTCAACGGATAAATGCTCTTGTGGAGAAAGAGAAACCATTGATCACATAATGCTATCGTGTCCTCGATATTATCAAGCAAGAAATTCCTTAAGAGAAAAACTTGGAATTGGAGCTCTTTCTTTCTCTTGGATTTTAGATGTGTCAACGAGTCCTAAAGAGAAAATTGACGCAACAATTTCTTTTTTGAAACAAATATAATAGATTCTAATTTTTTTCTCGTGTTTGTATTTCCAAGCGGCCTTATTTCCCCTTCATTTGTCAATCATACACCGTGCTTATCTTTTCGTTTTTATTGTTCTTTTTTTTTCAAAATCATCAATCCATCAATTTTTGTTTAGGTTTCAAATAAAAACTCAATCTTACTCAATGCGAGCTAAAAGCCTATGAGCATAAAGCTCCAAAACAGTTTTTTGTCATAACCTAACCTAACCTAATATTTATCATTGGTCGTTAGTCGTTGGTAGAAACCTTTGTAGGTTCTTGTTATCAAGAGTAACTTTTCCTGTACTTAGTACGTACTGAGTACAGTTACTACAAAAAATATAATAACAAAGTTTTTAAAAATTTTATAAATAAATTGTATAAAAACTAAATTAATAATAAATAAACTAATAATTACGTAAAACTAAATAAGTATATCAATAATATTTTATATTACACCATAAAATTAATTAATTTAATGAAGGTTTATTTAAGTTATTATCATTTATAAATAAACATTCACTTAAATATTAATAAAAATATCTATAAAAATAATTCTTATTAATTATGCAAAATTTCATTAGTTGCAAGTTTTTGTTTTTCCTGTAATGCTTTAATTTCTAGTATGAGGCAAAGAAATATAAATTTATCTACAAACCGCTTTTTTTTGTAAAAAATTGTAAATTTCTAAATTTTCTTAAACGTATTTCATTCAATATAAAAAATCATGACATTTTGTTATTTACATTTGTTTTCAGAATTTATATCTGTTCTAAGTAAATTTTTCAATTACTCAATAGTAATTTTCAAAGACTTCCAATGTTAATTAAAATATAAAATTAGATGAGATAATGTAACTTCAATTTTTCAACCTAATCAGCTTAATTTTTTATTAGATTTTTAGTAAGGCTTTCCAATTATATAAATGAATTTTTATAATTAACTGGTAAATATTTTGCAAAGAATTGTAAAGTGGGAGGTTTAAACAATTACAAAGAGGTTTTATTTAAAGTTTGCTTACAAAAATACAGCCATTATAATCAAAAATATCAACTTAAATTAAATTTCCTTTATTTTATTATAATTAAACATTAACGAGAAAAACATAGTAAAAATTTTTTTATGTATAATAGATAGTAATTTTTATTATAAGAGACGTTTATTTGTTTGTTTTATGTTGTAGATAAATTAGTTTTTTCTAAAATAAAAATTGCATTAACTCATCACATATCTTGTTTCATTAAACCAACTGTCATTTCCCTTCTCCCACCCAGCCTTCCTACCATAGGAAGCTACCACAATCTCATAATTCATCCGTCTGTATCGATATATCGATGACATTGTTATTTGTACTCGCTCTGTCATTGGCTTTTCTGTACTTGTTACTTACTGTACTTGTTAGGTCAAGTACTCTGTAACAATACTGATTACTTTGAAACAGTCCCATCGCACGTACTCGCTGATTACTTTGTAATAAACAAGTACTCACGTACTCGCTGATTACTTTGTAACAGGCACGTACTCACGTACTGGCTGTCTTTGAAACAGGTTATGTACATTGTACCTGCAATTGTCTGAGGATACTGGAACTCGCGTTGACTTTGTTACTGGAAGTACTGAGTATTTGGAAAAGAAAGTACTGATTACAGGTTGTTACGTTCAAATACTGATTAAAAAATACTTGTTACAGGTATTTCTTCCCATCCCTAGCCTTTCTTTGTTTTGTAAACAATAACATTGCAGGAATATGATGTTGGAAACACGTGTAGATTCTTAAAATCTATTTTTCAAACTGACAGTTATATAAATATAATAATAACTTAATAGATGGAAAGAACTATTTGTGGAGCACTATTTAACCAGTCAAAGTTTTCGTACTCATACTAAATTAAATTTTTTATTTTAGCGCACATACATTATGTAGCCAGCGATAGTCAAATACAATACTCGAAGTAAGAATTTCACTAGCTTTATTTGAAATTATAATTCATAAGTCAACAAGTAGGAACGTTGTGATTCTTAAGAAAAAGTTATATTTAAAAGTTAAATATATTCATCAAACCCAAGTTTACGAAATATTTTTTACTCTGCAAGTACGTTACAAGAAAAAATAATTTAGAATTTTTTGTTTTATTTTTGACATGAAAATAAAGGCCAGGCCAATATAAAATCAAAAGTTGTCTCCACAAAAAATATAAAACAAGAACAATCTTTGAAATAGAGAAATGAATTATCTTTCCATTTTACTTTCTCGGTTGATCACATATAATCAGGGCTGTTGTGTATAATCTGTTTTCATTTGGTGATATAAAATTCACATTGCTAAATTTATGATCGCCGAGTTTTATAAAGTGGAACATAAACAAAAGCAAAAAAATATAGGTACCATCGATTGACATTCATTAGAAATGTTTAATTCCATGAAGAAAGTTCATTGAAATAATAATAAAATAGTGTAAAAATAAATTTTTAAAATATTTTTCGTATTTAACTTTATTAACAAAATATTTTACAGTCTATTCCTTAATCGGTAAAATCCTAGGAGAGCCCACATTGTTGGCAAAAACTACAAAAAGTACCAAATGAGAATGAAATTCCAGAAACTGTTTGGTTTATCATATGTAGTGAATCGAAGATGGGTTACACTACGATTGACGCAAGCCACAATTATTGCCAACTAAAATTATCGATGAGAGGATGTGGGTTCTGCTAATGATTAGGATCCAACTCTTTAATCATTTGCAGTCAGGCTTGTGAAATAGCATTTTATATTTTGAAATTAATCATGTTCTCTTCACAAAAATGATAAAAATTGCCTCAACTTGGACATCACAAAAATTTAAATTGTTACATAACAAGTATTTTTCATAATTTTGTGTTGTAAATTAAATCATAATATTTATGGAATAAATTTTAATTTATGGCAAACATTGATAAAGATAGAAAGGTAAAAAAAAAAAAAAAAAAAAAAAAAAAAAACATGTTTACCAATAAAACGGCTGACAATCTCTGTTTTCCATAAAAGTATTCCCACAGCAAAAAAGGTTATTGCTCCAAATATGGGGATTATATTGATTACAGTATTACCACTTATTTCTTTTAAAATAGAACTGGCTACTGATTGGTTAACACTCATGTTATCAATTCAACTTTTTGTGGGTTCAGTTGTTATCCCTGGTGTGATCTTTGCATTTGCATAGAATCCATTTTAAACTGATAAGTCAAGTCAGATCAGCTCTTTTTTTAGAAAATTGTGATTATAAAAGGAAAAATAAACCAAAATTAAAAAAAATTATTTGATCCTAAACAACTCAATGTCAGAATTATTAAAATATAAAGATTTAAATTGGCTGGAACCTACTTCAAATAGATAAAAACAAAAAATTTATTTTAATTAAGATAGGCTATGAAATTAAGGCTAAACTGAATATTACGGTCTCAGCTCGCGAAACGCCAAAAGTCGTCACGGTCTCAGCGAAAAGTCGCCAAATCTGGTAAAATTTGGCGATTATTTTTCCTCGCCAAATTTTTTTGCCAAAGCATCTCCAAAGACGATTAGTTGCCAAATGTGGCTCCAAATATAGCGTCATTATGTCTCGTTCCCTGAATAGAATTATGTTTTAAAGGGAAATTAATTTAATTGAAGAGTGTTGACCTGGTCAACTGACAATTTAAAAAACCACTTTAGAAAAGGATTTACATTATGACATTGCTTTAACAGAAAAAAATATCTAGAAAAGTGTGCAAACCGTTTAATTTTAGAAAAATTCTAATTCTACATCTTTTCCTTGTACATCTGCTCTCCCCATTTATTAGCATAATTGGTCCAATCTAACACTGTAATAATTTGTAATATGGCCATTGGTTAAATGATTCATATGTTTAATTTTGATCTTGAGCAAGGTTGCTTATAATAATTTAAAACTCTGTTTAAACTATAAGCTATAGCCAAAATAACTGTCATAAAAAATTATCATACCTGAATCATTAAAACTAACCAACTTTTGTTCTGCTTTTGTTGCTTCTGATATTGTATAGTTATTTCAATTTGCAATATCAGGAGAAATTCCATACAAAATAATTTCATCATTAACAAGAGAACACTATAATTTAATGAGCATGTATTAAAAATTAATTACTTAAATAAACAAGCATTTGTGTATTTGTTCATTTCAGTTATTAGTTATTAAAATTTTCTGCATTTGCTTTTAAATTTTTTAACTATGCAAACATAGTAAAAAGGATTTCTTTTATAAACAATTAACTTATTCAGTTTATTTTCACTGTTTAAGATAATATAAATATATTTTTCAGCAAAATGGACGGACATAAAGATGTCAAAGAAATGCGGAGACGTCGCAAAATGTTTCCTTGGTTAAAAGCATTTTATAGCAAGTATTCAGAAAAATTTTTGGATAATGATAAATTAGAAGCCTTAAATTATCTCATGGTGTAAGTGTGTAAATTTAAAATTTTAATTCATATTTATTTTCTCAATTTTTATTGTAGTTTTATATATATAAAAAAAAAACTATTTAATTACAAATATTTCTTTTCTGCAAACTAAGAATTAAATTTATTAAATGATAGTTTTTATTGAAGAAAATTAATTAATTTTACAGTCAGATATTTGTTAAATTGAGAATTAAACAAATATAATAAAACTCTTATATATATTATAATATGTTAATAGCAACTTCCACAATTATTTATAATCAATGATGTGTGGGGATTGATTGGTAAAATACAACAGAATTGTTCAGGTTTGGTCCAATTTCCAATTTTTGGGCCTAGAGCTCCACAGCTATGTTGCCAACCTAAATTACATCACTACATGCTATATACGGTTACCAGTACAAATCGTGTTTCATTATAATTAAATATTGTAGAAGTATTATAAAATTCTAATAACTAGAAACGCTCACTTTAAAAAAAACTTCAGTGCAGTGCTACCTACTATAATGACAACTAGGCAATCAAACTAAATTTCTGATGTTAACAAATTTCATTTTTTATTTAAACTCGAATTTTAATATACCGGACATTTGCACCCTCTTAAAAAAAACTTCAGTGTAGCGCTTATTACAGTGACAACTGGGTAATAAAACTAAATTTCAAATGTTAACAAATAAAATTTTTATTTAAACTCTAATTTTAATATACTGGGCAATTACGCTCACCTTAAAAAAAATTTCAGTATGGCACAATCTAACTCTAACATGAAACATGCAATACAATTTATTTTAAGATGTATTTACTTACATTAACTTACATTTTTATAAAAACTAGAGTTTCTAAATATGACTGAAATTGTAATGAGAAACAAAATAACTCCCCTAATCTTCACTGATTTCGGATTTGTCGTATGTGGCCGCCGAATAGATGTTTTTATAGCATGGAAAAATTTCTCAACAGTGTTTTCTTGATTGTTTCACTTCCAGACATACTCTGCAAGGTAGGATTCAAATTGGTCTATGTAAATATATGTAAATTCAATAAATCAAACATAATTCACAATATATCATCATCCATACTTATTAATATCTTTCATAAGTAACACACAAATTCTAAAAATGAAATATAAAAACTTAATGCTTCAAGATTATTCATTAATTGTTTCAAGGGCTGCACACAAAACGCGCATGTCATACAATAACGTTATCTCATAAAACTAAAACACGTCATACATATGTCATCTGAACCTTAAGCCAATTTGGCGCACCTTATCATATGCTTGTCGCATTTTATCTTTTGTACAGTTCTCTACTCTTTAACAAATTGGTTTTGCTAATTATTATGAGCATTAAGCATAGAGATAGTCATAAGAGCTGGAATTATTTTTAAAAAGTTATTGAATTCTGAAATTTAAATTCTATCATGAAGTTTTATAAATATATTGAAAAGGTTGAATATCAGGAGGTAAGGAATAGTTTTCTGTTATTATATATATAAACTTATGTTTATTTTTGTATTTTTATCTATTTAATTTTAATTAGTATATTCTACCCCAGTAAAATAGAAATGTATAAGCTACATAATAGGAGTTTATAACAAGTTAAATACATCTTGAATATACTTCATTTGAAATTAAATTATAAATGCATTTAGTTTCAGTTAATTAAACACTAATTTACACTATTTTTATCAATATCCAAAATAACAGAAAAAATACTTATAAATTATTTTTCTTGAAACAATATATTTTCTATTAATTATAATATTATTTGTACTAATAAAAATAAAGACACAACATGTATTAACAAAAGAAAGATAAAGAAGATTAATAACTTATTTCAAGGAAATTCTAATTTTTGCTTTCATGCAAAAATTAAAATTTCCTTAAAATAAGTCATTAATCTAATTCACAATTATATAAAGTTAACATTTTATTCATAAATGACATAGTCATTAAAATACATATCTGGATTTAAAATTAAAATCAAATGTAAGTAAAATATATCCTGCTAACTATAAACTGCTTATTGAATATAAACTGCTTATTAAATATAAACTGCTTATTGAATATATAAACAGATATATATATATATATATATATATATATATATATATATATATATATATAAATTAATCTGTGCTTATAAGCAATAATAAATATTTTAATCTCAATTTATATATAATATATCATAAATATAATTACATACATGAATGTTAAATTTTGAAGGTGCTATAGTGTTTATAATTTATTAAAGAAAAAGCACCTATAAAATAGTTAAATATGATAGAAATATAAATCAAGTATTTATTTTTAAACATTGTACTTTTATGTCATAACCTTCCATTGTTGATAATAAATTAATGATTTAAGGACATAATTAAATTTTCAAATATTGTAAATACATTTACTCTTTTTGCATGCTTCTAAGATTATATGTGCAGACAAATATATATATATATATATATATATATATATATATATATATATATATATATATATATATATATATATATATATATATATATATATTCCTCCTAAAAGCTTCTAAATATCTTTAATTATATTGTTGGTACTAAATATGATAGAAATATAATATGACATTTTTGTGTTGCTACAATATTGTACAATAAATTAATATAATGTTATACAATAATACATTTTTGTTCTATAATTTGCATTTGACTTTATATTTAATTAAAAATTTCTTTATTAAATATTGATACTATTATAAGTGTTTATTTATAGAAATATTGAGAAAAAGGCTAAAATTTTTAAGTTTAATTAAATTATCAAATATTATAAAAAATACTTTTTAATAATAAATATTATATTTCCCTGCTATATTACAAATTTAACTTTGAAATTCATGACTAATTATAAAAATAGTTATAAATTTCATTGTATATTAAATGTTATTAATAAATTAAATCTGAATTTTTTTTTATTATTTCTGATTATCAATTTTAAGAATAATATTTTGCTTAATAAAATAAAGATTTTATAATTTTTTAGACTACTGTATTTTTAAATGTAATTAAAATCTTATATCAAAAGTTTTAAAATTACTAAGCTTGATATTGTTGCAGGCAGGTGATATTGGTATTACTTGCATATACCATGTTGTTAATAAAAAGCTGAAGAAGCAAAAAATTAAATCTAATTATGCATACATGTAGGGAAAACTAAATTAGTTTTATAATTTATCAAATTATGAGTTGCCTATTTCTTTATAATGAAAGGATTAAAAATTTGTGGAAAATTCATGTTTAGAAAAATATTTTGCATAGTTTTATGTATATAAACATACACACCAGTTTAGTTGGCGCAGCATGTCCATTTTTGGACCTTGTGCCATAAAACCCAACCAACCAGCACTGAGTTTAGTTAATTCTTTAAAAATTCTCTATTTAATTGTGAGTGCATCTTCTGCCTTTATGACAATAATAAAAAGTTTTTTAAAAAAAGTTAAAATTCATTTACTTAGTTGTTGATCAGGTTCCTAATCCATTGTTTTTAACTAACCTAAATTTAGGAGCTACTGCAATTGTAATAGAACAGATATAAAAATATAATTTTAGTAGTATTTTAAATAACTAATTAATATATTTTATAAATTTAAAAAGTATCAAATGAAATTTGTTAAAGAAAGATTATTAACAGTAATAATTATTAATATTCATAATCTTATCAAAAGTTTTTAATAAAAGGTTGTTAAATTTTTTTACATAAAACGAAATTCATAATCAAAAATAGATAATTATCATTTCCTGTATTTCTGAAATTTTATTAGGTATTCTACTTTTTTTTTTACTAATTTGTTAATTCTATATTTTTTCAGGAATATTGATTTTGAAGTTGAAAATATAATTTCAGGAGATAACATTGAAAAGTATTAATATTAATATTCTTTTTATTTTATATCAGTACATTTTATAAGAACTTAATTTGTAATTTTTTATTTAGAGCGGAAGAATTTTTCAAAGTGTTAAAATTCTTGTTTTTACATTTTTGTTGGCAAATTCGCTGGAAATCTTTGAAGACATGGAAAAAATACTGGAAAAAAGTTTGTTAATATTTTATTTTACAATAGTACTTATCATTTGTGTTAGATTTTAATTATAGAAATGTATATAATATTAATGCATTATAATTGATAAAACATGAATAATAAAAAAATGTATTAATGAAATAAAAATATATTTATATACAAAACACATATAACATTAATTTAATGTTAATTTATGTTTTTAATTGTAGGTTTTTAATAAAACAGTAATTATCACAAAAAGTTACAAAATGTAATGTGTAACCACTGATTTTTATACATACCAGATCTATATTTCTTTAAATTGTGTAAATTATATATTTTAATAATTCACTGACATGTGTCTCTCACAACATTTCAAAATAAGCTTTTTTGTGGTATTTTAAAAATAATTTAGTGTATATATTAATCTAAACACATTCTCTTTCACAGTATTAAGAATTATCACACTTAATTACTGTAGAATTATAATTACGCATAATGTATGTTTTAAACTTTATAATAGCCTTGATATCTTAAATAAATAAGTAATGGTAGTTAATAAATTGTTGTGACTTTTGTATCTTTTAGTTTTAAGCTTATTTTGATTTAATCTCTTTTGCTAAAGATTTTATTTTAATATTATACAGTCACAAAATAATCTTGGTAAAATTCAGAGGTAAATTTTGCTGTCCATTTACTGATTTTTGATTTGAATATTTTAATTTGTAGAGTACAATTGAAAAACTGTACTTATTTATGATAAATGTTTCAAAATATATCCATGATTTTAATTATAGTAACTCAATTTAAGGGTTTCATTTCAACACAAACCACATTAGCAGTATTCTTATAAGTAGTTATCTAAATATTATCTTGGATTATTTTGGTTAAAAAAATTATTCGATTTTTAACTTATAACTAAAGTAATATTAGAAAACATATTTATGATAAAAATGTTTAACTATACTAGAATAATATTTTTTTTAAAAAAGAACTTATAATGAAAAGATTTTATAAATATCTTTCATTCAAATATTACTTCATGGCATTTTAAATATTTTTAATATCTTGATAAACATATATTTTTTAAGTTATGTTTTACACAGTGGTGAATGTTTTGTTATTTTTTCAAGGCAGACATTTGTGAAGCTACTGTTACCAGTATTCAAAAAGAATGTTGTGTGAAACTATTACTTAGTCTAATTCAAATGGCTATATTTTTAACTAAAGGCTGTCCAGATTCTCATTGGGTTGACTGTGTTTTGACTACTATCAAATTATTACCTGGTGAGATATCTTTATTTTATTAAATATTAAAATTATCTAATTGTGGTCATTATCATTATTAAGTAAACTAACTTTTTGTTTATAATAAGCTGCTAAGGTTTTTAAAGTGTCAATAGCATGTTAATTATAGATAGAACTAGTTATCTTTTCCATGAAAGTGACTAGTATTATGAAAGAAAATTGAATAGTTGGAAAAATTATGGTTTTTCTTCAACTAAGAAAAGCCAATAGAAAATTATGCTCAAAGTTTAAATGATTATTTTAGGGATTATTTAAATTTTTTTATAATGAAAGTGCAATAAAGTTTAAGAAAAATCAATCATTCAATATGTAATTTTCCTAAAAATCTTTAATATAAAGTACTTGAAATGAAACTAATGAGTTCATTACTAGAAAACTTATAATGTAAGGTGTCATATAAAGTTAAAAAAAAGCTTATAAAGTTCATCATTCAAATAGCAGATAAGCAAATGCTATACAAAGTAAGATTACATTGTTAATATCATTTAATATTATCAGCAGATTAATTAAATGCAAAAAAATAAAATTTTAAACATAATTAAATTGAATATAAAATAAATATTTTAATAGATATTAAAATATTATTTGCAAAAAAGTTTTTAAAATTTTAAAAATTTTTAAGATTTAGATTTTATAAATACCTTTCTAACACAAGTAACCTTTTTAGAATGTTTCTGGCCTTTCTTTAGAAAAATTGGTTTTTGTTACTAAGGCTATTAACTTTGTTTCAAAACATGAAGTATTTAAAAAAAAGAATCAATTATTTGTCTTTTCATATCTATGTTAATACTGATTTTAAATATCAATGTTTAATGATTTTTTTAAACTCATATTTTATTATGTATTGCAAAATATATAACAGTAACATATTGATTCTTCATTTATATTTTTTTATGAATGCAATTTTGTGTATGAGTTTGTACTGACTATTTTTTAACTTTAATTCATTATATATTATTACTAATAACTAGTAATAGAAACTATTTAAATATTTTATCACTTTCATTTTAATTGACTCTCCAGAAATGAGATCCAATCATGTAAGACTAGAGTGATTTAAATATGTTAACATATTTATCTAAATTAAAAAATTAATTGTAATGTCTGGTACTAAGAAACTTCAATTTATTCTATTTAGTATTATAGTAAGGAAAATTAAGATTTTGATGATGGTTTTATGTGCAATAATTATAGCATATTTGTTTTTACACTACTGGCCACCATAAATACATCTTGAAAGAAGCACATAAATAACTTGAAATTTACAACATGCATTAGCAGAGGTGAGGTATGCAAATGATTAGAATTTCAGTGCAGATTCACATCACAGGTGCCACTTCAAAGCGCTATTTAAGGTTTGATGATTTCAAGTTTGGCAATTGTAGTTTTTTTTTTCAAAAAAAAAAAAAGAAGAAGAAGAACATTTATGCCTTGTAGAAAACAGCCATTATTTTTTGATCAAGTATCTGAGTTCGACAGAGGAAGGATAGTGGCGTACCGAGATTGTGGATTATCTTTCTGGGAAATTAGTAGTCCTGTTGTGGATGAAATCTTAACAATTGTAATGCGGATATATGATCATTGGATACTGGAGGGTATGATGGACTGATGCGCGTGTTCAATCACATCCACTTCTGTACCACTTCACGTGATGACAGGCAAATTGTGCACATGGCAGTGACGGATCACTCAGCCACATCACGATCCATAGCAGAGCACATTCAGTCTGTAATGCTTCATCCATTGTCTGTGTGTACTATTCGACAACATTTACGGCAGAGTGGTCTGTCCACAAAATGTCCATTGCTTCATATATCCTTAATACAAAACCACAGGTGTGTCTGCCGCCAATGGTGCAATGAAAGAAGGATATGGACGGCAGAATGGAAGGAAATTGTCTTTACTGACAAGTCAGACTTCTGTCTGCAGCACCACAATGACCCCATTCGAGTCTGGAGACACTGTGGAGAGAGGATGCTGAACACAGCTACTTTATGGATTGCCACATTGGTCCTGCACTAGGTATTATGATTTAAGGTGGCATTGGATAACACTCATGCACTCCTCTAGTATGCATTGCTGGTACTTTAAACAACCCGCGCTACATCACTAGAGTGTTTGAGCCAGTTTTCTTTCCTTACCTTCAGAACTTGCCCACACCCATATTTCAACAAGATAATGCATGTCCACATGTGGCACGCATTGTCCAAGGGTTCTTCATCAATCGCCAGATTGAATTGCTTCTTTGGGAGGCTCGCTCTGCGGATAAAAAGCGTGGTCCGTGGTTGCATAAAAATTTACCCAGATTACATCCCCATCTGCCACGCCAGATCAACTTTGGCAATATGTGGAAGCTGCTTGGTCACATGTTACCACACCCCAAGAACACATCCAAAGTCCCTTTGAATCAATGTTGAGGCGTGTGGCAGCAGTGATCTCCAACAATGGCGGATACACTGGTTACTGATTTTGGCAGAAGCCACCTTCAGAGAAGTCTATAATTTTAATCATTTGATACTTAACATATTATCTACAAAATGAATTTTCTTGTGATATCTCTTGTCTTTCTTGATGTTGCAATTTAGGTGGTCAACAGTGTTGTTTCAAAAAAGCCATATGATAAATAAATTTTATTTAAATTATCTTTAATATTAATTTTTTCTTACAGTAGATATTTGAGCTGTATTATTTACAATCAATCTGTGGAATATAAATTAAAAACATGTAGCTAATTAAATAAAAGTGGATTGCTTATATCATGGATATGAATTTCTTTTAATTAATACTCAATAAAAAGTTTTTGTCAAGTGTGCTATCTTCACTACAATCTATATGTAATTAATCAAAATTTCATGTTTAATTAAATTTTCTAGAATTTTTCAGAAGAAGCTATCCATGTTGCAATTTTTTATATTTTACTTTATTTGAAATGCTTTTTGCTTAAAATGAAGTGATTCTTTCAAATAGAATAATATTTTGCATGAAAATAGAATTATAGTTGATAAATTATATTGATTTCTTTGAAAATCAAATTTTCATACTTTGATCTAGCAAGTAAACAGTTAGAACTCTAACATTTGGTTAAACAATTCGCTTTCATGTAATTTTTCAGGCATGAATGCTTTTGTGTCACTTAAAATGTATTATAGATTTTCATGATTAAAAGTTATAAAGTAACAGAATAAACATTGATACAATAAAGTTAAAGAAAAAATTTATTTAATAAATTTATTATTAGCTCATCTTAATGCTGCCTGGCTGGTAACCAAATGGTTATTGCTGTGGCCTCCAATTCAGCAATTTGTGCTTATGATTTCAATCATAAGCACGAATTGAGCAGTTAGCCTTTAAGTGCAAAAAAAGACCATTGAGAGATTACAAATCAACTGTCCTTGTGTTATAAATGCAAATCTCACCTGTCCCAATAACTGATGAATTATTAATGAGTATCAATTTTATTGTTTGTATTGTTTTTACAACTGTGTGTATAATTGTATTAGTGTATAGTAAGCATGTAGTAAACAGTAAAGCACCCATCCAGTGTGCTCATGTGGTACATTAACCAATTAACTGCTTCATTTTCCCATGTATAACCCACAAGGCTTTTTATCCAATAAAAAAAAGCATTGCATAATCCACTGCAAATTTTTCAGTGAATAAACAGAATAATTGCTGATAATGTGGTTTAACATAAAATAAAAAATGCATAATATGATTAAAAATATAATAAATTGTATAAAAAAATCATTATTATAAAAAATATCTAATTTAATCCTATGTGGATCCATCTTATTGCCAACTGCGATGAATTAAGATGAAAGCACCCGATTAATTGCCATGAGTGACAATTCCTAGAAGATTTTTTTAATTTATTGCTATTTAATTTTTAATAACTTTTAAAATAAGATTATGCATATTTTAAAAATAAAATATATTTTCCTCATTAATAATTAACTAAAAGAAATTGTTTATTTTCAAACTGTGCATTGGATGAATTTTTTCTTTTTTACAGTACTCCTGAAGTTTCAACTCCTTAAAAATCTTGAATAACTCGTGGAACTTTTACTTACACTTTGATGCATTTATTTTTTGTTAGAAAATATAACTTTTTGAGTTTTTTTGTTTTAATATTTTCAATGAAATTATCCAAACATAAAATTGAGTGTTAGCTTTTAATTTCACCTCTAAATCGTGGCACAATCGATATTTGATTGTCATTGAATGCATAACTGTTGACTAAAATTGAAATCCAGTTTAGCAATAATAACTTCATTATAATTCAATTTAATTATGTATTTAGAACTACATGTGTGAAGTAACCGCAAATAAGATCGTCATGTGGTGCAATCAGGCTGGTGATTTTAATTTATTCTTTTTCTACATGTTTCTGTTTCTCTTTGTATTTTATAAAATTCACTGAATATCAATATTTAAATATAAAATTTCTGAGTTGCAATATATTTTCCAAATTTTCTTTGGTGAAAATGCATATAATTTCAGTGAATCAAGATGAATTTCATTGTTTATCAATGAAATAAAGGCTTAAATAAATTATTTAATGTATCTGATGGAAAATGTGTTTTGAATGACCAGTGGGCTTGGGAAAAGCTATACAAAGTTAGCCTTGGCATGGTTTAGAAGAAGCAGAGCCCATAGTCTGTCTAGTTTGCAAGAAAGAATTTTGTATTTCAATATGGGCAAATCGGCTCTTAAATTCCATATGAAAGGAAAAAAATATATTTATTATAGCAGACTGCATCTGCCAAAAAATCTACTACTTACTTAAAAGATCTTTGTACTTCCGCTGTTCCTGTTAAAGAATGTGAACCCAAAGCATGCTCTGAAAATTTAAATTCATTTGTTTCTTCAAAAGAAATTTTAAAGGCTGGAATTCTATGGGTCCTTAAAGTTTTAAGCAATGGATTCAGCGGATTCAGCAACAGTTCTTGTAGCAATATTAATTCTCTCTTTCAAGTATTGTTTCCTAACAGTGCTATTGCAAAGCAATTCAGTTGTAATGGAAAATAAATGTGTTTATTATTTAACAGTTTTTGAAATGCACCTTATTTTTCCAATTTATTGAAATAAAAAGTGAAGAATGTTAGTAATTATGTACTTTACTTTGATGAAATTTCATTAAAGTGTAGCATCTGCACCCAAAACAATTGGAGTTACTGGTAACATTTCAGGATAATAATAATATTAAAACAAGGTATTATACTTGTCACATTTTTCAGGTCTCTCAGCTGGTTAGCTTGTTTGTTTGAAAAAGGTAATGAAAAGAGTGCTTAGAATTATTAACAAGTTTATTATTCCAGTTGTTAATGGATGGTCTGATTCTGAACTGCCTTGTTTTCACTAAAATGGCTGATTTTTTAAAAACATTTACAGCATTTAAATTTTTTAAATTTTAGAAGCTTGAATGCAGCTGTTATACACATCTTGAAATATTCAATAAATTAATAAACCTAATGAAGATGTTTAAAAATTACCCATTATTTTATGTGATGTTTAATTCAGTATATGTAAAGAATATTTATTCAAATACTGATATTGATAATTTAAATAAATTTTTTCTGTAAATTTACAATGAAGACTTTTGAGTTAATCATTAAATATAATTCTAACTTAAAAAAGCAGTTTCATTAATTTCTCCACTTATTAATCGCTATCTATTACTTATAAATATAATTGAAAAATGTTGCATATACTTTATATGCATACTTGTTTAAGAATAATTGGTAAAATAAAAAATATTATTTAACTTGAATGATCATTCCTCCTGGAAATTTTATGATTTGATTCCTGGAAAACTCCTAGAATTTGGCTCTTGGAAAATCTGTGCAAATCCTGTTTAAATTTTAATTTAAAAAACTCTATGTAGAAATAGATTTTCATGTTTTTCTGAATAATTTTCAGAACTACAAAAGCTTTTAAAAAATTGTCAGGAAACACTGTTTTTTGCTCTGGTGAGTTGTGTGATTATTTATGTATAAGCTTTTATTTTCAATATAGTCAATAACTAATTTTGACTCATTTTCTCACTAGCATATATAATAATATAATTGAAAATATATCTGTATTCATAGATGAAATTGTATTTGCAACATATTTCCTGGATCACCTAATTCTTTTTTATATTTCCTGGAAAATATTGCTTCATATTTAAAATAATTATCTTCTTTAGTTAATTCACTTTAATTCATTATTTAATTTTGACCTTCAGCAAGGCTGATATTTTCCCACCCTTCAAACAGATTGTTTTTTCAAAATGAGTTTAATTTTATCGTAATATAAAATTCTTAAGTTCTACAATTAGACTTCAAAACAAAATTCCAAATATTTAAAATTTCAATTCCATTGATAATTAAAAAATAATCAAAATTTTTCTTAAATTCAATGTCACAATTTTTATGATTGAATTCAGTTTTTTGCAATCAATATTATGAAATTCATTCATCATCGTTCATAAAACCTTTGTGATGAGCTACTGTAATTATATTGGCATTGAGGTTATTTTATAAAATTTGCAAAATTTTTATTTTATTTTTGAATAAACCATTTGAGAAAAAAATTTTGAAATTAGCTTTAAAAACATTCAATCTCTTTTATTATTATTGCTACTAAACTTTTTTTATTAAAATTATTCTTAAATGCAAAATATCATTTTAAAGAGTTGATTTATAATATTAATAGTTTTTTCATAACTATGAAAAACACTTGAGAATAACTAGAAACAAAGGTGTAGAATGGTTGTCATGTAATTCAGTATCAAAAATATAAAATTTATATTTTTTGTTTTATGTTGAAGAAAATTAAATATTATCATATTTAATTATTAACAACACTTAAGAAATATATTTAAACAATCTGTGTTTTTTTATTTTTAAAATAACAGCATTCTTAGTGATTGCCAGAAAAAAAATTTCCTGTTCGAACAAATAATGGTTTTCTCAAACTAAAATGATTGTATGTTTGATATATTTTATTCATTTAAATATTATGTATGATTGAAAAAATTTTGATATTTAGCAACTTTTAAACTATTACAACTAAAAAACTACTGAGCTGAAAGTGATTTGCTTAACTAAAAATAATTCTTCTTTTTTTCTTTCAAATTTTCATCTTTTTTTGTTAAGGCAACCATGCTACTGTAAAACAGGACATATCTCTTAAGTAAAATATGATTTAATTTAAGATCAGTAAAACAAATGATGGGTAGCTGAGTTTGATCCTTTGTAAAAATATGTTTATATGTGTTTATTTAATAATTTTAAATCACATTGTTTTCTGCTGAAAGTACAGTTTAGAGCAGTGTTTCTCAAACTTATTTCTTCTACCGCCCCCTTTGAAACTCAATTATTTTTCATTGCCCCCCCCATTTTTTATACACTCCTAAAACTTAAAAACCACAATTTCATTACTTTAATTAATTTAGTTATAGTGTGCTATATTGGTCGGTTCTGGTGTTTAAACTTATATTCTAACTAGAAATTTTTACCAGTGAGAGCAATTAAAACGCAACTTATAATATTAATAATAGATTTTAATCAAATTAAAAAAAACAATAGATAGGTAATCAATTTTAGTTTGTAAACTAATCTAATGGGATGAATGAATCTGATGATTTTTAGCAAGTTTGTTGATATCAGGTGGGATTTTACTCAGAAACAGTTGTAAGTCGCCACGTTTGGTAACTTGAAAATGATTTCTCTTTTTAGTAAGCAGCGTTGTAACAGTGCTAAATCCTCTTTCACGCAAATATGACGATGGGAATGATATCAAAAATTGTTGAACGATAAACCACAATCCAGGGTACAACTGCGGAATTGACTTTTGTCGCCAAAATTGTTGGTAGCCATTTTTAAATTTGATTTTTATTTCCTCGTTCGTTGTCAGTTCCATAAGTTCTTCTTCCAGCTGGGGTGATATTGCTATGTTGACATTTGAAAAAGGATCTAACACCCAGTCTGGTATTTCCAATTTCAAAATGTCATGGAATCTTTCAATGAAATCACTGTGAAGATTTTCCAAATATTGACAGTAGACGAGCAAGTCGTCGTTATTGCAGGATACTGATAAATTGGGAAAATTATGGAACTCACGTGTGCCGATATTCTTCTTGTGTAAGAGCAGCTACGCACTTCCGTGTGAAAGATCAATCTGTTGAAATCTTCATGATTAGCAACACAAAGCTGATTAAATAACCTGCCATTTAAAGAGTTGTTTCGGATTTTATTGACTACTCTGATGACATGTTTCAATGATTGAAACAGTCGTTCACTTAAATTTCTAGCAACTAAATGCTGTCGATGTATAACACAATGTACATCAATCACATCAGGAATTTTGTTTTTTAAGCACGACATGAAGCCTTTTTGACACCCTGTCATAGCTGGAGCACCATCTGTAGCAGTTGATATAATATTCTTCAAGGGAATTCCTTTTTCATCACAAAACTTTTACAGTGTTTTAAATATGGTTTCTCCTTTTGTGTCTGTCTCTAAATTTCTAGCAAATAAAAGTTCTTGACATATTCTTTCATCTTTAATGAACCTCACGTAAAGCAACAACAATGCTTCATTAGTTGGTAAAGTGGACTCATCCAATTAAATTGAAAATTGACTAGTCTTCAGAGGATTGCACAATGACTCTTCAATGTATTCAGCCATTTCATCAATTCGTCTTTGCACAGAATTATTGCTCAAAGGAGAATTTCGAATTATATCTGCCGCCGGTTTACGGAGCACAGTAGTTATAACTTCTTTTATCGCCGGCAAAATTAACGTTTCTCCGATGGTGTGTGGTTTACCGGTTTGAGCAATTAACAGAAAGATATTGTATGAAGCTCGAAGTCCATCATCATCTTGCTTAGCAGCCATCGAAAAAGTTTCGATACACTTGGCTGAGCATTATGCTTCTTTTCCAGATCTTGAAAATAGGCTACATTTTTGTTTTTCTTATCTGGATGCATTTTATTTAAATGATCTTGAAGGCTTCATCGCTTCGCTTGAAAATGTTTTTGAACAAAGAAGGCACAAAGGCAAAGATGAGTTTGTCGGATTTTCAATGAATCCATATTTAATATATTCTGCACTGTATTGCCGTTTCTTCTTTTTTGCTTGCGACATGGCTTTTTTTAAAACAAAATATGTAAATAAAATGTTGAACTTAAATACTCGTTTAAAGATAGCGAGCGAAACCACTAATGAAAATATAAGAAATATTGCGAGCTTTTATATAGGATTTAAATACTGCAAGCACCGACAGGAATAAGGTAAACACACACAAACTCGTTTATCTCTTTCAACGCTCAATCGTACTGAGCAAGTTAGGACAAGTATCGATGAACCAGCCGATTGCTACGACGTACAGTCCATTTTCGTATTGCAAAACCGCCATCTGTCGACCATTCTATTCTGAAAAGGGGCGATACGCTGGGATGGATGGATACGCCGGATTTTTCCTCAGACCGGTTTTTCAGAAGCACGCATGTTAAGTAAACATTTCTCTTTTGTCTCAACCCTATTTTGATGAACTCGAAGTAGACCTGACGCATGCGAAAAAGCGCTGAAGGTTTCTGCAAACGAAAACGGACAGTACGTCTACGGAGCACAACATCATAAGTGCACCGGCTCCCGCAGTTAGTCTTTATCCCCGGAATGTTTGCCACATTTGGCAATTCATGCGTTTACACAGCTGTATGCTTTTCGTCATTTTACAACGTACGTGCATACGGCGTGCGGTCTATTTACGAAATCTATGTTAAGTATTTTTAAGTTTTTATACCATCATACAGGGTAGGAATACAAACTAAGTATTCGTTATTGTGTAGTAGGTAGGTTTTAATTCTAGTGAAATTTAAAATATAAAGTAAATCAAATTACAAATCTACCATCGCCCCCTTAACCCACGTCAACGCCCCCATTTTTTCTGGGCCCCTTAACGCCCCCTCTTGGTCTCAAACGCCCACAAGGGGGCGTTATTGCCCACTTTGGGAAAGACTGGTTTAGAGGAATCCATTGAAGAAATCTTCTATAATTATTATGCCTGAAATATCTCTCATAACTTGTTAAGAGATTGTATACTATAACAAATGTTCATTAAAATATGAAATACAGTTATTACCTATTGTACTTTTAAATTTGAAAGGAAGCATATAATAGTTTCCTATCAAAATTATTATCTAAATTAATTTCCATTGAAATGTATGTGACTTATATTAAGAAACAAATCTGTAAGATATTAAAACTTTTTTATCTCTCAACTCATATAACATAATACTTACATATTATGTGCATATATTAATTGTGTTTCAGTTATTTCTGTTAAAATTTACTCTGTGAACAAAAATAATTATTACAAAAACCAAGGAAATAAATAACTTAAATTGCTTTATCTTTTTGATAACTTTCATGCTACTTCAAATTTACTGTTACTGTAAATTTCTGTATTCTATAACACAAGATCACAATCTACCTTTTTTTTTTATATAAAACTTCATTTGTAATCTATGAAATTATTTTATGTTTCAGATAGTTTGAATATATCATGTGATGCTCTTCTTCTTTTAAATAATTTAAAGAAAAAACATATGCTGATTTACTGTGTAATTTTGAAGTAAATATGATTTTTTTCATTCATTTTTCATTTCATTCATAATTATTATGTTATAAGATTTCTGTGAATTAACTACTATTGTTTCATTGCTACATAATTTTAGTTTCAAATATTTAATTTTCCAATTTTTACTGTTGCAAGTTTTTGTTTTCTTATTTCTTGTATAGTAATTGTATTGTTTGTTTAAAATAGATTTAGGTATTGAATTATTTTTGTGATATGTTTTTTTTTTTTTTTTTTTACTTATTGTAATTTTTACTATAACAAAAGATATTAGTTATCATACTGATAATAGTAAATAATTAAAAAAGTATTAAATATTTATTGTTTTAGGTCTAACTAAAAGGTCTTTCTTCAAAACATCTGGGGTGTTTTATCATTGTAATGAGATATTTTGTTCCATTACTAGGTCATTTGCTACCTGTGTGCAAAAAAGCTTTGCCTCAATTCCTTATTATATAAATTGCGAATTGAAATTTCGCAAAAATATTTTTATGCTAAATGAGATAATAAGCAAAATATTTCATAAATTCAGTTTTATTTTTTTAATTTTAAATCCTAACATCAAAATTATTAATTTAATAATTAAAGGAATTTATTATAATAAATACATGCTAAACATATTTATTTATTCATTTACTTAATAAATCAATCAAAAAGCCTAAATAATTACTTTTTTAAATGCAAATTCTGTCATATTTTCTGATACATCTATATCTTGTAAAATATACTTTTTTCAATGCTAATATTAGTAAAGTGTGTGAGTCTTTCTTATCGCATTGTTGATTGTAAATCTTTTATTATTTTAAGGTTTGAAGGATTTTTTCCCCATTAGTCAATCACTTGTAATGTTAAAAAGTTATATGGTAGTTATTAAGTATAGAAACACACACACATGGCGTAGGTCATTTAAAAATAAATGTTCAATGTGTTTCACTACTGTTTACAAAATAGAGTAGCATATTTACAACTAATGTATGATTTTGTTTATTTCCAGTTATACTTGAAAAGTGCATACTATTTAGTTATTTAGTACAATGATAATATATTTGTATTGATTATTTTACTTATCAATTAGTTTAAAAAAATTGTAGCATGCTGACTGTCTACTTAACTTGCCGTCTGTGTATCTGTACACTTGGTGCCTCCAGGTTGGAACGGCCTTGGAAACTTTATGAACAACCTCATAAAATGTTTGTTATGTGTTATATATACCTTGTTTAAAGTAATATTTTATTTCATTTATAATGAAGTGTAAATATGATAAACTGTCTTTCAAAAATGGATTGATTCCTTTTAACAATTTTGTAGATTGCATATTTAATGCTATATACAAAATGAATTATTTTTAATAAAAAACTCCTCTTTATTTTTAGGCACCTATTATTTAGTAAAATATTTGAAACTATAACAGTGCCTGCAACATACATTAAAGTTATCTTGTTGTTTAGAAGATTACTTAAGTTCACCAAGCAGGAAAAAGAGAAAGATGATATAAAATTTTTGGCCTCTAAATTAAAACCACCTTCTGACATTATATCTTGGCTGTTATCATTAAATATTGGTACAGTTGAAACTCTTAAAGTTGAAAATCTTACACAAGACTTTTTGTCAAGACCATTTCCTGATGAGTTTCTTAGAAAATTGAGTGAAGTAAGGATACATTTTTATTTATTAATATTTAAACTTTATTATTTCTATTTCACTTATAGTATTTACTGTACAAAAAATAAGTAAATAATAAAATAAAATTACATTAAGATTTTCTGAATTCATTTTTCTAACTTGAGAATATTGTAACATTATTAGTTGCTGAAAAGTACACTGAAGTGGATGTGATTGAACACGCGCGTCAGTCCATCATACCCTCCAGTATATACATTCATTAATCCATTTCTATTTATATTATGATTCAATTTTAATTCTTAACTTTTATAAAATAAAAAAGTTGTATTGTCTATTTTTAACTATCCAATTAAAAAAAAGTTATTGGTAAGGCAGAAATCTTAGTATATCTTTAATTATTAGATTGCATATATAATGTACACATGCTTATTAAGCAATATTTTAATTTTTTATATTATATTTTCATTTAGATTACTCTTTATTAAGAATGGAAAAAAGCATACATTTCTTCTGGTCAATTTATTATCTTAAATATATATTAAATTAAAAAATAAAAAAATATTATCAATTAGTGAGAATTTTTAAGATCTTTTTAATTTTACAAGTAAAAGTTATTAAAAATTTAACAACATAAATTTAAATGTTATAAGTTTCCATTAAAATGTTAAAATAAGTAAATAAATAAATAAAACCATAAACTAAAATGCAATTATAAAAGTTCACTTTTAAAAGTAGTTAATTTAATGAGTGTTAAAAATATAATTTGTGTGAGTTCTCTTTTCTATAATGTATCTAAATGATACAAACATAGCTATTAATTGTATCATTTAGAAAAAAGTTAATATTCTGTTATTGATCATTGCAAATTGAATTAAAAGAAGACACATACTAGAGTTCTGTTTAATGAAATTAAAAATGTATGTTTTTTAAAGAGGGAGAATCTATTTGAATATGAAAAAAATTAATGCTTAAATTTTAAGTAAATTATCCTTTTTTAATTAAAAATAAAAAAATTAATGCAAAAAAAAACATAAATATTTCAAATCTCAAAAGATTTAAATATATGAATATCTTTTATAATTTTTACTATAGTATAATTGTGATTGATTATTTCTTCTATAAATATCCTAAATTTATATTTTAATCATCCAGTGAGACATCTTTTATTTAAATGCTTTCAAACAGATTCCAATAATTATTAAATGATGGTATTTTATTTTTTCTAATAAATAGGTTTTAAGAAAGGAGGAACAGTTGCATAAAAATGTAATGCAAGTTTCAACAACTGAAGAAAATAATGATCAAGATCATACATTTTCTAAAACAAATTTTCTGAATGAAGATTCCCTAGTAGATACTCTGAAGAAGACAACACTTCAAACTCCAACTAAGATGCTTCCACAAACTAACTGTTCCACTTTTGATAAAAATGAGGAAATAATTTTTGAAGAAACTGGCAACTTGCAAGTAATTAACAAAAGAAAAAACGAAGAAAAAATATTAGATAATTTGTCTTCATTTTCAGTCAAAGCTTCTGGAAAAGAAACAGAAAACATAGATAAGAATGTGAAGAAAAGTAAAAAGGAGGATCAAACTGTTTTCAGTACTGATGATATGAATATTGATGTAACAAAATCACATAAAAAGAAAAAAAAGAAATCTAAAAAAGATGGTAAATGTTATTCAAAACACACATCTACAGATGATAAAAATCAGTCTGTTATTTTATTGTCAAATGGTATTCAGTCAGAAGAAATAAGCAATGAAACTGAAAAAGTTAGTAGTGTTTTGGAAGAAGAGATCATTGCAATTTCTAGAGAAAATGTGTCCCAAGCAAATGAAAGATTTAATGATTGTGGTGATGCTTTGGATAAAAAAGTAAATATTTTTGAAAGTGTTAGAAAACATAAAAAGAAAAAGAAATCAAAGAAGTCCAGAAAACATAAAAAAGAAAAGAGAAATAAAAGGTGTGATAAGGACCATGGAGTAACAAATTCAGATTCAGAAGGCTGTAAATCTCAAATAGTGATACCTAACTGTGAATCCCAAACTGAAAATAGTAATGAAAGGGAAATTCATAATCAAATAAATAATTCTGTTAAAAAAAATTTTAAATCAGATGAAAAAATGTTAACTATTAATGAAAATAGCATGTGCCCAGAAAAGGATCTTCCTTCCTCAGAAAATCAGTCCTATATTAACAGCTCAAAAATTATAAATAACTTTGATTTAACCACAGAAAACTGTTACAAGAATAATTCTTTTAGCAATGTAAAACAAACTGGCAATATTTTAGCAAAAATTGCATTAAAACAAAATAATTATACACTAGATACAAAGGAAAAATCTAAAATTCAAAGGAAAAAACTGTTTAATATTGAAAAAAATTATTATGATAAAAATCGAAATAATTTAACAAATCCTGATGTATCTAAGACATTTCAAGATTCAACTTTAAATAACAAGGCTCAACATGAAGATTATTCCCAAGTTTCAGAAGCTATAAAGCAAAATGAATTCATCAATGATATTAATAATTCTATTTCAAATAGGAATAATTGTGAAGGAGGATTTACTAATTTAACTGTTACAGATTTTGAAAAGGGTATAATGTCTACGCACTCTGATAATATAGATAACTGTGATGATATAATTGAATCTTCTTCATCAGTTACAAAAGAATTCAGAGAAAACTTGATATCATCTGATGTGTCTATATCAGAGCTCCTTAAATTAACTCCAATAAAACTTTATCGCTCCAATAAAGCGCTTAGCTTAGAACAATCTTGCTCTAAATATAAACATATCAACCATTCTTATAATTTCTCACAATCAAAAGATGATGCAAATACATCTGATATAGAAAATACTTTAAAAATCAATAAAAGGAGGAAAAAATATAGTTCATAGTGTTTTAGTTTGAAACCATGCAGTCAATCTATAAGAAAAACTACTGAAAACATATTATTGAATAGAAGTAAGGAAATACTTAAACAAACATATGCTTATGAGCACTGCAGCTCACCAAGTTTATTTGATGAAGAAATTATATCTAACTCTGGTGAAAATTCTATAAATTATATCAGTTCCCAGGATGAAAGAATTTTGGATTCTATGGTTTCTGAATACGAGATGCAGTCAAGCAAACAAAATTTTGAAATGCATTTGAATGGTGCAAATGCAGATATACATTGTGATGAAAATTCCGGAATTTCAAGTATTCAGGAATCAAATATGTTTGCTTTTGGGACAGAATCAAATAAAGCTCAATCACTTGAAAGTGACTTTGAAATGCAACATCTGAAAAAAGATTTTAGAGTTAATTCTCATTATATTGTCAGTGATATACGATGTGATAGAAATACTTTAAGTTCAAATAATCAAGAATTAACCACTTCAAAAGTCAAGGAAGTGAATGAGACTGGGGAAATTCATTCTGAACACAATTTAAATCAACTAAAGAAAAATAATAAAAAATATTGTAATAGTACTCTCCTAAATGAACAATGCAATAATAATTTGTGTGACTTAACATTTCAAGAGTCAAATACATTAATTGGTGTTACAGAATCAAATGAAATTCATTCTGCAGTTTTTCAACATTACAAAACTGATGCTGTAAGTAATGATTTTCATAATTCATCAGATGATAAAGATAAACATTTATCAATGAATGATCTTACACATTGTTATGAAAACTCAGATGATTATGTTGCAACAAAAACGAATAATTCTCATTTACAGAGCATTAATTTGCCACTTACAGTTAGTAAAGATATTCAAAATTATCAAATTGCAAGTCCTGCACAAGAATCTCAATCTTTGTTAACAGGAATAAGCAATAGTTACATAAATTCCAATTTTTCTAATGAAAATTCGAATTGTCAATCTCCCTCTCTTGTAAATGGAAAGTCAAATGAAATACAAAGCTGCAATTTTGAGAATTCTTGTGAAATTCTGAATTGTATTAATGGAAATGGAGGAAATATTTCTGACATTAATACCCAATGTGAGAAAAAGGCATTTTTACAGAATTCAAAAAATACTTTATATTCTAGGTTTTCCAATGACTCTGGAATATCGTTTTCAAATTCACAGCAGACTCTTCCAAATTCAACAATTCAATTGATTGATGATAATATAAGTGTGGAAAAGTCTGCTTTTATAAAGAAAGCAAAAAATCAAAATATTTCAAGTTACAAAAATTCTAGTATAGAAAAGAATATTCCTAATGCATTTTCTGAAAATGAAAGTTCAGAGTTGAGTAATAATCCTTCATCTTGTGTAATTGATTGCAAAGTAATCAATAATCATAATATAACTAATGATTCAACATTTCAAAATGTTTCTTCTGTGCAAGTTATAATAAATTTGAACAATGGAAATAACCAACCATTAGAAGGCAAAAATAAAATCATTGCAAATTTTGATTTTCAGTCTAATTCTAAGTCATTTATATCATCATCACCTTGTGATACAAATTGTTTACCTCACATTCCTATTAATGATAATTCTTCATCCAGTAAAAATATGAATGTTCATGAACTTCCATTTGTGGAGAATCTTATTTCAAGTAAAAATTCTTTCAAAAATGTTTATCTTTCTTGTGAAAATAATGAAATTTCAACTGGTGACAGTCATCAAAATAGTTTAAATTCCTTTTATAATGGTAATGCAAACAATAGTCATATTGACAATGTTCCCTCAACATCAAACTTTCTTTCTGATAATGTGATGGAAAGAAATTTATCTAAAGATATTGCTATACAAACTGAAATAGAAACTTTAAAAGATGACAGTTTGAATGACATTAATTTAAGCAATTCACTACCTTTTGAAACTAGCATTTATGAAGAAATAAACATTAATGCTAAATCAAATAATCATCAAAATGTTCAAAATCAGAATAATAATGAACATCCTTCCAATAAAGTAAAACCTTTAAATTCAACGAATCTTACAATTCTAAATAATCAATCAAATTTCTCTCCAGCAATCATAAATTCTAATCCTAGCTCATCCTACCGAACTATCAACATTTATTCAGATATCAGTGAAGATGGCACTTCAGTCAGTACTGTAACTAACATATCAGAAGATGAGTTTAACAACTCTGAGTTATTATCAGAAAATTCAGACACTGAAAATAATTCCCATAATTTTGTAAAAACATCAAAAGAAATAATGAAATTGCCATCATTCGAAATATTTAAACAAAATCTTTTCACTAAATCTTCACCTAAAAAGAGATTAACTTTTGATGACAATAATTACATTAATAGCAGTAAGTATATTATTTTATATTTTCTGTATTTATTATAATGATCTGTGTTATATTTCAATTTCAAGTATTCTACAGAAATTAAAAGTAAAACACAAATTATTTTGAAACATCACATTTAAAAATGAAATATGAATAATCATTCAAAATAACATATGAATAGGCATTAACTTTTATTTTCTTTCATATAACATTATGACTTTTCTCTGGCTAAATGTGTGCTTGTGTTTAAAAAATACAAATTAAGCAAAAAACAAACACATCATATTTAAAATATTCTAAAGCGTAATTAGTAAGTTAAGTAATTTGTTCCCTTAGCATAACAGTGTATTTAGAAAAAATTCAAAATTATCAGTAATTTTATAAATAGGAAGCAATTTATTTAAATTTTTTATCTTAGGATTTAATTTTTTCTATTATTTCTCAGCCTCATCCCTCTAAAATTTTATATTAGTTTTAGTCTTTAATTTAAAAAAAAATTATTTAAATTAAAGACTAAAAGCCAATAGACATTTTTCTATTACATGTTTCTTCCTCTGGCACTACTGGCATGAATGATTGTGATGACCTCTTACTACTGGTCAAGGCCATCACAATCAGTTCATGCCATTTGGTTCTATCTTAGGTAATAGACCTCTAAGCTCCATTGTATATGGTTTTTATTATCACTCTTAATGGCATCAAGCCATCTAACTAAACAGCCAAGCATATCATTTACGAATGCGAGGCTCTTGCCCTCCCTAGATTAACATCTTTAATCATCATCCATACTAGAGAGTTACACCTAGACTCCGTTAAAAGGTTATCGGACTTTAATAAAGTGGGTGACCCGAGCAACTGGAACTAGGAAACATTGGCTTTGTAGTTAATAGTACAAAATACTGATAAAAGCAGAGGTGCCCAATGACATACAAACCCAACTCTAAGAAGAAGAAGAAGAAGCCACCAAACTGGTAGCCATCTTTACTTTCTGACTCCCATAGGTTAATTAAATGTGATATATTTTATTGAATTTCTGTCTTCATTTTGCCAAAAATGACCATGGCATCTAATCCTATAACTTTTTATGACCTTAAATGTCAGAATCTCTAAATGTTTGGTAGTTTTTATGATTAAGCAATATAAAATCTACCAGAGTTCCAAACAGAGTCAAAATTGACTAGAGAAACTAACAAACCATACCAAATCAATCTGATTTATTATTATTTTTTTTTACATTCATAAGATAATTTCAAATAAACTGTTTTGATTCTATATATTATTGATTGTAGATTCATATTTTCAATTATAATGAAATTGCATTTTAATAGTCAACAATTTTTTCAAAGATTTTCGTGTGTCCTATTGAGAAAATAACACACTTACAAATCTTAAATCCAGAAATGTACTTTTTTTATGTAAAAGAATGAAGCTTTTATATAATCCTCAAATCCTTTTAATAACATCTATGGACATTTTAATATGTATTTAATTTTAATGCTATAATTGGCTTATTAAAAATGACATAATTATTACTGTTCAAACAAGTAGGACATGTTTTTAGTTAGGATTTTAGATAAAATACTATTTGTTAAGTTTCCAAAATTTTCTGACTTTCCAATAGGAGAAGTATTTTAAAAATTTTACATTTTAGTAACTTTTGTAATAATGATCTCATTTACTATATTATCAAATAAACAGTTTATAATTTTGTTTGGATTTAAAACTTAAACATACGGTAAAATTTTAGCTTTGAGATAGCTTATTATTTTCCTCAGTTCATATTTCTTTAAGATATACAAAGAACTACTTAATTTAATTAACATTTAGTTCTATTTAATTTTAAATTGGCCAGATAAAATGAAATTTCATCAAATATTCAGAAGAAAAAAATCTAATATTTTCCTGAACAGATTGGCATAACTGCCACGTGAAATGGTTTTAAAAATATTATATTGGATGACAGTAGTTAATTGTTTTGTGTAACAATTTTATAAAGCATCATATTTAAATTGTTTTTCGAATTGTTTATCTACTATTTTTTTATTATAGGTAGAAAAAAATTTTTTTGATGAATAATTAATTTAGCTATGAAGGAGTTAAATTAAGACTAAATTAAAGCTAAATTCATTTCATCGAGTCTAAAAATAATTAGGAAATGTGGAGTTCATAGTTGATTGTGTTTTTTGGTGTTGATAAAATTTGTTCATTTAAGTCTAATATTTATAGATCACTTTGTTAATCAGTTTTATAACATTCTGATTCATTGTTATTTGTTTCCCGCTAAACATTAAGATTTCAGGGCAAATTTTGAATTTAGAGTATAGAAATTTCATACTCATGTAAAATACCCATTTGCCATAAATGTTTGCCAAATTTAAAACTTAATAAATATAAATTATACTAAAAAAATATTTTAATGTTAAAACTTTAGATATTTTTAAAAATTATCCTAAAACTGTGATTCATTTTGTATCCAAGTTATTTTTAATGTGATTTAATAAATAATATGTGAAAAAATGTTGTGTATAATAAATTACTGTTATGATCATATAATTGATAGTATTAAATATTTTTTCATCAATTAAATTGTTTATAGCTTTTCTTTATTCTAATTATATTTCTTAAAATAATTATTTTAACTATTTTTCTCATAGATAAAAAAATTGCCTCTGATAAATGTTCACCAAATTCTGATATTTCTAATTCAAAATGCAAGAAAAATGTTACAGAATGTAAAAGGAAGCCAGTCAAACAAAGACCTCTTTGTTTAGAATCTAAAAGTAATCGTAAGTTTTTTACTTTTATTAGAATTTGATTGCTATAGTAATTTGAGTTCTCTATTATAAATATATGAAATAAAGTAGTTTAAAAAAATAAATGTTTGTATGCGTTTTTGGGAATGATTTTATGTAAAGTAAATAATTTTTTTATTCATTTATAATTAGCTAACAAATTCAAAATCATAAAAGAAGAAAATGTGTGAGAAGTATATTTATAATGTATTTCTTAAAATAATCAAAATGTTTTTAATATTATAAATTTTATTTATTACAATTTTAGCAATATTTTACCTTATATTATTAAAATAAATTAGTTTAAAATGTATAATATATAATAAATGGCATTTTTAAATGATCCTATTTGAAACTAAGCAAATCATTCTATAGGACTGAAATTGTTCTTTTATTATTTATTTATCAGAATTGATAAAATTAAGCATTAGAGTACTTAGGCAAATAATTGCTCTTTTGTACACTGTGCTACTCAATATGATTCCTTAATTTATGGTGCTTAATTTTCATCACAATCAATTCTGGCAGCACTTAATGAATGAAATTGAATAGATTGAAAGCAAAATATATAGCACTTGAATTTTTTTAAATTAAGCAAATATCACGTTTCTTTTGTATATTCACTGTTGCAAGATTAGTCCAATTTCAAATTAAAATAAAAGGGGAATATTCACAAATGCAATAAAACATGAGTAAAGATTTACAAAAGTTGAATGACTCATTAATAATACATTGCTTATTAATTAATTTTTCAGACATATTTCAAACGAATAGAAATGATTTGAAAATATATTTGATATGTAAGCAAATTTTTGCAATTCTTTTGTTCCTTACCTATTCTCTTTAAATTTTTGTAATTCTTTTATTTTTTACCCATTCTCTCCAGTACCTCTTTGTTATAAATTTCATTTGTGTCAGAACTGATTTAATTTTGCATTATCTGGAAGAGCAGCAAAAATTTGGATTGATTTTATTTCCAAAAGAATCAACTTGTAAAAACTTAAGTAACTTTTTTTTCAAAATTGTCATGTAATATTAAATTAATCTAAATAATCCTAAATGTAATTATTTTAATGTAACAAAATAAAAGGTCATAATACAAATTAAAAACTTAAAATTTTTCATATAAAAATCATTTTTAGTTAAAACGTATTGAACGAGTTATAAACTGTTAAAAATAAATAAAAATTAATTAGATTTGTTTGTTAATCTCTGAAAATATATATTTAAATAAGGTTTGCACAACTCCTGGAAACCCCTTAAATTCCAAAAAACTTTTTAAAGGCTCTTGAAACTCCTGGAATTTTGACTTGACTTTTTGAAAATCAGGAATTACTCCTGAAATTTTTTCTTACCTTGATGCATTTATTTTTTTCTAAAAAATCTTATAATTTTTAATTTTTTTTTTGTTTTAATATTTTAAAATTTTCAATAAAATTGTTGGAAAACTAAAATTGTAATTAGTTTTTAATATTTAATATATATTATTATTAAATTTTTATATTCTTAACTGTTGACTTCTATTAACGGTTTTAAGATCTAGTTCAGCTACAATAATTTCATGATCATTCGGTTTAGTAGTATTTAGATTTATGACAAGCGTCTAGCCCCTCAGATACTAGTTTCATCCCATTCCTCCTTGGTCATCTGCGCAGCTTGACGCGCAGCGTGTTTATGTCGAGGAATTTGGCATGCAGAAAGGGATCAACTGTTACTTGTTTCTGTTTTTTTCGGTAATACTTCTACTACTTGGACGTAGTACAGGTTTCGTTGTATCATTGCATTGGAAAATTGCATATTATACATCTGTGTTTTAGTAAATTATTAACTAAGTGGAAAATTTTAAATCATTAATAAATATACATTTATGAGATATTCAACTGTAATTGATAACTTATATTGATCAATAAGAGATTTCTTATATTTTTCTACCTATTATTGATATGATTCCAATTGAATGTATTAGTTATTATATAATAGTGATTTTTGAAATAAATTATAAAAGACTGATTTGGCGAGTCTCTTTTTTAAAGCTATTTGAATAGCAAACTTTTTGCTGTGCATTTCATCGAATGATCCATTTATTACAATTACATAAAAAGGAATAGTTTGGTATTCTAATTAATGTATGCTTCATAACTGTTAGAAAAATGTTAAAATTTATATCTAATATAAAAAAGAAAATTCAAGATTTTTTTCATCAAAAACATAATTTTTTTATTTAATAAAAAGAAAAATTATAAACTCATTTCCATATTTAAATGGTGGGAGTAAATTTAAAACTAATATTTAACTTTATTACAACAGTATCCTTTTAAAATAACAGAATTGAACACAAAATTTCCTATTTGCCAAGCTAAATGATTAAAAAATATAAGCAAAATACTGCATTTAGTTACTAATTATGTAACTTTTAGATGCAAATGCGTCTAATATTTATTTAAAAATATATATTTGGTTCCATTTGTACTCCATGTACAGCAATTTTAATACTGGGAATGTAATACAGAACTAATTATAAATTAAAGAAATGAATAAAAAGGTAAATTTAATGTCAAACTCTTTATTATTTAACTTAAAGCAATTCGATGGAAAATTAATTTCATTCTTACATTTTATTTCATTCTATGATTTTTTTTTCTCATTAAATTATCAATATTTTCAAAAGACTATTTTAACTAAGATACTCCTTTTGTTATTTAGGTAAAGTCTATAAATAATTTATTTGAATAGAAATGATTTAACTAATATTATAAGTGTACATTTTATACCTCAATCAAAACACTTTGAGTAAAATTAACATTTTATCATTTTGTCTCTCAATAGTTATTATGGTGGAAATAAGGAATATTTGTCCTTGACAGGAAAGGATGTTTTTGTTTAGTAAGATTGATCAGCTGATAAAGATATAAATTTTTTGTGTCAGCATTTGTTATTCATGCAATTTAAAGTCATTTGTCTGAATAACACTAATTTGCCAATCAACGAGCAAATTAGTATCATTTGGCCAATATCCAGGGAAATGATATTTGTAGTACAAATATCATACATATGAGTAACTTGACTTGAAAGCTCCTAGTTCAGACAATTTTAGTTTTCAGTGAAAAGTTTTTTTTAAAGGTACAATTTTTTTCTAACCTTTATCATAATAAAGCTGATAAAATTTCATTGAACAAAATATATTCTTTTATTGTTGCAAATTTTTACAGAAAAAAAATTTGTGCAGGCATCTTGGGAAATTTCATTTTGAGGAAATGTGATGAGAAGTATTTTTTAAGCTTTGTGGAGTGTGCAAAATAAATTTTTTTTTCAAGAAATAATTCAGATGATTACATGAAAGATTATTACATGACATAAACTTTCAGTGTGAAACAAGAGCATAGGAGGTTGTCATGGTGGCGCATTAATTGCCTGACGAACAGTTTTTCAAGGTGGCAACACCTAGAGTACATCTAGGTCTAATTAATATGAATCTGACAGATATTTAAACATCCTTTCTCTGTACTTTTATTCATGTTCATTGAATATTCCAATAGATGTGGAAAATTCACAGTGCAAGAATTGTCTCCAAATGGATTCCAGTATTACTCTTCTAATTTCAGGCACTTCTTTTGTCATTCAGAAAATATATCTACTACCTCAAATTCTTATCCATTGTCTTGCATGCTTCATTACATAAGACTCTGCCAAGTTATTCTTCTACTTTCAGTTTGTCTAATATATGCCACCTCTGCCTAAAAGCATTTTGTACTAGGTACATCAAACCAATTAATCCTAATTCCAATTTTTGGGGTCACATTGACCCAAATTTTTTCCAATTTGACAAACCCTCAATGAAGCTGTGGTGTAACTCTTTAGAATGCTGTTAGACTGTGTAAAATAGTAAATTGAAGAGGGGCAATGACATCACTCATATATAATATGGTGTGCAGATTCCATATCCTTGTTGCATTTCCTACATTTTGGTTCTTATTGAAAGAGTCCCATTTCATGAAGGTGTTTTCTGAAATAATAGAGTAATATAGTGATGAAGCCCTCAATACTGATTTAAAACTTAATTCTGTATGTAGTCATTCTGGCAGTGCTACAAATGAAGATGTCCTAAGGAATCAGGTCTGAAAAAGTCTTCAGTGCTCTGGTAGGTGCAGTGGACATTGCAACTGTGATACACAAGCAGGCTTCGCATTCCTTGCAGACTTTTCCTAACTTGTCATTCAGTTTTTTGTTCCACTTTGCCCCACCAAACCACAGAAGCATATGCAATGATAGGGCTGACAGTAGCTGTGTACATCCAAAACATGCCAAGATATTAGATCTACTTTCAGTTATTAGTCAAGTGTGCACCAGCATACTTTGAACCAAACCTAGAGTTGGAACTGGCAGCTTTTATCTAATTGGGGGGGAGGAACCAATTACCTAAAAGCTGCCAGGCAGAAATCTTCATAATTTAAAAGACAGGATCAAGCAAGACCTCACAATTCTTGACCTGCTACCTTTATAGGTATCATTACACTTGGAGGATATTATGACCACATGCCCCATGCTATGAACATGACAGATCCTTGGTTAAAACAGAAGAACCTACTATATTCAAATAATGTGAACAACACCCTAATCAATAAGGCACCGTTGCTTCTGGCAAACCAGCTGTGTCAAACGAGCATGGAACGCCAATTTGAGGTATAAAATCTAAGATGGAGAGCTTTAAGGCATATCAAAATAATTAATCACCATACAAAACAATCGGATGTTCATCCAATTTTGTTTTCCAAAATTACTTCTAGAAAAAACTTTCAACAATTATGGAAATTAAATCTTTTAAAAAATACTTTGAAAACTTTCATATGAACATATCTGAACTATGAAGATACAGGAGACAAAGTAATGAAAAGATTAGATAAATCCCAAATGAAGGTTTTATATGTGTTTTACAAAAAGTGGTTAGTGGGTATAACAAAAGAATTTACATATTAATTTTACATTCTTTACAAAGAGCGAATTCCATGTCCCTTGTGTTGTATTGTTAATCTGAAATAATTATTTATCAGCAAATATTGCTAATGAAATTGTATGTAGCAGTATCTGAAATATTATTTCCAATTAAAGGTAAATGTCCCAAAATACTTTTTTTGGGATGTAAAAATTATACAGTTTCATTAATAATATTTTATCAAGCATAGTTACTGACTGCATTGCACAGTTAATAAAGTCATGAATTGGGGTCCTAATGAAGTACTGAATTCTTTCTATGTTTTATATATCAAATCCATAGCATATTTAAACTTATGAATTATTTTTATTGAAATTCCAATGAAAAAAATGTCTCACTTCCCATTGAATATTTTTAACAACTAAAACAACCCACTTTATAGTGAATTATTCTATTCGATATTTTTAATTTATAAAACACAGTGCATATTTGAAAATGATATAGACCTTTATATAAAAAATATGCTCTTTAGAAAATCACTGCTATATTTTTAAAACTAGTTAGTAATATTTTTCATAAATTTTTTTTAGATTTGTTAGAAGTATGTTTTATAATTCATTATAAGATAGTACAGATATAAATCTAAAATTTATGAATCAGTTCTTGTTAACATTTTTACTGTAATAACAATAAACAAAAATGATTCCACTTTATTACAAGAAGTAAATTTAATGTCTTTTGTGTGTAATCTAAAATATTTTTTCATCAACAAATAAGGATACTGTTATGCATTAAGACATTAGAAAAATATTATTTCTAATGTCTAAAAGTTTAGGGCAAATGTCTCCAAATATTTTTTTAGAATGTACATTTATACAGTTCCATTGATAGCATTATAATAAATATAGTTTCTGGTTGCACTGTTCAACTGATAAAGTTATGAATTGGGGATCCTAATGAAATATCAAATTATTTCTTCTTTCTATGTGCCATTTATATATCAAATTCATATACATATTTAAACTTATGAATTATTTTTATTGAAATTTCAATGCAAGAAATATTTCAGTGTTCCCACTGAACACTTTTAATGACAAAAATAATCCACTTTACCATGAATTATCTAATTTAATATTTATAAAACAGTGTATATTTAAAAATATTATTTCATATGTAAAAATGTGGGTCTTTATAAGATCACACAGGAATGTTGTTTATAAATAAAGTTAGTAGATCTAATACATTTCATGATTTTTCTAGATTTGTAAGAATTTAAACTTTTAATTTATCAAATCACAGTAGATATGGATTTAAAAATAACTGTATAAATGAATTCATGTAAACATTTTAAATAAAAACAAGCAAAATGCTTTCAAATATGTCTAATATAAAAGTTAAAAGCTTGTTTGAAGTCTCAGATGTTGTGAAATTTTGATGCAAAAGAATACTCAGCTTTGGCATAAAAATTTGCATTGACTGTGCAAATTATGTTTAAAAGAAACAATTTTCTTTTGGATGTTATTTGTTTTATGTTTTCACTGTATATAATGTAGAATTTAAGATTGTCTTTAAAAAATTCTCATATTCTTGTTTTTCATATTTTTTGTAAATTTTTAAAACATAAGCCCATAAGAAATAGTAATCATCTGAAATACAGATTCAAGTCACTTTAGAATATTCATTTAAAAGTGTGATCTTAAAATATAAAGGAAAGGAATAACTGTAAAAATGTATACAAAAAAGGGATTTTTATCACTAGTCTCTTACTTTTAATGATAAAATGAGTCTCAGAAGTTTCAAGTAAAAAGATGTATTTTTTCATTTGATAAAAATTTTTAAATACTGGAAAATGCTTTTACTAATTAATTAAAATAAGTTATTTTTACTAAAAGTCACTTTTACTCTTAATTTATTGAGCTCTTTTAAATATATTATTTTATACTCTCATACTTGTTTATATTAAATGTCTTATTAAGAATTTTTAACTTGATAAGATGAATAACTAATAGTGAATAAGATTAACTATGTTTTCATACATTAAAATTATTGCATTAAGATTATTCATTGGGACTGTGGGTGGAATTTTTATGATCTATTATAATGTTTAAAATTGTATTGTCTTCATTCTGTAAAGTTGTGGAAGTTTTGGTTAGTTTTCTTTTTTGCATTTGAGTATCTTTGGGGTGTTACATTTTTATTAGACAGAATATCTATTAATTGTTGGAAAATGTATTTTTGATGCACTTAGCATATCGGCAGCTTCTAGTTGTGATGGTGTTGATTTTAAAATTCTATTTAACACATCACACTGTCTGATTTTACTGAATCAATTAATTCTAAAAACTTTTGTTTTATTTCATTTTTTCTGTGTTCAACTGAGAGGATCTGTGATTCTTTTGGGTTACTTTATTTAAAATAAATTCATTTTCATCATCATTTATAATTAGAGGAGATTCATTATATACTGTAGCAGTTTCATTAGTATTTTTAATATGCTGATGTTAATAATGTATATGTTTGCACATATTCCATCTAATTGAAGAATCAATGCAGCTACATATATATTTGTGAATGCATATATTACATTCTGTGCATTGTATGAGACAAGTACAAGTGTTATTATTTTCATTTATGTTGTATATTTCTGTATTACGTGTTGATAAAACAGACCACCCATTCTCCTTCATTTGTAAAGATTCACTTGTTTTATGTCTGATTCTTAAATCTCGAATCTTACTGGTCAATTTACCTTTATTTGCTGTAATTAAACCATCTAAATCATTTTATCTTGTACGAATCTCATAATACCATGAATAGCTTTGTCTAATCTTTTTACATTTTCCCCATGAAGGTAAAAATATTTTAGTGTTCGGTGCATTCATTCTATGTGCATGTTTGTATTAATGCCACTGTGAAGTCTATAACAGTACGCCCAGCTAGAATATTTTGTAAATAATATGCTTCAAAATAATTTGAAAATTTTATGGTGTCAGGGTCTTTCTTTAAGTATTTTTATTGCTGCCTCTGTTAGTGTATGGAATGTATTTCTGTCCCGATCTTCTAAGCGTGATCTAATTATTTGATACGTTTTTGCCTGTTTTTCAGCGCCATTGATTTTTTTAAAATTCTTTCTCTAGGCTCTGTCAATATGCCATGCACAAGAATGGCGTTTCATTAAAGAAAGATTCTGCCATATCAGACATAAAAACTTGTGGTCGTATTTGCCCAACTTTTTCTTTAATACACGAGAAAAAAATTGATAACACTTGCTGATCACATCGGTTAGAAATTAAAAAAGCACATGGGAATCCTTTGTGCAAATCATCAATTGTTAATAAGGTTATAAGTTCAAATCCATATCCATTTACCCCATGTGTACCATCAATACATATGCAGTCGGAAATAAATTTCTTCAGTATCTCTCCTTGTGCTTCTGCCATAAGAATCAAAACAAAATCATTTTCTTTTAGCAATGAATATTGTGTACAAGTGTCTCCCTGGGTTTTATAAAATAAAATGCATGGGTTTTCCGAATTTTGCATTTCACGTACCTACATTTCTACACTGACCCCATCATTTTCATGCTTCACAGAATCAGAAAATAAATTGAAAGACTTTTCAATATTATGTAGATCTTTTTTTGTTAGTAAATGAACCCTCTCATTCGTCTTCTTAGATTTGGGTTTGTATGTCATTGGGCACCTCTGCTTTTATCAGTATTTTGTACTATTAACTCCAAACCCAATGTTTCCTAGTTCCAGTTGCTCGGGTCACCCACTCTATTAATAAAGTCCGATAACCCTTTAATGGAGTCTAGGTGTAACTCTCTAGTATGGATGATGCCTAAAGAAGTTAATCTAGGGAGGGCAAGAGCCTCGCATTCGTAAATGATATGCTTGGCCGTTTCCTCTTGCGTATGACATTTCCTGCAGATAAGGTCTTGCTGAAACAGTCCCATTTTATGGAGGTGTTTTCTGAAATAGTAGTGCCCAGTTATGAAGCCTACGATTAAATGTATCTTCTGCCTAGAGCATCTTAGAATTTCAGAGGCAATCCTTGCTGATGATCCACAGATCATACTTTTAGCGTGGGTTTGACCAGGAGAGTTAAGCCAAGCTTCATACATCTTCCGTTTTTACCATCTAAGAACATTGGTTTTTGTGGTCTTCAAATTGATCCCACAAAAAGGTTCTGCACCAATGGGAGCAAAAGACGATTTTTGTTTAGCAAGTTCATCAGCCCTTTCATTACCTTCGATACCTTTCTGGCCTGGTACCCATACAAGGATCACCTTGTTTCTAGTTGCCAGTTCTGTAAGAAGGTTTCTACACTCCAAAATCATTTTAGATTTGATTTTGAAAGAACTGAGCGCTTTTAAAGCGGCTTGACTTTTACTAAAAATGAGAATCCGCTTACCGTGGTAGCCCTTCCTCATATTTAGTCGCAGACAGTGGATAATGGCCAAAACTTCTGCCTGGAAGACCGTAGCGTATCGCCCAAGGCTTACAGACAGGCTGATTCTTGGTGACACACCACATACTCCCAGTCCTGAGAGGCTGTTCTTCTGTGATCCATCTGTGTATCAGATTAGATCCTGTTTTAGTTTCAAACATGTTGTTATCCCATTCGTCTCTAGTTGGAAAAACTATTTCAAATGTCCTTTCAAACATGTATGACCTTTCTAGGAGGCTTTGGCTAGACGCTTGTGATTTAAATGAAGTGAAGAAAAGAATTCCCAAACAAAATCAATATGTTGCGCAATTAAGACTGCCGATTTTAATTGATTATTTTTCTATTTGCTGCTGTTTTCCTTATATTGTATAAAATTCTTTGAATGTTAATATTTAAATATAAAATTTTTGAGTTAAAACATACTTTCCACATCTCCCTTGATGAAAATTGCGTATAATTTAATTGAAGCAGGATAAATTTGTTTATTAATGAAATAAAGACTGAAATAACTTTACAATACTTTAAATACTTAATATAGTATTCTAGGAATTCTATGCCTGCAGAACATAATTAATATAAAATTCTTACCTTCATTTTTCGTCCAGCGCTCTACATGCACAGCAAAATCCAAATTGAATATAAAAGACAGGATTGAAATTCCGGCACTATATCCACAGCGAAATACAAAACGGATATGAAAGACAGTATTTAAACTCAGGCACTATATCCACAATGAAATAAAAAATGTGAATATAAAAGACAGGATTTAAATTACCGCTCTTTACATCCGATAAAAAAAAATTTTTCGGAATGTGCGACGGCGAGACATTCTGACACTGTATTTGGTGACACATTTGACTAATAATCGTTTTTGGTAATGTTTTGGCGAGGAAAAAAATCACCAAATTTTTCCAGATTTGGCAACTTTTCGCACTTTGCGAGTTGAGATTGTAATACTCAGTTTAGCCAAATTATTTAATGTGTCTGGTGGAAAGTATCTTTTCAATACCAGTGGACTCTGGAAAAGCCTTACAAAGATTGGCTTTTGCGTGGTTCAGAAAAAACACGTGCCCATTATCTATTTTGCAAATATGGGTGAATCGGCAATTAAATCCCATATGAAAGAGAAAAAGCATTTATATTTATTAGAACAAGCTATATGTGCTAAAAAAAATCTCCTCATTTATAAAAAATTTTTCACTTCTGCTGATCTTGTTAAAGAATGTGAACCCAAAGCATGCTCTGAAATTTTAGATTCATTTCACGAACGAAGAATTCATTTCACAAATTCAAACGAAGTTATAAAAGCTGAAATTTTATGGACCTTTAAAGTTTTAAACAGTTGATTCAGCTACAGTTCTTGTAACAATATTAAGTTGCCTCTTTCAAGCAATGTTTCCAGACAGTGCTATTGCAAAGCAATTCAGTTATGCTAAAAAAAAGTGTGCTTATTTAACAGTTTTTGGAATTGCACTTTATTTTTCCAACTTATTGAAAGAAGCAGTTAAGAATGTTTCTAATTATGTGCTTCTGTTTGATGAAAGCTTAAAGAATTATCTGCAGACAAAACAATTGGACTGCCATGTAAGATTTTGGGATAATGATACAGTTAAAACACGATATTATTTATCTGATTTTTTAGGTCGTTCAACTGGAGATATTTTGTTTGAAGAAGTGAATGAGAAGTGCTTAGAATTAGGAACAAGTCGATTACTCCAGATGTTAATGGAGGGCCCAAATGTGAGCTGGTCTGTTTTGACAAAAATGGCTGATTTTTTAAATAATGAACATCATTCAAATATTGTAATATCAGAAACTGCAGCCTACTTATTCTACACAACACTTACAGCCATTTATGTTCCTCATTTCCAGAAGTTGAGGTAACAGCAAGTGCAGTTTACAGACTATTTAAGGACGCACCTGCTCATAGGGATGACTTTTATAGCCTTCACCCAGGCGTATAATTTTCTTTTAAGTTTTGCAAACATCGCTTGTTAGAAAATATAAGTGTTTTCAACAGATTGCTTAAAATGTTATTGTATCTTAAAACATTTATGTCATTTGTTCAAAACAAAAAATTTCCTAATCCTGGTACCAAAAATTTTGATATTGTGCAGAAATGTACAAAAGATGTAGTTTTTCTGCTAAATGCAATTTTTTTATATTTATTGCTCAGAAAGTAGAACCTTTTCTGACACTTTATCAAACTGATAAACCTATGTTGCCATTTATTGTTGGAGATTTTCATGCATTGTCGAAAAGTTTGATGCAAAAGTTTTAAAAAGAATCTTTGCTATCTGAATGTAATGGAAATGTCTAAAAACTGTAAAATTACTCATTATTTTATACAATGTATGATCCAGTATTATATGGAATGTTGATTATTTAAATAAAAATTTTTCTTTTATAGCTGTAAATTCATAGAATGCTTTTGAAATAATCATCAATAATTTTAACTCAAATAAAAAATAGTCTCAATAATGTTTGTAATTATTTATTTTCCTTATTTACAGAAATGATTGAAAAATATTGCATGTACATAATTATATGCATGTTTAGTTAAGGACAATTTTTAATATAAAATAAAATATTATTTAACGTGAATGTCGATACCTCCTGGAAATTTTTGATTTGACTCCTGGGATTTGATTCTTGGAAATCTGTATGAACCCTGTTTAAAGTGCTGTGTATGTAATGTAAAATGAATAAAACTAAAATTGATTTCTTAGCAGTAACTCCTATTTATAAAAATTTAGATTTTTTGCATTTTTAGTATTAAGGACCTGTATATGCATTATGAAATCTTCATTCAATAGAAACAAATCCATTTAAAAATTTTAAAGATTGTGTTTATTTTTGTTTTTCAATTCATCATCTTCTAGTTCTTAAGAGATTCTGTTACTTTTTTTTTTTTTTTTTGGAAATCTTTTATATTATTTTTGGAATAATTATATAATAATCATAATCTTGAACTTATGATATTTTAAAGATATATCAAACATCAGGGTAAAAACATTGAGCCAATTTTTAAATAGAGGCTTCTTGGTCTCCATCAATATTTATCTTTCTTTTCAATGAAATAAGAAATTAAATAAAAGATTTTTCTAATGATAATATCTTGTTTTAGAGTATTGTTTAAGACCAAGGAAATCATTGAAAAAGCCTAGAATATTTGATGACTTTTTCTACCAAAAATTATAATAGTAAGTTTATTTTATATGTTGGATTTATTTAGTATTTACAATTTTCTATTATAAATATCTTTGAAATCAGACATTCAACACTGTAAGGAATAGTCTTGAGCGATCCAGAAGACCAATATCCTATTGATTGCTCACATCTATGAAAACTTAAGTACACAAAAAATTAATAGAAAAGAGTCATGATATATATAATAAACTTAAAAAATCATAACCATATGTAATATTTCAATAAAAATTACTGTGAAGAATTTTAATTCTTTAAATAAAACAATTGTAGCTATAAAGACTAATTTATGCTATTGAAATATTTATTAATTTTAAATCAAATAAATTCTTAGTTTTTATGTACACTCATGTCCATAAATTAAGGATAATTCACAATCATGCAGAAATTAAATTCTAAAATAAAAATTTCATGTGGAATTATCACACACATCTTGAAGAATAATATGCAACTTAAAAGAAACCACCAGGTGGCGCCGATAGTATGTCACAATGACGAGAGTGTAAGAGAGGGGTATATAAGGAATGGTTGTAACGAAGTAAAATTAATCACAAGCACTTTAAAAGCCTTTCAGTGCAATAAGTGCATTATTATGGCACTAAGGAAGCATTTGGATGATGTTTTACGTGATAGAATTTTCAGCCATCTGAAATGTGAATGTACCTAGCTGGAAGTATCTGAGGAACTTGGAATCGCCCAGAGTGTTATCTCCAGGCTTTGGCAACAGTTCCAAGATGATGGTAATGCGAGTAGACGTTACAACACAGGTCACTTCCCTCCGAGTTACAACGAAAAATGAGGCCTGGTATTTAGCAGTTACAGCCAAAAGAAACAAACAAAGCATGGCATCAGACCTGTCTCGTCAGCTCTCTTCAGCTACAGGTACAACAGTTTCAAGGCAGACCGTGTACAGACACTTAGAGCACATTAGTCTATATGCTCGTAGGCCTGTCAGATGTGTTCCACTTACCGCAACTCACTGTCGCCTGATGTTAGCCTGGAGTAGAGAGCCATGCATTGTGGACAAAGCATTAGTGGCCTTGTGTAATGTTTTCCGACAAGTCTAGGTTTAGCTTTCATTCTGATTTTCGCTGTATTTTCATATGAAGAGGGCCAGGTACCCGTTACCACCAAGAGAACACCATTACGGTGGTGCAGGATTGCTCGTTTGGAGAGAAATTATTCTGGAATCCATAACACCTGCATTTTCAGAATGTAACAATGACAGGCCAGATCTATCGGAATGTCATTCTGGAACATCATGTATATTTGTTTTATGGCACCATGGGTGCAGAATTTCTGTTTATGAATGACCATGCCCGTCCTCACCGTGCAAACATTGTAGACAAATGTCTTCAATCGGAGGATATCACCTGTATGGACTGGCCAGCATACTCACCTGGCTTGAATCCAATAGAGCATGTATGGGTCATGCTTGGCCGACGAATTGCAGTTTGTCAACACCCTCCCACATGTTTACCGAAACTTCGGACAGCATTGCTTCATGAGTTGTGTAATATTTCCCAATATCAGATCGATAATTTGATACTCAGCATGTCTAGGCGTTGTATGGCCTGTATTGCATTGTCTGGGGGCATACTGTGTATTAACCATCATATCAACCATGTTATATTGGTTTTTGTAAATAGGTTCTTTTTTTAAATTTACTCCAGGGAGTAAAAATCGCAATTTTTATAAATGATGTCAAAAATAAAGCATCTTTTTTTCGCTTTACCTTTTGTTTAATAAATAGACTTTACAAATAAGTCACATTTATTTTGCTTCTTTCTCTTTCTTTGCCTGAACTTGCATTATTCTTAATTTATGGACACAAGTATATATACACATACTTTCTTTACTATCTACATTCTAAAATATATTTAAAGAATATTATGTATAATCAGGTATAAAATAAAAAATAATATAGTAATATTTATTTAACATTTGAATCTGGCACCTCTGGGAAAAATTTTATTTGGCTTCTGAAAACTCTTTGGAACGCCTGGAATTTACTTTTTACGAATCTGTATGAATCCTACATCAACCAGAATGTTATACTGTTCTTTAAACAGTTTTACTTTACTGTGCTAACTATCAACATATTAAATTAAAAAAATCCATGCATTTTATTCTCAACTATTATTTCTAGTAGTTTTGGGATACTTTTGACTTAATATTAATCATTTAAAATATGTGTTGTGATTTAAAAGTTTTATTTATTGTGCAACTAGTCAATAATATTTAATGTAAATAGTGCTGTAAGTTTAAGCAAAAACAATTATGTGTAAGAAGGAAGCTACTAAATAAACTGTCTACTAGGTTTCTTGTATCCATTTCATTAAATGCCTATGTTTCAATAAAAATTATTTGGTATTCTATTATAACTGTCACCACATAAATTATGAGATTACAAGTTGGAATAATTTGTGTGCTCTGGTGTACTACCTTGTACCTAGCCCTAAGTAGAGGGCTTTACCATTTGGAAGTTTTCAAATAGGAGTCTTTGTAACTCAAAAACAGAGACCAATTAGAACACACCCCAATCTGCCACCCACAGGGGTATCATTTTACTTTAGATGCCATTAAGATCACTACCTATTCAATGTACCCCAGCTGCGTCTATTGAACATGATGTATGTTAGTTTAAAGAGATTTGAATTCACTACCATCCGATAATAACGGCGCCCAATAAAGCAGGCCCCTCAAAAGTTTAATATAGGAGAAAATGTTTGGGTTATATTTAAAAGGACAATATGAAACATTACTTATTAAACAAGATTCATTTAAGTTATTAAAGAAATGCTATAGGTATGATGAAAATAATAGTTTATAAATTTACAGGAATTAATAATTGTTTTGTAAGAGGATTTATAAAAGACAAACATTTATGGATAAGTTAATTTTTATAGAAAAGGCATTAAATGATATCCAGTTTCATTCAGATTACTGATTTCTGCTTTTTATATACATTTATTAAATCAAATAATTTGAATTTTTCCAGTATTTTGGGAAAACCACCTTGTGATTATATGTGGTACTGTAAAATCTCAAATATTTACTTTAGAGTTGACAAACTGGCTATAGAATAGTTAGTACTGTGGTTTAGTCTCAACAATTCATACTTCGATTCCCATAATCTTGGGTATTTGTAGTGATTCATAATCCATTTTAAACTGGTCCTAGTTTAATTAGCTTTCATGTGTAAAAAGTGCCCACTGAGAAACATCAAATTTCAGATATGTGCCATAAATGAATAGTACTTGAAATACACTTTGTCATTTTTTATAAACTCACAAAATCCCCTCTAATCTAATCAAGATTTTAATATTATGCTTATATCAAGAAAATTTGCAATTCAAATGATCAAAAATGTTGAATCAGAAATATAGCAATTTCGATTTTATGTGTTTTTTAATTTTATATAATTTAAATGATCTTACTTTTAAATTTTATGTATGCATTAAAATATACAGAGCCCTATTTAAAAATTTTGAGAAATGCTGTTCAACACAAAATTACATTGCTTCTCAGTTAAAGTAGCACTTTTTAAATAAATTTGGTCATTTTGATTTATTTTGTAACTCGTAGATATTAAAGCTTCAATATTGAGATTAGATTTAATCTGTTTGGGTTCAATCATTGCTTAATTAATCTAAATTAGTTATTGGGGAAATCGGTATGGTTTTCTCATTGTTTATTTAATTTGATAGTCTTTTTAATGTTAGCTTTTTTGTCAGAAATAATCTCTTACTTAATAAAAATAGCATTTAAAAATACAATTTTATGTCAGTGTTCCTTGCAATAGAATACATTAGTTTTTAATATTTCTATTAAACATTTGAATTAAGCTGCTTTTTTATTTTCAGATATTTACTCTGTGTTTTCCTTGTAAGTTGTGGAGATGATGCAATAAAAACATTACCATTTTTAAATGTCTACAAAAATAATTGAATATATTTTTATGTTTGCTTGATTATTTAAACTGTTATGATATATGAATAAATTTATTTAATAAAATTTGGTAGCAGAATATTTACTGAACATTTAATCCAAACATATTTTACAATTAAAATATATATATATTTTAATAAATGCAAGATTCAGTTAACTTTTATTGTAAAATAATTTCAATAAAAAGTGTAACTTTATAATTAATTGAATACATGTTTTTTTTATTGGAAGTAATAAAATCGGCCACATATCATAGTCAAATTCCAAAATCAATATAACTATTATTTAAAACCAACCACTTTTTAAAAGTACATATTAAATTAAAATAAATCACAAATTCATTCTTTATTGTGTCATAAGAAGCAATTAAAAATATTTGCAAATTCAGAAAACTGGTAAATATTTCTATTCATAAAGTAAAACCAACATATTCCCAAAATTTCACTTAAAAATTTTTAACTATACATAATTTATTATCTTTCAACTGAATTTTAATTAAAAAATTTCAACATATAAATACTAAATCTGAGACTGCAGATTCTAATAAAGCCTTCAAAACCTTACTAAATTGCAAGATATTGAAAATCATTAGATGTATTTTAAAAAAACTGATAACTATAATTTAAAAAATGATAACAGTAATATATTGCGAATTAGTTTTTACAAAATTGGAATTTTATTTGGAAACTATCTTGACTTTAATTTGTGCTGTGTTCAAAATAAAAATATATCATTTATTTAATTTTTCTAGAATCATCTTCAGAATGAATTTATGTTGATGACTTGGACATTATACAATTGTTAAACTATTGTTAAGCTACTTTTATGAGTAAAATTAAATTTCAATTACACATTTTCAGACTTCACAACTCTGACTTTTAATTTTACTTTTGGTTATATTTAAATGCATATTTTCCATGAGATAATATCAATTTAAATATTGCCTATTCTATCTAATTATGATGAGTATAAGAAAGTCAATCTAATTTATACAAATTAAGATTCTCCCAATTGTTATCTAGAGCAAATCATGTTTTGGAGTAGAAAGTTTATACCTTTAATAAAATCGAATGTTTTACATCACCTAATGAGTGTCAGGGTATTTTTTTTTTCTAATTTATAAATTTTTGTTTTTAACAAGTTCTTTATTCAAACACAGAAAATCAATTCCTTCTCATTCTGTTTTTTACAAAAATTATATTCAATCTCAGGAGAGCAAATATATATACACAAATGTGACCAGAAGAGTAAATGTCTAAAATATATTTGGCAGATCTAAAATTAATGAATGCTGGCATAATATATCACAGAATGACATTAAGGATCTGTGTCACTCATTACCAAGACATAAAACCATGTCACTCTATAGGGTGTTTTCACTAACTATTGATTTGAGTGTCAATGTGCAAATGTTTTTATGATAAGTTCTATGGCCCTAAAAGTTTATTTTTCTACACATACATGAACATACTTTCAATTCATGATTAGTATATATATATATATATATTTAATTTCAAGCAAAATAATCGCTTAATTAGTAAAATCAGAAAAGTTTGGATTTAAATAAGAAATTGATACATGAAAATCCTTTTAATAAATAAGAGAAATTATTGAATTTATTAATACAAGCAGAACTATGGAAAGAAAATTCTAATAATAATTTTTTTTTAAACAATTTCAAACATACATGCTGGAAAAATTATTTATAATTTTAAATAGTGCTATTTAAATATTCTTATCAACACATGTTACATTAACAATATAAGTTTTTAATTCTGCATATAATATAAATTTGTTTTGCATATTATATAATACAAGCATAATTTACATATTTACACAAAGATGAACATAAATAATATATATGCATTATAACATTCACAAACATTAACTACTTGAACAACAAATATAAAAACTGCTTCTCAGCCATTATTTAAAAATACTTTCACTTGCTTTCCTAGATCATTCATAAAAAATTACTTCATAAAAAACATTCAAGAAAATAGTCTATGGAATTCACATTTGAGGTAAGTTTGACAATGAATATTTTTTCCATACTAATTATATCAACATACTCTGTTTGAGATATGTGATAAGATCTAAAAGAATTAATACTTAATTTAAAATTCCAAGGAAACAGTTTCATGTGGAATAACTGAAAATACATTAACAGTAAATAACCAATTTTATGAACTAAGATTATGTATGAGTATTTCAATATTATATATTTATAAAAAAGAACGCTTAATAAAGAAACTAATATAAATCTAAAAGTAGAACAATTTTAAAATGCATATTAAAAAGAATTATAAAATTTAGGTGCATTTATCAACCAGAATTTCATACATTTTGTCAGTCATTTCCATCATCTTTCACAGAATCTTAATATTAATTATAATTTTTTCTTACAACATAAATGCCAAATGTTAAAAACTTTTGTTTTAGCATTGCAATTTAACCAGGGAATTTTTTACATTTTTCTATTTTTATAAAATAGTTAAAACAATTTAATGCCTTAGAAAAATTATACACCTTAATCTATTATATTTGACATCTTAAAGCTGAATTAAAATATATTATATATATAGTAAAGTTTCTAAATATATCTTCTGTTACCTTTATATATATACAAAACAATATATTGCCTCAAAATCTATTGGATATACAATAATTAAAATGATCATGCAAAAATTTAAGATGACTCCTGAAAAACAACACTAATTTAAAAATGCAGAATTATGCAATTATAATAGACCAAACAAAATATTTGCCTTTAGACCTTCATCTTGCGAATACCACTTTGAGCTCTAGTATTATGAGCATAATTTCGTCGCGACACACTTGCTTTGCCATTTGAAATATTAGTTCTGTGAAGTCGAAGTCGCCTAGCCATTGGAAATGTTCTTTTTGTGAAAGAATTTCTTTTACACTGTTTCATTTTAGAAGGAACTGCTTTACTTTTCTGAGCAACTTTCATTTGTTTAGAATCAGCGGAATTTTCAATGTCTGAAGTCCTATCTTTGAGTGTAAAAAAATTGTCTACTTTATTCAAATGAACCCATCCATTTTCTTTACAGTTTGCATAATTTGATTCATTTTTAGAAGAGCTATTACATTGGCAAGAGTGTTCATCTTTCACACATTTTGAAAGACTTGAGTCAGTTCTTCCAACAATTACATTGGCAAGAGTGTTCATTTTATCATTTCCATTTTCGCTAAGCATGCTTTTTGTGACTGATGTTTCACCACTTCCTCCAGCAGATGAATTGTTCATGAAATCACTTAAAGTACTATTCCTATTGTCTACTTTATTCTCGCTTAAATGTAATTTAGCAGTTCCTGTATCTGATGGTGGGTCATGTCCTTTTTTCTTAGTCTTTGCTTGGAAAACTGGCACACCAGGAGAACTTTGCTCCGCTGATTTGCTATTTTCAACTGTTGGTTTTAAGAGCTCTCCATTTGTTGTTGCTAACTGTATTGGTCGACTTGCAGTAGAATCGGTACAAACAGTGTGTTTTACAACTACTCTTCGAGGAGATAATATTACAGGTTTAGGTAGATTTTTTGGGACCGGTTCTTCAAATTCTGAAGGTAATTTCCTTTCCTTACAAAGTGTCTCTGGAACAGAGTCTGATGAACGTTTTCTTTCTTTTGCAGGAGGTGTCTCAAGACCTTCACTGATTCGCTTTTTCTCTTTACTACCAGAAGAGCAAGTTGTTTCACATATATTCATAGCATTAATGTCTCCATCTAAAAAAAATATACAGATATAAACTTAATTTAGTGAAAAGTATTATCATTTAAATTTCATATTTTTGCAAAATTCATGGTCACTTTTAGTATTTTATAATAATTTTAATTTTTGGAAAATTATTTCCTAAACTGTTTAACAATATAAAATTTTGAGAAACACTTGATACAAGGCTATTACATAGTTAAAATTGTCTAAGAGAATTAAAGTTTCAAAAATTGAGTAACTTCTATTAAGTTCAGTTATATGGTACACATAAGATAATGAATTTACTTCTAATTGAATGGAAATCAAATTAAAATGCTGTGTTTGCAAATAAGTCTTTTATATTAAAAGTTAAACAATCCATAGTAAAATTTGAAATTAAAAATAAATGATATAAATTTGATACAATAAAATTATTGTTGGCTTATTGTTTATCAGAAAAATAAATAAGATTTTTATGTCCAAATTAATTTAGTTTATTGCTCTACAATCACTTTTTCCAAAAGGCTAATTCAACAGAGACTAACAATATGCACTGAACTCTGAACAACTAAACATCCATAACAATGTTTTACACACACAATTAAAAAACACAGACAATTGGAACAATACAGATACACACAGTTATCTAAAGCAATAACAAATAGAAATAGTACCATACTTAATCATCATAATTTAGTCAAGCCTAAAATAAACTTGTTCCCCAAATAACCGAATATTAAAATGATGCAATGAATTCATTACTGATAAATATCATTTACCAAGGTTTAGTTCATTGCTCAATTTTTAAACATGAGGGCTTATTTAGATAGGGACCTTAAATTTAAAGTAAATTGTAAGACATTATAAACTGTGTCTGAAGTGAGAATCAAATTACTAAACCAAAGATCAGAATATTAATCATTTGGCAGTTGTCTCAACATAAATTACCTTGAAATAAAGTTTGCATAAGGCTGAGTATTAATGGTATTACCCTAATTCAAAAGATTTTGCATTTAAGTCTTCCTTTGTTAATAGTGGAAACAACTGCAATTTGTGTTTTTCAACATATAGCTATTAAATCTAAGAAAAATACGAGTCTAAGATGGAAGATAAATAGAAATACTGATTGCAATTTCAACTTTAACTTCACTCTTCATTAACATTATAAATTGTTCATATTGATATAGCTTGCAAATATAGGATTAATTGAATTGTTCAATTATAAACTGCTGAAAATTGATTTTTATTTGGTTGCTTTTCCAACATTTAAAAATATCTATATGATTTGATTCTTATAAGAGACAAAAAGTAAATAAGGGGTTAACAAGAGTAGCAAAGTTTTTTTTAAATGCAAGATATATCCTTTACCATGTAACTAAAATATAAAAAAATGATACTATGCATCAGATGAGACAAATTAAAGTTTAAAAATATATTTAAAAGAAGGAAAATGATAAAAACGTGTTTGTAAAAAATGGGTCATAACCTGTGAATCGAGTGGATACCAAGTGATACAGCATGCATTGGATAGCCAAGACCTTTCTTTCTTTTTTTTTTTGAAAGGACAGCTTCATAGAAAGCCACAAATACTCTTTCATAACCTTGGTGTTAGAGAATCTGTTCCTAAGATGAATGGCACAATGTGTGTGTGTTGTTATAGTATCCCAAAAAAATCTAATATGCTTTGTAAACTGCTAGAGTCTTGCCTTAACCATCAATTCGGGTAATGCTGAGTGGACCTTTTTATTTCTTGAGATTTAAAATCACTATACATACAGGTAGTATGTATATAGTGATTTTAAAAGTAGTAAAGACTGGTCTACCTCAGAGAGGTAGACCAGTCTTTACAACTTCATGTAACATTAACTTCATGTAACATGACTTTTCAACTAGAATCTATGAGTAAAATACTATAAGAGTAGGGAAATTGAGCATCGTATTGTATATGAATGTGATGCTCTCACTCCATTAACTACTTTAGGTACTCTTGATACTAAAAAATTACACCTTAACTCCACAAAAGGCCTTTCTGACTTCATAAACAAAGTGGGAGACCCTATTTGATGGAGCAAAATTCTGGAATTTGGGGCTTGATACAAAATGCTTTTAACTAAGTTGCTTTGACGGTCAAATTAAATACATAAAAAGGGGGTGTAAAAAAGACTAATTTTTTATCTAGCAACAAAAGAAAAGGTTGATTGGGTTTTGTGGCATAAGGTTTAAAAATAGACAAACTGCACGAAACAAAAGAAAATAGGGAACTAACGACCCAAAACACAATGACCAAAGCATTATATTTATTTATGCACATTCTATATTATAAAGGCACTAATTACAAGCATTACAGCAGCTATTAGAATGATTTCCAGGTACTTCACAGCAAATAGAATGTTTGAGTTCCGCCAATATTGAAGGGTATAAACAGTACAAAAATGTCTTCAAATAATTCCAAAACCATAATCTATCGATTTAAGGACAGATAATCTTGCAAACTTGACTGATCACTGTCTTGACCAGAGTTTTGCAACAAGAATTGTTTTATTGGATAGGTATAGTGTTACAAAGTGCAATCCAGCATAAAGCTAATTACAACAGAAGAGCTCTTGATAGTAATAGATAGTATTTCTTTGAATTAATGTAGGTATGAAGAGTTGTGCAGAAGAATAAAACAATGCTCACCAGCCACATATTTTCCAGCTGATTTTGAACACGATTCTTCAAAGAATGATCCAATAATGAAAGAAAAATTTAATTTGTATTTTGTAAAAAAATGTTTTTAAGATTCTGACTTTTTAATGATTCCTTTCCTAAAAAACAGCACATTTTTATCATTTTTCCCCATTTTTATACAATTTTAAAGTTTTAACAAAAGTTAGGTTAACCCAATATACCTAATATCTAATAATATATTCTGATTACTTGGTACCTAAATGATATACCAGGCAAACAATCACATTTCTAATACTTTTTAATAAAGTGAAATACATAAAATATAAATGAATTGGTAAATTTTATTAGATTTCAGTTTTAAAAATATTACCTTTTAATTGCTAAATCAGTTTTAATTGAAATTTGAAAATTAAAATTGCAATTTATTAATGATATAAACCCTTGTAAAAAACAATTGAATTATAGTATTAATATATAAATTGAAAAGTAATAAACTTATACATATATGCTGAAACTAACTTTCTTCAGACTGTTCATCTCTAGGTCGTAATCTTTTCATTACTCTTTGCCTTAGGAGAACTTCACTCTTAGGAGGTCCTGGAGGATCCAACATAACAGTTACAACACTAGTATTATCAGCCCTCATTCTGAGTTCAAACCAACGACTGAGAGCAGTATCAACAAGAAGTTTAGATGGATTTTTAGGCTGATTATTCTGAAAATAAATATTTAAAAGAAATTAATCAATGCATATTAATAAAAATAAATTATAAACAACCTAGTATAAAATTGCTTTTTAAGGCAACTTTTAAAATATAAAATCTGTAATTTTGAAGATGAAAAATTTTTAATATCCTTTAAGCCAGCAAAGAAAGGTAATCTTTAGTGTACTTTCTTGGAAAATTGTTCATAGACAGCTAAAGGATGTTTAAGCTTAATAATATCAAGCATAAAAAATTACAGTATTTATATAAAGCTAATTTTTGTAAATTGCACTTTTTCAGAAAATGTTCAATAACCAACTTTTTATTTCATTTTTTTCTTTTGAAATGGCAAACTTCAAAAATGAAATAAATTAAATTTAATTGTTTTTCTGCTTTAATTTCATACTTAAAAGAATTTTGTTTCAATGTTATAGAAAATACTTATCTTAAATATGAAGTATTATGAATATGCTGATTACTTTTTTCACAAATAATGCAAAACAGTGTTTTTAAGAGAAAGATTATTTGTCATACCACAAACGTTTTTAACATCATTAGACATGATTTGTAATAGGTCAATTAAAAAGATGGAAACAGATCATTTGCACTTTAAAATATTTTCAAGATAAAGAGTTTATAAATACATATTTTACATTTGAATTTCAAGTATTTTGAAAAACAATTTTAACAAATTAAAAAATAAGTAAAATAATTCAATATTCAAATAGAGATCAAATGTAATCTTTGATTCTTCTTAAGACTACATGGAAGCAATCTTAAAGTTTTGATAAACACATATACCTATAAAATTTACAAAACTTTACTACCAAAAAATTTTACCTACTAACAAGTAAAATTATCTTCAAGAAAGCACTCCAAATTTCTGGGTGAAGCAATTTCTTAGATGAATCAAAATTAGTAAAAAAAAAAAAAAAAAATTAAAATATTTTTCTCTCTCTCAATCAGAACTTCATAACATAATATTGACTTTATATAATAAGTATATGGTGCATACTAAATTAACATCATGCATAAAATGATAATGCATTTCACTTTTAAAAAATTATTTAGTCTTACATAAAATAGTTCTGAATAAAAATATCATAATTTGACATGTTTATAAAAAATTCATTTCAAAGGAAAACATTAAAAAGCTTTCATAACTGAATTTGCTTTAAATAATAAATTTAATTATTTAAATTAATGATTTCAATATAACAATAAAGAAACCTACTGTTCCATTGATTCGGCCACCTTCAAGAATCAATCTTTCATTTTCTTCTTCAGCTGCCTGAACTATTCGAACAGCTTGGCCATTTGAAATCATATTCCATAATCCATCAGAAGCAAAAATTACACATCGATGTATAAGAGGATTAATGTTAATGACTTTAACATCTGGCTCTGGACTGACTACAAATTCATCCTGTAAGTAATTGTAACTCCAAAGATCTCCTGCAAAATAAAAATATTTACTTTCTCAGGCAATTACATACTTCATCACATTTACTTTTAAAATATCCTATTAAAAGAAACAGACTGTTTATAGATCTAGGAATTGGGAAGAATAAATTTTTATAATAAATCATATTAAACATATTCTTTAAGGCAATTTTACAGTTCAGTAAAATAATTTTAATAATCTATGCATTTCAAAGATAAATTTAACCATTCTAAGACAAAATCTCTTTCCTTAAAGAATCAAACAAAAAAAATCTCTCATGTTTATGAATTTAGGTAAAACTATAACAAAATAAGTAAGCAACCAGCTATTTTAATCAAACCTTAATATTTATAAAAGTTACCTCAAATAGAAGTAAGAAATATGTGATTCAATCAATTAGAATTAATAAATAGTTAAAAATAGAAATTCATTGTACCTAATGATCTTGCAACAGCTAAGAAAGGTATTTGATCAAACAATGTACTTCGACGAACTGGACCTTTATGCCCTGGTCTAGGCCTATTCCAAACAACCCTTTCTACCCCAGCTTTATTTAGTACTTGTCCACCAGCATTGTTGATCCTCTTCCTTTCTTCAGGAGATTCTGGTTTGTGATCTTTAGTCAGAGGGCATGGACACCATTCTCTAGATCCTAAAAAATATTATTTAAGTCAGAAAAGACATAAAAAATCTAGTAATAAATTTTGGAAAAATAATAAATTGAAAACAATTTTTATAATAATAGATTTGTGCATGTAAAAGATTATTATCTATATGCACAAACCTGCTTTGTGTTGTTTAAGCATTGCATAAACATACTCAGGATCAACTCTTACCCACCTTGGAGACTAGTATTCATACACTGCTATACAAGTAATAATTTTTCCTAGCATTATGTGATATTGCATTTAATTAGAACATGTTATACAGGAGACACTGGTATTTCTTACTACTTATTTAACAATGCTCAATTAAGAACATTACATAAATACATTTATTTGAAACAATGAAAACAGAGATAGAAGATAATCTTAATATATAGAATGCATTAATTATACAAATATATAATACTAAAAATGATACTTTGACTTTCATTCAATAAATTATTAAGGATGAGTAAAATGATTTCTAAATATAAAACTAACCATTATTTCTAATATTCCATAAACTAAGTTATAGTGAAAGTTGTAGTTTTTTTTACACAAATGATCATTTTCTTATAGGTAGCGCTGCGACAATGTATGATCACTACAGAGTATCCCCCCAGTGAACAATGTGAACGACAAGAACAATGCACAATAATATATGAACTATAATAATAAAAATGATATGTTATTATAATACAACAGTAGTAAAAGTAATATGCTGATACAAGGACAATAAAATATGTAAGGAAAAATTATTATTACAAAAAGAACTGTTGAAACTATGTGCACACAATTATTGCATAAATAATATATAATATTACATAACAGTAATTAATCTGTTTGGAAAATGCACATGACGACCACTCCGAGTTGTAGTTTTAAGGATTTTACAAGATTTTTCATTTTTATCAGGTAGATAGTTGTTTTTGATGTTTGAATAAGTGACATTTTAGGTGAATCTGGTAATTCTGATAATACATGGGCAGGTTTCAAATGATCTATAGAAACTGTTGTAATCTTATCATTCATTTTAATAACAAAATTTTTATCTGTCCTAGAAATTACTGGATATGGACCAGTATAAGGAGGTGAGAGAGGTGGTTTCACACTATCAACACGTAAAAATACATTTGAACAAGTTTGCAGTGAGGGGTGAACATAAACAGATTTATTGCAGTGTCTAGATGTTGAAATGGGATTAAGAGATTGCATGATTGATTTAAGTTTTGACACACATGTTGCTGTTGGTGTGTATAGTTCATTTTGAGAATTAAGAATATCAGATGGTAATCTGAGGTTTGTTCCATATCCTAGTTCTGCACAAGTTGTATTTATATCAGATTTTACTGCAGAACGAATTGCTAATAAAACTATAGGAAGTGTATCTGCCCATTTAGTTTGATTATGGGCCATAATGGAGCTTTTTAAATGTCTGCGAAAACGCTCTACCAATCCATTGGATTGGGGATGATATGAGGTTGAGCGAATGCAATTAGCGCCTAAAATTTCTGTTAAATGTCTAAATAAATGCGATTCAAAATTTCTACCTTGATCAGTTGTTATTGTAAGAGGACATCTAAAATGTGCAATCCAATTATGAATCAGTGCTCTACAAGATGTTTCAGCTGTAATATCGGCTGTTGGGATAACTTTAGGCCATCTGGTAAAACAATCAATTACTGTCATGCAATAATTATAACCATCAGATGGGGGTAGAGGTCCTATAAAATCGACATGAATATGTACAAATCAAGCATCTGGCATAGAAAAAGTACCAATGGGAGATTTAGTATGTCTTTGAACTTTTGAACGTTGGCAGTTTTGACAAGATTGAACAGATTTTTTAATAAATGAATTCATGTTGGATCAAAAGTAACATTTTGTAATTAATTTTCTAGTTGCTCAAATGCCTGAATGGGATAGATTATGTACATTTTCAAAAATGTTTGAACGAAAGGATTTTGGAATGTATGGACGGGGTGGATTTGTGGAAACATCACAATACAGAGTTACATCCTCTAAAAGAAAATATCGTTTCTCAATTTTGTAATTAGAATTTTGAGAATTCAGAAGTTTTTCTAGTTCAGAATCATTTAATTGTGAGAGAGACATATTGTGAAAATTTAACTTTTATTTGAGACTTCTTCAATTTCTATACGAGATAATGTGTCAGCTACAATGTACTATGATTCCTTAACATACCTTATATCAGTAGAAAATTGGGAAATGAAGTCTAAATGTCTCAGTTGGCGAGGTGAACATTTATCAGGCTTTTGCTTAAAAGCATCAATTAGGGGTTTTTGATCAGTGTAGATCGAAAATTCCCTGCCTTCTAGCATATGCAGAAACTTTTTGATGGAGGAATAAATAGATAAAAGTTCGCTATCATAAGCAGACCAATGTGTTTGACATTTAGAAAGTTTCATTGTAAAGAAAGCAATGGGTTCCCAGGTCCCATTTGAAAGTTGATTCAAGGAACTACCTATAGCAAATAAAGAAGCGTCTGTCCAAAGGCTTAAAGGAGCACGAGGAATTGGATGTTTTAGGAAGGTAATATCAGCAAGAGCTTTCTTATCATATAAAAATGCCTTTTCAGCTTCCTTGAACCACTGGAGAGGATTTTCAGGCTTTTTTGTTAGCCGTGAAATCTTCTTTTTATTAATATCTCCTTCAAGAAATTTAGTTAACAGAAATAAAATATGAGCAGCTTTTGGAATAAATCTGCGATAAAAATTGAATAGAACTAAAAATCTACGAAGTTGAGTAAGAGTATCAGGCCTTGGGAATTTTTGTATAGCACTGACTTGATCAGGAATTGGAGATAAACCTTCTTCAGAAATTTTAAATCCCAAGAACTCTAAGGTAGGAACTCCAAATATACACTTTGAAAATTTTATGGTTAGTCCACAATGATCTAATCTAGTGGATAGAGCATGAAGATGTTTCAAATGCTCTTCTTTGTTTCTAGAAGCAACTAAAATGTCATCTATGAAGGCATAAACACCATTTAAGCTTCTGGTAACTTCATCAATAAACCTTTGAAATGTGCTGGATGCATTGCACAAGCCAAACTGCATCCGAGTGCTCTTGAAGAGTCCGAAAGGTGTACATATGGCAGTTTTCTGAACATCCTTGGGAGCAATCGAAATTTGATGGAATTCTTTAACTAAGTCAATGTGAGAGAATATTTTGGTTCCATGAAGTTCACTAGTAAAATCTAAAATGCTTGGAATTGGATACTTGCCCTTTTTGGTTTGAGCATTAAGGGCTCTATAATCACCAACAGGACGCCAATCATCACTGTTTTTCTTAGGAACCATAAGTAATGGATAAGCATAATTGCTAGTTGATGGGCATATATTGCCTAAGTCTAGCATATGTTGAAATTCCATTTTGGCAATTATGAGACGGTCAGGAGCTAACCGACGAGGTTTAGCAAAAACAGGTGGACCTACAGTTTTTATATGGTGAACATTGTGCTTTACAGTTTGGTATGAGCAAGGGGGTTTGCAAATATTAGGAAAATTACTTAAAATTTAATCAAAATCATTTGCAATATTAATAGTTTTAACAGAAAATATATTAGTACCATTAACAATACCATGAGAATTTAATTTAGTACATATATCAAACAATTTACCATTTCTTAAATCAGGTTTTAAATTAAAATGATGCAAAAAATCAGCACCTAATATTGCTTGAGAAACATTGCATATAAAAAATGGAAAAACAAACCTTTTTCTAAGACCTAAATCTACATGACATGAGTTTTTGACCATAAACTTGTATTGGAGTACCATTTGCAGCATTAAAAATTTGCACAGGTTTTATGTTACGTTCATTTTTGGTAGCTGGGAGCAAGGAACAATTGCTGCCCGTGTCAACTAAGAACAGGATATTAGTTCTTTTATCGCGGACAAACAGGCGACTAGAGTAGGAAGGCTTGGCATATGTCGCCTCTAAGCAAGCCTGTTTTCATTTCCCGGGTAAGAACATGGTGTCCTTCTCCTTGTATTTACGGTGATACTAACAAATAGTAAAATGCGATGCACTAGGACTGGATTTCCGTGGATTGTATCTGTTGCGAGAGGTACTTCATGACTTTTGAAGAGCTACGACTTCTCTGCAGAGGCTCTTGAGCTCAGCTAACAAGGTAGAATTAGAGAATAATTCAGCGGAATCAGTAGAAATCGATGTGCTACTGACTTGAACAGGCGTAATTTCTAAAATTCTATCTGCAACTTCAGCAGCTTTATGTAGAGTTAGAGGTTGAATAGATGTTAATATTAACTGAATGTTGTCAGGTAGTTGTTGCAAGAATAGTTCTAGAAGTAGATTTTCACTTACATTATGTGATTCTGCACGCCGTTGCATCACTCTCAAAAGTTCCAATGGTTTCCGATTTCCTAACTGTTCACCAGCAAGCAGTCGTCTAATTTCTTGAGTGCTTGATTCAACACAATGAGAAATCTCAATGATTCTTTAAGATTCTTGCATGGATCTGTTTTGTCCGGATTTAAAATCACATCACGTACCAGCATCGCTGTATCGGGTGGTAAATTAGCAATACAATAGTTATATTTGGTTTTGCTTTCCATTATTGGTTTTGGCGATGCTAGTTCAAATAAGGATTCCACCATTGTAAACCATAGTTGAGGATCTGTGGCGATAAAGTTAGGAATTTTTACGGCAGAGATAGCGCCATCCATCTTGAAATCGAAATCCAAAGTTTATCACAAAAAACGAAATTATATCACAAAAGTTCAAAGGTTGAATAATTCTAGTCCAATTGTCACCAATGAGGTGTGTCAAGGTGTAGATGAATGAATTAAATCCATTTTGTTACGAAAAACTTTAATGATAAAAATATAACATGCATACGTTTACATGAAAAATAGCGAGAAGCGAAAGCTACAAAACAAAATTGGAAACTCCCCTTTTTTTAAAGTATAAGTTATAGTGAAAGTTGTAGTAGTTTTTTTATTTACACAAATGATCCCTTTCATACAGGTAGCGCTGCGACAATGTATGATCATTACAAGACTTTGAACTACTATAAACATACATAATTATAGTGGAATTCAAACACATCAACTGAAAGCCAGAATACTAACTATAAAGCAATAAACTCAATTCTCATTTAAAATTGCCAGCTCGGCAAAGTATGAAAATCTAGTTAAGTATTTTTTCAATCAGGTTTATATTTTACACATCAAGAATTATATAAAATGCCCAGTATCATTTGACAAAATTTGAAATAACTAAATTATTTAAGGATATCTAGAAAACATGGTAGGAATATCAGTCATAGAAAGTATATCAGTCAAGGTGGACCAAATAGGTCCACCTTGCACATTCGTCAATCATTCTTACAGTAGTGAAGACTCTACATCTCGCATCTCTTACAGTAGTATTTCTTAAGAGCTTGTTTGGCGTTGTTTGCTTTATGACTTCAAATTGGGCTTATCAACAGCTGCACCAAGCAGCCGTATATGCGAAGCGTTTGGGAATAGTGCTGTAGATGAACTACAGCAAGACAATTTTTTCTGAAATTCATGTCAAAAATTTTTTTCTATTGTGATGAAATTTGCAGTGGACAAACATAAGCCTTGGATGACTAAGGCCTGCAGGCAGCTACTGAGGAGGACAGTAATCAAACATGTGAACTTACCAGACACTTTAATGTTTCCAGAGAAATAGTTCATCTGCATCATTTAGGTTAAACATTTAGGATGAGCAAAAGCGTTTTTTACATGTTGTTGGAAATCCATAACCAACAACGATTGGCAACCTGTTTATAGTTACTTTCTCACCACAGTAGCGCATCCACATTCAATGAAATGCTGACATGTAACGAAAATTGGATCCTATATGGCACAACCAACTGTTACAAACATTAGTTGTCGCCCCTGGATACTGTCCCATACAGCACAAAACCACCTATGTACACAGGAAAGATTATGCTTTGTATAAAATGGGCTAGTCTAGCTATGAAATGCTACCAACAAACCAAACAGTCATTATGGATCTGTACTAACAGCAATTGGAATATGTGGAACAGGCATTGCAAAAGGAGACAATACAAGTTAATTGCAAGGGTATACTGTTATTGACTGATAATAGAAGGGGCCATGTCGTATGGGTGGTCAGGAAAACCATGCAGCAAATTGGTTGGGAGACTGAGATGTTCTCCTTACTCACCTGACATTACACCATCAGATTACTAGCTCTTCCATTATCTGGACAATCATCTTTGTGGAAAATACTTCACTAATGAAGCAGATTTGTATCAAGCATTCAGACTTCTATGTATCCAAAACCCTTGATTTTTACAACAAAGAGATTGCACAACTGGAGACACTTGGCAGAAAGTGCATCATGCCAATGGTGATTACTTTGAGGATTAAAACTAGGCTGAACTTCATTTAGCTCTTATGCTCTTTTGGGTCATTAAAAATAACAAGAACTTTCACATTTACCTCGTATTAAAGAAATATGAATGAAAAAATCAAATAAAATTATTAATAATCTGCTAAATATAAGTGTTATTTTTATATTGCACAATATGGGATAAAAAAATTTGTTGAATTTTACCAGGTTAAAATAATAGCATGTACATCAAAAAATTTTGAGTCCTTTGCACTCAAAAATATGTTACAACATTTTGCCTATATATAAAGAATTGCTTGTAAAGTTTAATTCAAAACTTCACAGTGAAAAAAGGCTTAAAAATGAAAATGTATCATTTTTGAAAAACTCATTTCATTAAATAAATCAAATGGTTAAAAATAAATAGTTGAGATTTTGATGTTGAAAAACAATTCAATTCCATATGAGAAAGATCTTAATGAGAGTTGAAAATGTAAAAATAAGCAACTTTTCTCAATTTTTACACATTTTTCTATTAATTTCATAATTTTGTTTTAGTCTTCCATATTTTTGATTTTTTTTTATTTAATGAAGAATTATACAAATTTTTTAAACCTAACTTATTCTGAGAGAGCTCTATTGAAAATTAAAAACTTTTAATAAAATTTTTAATATAATTTTCTCAAAAAATCAGAAATAAAGTTAGCTAATTGAACATTTTAAGTTAATTCATTGGTTAAAAACAACAGATTTAGTTACTTATAAAAAGGAATGATTTTAAGATTTATAAGTGAAAGATAAATCCATGTCTTTTCAAAAATTCCATAAATGTAAAAATATTAAATAGTAAATATTATTTAACTATGAACTAGTCTTAAAAATTCACAATACCTGGCGTTTGAAATCCCAAGACAATTTTCGAATCACCAACATGACCTATATAAAGTTTTTGTCGTCTTATAAACGCAATACTGGAAGTTGTACCAGATGTACTAGGCAAACCAGTGACAGTCTTTGGCCATTTACCTAAAATAAGAATGTCAATGTTTGTTATTCATTAAATGCAAATATAAAAAAAAATTAATTGATAACAAAGAAGCTTAAATATGTAATAAAGGAAAAGATTAGTTAAGATGTTAATGGTTAGGAATATTGGTAAAACTCAATTCACATAACAATTTGTTCTTGATTAATTAAACAAAAAAAGTTATGCAAATAAATTTCAAAGTACAGAGTTCCCTCGCCACTTTAAGCTTTATACTTTGCAGCTTCAGTGTTTCGCAGGTTTTACCGAAATATTAATCAAAAAATAAAAAAATACAACCATATGGGCAACCATATTGCGGAAAGGAGCTTTGTTTTATGTTGATGCGGAAGAGATAAGAATATCTGCATATCAAACAAAAAGAGGAGTTGATTCAGAGTACATATCATGGCCTCTCATAAAGGTGTACGATTGGTTTCTGGTGAGACATCGACCAATGAAAGTACAGTGAGATTGGCTCACATAATAAGGAATGAAGGATTTGCTGACATGACAGAGAAGACATCAGTGCCATTATAGATTGCAACTCGGTAACGTTGACCGATGAAGACCACCTTGAGATGACAAGGTCTGCAAGCAAGTAAAAAAACGAGAAAGAAACTGAAAAGCGTGGCCTTACCCTGGAGAATCTGCAATAATTGTGCAACATGGCAAGAGCGATACAACAATTTGCACAAGACATTGATGACAATATAGTTCAAGCTGTCGAGTTCAGCAATCTCGTTGACATGGTTATATTCTTGTACAGAGAAATTTTGAAGGAAAAGAAAAAATGAAGACAGCAACTAGCAGTCACGTGTTTCTCTCCAAGGTAAAGCCCCGGCTTTATCGTCAGGGCATTCAGCAGAAAGGTCTCTCCAAATGAGTCTAAGGCTTCTATGAGTCAAATGAGAGTTTCTTCTCTGCCACCAACACAAGACTCTTCGCCTCTCTCAAAAAGCAGTGTTGATTAATATTTATTACTGTATATGGTTTTATAATTAACCTTATTAATAAGCACTGACATGTTTGAGCAAATACATATATTGTTGTCATTTTTGTCTTAAATGTGCAAGGTATAAATACTGTTTGCATGTTTAAAACATTCGTGTACCAGCATACATGAATATTCCTAGGGGGCAAATCCTACTTCTCAGGTTTTCAGCTTTCGCAGAAGGTTCTGGTCCTTATTAACTGCAAAAAAACAAGGGATCACTGTATGCCTCTTATTGAATGAAGTCTGCAGAGGCCTGACTGAGAAAGACATCATTCTCATTATCAGAAGATATAGAATTTTATTCCTAAACTAACCAAAGTCAAATCACTAAATATGATTGGAAAATGTAAAATAAGCCAGGGTTGTAATCTCTGCAAATTAAATGATACCTTTGGGGGTGGGTTAAGTCCTGGTGGTCTACGGCTCGATTCCTGGTTCTAAATTATAAAAATTCAACTACCTTCTATTTCCATTGACTTGAATCAATTTATACATTTCTTTTTTCCTCAATGCAATGTACAAGCATGAAGCTCTTAACAGACATTTCTGGTCTTAAAAGCTCAAATTTGGAATTTCAAAAACTTATAAAATGCACATACAAATTTGTAGAGTTTTGATGGGCATTTTCTATCACCAATTTTAATAGTTCATAGACATATAATTCAACTTGTAAATTATTTTGACAAATTTGAGATCTTAAAGATACTGGTTTGCTATAATAAGTGCCTTTTGGCAGGAAACTTTGCACCATCTTTCCAATGGGCAATTCTAACAGTAAACTATATGAAATATTGAAACTTGTTTTCAAGTTATATATCCAAATTGTTATGAACATGCTTAAACTCTTTCGAAAATGGAAGCCAGTCCTTTAAAAACTCCAAAAATGAATATAGTTCTAGATTGGGTACATTCAATTTCTTTTCCACACTACCAATTCTATGATTTCATCTTGCCTACCAAAAATTACTCCAATACTCATTCGTGCCATTTTCAATTCTAGATGTTTTCGATTGTTAATTTGACATTTCTTTTTCTGGTAGTTCTTTTTGCCCCATTTCATCAACACAATAAACATGATCTCTAGATCCTTCTTTTTCAGTCTTTGCTATTTATAAGAACTTCTTTGAAGTTAGAAATCATAATTTTGGAAAGAAATCATTTATTTCCTCCTACATAATAATTCATTCTAATTTCATTCAATAATCAAATACTTTAAACTCATAGAATGAGATCATGGAAATAAATAACATTATCTATATAACAAAAGAAATGAAACAGTAAACAATTATGGATGTGTGTGTGTGTGCATCCATTCTAAACACTTAAATGACCTCCAAGCTCAGCTTTAACAACAGATTTTTATTTAAAATTATTTTACAATATAAGCAAAATAATTTACAGTATTAATAATATATAGAATATAATTTTTTATAATCTAAATAATTATTAACCCTTTAACGCACGGTGGTCGCGCTATGAAACCACCAATTTTCAATATTTTTTCTTAATTCCTTTTCACGATTTTTCACTTAAATTTTATAGATTTTATATCTTTTACTTTTAAATAACACTAACAGATGACAGCACCGAATTAATTTCAGGTCGGACTCCTTCCAATTTGTCGTTATTTAATGTTCATTTTTAACAACACAAAATAACGTACTTTTTTAATATAAATAATAATAAATATCAGAAATTTTTTCTTCCTATACCGTCATGTCTGTCCTAAACAATATAAATGCAGCAGTAGTTTGAACTAGATACGTAAAAAACTTTCCTTTTTTGAGGGAAATTCCTGGTGGTTGCACCCCGCAACCACCGCGCAGCTAGAACACATGACTTACGTAAACAGCAGACTACATAAACATGGCCGGCATATTATGATTGGGAATTAGAGTGTTTAGGAGTGTGGGGAAGGGGGATTTGAATCACATGGTCATTTTACTTGTAAACAACATGTGGCATTTATATCCCCAGTGAACATGTGCTTTCGCTATTTCTGTTGCAGATTTTTCTTTGCGTTGAATGTTGCGTTTGCTCCCAGGCTAGTACGGAAATTTTTATTTAATAGTATTTTGTGCATTTTAAATTTAATGTAAATATATATATATATACATATATTTTTCTTTTATCGAAAATAGTATTTACGTAAAAGTTTTATTTAAATTTAAAATAATTAATAGCAATATATTTTAACTGTGTGTAAATATTTTCTTCTACTGTTCAAATTTAAAATGCGTCGCAAAGGGCTTGGAATAGCTGAGGCATTGGCTTTATTTGAAGAAAAGGATTACAATCAAAATATGGGGTATATGGACTATTTTGATCAATTGAAAAGCTTATATGAAATTGATCGGAAAAGTAAAAAATGGTGGCATCGAATTTCTTCCATTTTATTGATGTCACTATTGTAAATTCCTTTATTATATATCGAATGCTTCCAGAAAGTGATCCAAACTTAAAAGTACTAAAGTTATTCAGAATGGACATCATCAGTAGTTTGATTTCAATGGGAAATAAAGGATCTGTTCCCAAAATAAAAATATCAAGCTCCGCATGTATAAAAAGCCACAAACCTCATGTTCCAGAACAAAAAAGATTAAAGAATGCTGAACACATGCCAATAAAATGCAAACCACGGCGGTGCGCATTTTGTAGCACAAAGGAGAAACCTCACAGAACAAGATACATGTGTGAAACTTGCAATGTTGGTTTATGCATGTATCAAAAAGATAAAAGATGCTTTGAACAGTTTCACAAGAAATAACTTTTTTCTAATCGACATTTAAAAAAAACTGTACCTGCTAAATGAGGATTCTAAATTCAGTATCGACGTGTTTTTATAGCAACTAAATTATATAAATGTTTAATTTTTCACTTTTACTACTCTTTACTTTGTAAAATATTGTAAAAAACATAATATACTGCATTTTAAATACAAACTATCTAAGAAGTTTGCAATAATCATCATTTATTGAAAGCGCGTACGAAACAAGGTAAGTTTTTTCCCCTGCTAACTCAGTAAGTATCAAGGTCCTAGACGCGCGCTGGTCGCGCTTATGCGACCACCACCCACAGATAAATGGGTAGATGTAGATTTTATTAAATTCATATATTATTTGTCTGTGGGATCATAACATTCAATTTTTATAATTCTTTAGTTTAAAATTTAAAAAAAAATATTGCGCGCGTCAAAGGGTTAAAATATTAATTATTTTAAAACATAATATATTAAACAGGCATCTTTAAAATAAATTTGATATCTTTTAATACCTTGAAATATATGACATGCAAAATGTTTGAACGCTTTTTAGACGATTTTAATGGAAGGTACAGAAAAAAATTACATTCATATTTCATGTTTTACACATTTAATTTGACAGCCCTTGTCCTGGCCAAGGTAGCCTCATGATTAAAGCAGTATTCTCATTACTGGAAATCAGAGGATTTGAATTGCAATTGAACTGAAGGTCTATTGTGTTCACTAAAAATGGCTGGGACACGTTAAATAGGCTGTGGTTGCAATCTCCTTCAAGTGAAATGATACCTCTGGGAATCAATTATTAGGGATCTTTTACTTAATCCTGCTTTAAAATTGTGAAGACTCCATGTAGCTGCTTCTCTCTGACAGGTAGAGCTCAACTTAGGGAAACAGTAAACCAGTTTGGTGCATTTATCGCCAGGCTGGCTCTTAGGATTTAGATTAAACTATTTATAAAATTGATTATGTATATATTTTATTTATTGAGTATGAATAGCAGCATTAAATTTTAGTTATTTTACATTTGCTTTGTAATATATAATCTTAATAAAAGTTTGTGAAGTTAATTTTTTGTAATTAGTTCCATAATATTTTTGTAATATGTTATCATGAACTATTCGAAATTTTATAGTCTTAATTCAAAAAAGAGCAAGATTGCAAAATTCAAAGTTTCAATTTGTGTACGATCAGGATTAAGGATAGAAAATCTTCATTTTGAGTTGTATCAAATGAAGGAAATCTGGTCTAACTTGTTCAGGTAAGACATTTGTTGAAATCAAAATGTACATGCAGGAAATTTTAATGCTTAATCAAAGTTGCTAACAAAGCCCTTTTAAGATAGATTCATTTTTAAAAATAATTTAGGAGAAAAAATTTTAAGAATAGAAAATTAATGGCTTGGCTAGTAGCTCATTATGCCCTTGTGGCGCTCAGCAATCTGTAACTTACAAATTTTCCACAATTATAATATATGTTTTGATAAACACATATTTATTAATTTATCAAAAAATTTAATTAATTGAAATTTATAATAGTTGTCCTTTAAATATATTAATTGGCACATTAGATTATTTTTGCTCAGTTACTTAAATTTCCTTATGATCTTTTTTGTTGTAAATCATTTATTAAAATTTACAATAAAGTATAAAACTATAAACAAAAATTATAATATTTTATTATAATTTATCTTATAATACTTATTCATTTAAGGAATTTAAAGCTTAATATATTAATAAATTAAAGCTTAATATAACAATAAGACATTTATTTAGTTTGATTACAAAATTTGATTAATTTTATGTCATCAACAAAATTAATGGCAAATGTTTCATACAATGATTATGCATATTGTGTTCTTCAATATGTAGAATAATCATTGTATTTTGCATTACCAATCATACAATGAGCCTTAATTAAGCAAATTCAGTAAAAAATTTATATTCCACAAATTTTATTTCACGAGAAACTTGATTTTTTTTTTTCAACATTTTTCTCAAAACTCTCACACAAATGTTTTTCTTTAATTAAATTAAATTCACAAGTTATAATAAAATATAATTTAAGAGAAAAATCTTTCACAGAATATCCATACACTTGAAATTTTTAAGGAAAAATGTTTATATGATCCATAAGATTGATGTTTTAGTATATATATATATATAAGAAAAATATATTTATCATTTTCTACAAGCAAAGAACAAAATTTGTCTACTGGGTGCAGTTGACATCTCTGTGTGGGACCAAATGACACAAATCTGGAAACTTATTTCAACTACTGTACCAAAATGGATTCTTTCACATGATAAATTTCTCTCTCTCTCAACATGTATGCAAATTACCTCAATTCTGTAAAAAATGTTAAAGCGACAGAATTTGGAATTTTGGTAAACCTTTAATCTTATAGAATATTCTTTATTAATTTTTGTTGTGCTATATTTTAAAGTTTGGTTAGAATACTTAAAAATTTTATTAAAATTTTTTTTTCAACTTCCATTAGAAAATTAACTTTAAATTGTTATGTAAATAGAAAAGGTTTTAAAAAATTAATCAAAATTCTTTCATTTTTTATGGCATTTGTATAGAAAATTCTATTACTTGGTATAGGACAATGCTAAATTTGATCACCAATATACCCTTTATATATACCCATTAACACAATTTCAGACTTTTAGTAATGCACTTCTAAACAAATTATAAACTTTCAAATAGAATTTTAAAATTAATTTTTTACTGTAACATTAAGATAACTTATTACAATTAACAACTTAAGATCCATCAAATTTAACTTCGTTCCCACATCAGCATTCAACAGACAATCACAGATAATTTACAACCATAAAATATATTCTATGAAAACTTATCCAGTGTATAATGTACAGATTTGTACATCTATAATGTACAGATTTGACTTATTTAGCATCCAAAGTAGTTACAAGAATGTAGCAACAAAAAATTAAGTTAAGCAAAAAAAGATTAATACAGCCCAAGGATAAGTGAGATAAATAAACAATATGTAATTATGAAGTGTATGTGTTAGGATTTTTTTTAGAAAAGTAAACTTCTCTTGAATTATCTTCAAAATAATTCTATTGAGTATGTATCACTCAAACAAAATATTCTAAACTAACTCTGATTTAAGATATTATTCAAACTGTCAGAAAAATAGTAAAATCAGTATAGATGCTGTATATTCTAAAATGGCAAATTCTGAATTTGGAGATTTTTGCATATTTCCTCATTTATCTGATAACTTGGCTTTTTATTACATGCTACAGATGAAGAACAAAAAGAATTATTATACTGAAAATTCAATTTTGGCTACCCTAGTATTTACATTACAGCAAAAACATTAAGAGCATTGTTCCATTTTCACATTTTATAAGAAATTTTTATGAGGATACTTTGTCTGAACTTTTTTTTATTGTGTTTCATTGATTGTTTAACCTTTTGGATTCTTAAATTTCAGGTTGTATTTTTTTTCATTACCTTAAATAATTCTTTTTTTGTTCTGTATCAATTTTTCAGCATTTGTAATATTGTTACAATTAATTATGTCTGTAGCTCAAAATATTGTTTTAAAATACCAAGGTGTTCTTAGTTCTGGATTGACATTTAATTTCTCCTGTGGTAAGCAGATTTTAGGTTAAGATGGAGTCAAAGTAGTTTTTTCTGTTTTAAATTGTGTGAGAAAAAAAATTCTCTTGGAATTTTTGTATGATATTGGAGCACTGAAATCAGAATTGATTTGGTTAAAATGCAGAAGTCAAATTAGAATTTCAGCTAATAAAAGTCTCTCAGATGGATATGTTTTCTACTGCAGAAGTAATGAAAGAAAGTCTTGTGATTCCCAAAAGTCGATCAGGTATGGTTCTTGGCTTTCTTGCAGCAAATTAAAGATTGAGGAGATTTTTATTTTGACATATGAAATAATTTGCAATAGTAAAACAGCTGATAATGAAAAGGAATGCTCTTTTATCAATCCTGCCTTAGTAGACTGGAGACAGTTCATTAATGAAACCATGCTTTACTTAGTTGAGTCATCTTTAGAGAAGATAGAAAGTGAAGGTAAGATTGTTGAAACAGATAAGTCAAAATTTGAAAAGAGGATGTATCAGAGGGGATGGGATGAAAGGTCTCAGGGTTTGATGGTGTTGAGAATGATAGCAGAAAGTTATTTGTGGCAGCAATCATGAAAAAAAGGGAAACTTTAGTTATTATTATTAAACAGTGTATTGAGCCAAGAACAGCCATTTATTCAGATTCTTGGAAAGTGCATGACCCATTAGGAAACTAGGGCTATGAACATTTAACTGTTAAACACTGTGTCACTTTCGTAGATACAACTACTACATGTCATACAAATAATATTGAAAGCACATACAGACAAGTTAAAAGGAAATTGCCGATGCACAATAGTCAAGTAGATTTTTTTATTTACTCCACAAATCCTAAGAAGGAAAAAAAATTTAATCCTTTTAA